>JALJVW010003297.1:0-600000 GCA_024865655.1 Emberiza elegans
AGGCAATGCCTGCACTTCTTCTTCAGCTCTTGTTCTGATGTAGGAACTGCTGAGGCTTTCCTTGCATGCTGCTGCTTTGGTGGCTATATCCCAGGATACTTCCTTGGACCCCAGTTCTTTAGCTGTTGTTTCCTTGTCATTCACTTGCCCTTATTTCCTTGGATAACACTTCCTTGGAGGCAATATTCTTGGCTTTTTCGTTACTACTGTTTCCTTGAGTATTTTCTTGAATTTCCTTCACAGTTATTTCCTTGCCTTTATTTCCCCAGATGTTGATTCCTTGTTGTCATTCCGGATGGAAGAAGCCTAAGGAAATGTTGTTACCCAGAGACAAGATGCTCCTGCATAGGCCCTGCTCTGCATCCAGCACCCCAAGATCTGGGCCGCTGACTCCATGACCATTCTCTGCCGAGGAGGATGCTGCTGGTGGCTGCCATGCTTAGGACAACCCAAAGTGCCCTGGGGACTGGGACAGGAGGAATCCAGGAAGCCCACGTGTCCCAGGCAGTCACTGCAGCCCAGCCTCTGGAGCCACAGCCTTCCCAGGGCCATGACATCTCCTGGGGACACCCTGCACATGTGACGGGGTCCAGGTGTGTCCAGATGTCTGTCCAGGTGTGTCCACGTGTGTGTCCAGCCGTATTCACGTGTGTGTCCAGGTGTCCAGCTGTGTCCAGCCGTGTGTCCCAGTGTGTCCATGTGTCCAGCTGTGTGTCCAGCTGTGTGTCCATGTTTCCAGGTGTGTGTCCACCTGCGTGTCCCGGTGTGTCCGTGTGTCCAGCCGCGTCCGGGTTCCCGCGCGCGGCCCCGCGCGCCGTGCGCGGGGCGTGGCCTGGCGCCATAGATCCCGCCCCTCCGTATGATGACGTAATGATGGGCGGGGCGTGCGCGTTCCCGGCACTTCCGGGTTTCCCGGCCGGAGCCGCGGAGCCGGTGAGCCGGGGGGGGGCCGGGGCTACCGGCACTACCGGGGATACCGGGGGCGGTGGGGCCTGGCAGGAGGTGCGGGGTGAGCGCGGCCCGTGCGCTGCGGGGTTACCAAGGGTGCGCGGGGTGAGGGCCGTGAGGCGCGGAGCGCTGGGGGTGCATAGTGACGGGGTCTATGGAGGGGTGCGGGGTACCGGGGTCAGCCGCGATGATCGGGGTCTGGCAGGGGGTGCAGGGCTGCAGGCGAGCGCTGCTTCCCCAGCTCCCCACGGCTGGTCAGGCCCCGATCCCTCCCCGGCCGCCCTCGCAGCCCCCGGCCCGCCCCGGGCAGGCCCCGCTCGCCTGGGCTGCGCTGCCCAGCCAGCAGCCTCGGCCTCTCATTCCTCCTCTCCGTGTCCCCCACGGGGGCACAGCGGGTCAGATGTGCCTTTCCCAGGGGCCCCACTGAGGGTTGGTGTCTGGTCCTCACTTCACCCCCACGAGAGCTGACGCCCCAGATTACTCGGCCTGTTCCACCAGCCAGAGATCCCAGCACCTGTGGAATCCTTACAGCTTTCCCTGATTTATCAGGTGTTCATTCTCAGTCGCGTTTTCTCACATCAAATGAGCAGTTGCAAACGAGGTCTGGGTAATTCTTGTGTAAAACACAGAGATTAAAAATCCCTTTCCTCCCTTCCTCGCAGCGTCGTCCCCTGCCGAGGGATGCGATCCGCCCACCCAGCCGGATGGCACCGGGAACATCCACGGGGAAACTCCAGCGCTGGCAATCCAAAGCAACACAAAAACTGGGAATAGAAACCTGGGAACATCTTGCCTCAACACGCTGGGGCTTTCACAACCTGCTTGGCCCGTGCATGGTGGCTCCAGTGTCTGCAGTGCTGTGGAAAACCAACCTCAGCTCTCCCTGTGGCTCTGGCAAATTGTAGCCTGGTGCAGGAGCAGGTATTAACCTGAAGGGAATTCCCAGTTTGGAGTGTTTGGGAAGCACAGTGTCACCACCCAGCCTGGGAGCTCTGTGGCTGCTCTTCCTCCTCCAGCTGCTCTGGGCCCTGCAGGGCAGAAGCTGGACAGGTGCATCGGAGGTGACGCTTCTCCAGCCACCACCAGGTTTGTCAGCTGTGGCAATAGGGACAAGGGTGGTGTGATGGTCCTGTTCCTCACTGCATGCCTGTGTTCCTGCTGTGGGAATCACAGCACTGTTACATCAGACTGGGCACAGGGAAGGAGCCAAAGTCAGACCATGAGGGTCCTGTCCTAGCCCTTGCCAAGCTGTTCCCAGGGGTTTTGTCCTCCAACCAGCCAATCCCCATGCCATGCCCCTGGCTTTCTTGCTTCTGGGCTGTCTCTGGGCCCAGCTTGCACTCAGCTCTGGGTGGAAAGCAGGAGCTGTGTCAGAGGAGAGGGCTGTCCCCACAGCAGCCCTTGGACCCACTGTGCCATCAGAGCCCCCATGTCCCCAGGGCAGAGGGTGACTGGCACAGCACTCGTGCTTGGAAAATGACTGGCTCTGTGTCCAGGCCTTGAGTCACCCTCACGCTGCCGTCGTGGGCTGTTGTTTTCCATCCCAGAGCACAGGCAGTGACCTGCTGTTTATTTATAACTCAGAGAGCGTCGCTTCTTGGGAGACCAAGGAGCCAAGCTCTGGGACAGAGGCTCTGCTCTGCTGGTATGAACCTTGATTCCAGCTGTTCCCAAAGAATCTGGCTGGTTTGCAGCAGTTTGGGAAATCAGCAGCTCTGCCCTTGCACCGGGACTCTTCTCCTGGGTAGGTCAGACTCTGTGCTGGGGTTGTTCCTCACCTCTTTGCCTTTCCCTGCTTCACCCAGGGAGCCCCCGGGGTGGTGACTGCTGGGAAACCTGGTGGGCTTTCTCTGCTGTAGCTGTGCTTGTCTCTGTCTTTGCACATCCATCCCATCTCTTATCTTCCAAGATGACAAGGAACAGCCGTGGCTTTCCAGGGTCTGCCTGGAAGTGCTCCAGAGCCCTCTAGGTCTTTCTAGACCCAGTGCCCTGTTCCAATTTCTCTGTGTTTCACCTAAGATTTTATTTGGTGAAATCCTCCTCAAAGCTGCTTCCTTGCCCTCGTTATCCAGGAAAATTCTGTCCCACAGAAGTGGTGCCATGTGGATTTGTGGTACTGGAATAAACTGGTTGGACTGGTCGTGGTGGGAGTGGAGAAGTCCCGTGGTGAAGGTGGTGGGTTGTCCTCCTCAGCTCTCTCCTCCTACAGGCTCTCATCTCCTGGGAGAAGTGATGCTGGCAAAGGAGAGTGTTTTGGGGGAAGAACTCTCACTTTGTAAAACTTAGATGAAGTCTTTGAAAAACCTCTGCTGTCACCCCTTTCCCTGTGACCAGCTCAGGATTCCAGGGTGATCCTGGAGCTGGAACACCTGTGCTGCCTCCCTGGGCATGAGAAATGCCACCCTGTGCCCCTCCTTAAGTGTCCCACCCTCGGGTCTCACCTTCAGATTTCCCTCAGGTCTCTCACCCTTGAGTCTTCTCCCGCACCTGGGTCTCCTCTCACCTTGGATTTCCCATCCTTGGGTCTCCCACCTTCCTTGTCCCGGGGGGGGGATGTGCCTCTTGTCCTCCTTCCAGCAGGAGGTGGTGGGGAAAGGGGCAGAGGTTGCCCAGCCCTGAGGAGCCTTGAGGACCCAGAGCCTGCCAGGTGGGAGGCAGAGATGGGGGTGGCTCCCTGCAGTCCTTGGAGCCCCTCACTTCCCCAACCCTCCAGCAGCCCCTGAGCCATTGGTTAACTTTACTCTGTTCCCCATTCCTATGTTGCAACACAAGGAGAGGAAATCTTATGACAAGCCACAGCAAAAACAGTTTCATTTTCTCTGAAATTATCTGTGAACCCTGGAAACACTGAGGATCTCTCCTGGGTCTGGCCCCAAGGAGTTCTTGTCCTACTGCTCTCAGCAGGGCCAGCTGCTGTGGTACCTGCACCGAATGCTCTGGGTCTGGGATGTTCCAGGTCTGGGATGTCTGGATTTGGGCTGCTCCAGACTTGAGCTACTCTGGGTTTGTGCCACTCTGGGTTTAAACTGCTCCTGATTTGGACAGTGCTGCCTTCAGGACTGGCTGTGGTCGTGGAGGAGCTGCTCAGCAAACCATGGTTCTGCCCAGGCCTAGCAGGAGAGGGGCAGGTTGATGCTGTCAGCTCTGCTCAGAGAAAGCTCTGGGGATTTTGTGTTGGCTTGGAAATAAAATCTGACACATAAATGCCATTCCAAGCCTGTTGTCTGCCAGAGGTAGATCCAGCCCTGTGGCAAACAGCTGGGTTCTCCTTCTCTGTTGGGATGGCAAGTGATTCCAGCTTAAGGGAATAGTTTGATAGGACAAGGTGGAAGAGTTTTACACTGACAGAGGAGAGGATTAGATGGGATGTCAGGAAGAAATGAGGATGGTGAGGCCCTGGCACAGGGTGTTCAGAGCAGCTGAGGCTGGATCTCTGGCAGTGTCCAAGGCCAGGTTGGGCAGGGCTTGGAGCAGCCTGGGATAGTTGAAGGTGTCCCTGCCCATGGCAGGGAGTGAGACTGGATGGTCCTTAAGGTCCCTTCCAGCCCAAACCATTCTGGGATTCTATGAATAAATTCCTTCTCCAGCCTCCCATATCCTTAGGAAGCTGTGAGCAGTCACAGGGGCTAGAGCAGCCCTCGGACCCCTCTTCATACCAGGCCCTGCTGTGCCTGGAGAGGGATCCAGCTGTGCCTGGAGAGTGATCCAGCTGTGCCTGGTGAGGGATCGAGCTGTGTTTGCAGGGGGATCCAGCTGTGCCATAGGTGTCCTGCTGACACCACGTGTTCTGCTCAGAGGCTCCAGGCACAGCTGGGTTTTGCAGACAGCTCTGAAGGAGGAGCAGGGCAGGGAGCCAGGAGTCAGAAGTCAAAGGTCCCTTGTTGTCCCTGCAGTGGCAGCTGACCTGGCCAGGCTGCCCAGACTGTTCAGATCAGGTCTTTGCAGGGTTTTCCATATCAGGAGGACACTGGTTTTTTCTCTGTCTCCCCCCAAAGCAGCAGAGCAGCCCTGGCACCCCCCAGCATGGGGAGGTGCTGAGGTTCATCTGCCTCATGGAGAACCCAAAGCCTTCCAATAGTTAGAGGGGCTTTTTAAAAATGTAGAGAGGTACTTTACATGGGCAGACAGTGACAGGACAAGGGAGAATGGGTTTAAACTAGGAATGGAGATTCAGACTGGATATTGTTAAGAAATCCTTCCCTGGGTGGGTGGTCAGGCCCTGGCACGGGGTGCCCAGAGCAGCTGGGGCTGTCCCTGGATCCCTTGGCAGTGTCCAAGGCCAGGTTGGAGCAGCCTGGGATAGTGGAAGGTGTCCCTGCCGTGGCAGGGGTGAAACTGGGCAGGCTTTAAGGCCCTTTCCAACCCAAACCATCCTGGCATTCCATGATTCTTTCCCATCTCCCCTGACAGCTCTGTGCTGTCCCAGCTGGGTTTGGAGCAGCATCACTCCTCTGGCATGGGGCAGAGAGCTGAACTGCTGTCACTTCTCCCCAGGCTCTGCTGGGGGTGACACCCCTTGTCCAGGCCACCTAATGCCACTCCCACTTGGATTTCGGATGCCTTTTCCGGGCTTAGGCATTCCAGGGGACACAGGGATAAGGGGAGCGGTCCCTGGTGTGCCTGTGGCACTGCTGGCCAGACCTGCCTGAGGGCCCTCACTGGGGTTCATTACTCCCTCCTGGTCTCTTGGCCATGCTCTATTTTGCCTGAAACTCTCCTGGTCCCTGGGAAGTGTCCCCAGGCATTGTCCCTGGAATCGCAGCACCTTTCCATGTCAGTCACTCCCAGCTCAGATCCCACAGGCCATGAGCGCCTGCAGAATGCCTCAGGGCAGGATCCATCCCTTGTGAGTGGCACCAGGAGCCCTTCCCCTGGCAGGTGAGTGGGGTGGAACCCCTGGGTGCTCAGCCATGCCCTCCTTGTCCCACAGGTGACATGTGAAGGCAGCGTGGGGAGCAGCAGCAGCAGAGATGCATTCCAGCCACCCCGAGGACCCCAAGGAAGCCATCCAGGTGAGCCAGAGCCCCCAGTGCTCCCCAGACAGCTCCCAGTGCAGCTCCAGGCACTGCTAGGGATAGGTAGGATTTGTGAGTGCTGGCAGCTGGGATTAGGATGGTTTATACTGGGATTGGAAAGGGATCCTTGATGATTTGTCTGGGTTGGGGGATTAAAGGAAATAAGGGTTTGAATCACACCTTGGCATTTGCAAGACCTCATGTGGGGCAGGGAAGGTGCTCAGCTCTTGTATCTGGATGAAGAAGCATTGTCCCCCCCCAGTTTGTGGTCTCTTCACCAAACTTCAGGAGTCTAAACACATTCAACAAGCAAAGTCCAATATCAACAGTTAAACCCAAGTGTTTTATTCCTCCCGTGGATGAATCCATGCGTGACTGATAAAATCATCTGCACTCTTTATTCTTGTCAGCCCTCAGTGCTCCTTCCATGGAGCAGCAGACCTGGGGGGCAGCTGAAAAAGCTGGAAAAAAGCACCCCCAAATAAGGGACACACTCCCCTGGCTGTTGTCCTAGAGCTACAGCTGCTGGGAATCTTATTTAGATGCTGAAAAAATATCCCAGGCTGGAAATTTAATATGGGCTTGTGCAAGCCAACCCAGGCTGGAGTTAAATTTGTGTAGAGCCCTGCTCAGGGAACATTCAGCCTTTGCTGGGAATGCTGCATGGTGCTGAAACACAGATTGTTTGGTTGGAATTTGAGGAGGAATTTGTGGTGTTTTCCAAGTGCCTGCTGGGAAGCACAACCTTGATTTAAAATAAAATAGTGATTGGTTGACATATCCAGGCTCAGCTGCTTTAGGAAAAATCTTTTCCACTGGTGTGAAATTGCTAAATTTCCAAACCTGCTGCTTTTGACTGGTGGAAGAGGAAGTAAAGCTGCTGGAAGGCAAAATTCCCACATCCCAAACCCCACTGAGTCTCTCTGAGCGCAGCAGCTGAACCCCAATGTCTTTCCAAACCCCGGTGTTTTGGGGCCCGTCCCCTGAGGGTTTACCCAGCACAGCCAGTGAGGTGTGAGGTCGATGGCTTTGATTTCTGCTGGCAGTCCCATGTCACATGTCACATGCTGCTTGGGCTGACTTGCACGTGCTCAGGGGATCCATTCCCTCCTCTGAGTTTCTCCTTTCTCACCCACACTTAATCCCCATGTTTCCCGCAAGAGAGTGCCTGGAAAGAACCAATTCCTTTTTCCCCATCCCCTTAAGCCCGTTCCTGTCTGCAGAGGAAGCACCACACACTCCAAAGGCAGCCCCAATTCTGAAACACCAGCCAAAATTGCATAAATGATTATTTTTATAACAAAATAAGCCAGATGACAGGAGTGTGAGTCCCCAGCTTGACCGGTTCAGCCGCTCCAAAGAGTGAGGACGAGGCGGAAGTCATATGGTGCTTCACTGTGGATAAGCCTTACTGTTTTTTGAGGTCTTATACATTAAATCCTTCCCAGTAGTTTCACTTTTATAACCCATACCTGCACCTCCTGTCTTGCAGTTGATCAAGAAGCAGCTGGTGAATGCCATCAAGGCTCTGCAGAAGCAGTACGTGAGCTCGGATGCCGTGGTCACCAGCGATGATGGCAACGCCAACACGCTCTGCAGTGCCCTGGAAGCTGTGTTTGTGCACAGCCTGAAGGCAAAGCACATCAAGGCAGAGAGTGGGGGGAAAGGGAAGAAGTCAGGGGGTCGGGGCCCCCTTCCCCAGCCAGTCTTTTGGGGCCTGCTGAAGAGCATCACACATCGGTGAGCAGGAATTCACGGGTTCAGGTTTATCCCTTCTTTTGGTGCTGTCAGATTCAGGGAATGAGGAGGATGGCTCGATGGGCAGATATGTCTCTCCCCATCTGTGTGCTCAGTCCCCTCAGCTGCAGGGAAGAATGCTCTCATGGGGCTTTGGGGGGCTGCCCAGGACCCTGGGAGATGGAAGTAGCAGTGAAGCCCCTGCGTTGCCAAGAGGGGCTCAGCCCCAACATCCCTGCTCAGTGTGTGCTGGGGGTGAGCTGATGTCCTCAAATAATTGAGAATTGAAACCGAAGGCACACTTCTTTCTTATTTATTCCTGGGTGCTAGGCTGGATTCCTGGGCCCAGTGGAGTCCCAGTGGTCACACTGGTGTCCAGTAGTGGCTACTTATGCACAACACAGGGGTCTGGGCTCTCTCCTGGCCTGGATCTGCTGGAACTGGTTTGCCCCGTTTCCTCATGTCCCAGCCAGCCTTTAAGGAGGTCTCTCCTGAGTGATCACTGTTTACTGGGTTTTTCTAGCCACTCCCTAAGTCAAGTTCACACACAGTAAATAAGAGCCCACACACGAATTGTTCTGAAAGCCTCATCCAGTTCCATCACCAACTCCTGAATTATGAAAGAGTGGATGAAAATAACTCTTTCACATGCTAAGGGGGATATTTTTGTGCCCTTTGAAGGTTTTTTTCTTCTGTCTTGAGAGACAGATTAGGAAAGAAGTCTTACAAAACCTTTGCTCTGGTTTTTGAGGTGTGTGAGTGAGCTGGGAGCAGGGAGGATCAGGGAGCATGGTGTCGCTGTTGGATTTTAGGGAAGAGCAGCTGAATTCAGGAGTTTGGGATTACTTGAGCTCAGCCCTAGTCAGGTTAGTTTTTTGGGGCTGCCTCAACACTTTTCACTGTGTTTTGACTGCTTTTAAATTTGAAGTGAGAATTTAGACACATGGTTGTCACCAAGGAGGATCCAGCCAGCACAAACCCCACAATTACACAAGGACAGCAAGAATTCTCTGCATCGCTCAGTGCAAGCAATGTGTGGGAGATGCCTCCAGTCAGAGAGGATGGTCAGCCAGAGGCACTGCAGGGCTGCCTGGGGTCCTTACCAACATATTAGTTTGGGCCATTCAGGAGCCATCTCCTTCCATGGAAAACCACACTTTCCATGAAGGAGAGAGATTTCCTACAGCTTGTTTTATCCCAAGTCCTGAAGTCCCTGTAGCAGAGCAGGTTGGGCAGTGTCTGATGAAGGCTCTGGCCCTCCTGCACCCCACAATGGACCGAAACAGAGCCACTGACTCCTGTTCTGTTCCCTTTCCTCTTTTCCCAGGAATATTGTCTCGGAGCTGGAGCAGCTGATGTTTATCAACACGGACGTGGGGCGCTGCCGGGCGTGGCTGCGGCTGGCACTGAATGACGGCCTCATGGAGTGTTACCTGAAGCTGCTGCTGCGGGATCGGGCCCGCCTGCACGAATACTACCAAGCCCCAGCCGTGCTTCTGGATGCTGAGGAGTGCGAGTTCCTCCTCTGCTACTTGCAGGGTTTATCTTCCTTAACCTTCGAGCTCTCCTACAAGTCAGCAGTTCTGAACGAGTGGACCATCACCCCGCTGTCCCTGTCGGGTCTGTGTCCGGTGTCCGAGCTGCTGGAGCCCCTCACATCCTCTGAACCCCGCAGGAAAGCATCACTGGGCTCCATCTCCCAGTCCTCAGGCTCGGATGAGATCGAGATCCAGGCCCCTGTGCTGCCCATCAGCAAAGCCAGCAGCAAGATCAAGCTCACGTCGTCCTCGCTGAGCCTGAACACCACGAGCTCGTCGCAGCTCTCGTCCAGCCTGGGCTCCGACAGCCTCCCCCCAGCGCCATGCGCCCGCAGCCCCGAGCGCGCCGAGGAGCCGCTGTCCTGCGACTCTGACCTGGGCACGGCCACCGCCGAGGACCTGGACAGGTCCCTGCAGGAGTGAGTCTCTCCCCACATCTCCTCTCCAAAGGGATTTTTGACCCTCTCTGGGCTCTTGTTATTTTCTCCCTATAGGCAGAAAGCCTTTCTCCCTGTTTGTCTTTAACAAGCTCTTTTTCCCTTCTGGAAGGAGCATTTGTTCTTTGCACGAACCGGTCAGCACGGCTTGTTGAGACTCTGCTGCCAGTGCAGATGAGCTCATAGCCACTGAAGTGTGTGTGTCCTCTTTAGCAGGGCAGAAACGTCAGAAAAATGCTGCTCCCTGGTTTCAGGAATGTCACATCTTCCTGGAGTACACTGGGGGATGCTCCAGGGCTTTCCACAGGGGGAAAGAAATTAGTTTGGTCACAGGGAAGAGTTGTAATTTGCAACTTTGGCAAATCATTCAAAGAGGGAGGTTGTTGGTTTGTCATCCTTGTGATTTATCCCTGCCAAGCATCCAGCACAAAGATTTCCAGGGTTATATAAGCTCTGAGTAATCTGTAAATATTTTGCCTGTCACCTTTAGAGTGTGACTGAGGGAGCCGAGCCTCAGGGTGATGCCTCTTCCCAGTCTTCAGGAAGAGTTGGAGCTGCAGACTCTGCTTCCTCATCTATAACACCCATCATTCCCTACTTCCAGGATTTTGCATCTTCCAATGATCCTGGAAGAGCCTGCCTTGATTGGATTAAACTCATGATGGAGATGCTCCTTTGAGTTTTAATCTTGGGCTGGTTTAATTCTGGGGCTGGCAGCAGAGTGGGACCATGGGAGCAGCCAATCCTCTGGCCAGGCTCCACTGTTAATTGCTCATTAATGAAAACAGTTGGAGTTTGGCATATGCTCCACGGCTGGATTTGTTTCCAGGAGTTGTACATGGGGCTGGGGCTGAGGGGAGCACCCAGTGCTGTCCCTCCATCCATCAAATTAAATCCCAATTCATGGGTGTAATTGGAAAATGCTCCTTTCACAGGCAGAGTCCTGCTCCATGCTATGGGGCTGGCACTGCTCTGTGGGGCACAAATCTCACATTTTCCTGTTGGCATCCCTGGGATTCTCCAGCCACACCATGCTGCCATCCCACAGAGGCCAGCAGTGACACTGAACCCTTTTTACATGGTCACAACTTGCAATAACGGGGTGGGGGTTTATAGCTTTTGTTATTGAACTGCTTTCAAACTGATCACTTTTCATTTCAAGGGTGCTGTCCGAGTTCAGCAAGGCCAGGCCCAGCCCCGATGCCCCGGAGGGACGGCTGCTCCCCAGCGTGCTGGGCTGCTCCCCCCAGCCACCCCCAGGCCCCCCAGCACCGTCCAACAGAGCACAGCAGGAGCCTCCCCCCAGCAGGGACATCTCTGCTGGGACAGCAGCCCCCGGGCATGGGGACAGAGATGGCAGCAGCACCTCTGGAGCTCCGGCCCCTCGGGAGGGTCTGGGCAGAGCAAACAGCAGTGGCAGCGAGGGGAGCCAGGCTGTGCGCAGCCCCACAGCCCAGCAGCTGCTCTCTCCCCTGCCGGGGTGTCCGGTACGTGCTACAGCTCCCTCCCTTCCCACCTCCTTGGGTTTGTATCCTGTGGTAAAGGGAAAAAACTGGGGACAGCTCCAATAGGCACTGCTTTTCTAGGATCAGAGAATCCCAGAATGGTTTGGTTTGGAAGGGACTTAAAGTTCATCAGTTCCACCCCCTGCCATGGGCAGGGACACCTTCTGCTAGATCAGGTTTGCTCCAAGCCCCGTCCAGCCTGGCCTTGGACACTTCCATGGATAGATTTCTCCAAACTCATATCTTCCATGCTGCTCCCACTTGGTTATCAGTGATGATTCCCACCCCATGGAGCTGTGGCCGTGCAGCTGCCTCAGGAGAAACTGGATCAAAGTCTGTGTTCCCTAATGAAAGAGACACCAAAGCTTTTGAAGCCCTGCCTGGCCTGTCAGTCATCCCTCTCCAGGAGCAGCTGCTGCAGGAAGTTTTGGTTTTGTCAGGGATATCTGGAGATGGGTGAGCACTTGCACAAATCTGGCTGTGGGCTGTGTGCAAGCGATAAAACAGCCTCAGAGTCGAGGTTCTCATGGGGATTTTTCTTCAGTTATGGTCCACGTAAGAGGAGGGAAAAGGGTTGACTGGACAGGAAACAAACTGGTTTCCCAGTGGGAAGATCCTGCTGCGGCACATCTGTTCCCAGAGTGGGATGGCATTCCTGGGTGTTGGTCTTGAGCAGGGGCGGATTTCCCCTGCTGCCACCGGGAGCTGATCTACATCCACTGGCCTCTGCTTGAAGGAAACTCTTTGAACAGCCCCGTCCTAATTCCTTACTGACTCTTCCGTCCTGGTTCCCATTGTTTCCATGCTGGTTCCCATCCTTTCCATGCTGCTGAGGGTAGGATGTACCTCACACCCCCCAGACCCTTTCTCCTTTTACTCTCTGTTCCTCTCGGTTCCCTCCCGCTTATCCCGTTTCCGCTGCTTCCTCGTGGCCCAGAGCCAGTTTGACCTAATCTATGTATAACATACTGTGTCAACAGGAAATTCCCCCTGCTCTCCATGACTCATGGAGCAACCTGCATTCCTGCCTCAGGAGTAATCCAGGAGCTGCGACCTGTGATCCTCCCCAGAGGGTGGTGACAGCTCTTCTGCTGTCACTTTGGTTGTTATTCAAAATAAAAGGCTCTTGGGAGGCTGCAAAGGGGAGTTGAAAGGGCATTCCTGTTGGGATGCAGCCCAAGAAGGGTCTAGGAATGCTGCTCCCTTGTGCCAAGGCACTGAGCTGGGTTGTTTTTTCCTCCTGGTGTTTGCTCAGGGGCCTTGTCCCAGAACTTGCTCCTTTCAGGAGGAATTTCTTCACTGAAAGGGTGGTCAGGCATTGGAGGGGGCTGCCCAGGGAAGTGGTGGAGTCCCCATCCCTGGCGGTGTCCATGGAATGCCTGGACATGGCACCCAGTGCCCTGGTCTGGCTGCCACGGTGGTGACTGGGCACAGATGGGACTCAAGGGGCTTTTCTCCCTTAATAATTCTGGGATTCTTGTAGCCAGAAAAGCTCCTGGAGAAGCTACAGCCACATTTTTTTCAGCTCATGGATCTCACCCCTCCTGGCACATGCAAACAGAGGATTCTTTTGCTTTCCCTGCCTTATTTTTCCCCTGCACAGCCCAGGCCCCTGTAGATCCTCTTGTGAGCAATAGGTCTGTATTTCACCCTGGACATCTCTGTGCCTCTCCCCATCTCTGTTCTTCCTGGTGCTGCTGCTCCAGCTCGTGCCTTTCCATGGCAGGGCTGGAATTTCACCCCCGTCAGTAAAACCCCATGGACCTGTGGTCACTGCAGGGAATGTGCTCTCCTTCCACAGTGATTTTAGGGAGAGAGAACTGATTAATTTTGAACTTCATTATCCCACCAGAATAGAATCTCAGTATTTTCCAGCTGTTGACACAGTTCCATGGATCATTCTCTGACTGGAGGGAGCAGGGGAGCCATCCACCTGGGAATGTCTAGCAGAAAATCAGACAATCATGGAATGGTTTGGGGAGCAAGGGACCTTAAAACTCATCTCATTCCCAACCTCCTGCCATGAGCAGGGACACCTTCTATTAAATCCACACATCAGTGCCTGGGATTTGGGCTGCACAGGAGCATCCCCTCAGGAAGGGTTGCTGTGGATGTGTGTATTTGAGGGGCAGAGAGTGTTGGATGAGCTTAATAATTCATAGTATTTCCTTTATTAACAGAAGAGCTGGATCTCAGAAGATGATTTCTACAGACCTCCCCCGGGAGAGAGCAGCAGGAGCACAGCTGACACCAACGGCTTTGGGCCAGAGTGGGACAGCGAGGGGCCAGCCCCGGGGCTCATCAGTGCTCTGGACTTGGAGACGCTCTCAGTGCCATCCTCGGACACTGGGAAGCCCAAAATGTCCCCAGAGCGGGAGCAGAAGGGCTTCAGCGTGGTGCACCGCAGGCAGATGGGTACGTGCCACCTCCTGCTGCCCTCGGGGGCTGCTCCAGGTGGGGATGGGCTGGCTGGGGAGAACTGTTGCCTGGTGGGAGCTGAGGGCAGCACTGGGAGCTACAGGAGGCAGTGGAACAGCTTCCCAAGGCATTGCTGAGCCCAGGGAAGCTCTGATGGGTGGGAGAAAGTCTGTCCACTCTGTGGGACACCTTTCCTTTATCCCACTTGTTCCCAGTCTCAAAACCCAAATGCAGGTGGACAGTGATGGAGACCAAGGTCCCGTCCGCTCCTGCCCCAGCCCACCATGTACCAGCACTGGCTCTCACCCCTGCCACGCCTCTGGGTGCTTGCTTTGAGCCCCTCTTGGCTTTCCTCTCCCCACCATCTTCCCCTCTCTCACTCAAACTGAGCCCTCTCTTGCCCCAGGTCTTTCCAACCCTTTCCGCGGGCTGCTGAAGCTGGGCAGCCTGGAGCGGCGCGGAGCCATGGGCATTTGGAAGGAGTTTTCCTGCGAGCTGTCCCCGCTGGAGCTGCGGCTCTTCCTGGACCACGAGGAGAGGATCTGCGTGGAGACCTTCTCCCTGCTGCGCTGTGAGTCCCTGGCACTGAGCCAGGACGGCCGTTTTGAGCTGGTGTTCCTGGGCAAAAAGCTCTTCCTCAGAGCCCCTTCCCAGGACGAGGCCGAGGACTGGCTGGACAGGATCCGCGAGGCGCTACGCAAGTGCCGGCCGCAGCTGGAGGAGGAGGACTGGGAGACTCTGGAGTGTTCCGAGGATGGAGGCGAAGCCCAGCCCATCCAGGGAGATTCCAGTGCTCTCCAGTACAGTGATGTGCCTGGGAACAGCTTGGACTGGAGTGCAGCTCCAGAAGCAGAGCTGGATGCCATCAAAGAGGCTGTTCTGTACATGGACGTGGACAAAACCTGGGTCCCATTTATTTTTTCCCTGTCTCTAGAAGCTCTGAAGTGCTTTAAAATCAGAAACAATGACAAAATTTTAAGCAACAGTTATGGCATAGAGACCATCCAGGACATCCTTCCAGACACCAGCCTGGGGGGACCCTCCTTCTTCAAGGTGATCACCTCCAAGGCTGTGCTGAAGCTGCAGGCTGAGAGCGCGGAGGAGGCGGCCTCGTGGCGGGAGCTGGTCCGAGAGGTGCTCATGTCCTACCTGGAGGGTGCTGAGGAGGCACTGACCCTGGGGGGCAGCTTGGATGGGCACTCCCAGGTGGTCCTGAAGAACATCGTGAAGGAAAACGGCTTCTTGCTGCAGTACCTGGTGGCCATCCCCATGGAGAAGGGCCTGGACGCGCAGAGCTTCATCTGTGCAGGTACAAATCGTGGAATGGTTGGGGTTGGAAGGACCCTAAAGCCCCCCCAGTCCCACCCCCTGCCATGGACAGGGACCTTCCACTATCACAGGGTGCTCCAAGCTCTGTCCAAGCTGGTCTTGGGCACCCCCAGGGATGGGGCAACTGCAGCTTCTCTGTTCTCCCAGGAACCCAGCAGCCCAAGATCTCCTTGGTGGGGCTTCGTGTCCCCAGTGAGGGGCTCCTTTGGTGTCCTGTGGGCACAGGGTGAGCCCTCCATGCTGAGCCCCCATCCCACCCCAGCCCAGTCCATCTGGGATGTTATTGGGCTCCCATTTAAGATGCTTTTGGCACAGACAGTGGGAAACTGGGGTTAAAGCAACCTTAGTAGATCAGGAAGCTCAGGACTCTTCCTGGGCATTTTGAGGCCCCAGCCTGGGGGGAAAGCGCAATCTGGAGCAGTTTTTCCAGTAAGGCAGCACAGGAGTGGGGATTGCCATGGGTGTGACGGGCTGATTTTGCAAAACAATCATTTACCCTTCCCCTGACGCCTCTCAGCACACAGGGAGATTCTGGTGGCACCTTCACTGACCTCCACAGGAGCTGTAATTTGCTCTTTACCTTGCTAAGTTAATTAAATTTCAGATTTCTCTCCTGCTTCAATTATATTTCTTGTACCCTCCAGCAGGTTGGGATTTTTCTTTTAATCTGTCTCCTTTTTTAATATGATTTTTTTCTGGTCTATTTTCTGCTTTCCTTTCCAAGCTGTGTTCTGCATCTTCCACCTCCCCACAGCTGGAAGCCATAAGCCAAAAAGACAAATTCCCAGTTTTTCTGTGTAGGTTTTCTTTAGGGATCTGTCTGCCCTGCTTTCATCCCCTCCCAGCCTGACACCCAATGTGTTCCCTTCCATCTCAGAGTAATCAACAATAAGGGCTGGTTTTTCTTATTAATTCAGAAAGCAACATGTGATCTCCATGAATATTTTGGGGGGATGAGCTCCAGCTATTCCAGAGTGCAATGGATGGGGGTAGGGAAGCCAAGATGGGTTCCCGACTGCTACAATAAAGGGTTTTTTAGGTTAATTCATCCTGATCTCATCCCTTGCAGATGAAGTTTTGGTACCCTGTGACATCAGCAGAAAAGCAAAAGGCTGAGTGAAGGCAAAATAGTGCAAAGCTACTGGTGGAGGTGATGGGACAGCAAGTGGGATTTAGGTTCTTCCCTAAACCACTGGGATGTTGGCAGAATTCACTTTTCCTAAAAAAAACACCAAACAAACAAACAATTGAACCACTTGATGGGTAAAAGTGGGTTCACAGGTACTTCAGGCTCCTTTTTATAGAGAAAAAGTTGAACCATCATAGGATTAAATCCATGAGGAGGGGGCTGGAGGCCTCACACTGAACATCCTACAGGTGCTTTAGTTGGTCTCTGCCCTTTCCCAAAACTTCATTGCTCAATTCCACGCTGCCAGAAGTCCCTCCCCATCCAGCAGTGGTGGCAGAGGCTGTGGGCAGCAGTCCCCTGTCACCCCCTGCTCCCGCAGGCTGCTCCCGGCAGATCGGCTTCTCCTTCGCCAGGCCCAAGCTCTGCGCCTTCTCGGGGCTCTACTACTGCGACAGCTGCCACAGGGACGAGGAGAGCATCATCCCCTCCCGCCTCATCCACAACTGGGACCTCACCAAACGGGGGGTGAGTCCAGCATCTGCTTCCTGAGGGTCCATCTGGGCATTCCCTGGGCTGGCAGTGCCCAATCCAAACCTCCTCCAAGCTCTGGGGCTGCTCCATGCTCTGTGTCCAGCTGTGCCCTCTCTCTGTGCCCCAGGTGTGCAAGCAGGCCCTGAAGTTCCTGACCCAGATCCGAAACCAGCCTCTGATCGACCTGAGGCTGGTCAACGAGAGCCTCTACGAGCACGTGGAGAGGATGGGGCGGATCCTGCGCAGCCGGGAGCAGCTGAAGCTCCTGGGGGATTATCTCATCATGTGCCGCAGCGGCGCCCTGAAGGAGCTCAGCAAGCGGTGAGCTCCCTCCCGGGGTGACATTCCCCTCTCCTGGAACCCCAGTGAGCTCCTGGTCCCCCTCCTCACCCACCTTGGGAGCAGGGAATGGTGCTGCCAAGGCTCAGGCTGGTTTTTCCCTCCATGTCATGTGCTCTAAGGAGTTATCCATCTGTTGGCTGGGTCAGCACAATGAGCTGGGACTCAGGAAACGCCTTCCTGGCTGAGGAGCTTCTGGCTGGACAGGAAACACCTGGCAAAATAGAGGAGATATTTATTTTCTTTTTTCTCCCCCTTTGAAATGCTCTCACTTGATTTCCAGTGGCAGGATTTGGGATGTGAAAATGGGCTTTGCAGTGATTCACTTTAAAAGGCTGCTTCACCCAGGTAGCTCCTTGCTCCAAAGCTCTTGGAGGTATGGTGAAGACCATCTACCCCCTTCTTCTCTGTGCTTCTTTGCAGGCTTGATCACAGGCATTACCTCCTGGAGTGTCCCCACAAATACAGCGTGGCTGATCTGAGGCAGGTGAGAGCCGTGTGTGGTCATAGAATCACAGAATGGTTTGGGTTGGAAGGGACCTTAAAGACCACCCAGACCCACCCCCTGCCATCCAGTTCCACCTCCCACTAGATGAGATTGCTCCTAGCCCCCTGGCCCAGTTGTTGGGCTTTTCCAGCTGAAAACACCCCAGTGTCTGTGGGGATGCCACGTGCTGCTCCTTCAGCAGGAGGTTCCCAGCAGTTGGGTTTTCAGTGATCCCCAAGCCAGAAGCCCCATGCTGGCAGGCTGTGAGTACTGCTCTCAGCAATCTGGGGTCCCACTGCACCCCAGGCTTGTGGGCTGGGGGTTGTTTTGGAGGACAGCCTTGCCTTCAGGTGGAGCCCAAAGGATGGGTGTGACCCAGCAAACACTGCCCCCTGTGTCCCCCAGATCGCTGAGGGCGCCTTCGAGAGCTTCCTGCAGTCACTGCTGCAGTTTGCATCCCACCATGTGTACAGCTGTGACCTGTGCACCCAGCGAGGCTTCATCTGCCAGATCTGCAACAGCAGCGACATCATCTTCCCCTTCGAGTTTGACACTACCACCAGGTGAGTAAGCTTCTCAGCACCCCTGCCCGTCCTGCTGCAGCCAGGGCACCCAGGGGCACAGCCTGCCTTAGGTCAGGAGCCCCAGCCAGCCCCCGAGTTCTGGTCACAGACCCCACTTGCAAGGCATGGGGGAAACTGGAAATGGCTCTGAGGTGGTTCTGCATCCTCGTGATGCCTGAAACCTTGTGGTTGCCATGTGCTCAACCATGGGAACCATATTGTGGTGGCCATGTCCTTGTGGGAGTCACATGTGCCCATGTCCTTGTGGGAGCCACATCCTCGTGGTGCCCATGTCCTCATGGGAGCCCTGTCTTCCTGTCCCACACTCCTGTGGGAGCCACGTCCTCGTGGTGCCCACGTCCTTGTGGGACTCATCCTTACATGCCCACATCTTCATGCCCATGTCCTCATGGAACCCATCAGCTCCAGGGGCCTCCAAACCAAATCTGGGCTGTCTGGGGCAGGAGCAAACTGTCCTCACAGAGCCAAGATGGCACCAAGAGAGGTGGCAGAGCCACCAGCACCTTGCTGTCAGCCTGCAAAGGCCGTGCTGGGTGCTAGGGCAGCCAAGAGGCTAGAGGGAGGAGGAGGAGGAAGGTTCTGCATGTTCCTGTCTTGCTCACCTGGCCACAGCCTCTCACACTCAGGGTCAGTCTGACACTTGCAGGGGCTGCAGGAGGGAAGGGGAAGCAGCAGTGAGATTCTCCTTCATCCCTCTGCAGCCATGGAAGGGAGGAAGGACACATGGACACAGATTTCACAGAATGCCAGAATGGTTTGGGTTGGAGGGCCCTTAAAGCCCATCCAGTGCCACCCCCTGCCATGGACAGGGACACCTTCCAAGTCCTGTCCGAGCTGGCCTTGGACACTTCCAGGGATGGAGCAGCCACAGCTGCTCTGGGAGCAGAGGTGGGTGGGAGCAGCGCTGTGGGATGTGCTGGGACAGGCTGAGGATGTTCCCAGCAGGAGAGGGGTGATACTGGCTCTCACTTCCTCTGCCCACAGAGCTCCCATTCCTCACAGACAGAGGGACCTGTCCTGCAGTGGGATCAGCTGTGGGTCAGTGTGCAGCAGCTGGACAGGAGTTGGAATCAGGATGGGGATGGTGCTGGAGGGGAGCTCTTATCCCCACCACCATCAGTGTCAGCTGAAGTCAAACCCTTCCAGCCCGGGAGGCTACTCCACTGTAGCTGGAGAGATCTACATCTCCGTGGTTATGTGATAGAATTGTGGAATCATTCAGGCTGGAAAAGCTCTGTAAGATCATCGAGTACAGTTCCCCCAGCACTGCCAAGGCCACCACTGACCCATGTCCTCAGGTGTCACCTCCACAGGGCTTTGAAATCCCTGCAGGGATAGTGACTCCACTGTTTGCCTGGGCAGCCTCTGGCAGAGTTGGACAACTATTTCAGTGTAGAAATTTTCCATAATACCAGACTAAACCTCCCCTGAGGCAACTTGAGGCCATTTCCTCTTGTGCTGTCTTAGCCTATTTGGCATTGAGCACAATCCTGGCAGAGAGATTTCACAGGCTCATGGGCTGCGTGGTCTCACTTTGCCTGGCACTCCCTAAAAGTGAGCAGCAACACCCAGAACCTGCAGAAACCACCACGGATACCGGGATCCGTGGGTGCTCCGTGTGTTCAGAGCTGCGAGTATTTCCGTGGGGGAGGAGCAGCGCTGCTCGCTCCCCTCCCCGCCACAGGGACAGCACTGAGCTCATTATCGAGGACAACAACATCCCCAGGGGACCGATTTTCCCTGGAAAAAGAGCAGCCGGGCTCTGGAAAGGGCTGGCACGCAGGGCTGAGCTGACTGGCGGCCGGCCGGAGGTTTCGTGTCCCGCGGAGCCGAGCTCTGAAGTTTGTTGACGTCTTTCTTTCTCACCCTGACGGAGGAGGTTGTGCAGCAGGAAAGCGGCTCAGCCGACACCCTCGCGGAGCTGAACGCGGCTTCCTGCCCCTGTGCCCGCCCCAGCCCGCCGGGTCGCACCGGCACTGCTGCAGGATGTGCCTGCAACGCCTCAAACAATGACCCTGCCAGCGCGGGACCCTCTCCTGCTCCGGCAGCTCGGGGGCAGCTGGAGGCAGGAGATGGCGATTCTAGCTCGGAACCACTCCGGGTAAAACCCGGCTTCCCAAATGCCCCCGTGCCTGGGGAGCAGCTGCCACCGCTGCTGATCCAGAGAAGCCACGTGGAAGTGTGTTCCACCAGGGGAATGGGTATTTTCCATCCCAAATCCCGCCTGCCCACGCACAAGCTTTTCCCTGTCCTGCAGGGTTTGCAGCTCCTCTCCAGAGCAGGATTTTGCCCCAGCTGTGATGCTGTGGTCGCTTTCCTGGTACTGCTGGGTGTTCTCTGCCTCTCTCCCATGCATCTTTTGGGGAATTAAGGTGTTTCATGCTGTTCACACACGGATTGTACACCAGGTATTTGCACAGTGAAGGTAAATCCAGCTGCCCCGCTGGCATGTGGCTGAGCTGCATTTTACTGCCACCGAGGAGCTGGGGATCACAACTCAAAAATTGACCTCAGCTCTCATAGCAGGGACGTTTCTGCTGGTGACTGAGCAGTGAAACCCCTGCCCGAGCTGGGGTCCTTCACAGGGTGTCACATTCCTGCTGCTGCTGAGCCAGATCAGGGAGCTGTGACACCTCCATGGAGCCACCTGCTCAAGGACAGCTCCCTCCTGGCTGCCTGTCCCTTCCCTGCAGCTCTGCTGTCCCCACATGCTGGTCCTGCTGTCAGGGTGGGCTCTCCCACCCCAGCCATGGCAAGCAGAGAGTCCCCAACAGCGATGCTGTCACAAGGGCTGGTGATGAGGGGTGGTGTCACGAGATTGGTGTCAAGGGATCAGTGAAACAAGGGTGGATGTCTGGGGGTTGGTGTCACAGGGTTTGTTGTGCAGGGGGTGTTGTCGCACCCTCAAACTGTGCTCGGTGCTGGGAGAGCAGGGCACAAACCTCAGCTCAAACCTCACTCCTGTCTCTCTTACACATTGGCAGCACCCACCACGTTCCTTCCGGCCCTGCTCACAGCTGCTGGGGTGGATGGGGAGCTGCTGGGGCGGATGGGGAGCTGCTGGGGCAGATGAGGAGCTGCTGGGGCAGATGAGGAGCTGCTGGGGTGGATGTTCCTCTCAAGCAGCTGCTCCTGCACTCGAGGCTCCTCCTGAGCCGCGGCTGGGGCTCTGCTCAGTGAGTGCTCAAAACACACCAGGACAGGGAAGTGTCCCCTCGTTCAGTGGGGGAAGTTTGCTCTTTGTTCTGACGTTCTCAACACAGTGGGTTTCATTTTTTCCTTCTTTTCCCAGGTGCAGTGAATGCAAAACCGTCTTCCACCGGGACTGCCACGCCCGGGCCCCGGCGTGCCCGCGCTGCGAGCGGCGGCAGCGTTACCAGCGGCAGCTGGAGGCCAGCACAGAGCCCAGCCCGGAGCCCGGCACTTACCTCGACCCTGCCCTGGGAGCGGGGATGGCGGGCGGGACAGAGCAGAGCCCCCCTGCCTGAGAGCCTGTCCTGCGCCTGGCCCTGCCCTGGGGACAGGGACAGTGTGGGGTGGGTGCTCCTGTCCTGCAGAGGGACCTTCTGCCCACCCAGGGCTAAAGAAGGGCTGCACAAATCCATCCCCTTCTCACTAAGCGGGTGCTGTTCCCTGTCACCCTCCTGGTGCCAATGTCCCCTCCCAGTGGAACCCAGCGGCTCTTCAGAATCCCAATCAAGGGTGTGGAGAACTGACATTGATCAAAGCTCTAGTTTTTTAGGATACTGAAAACTGGTATTTTTTTACATGGGGGTTTTGCACATCTGGGCTGCTCTGGGTGGTGGACCCACGCAGGGAGGGGACAAAGTGACACTTGTGCCTTTAGGGACCTGCATGCCCCAGGGGGACCGTGGGTGCCCCTAGCATCTCCCGCTCAGACAGCCCAGCCAGGGCCGTGGCCTCCAGGAAGAGCTGGGGAGAGCCGGGCCACTCTTCCCGGCCTGCTGCTGCTCACCCTCGGGAGAAATTTTATTTTCCTTTAACCCCTCCCCACACAAAGATAATTAAAGTCTATTTAACAACAAGTGAAACGATTTCCGAGTTTGCGTCTCTGCAGTGAGACCTCATCACAGTTTGAACTTGAACCTGACACGGTGTCTGGGAGAAGAGGATTGGGAATGGGGATGCTGCCTGTCCCTTGTCCTCTGTCCTCCATCCTCCCTGCCCATTCCCCATCCTTCTTGCCCATCGTCCAGGGTTTCACTTGGGCGAGTAGCTGGGGGTCCCTTCCCCCTTTTCTCTGCCCCATTTTCCTTCCCAGCTGCTCCCCACTGGTGTCAGCTTCTCCCATTGTTGTTTTCCCTACCAGTCGTGTGTTTGGAGGACTTGGGATGTGCCCACCAACAGCAGAACTCTCTGGGGTGCGTGGGGACAAAAACCAGGGCAGGGCAGCTCCCATGGCCCCCCCCTAATGGGGTCCCCATCCCACTGCCCAGGGAGGCCGTGCCAGATCCGGCAGCAGCGCAGATCCCGGCAGCAGCGGGGCTGGGCCCTTCCTGCGGCAGGAACCTCCCGAGGAGCCGTTTCCTCGTCGGGCGGCAGCGGGTCCCCTCCGCCACCGGCCCGTCCCGCCCGCCGAGGGGACAGGACGCGCCCAGCACCCCGAGCAGCAGCGGGGGCCGGGCACGCACCCGCCGCGGAGCCCGGCCCCGTCTCTCGTCGAGGCGGCGGCGGAAACCGGGCGAGTCGGGACCGGCCCGGCGCGGGCACGAGCGGCACCGCGGGCGCGCCCCCGCCCCAGCGCCGGCCGCAGGTGAGAGCGGGGACCGGGGGCTCGGGGACCGGGGGCTCGGGGACCGGGGGCTTCGCGGCTCGGTGGCTCTGGGGTCTCGGGCTCGGTGGCAGGGATGGTGGCGGTGACCCCAGGGTGTTCCAGCAGGTTCGGGCCGGCGCGTAGGGCGGCAGCTCAGCGGGGACCCCGAGGGGGCTGAGCTGGGGGTTCCTCGGCCCAGGAGGGGTTGGGCGCTGCCGTCACCTTCCCCTGCCCCGTGTCCCGCAGGCGGAGGCGCGGGGAGGCCATGGAGGCGGCGGAGCCGGCGGAGGAGGCCCTGGTGCTGGTGGAGTACGGCTTCGAGTACCGCGCCAAGGACGGCACCTTGGTCTCCATCAAACCCAACGAGCGCTATGTGCTGCTGAAACGCACCAACCCGCACTGGTGGCACGTCCGCAGGAGCGGGGACGCCCGGCCCTTCTACATCCCGGCCCAGTACGTGAAGGAGCTGCCACCCATCGCTGCCCCAGCCCCGCTTGACCCCCCGCCATCGGGACGTGCTGCGGCAGAGCCGGCCGTGCTCGTCCCTCAGCCCCCGCCAGCCTACGAGTATCGGTTCATCGGCGCCGCCGAGCCGGGGGAGCCGGCGGGAGGATGCCCGGTGTCCAGGAGGGACTCGGTGCTCCAGAGGGATTCGGTGCCCAGGAAGGAGTCGGTGCCCAGGAGGGACTCACCACCATCACTCAGCTCTTTTCGGGTCCTCCCGGGGCTGACTCCGCACCCGGCCGAACCTGTGAGACCTTCGCACTCCCTGGATGACCTGGCGCGGGTGACACCGGCACCTCGCGGTGCCACTGCTGCCATGGGGGCACGCGGGGACCCCCCAGGACACGCTCGGCCGCTCGGGAAGAGCCGCTCCGAGACCCTCTGCGCCTCCGGCAAGGACAGGGACGTGGCCAGGAGGTGGCCGGGGGCCGGCCCCGCGGCTCGGGTACGGTGACATCCCCGCTGCTGTCCCCAAAAACTGCGCTGGAGGTGGGGGGTTAGCGGGTAGGGGTGTTGAGCGTCGCCCCCTTGGCTGATTCAGTGGCCGTGTCCCCCCACCATGACCCTGTGACCCCCGGCACAGAGTGGGGTGACCCCCCCGGCACCGCAGCCACTACTGGGACCCCCCCTCGTCTCCCCACCGAGCTGACCCCGTGGGACAAACCTGCAGGTGACCCCGCCATAGGCGCTTGCCAGAATTAACCATTTCGGAGGTGTGAGGGACCCCACACACAGGGTCCCCTCCCCACACACCCTCCACCCTCAGGCCCTGGCCCGTGCCTCAGTTTCCCCACCCTCATGGGCACCCCTGGGCTCTCTCAGTCCCCTACTATGCAGAGCCCCGTGGTCTCTGGGGGGGGCTTTGCAGTGATCCCTCAGGTTCCCAGCGCGTTCCAGGGTGAGAGGAGGCAGAAAGGGTTAACAGGGAAGCGCGGCAGCTCCTCCCTGCCGGGGCGGGAGCCTCACCTGGGCGCAGCACCCATTGACCGAGGTGGGTGCTGGGTGCTCCCCGGCACAGGCCAGCGCCCCGACACCCCAAACACGCTCACCCCACACCAGTAAGTAGCGAAGGGCTCTGCCCAGCACCCCCTGGGCTGCACCTCCCCGAGGGGGCACCCAAGGGTGGGGGTCCCCGCCGGCCACCAAGGCGGGCCGGGGCACACAGGGGGCGGCAGCGCCGGCAGAGGGGTGGGGCCACCCACGACCTTGTCCTCTCCTCGCTTGTCCCCAGCCCCTCACTGCGGAGTAACCCCGGGCACCTGGAGCACCCCGAGCCTGGTGTCCCCCACTTCAAGGGGGGCTGGAGGGATTGTGCCACTTGGGGGAGTTGCTGGAGGAAATGGGGTATTGGTGGTGGGGGGCTGTGGTTTACAGCCCATTCCCACCTCATTTTCGCCTCATTTTATACCTTGTGCCCCTAGCTGTGCCCTTTGTGCACCCAAAGCCACTGACCCCCCTCTGGGGGTGACCCAGCATAGTCCCCAGTCCCAGTGCCAGCATTGAGCATTGCTCTTCCCTGCCCAAATCCAACCAGTGACAAAACCATCGGGCGTCAGGCATGGCAGGCCCATGGTGGCATTGGTCCTGCCACCATCTGCACCCGATGGGATGGGACGGGATGGGATGGGACAGGATGGGATGATCCCAGTGTTGTGGGGACACAGCAGCTCCAGATCAGCTTCCATTTGAGCAGAGTGGCACCAGATGGGCCACCCAAAATCATCCCAGTGCAATTCCTGCTCAGCATCACCCTGGAGCAGCTCCTGCTGGGTGGCCTTGGCTTTGCCAGAGTGGGTGACGAGTGGCAGGTTGTGGGTGACGGGTGACAACACCCCCAAGAGGAGCCAGTTCCGCCCTGGGCGTCTCTTCCGCTCCTCGAGCCCCGGCAGGAAGCGCGGTGGGTGCAGGGCCCGGCTCAGGGCTCCAGCAGCGGTACCGGAGCCTCGTGCTGTCCCCAGGCTGTCCCCAGGCTGTCCCCACAGCCGTCCCCACCCTGGTGCCCCCAGAGCTGCCCCGGTGCCACCGCCATGGGTGACCGGGCGCCAGGGGCTCCGCGGCAGGCCTGGAGCAGGGCACGGCAGCTGCTGCACCTGGGGAAGGTAGGCAGCACCCAAGGGTGCTCCCAGCGGGGGGACAGGGGGTGTTTTGGGGTCACCCCTTGCCAGGCTCCCCCTCAGCTTTCCCTGAGGGTTTATGGGTGCTGGAGGGTACCACAATACCCATCCCAAAGCAGGGAGGGGGCACACAGCCCCCCCAGGAATGAGAAACCCCCAGGGATGCACCCATAGGGAACAGAGAGGTGCTGGGGGGGCTCGGTGCCAGGGATGCCCCATTGCCACCCCCATGTCCCTTGTCCCCAGGACGAGGGCAGACCCCCCCGGTAGTTTCTGGCCCTGCTCACCAGGGTGGGGGGGTTGTGGGGTGATAGGAGGAGGATGAGGGGTGTCATCGAGCTGCTGTCCCACTCTCATCCAGGGTGTCCCCAAGGACAGTGCACCGAATGTCACCTCCCTCTCGGGGTGATGGGCAGGGCTGCAGTTGGGACCTTTGTCCCCACAGCCATTAGTGAGAGACTCAGGCTGTAAAGCTGGGGAGATCAAAGGGTGATGGGAGGGGGTTCCCCGCTGGCAGCACCCTCCTGGTCCCAGGGGACACATCCCCCTACCCCAGCGTCCCCACGGTACCCAGTGGGTACCCGGCTGGTGCTGGGGATGCTATTTTGGGATGTGGTGATGGGACTGTCTGGTTCAGCATCCGGCTCTGGGCGGGAGGCCGGGGCTGTGGCTGCTGGAAATGTCCCAGGGTGCAGGTGATGAGTGCTGGGGTGCAAGCGTGGGTGAGATGGGTGTGAGTGTTGGGGTGCTGGGGAGGTGGGCACAGAGGCTGGGGGTGCAGGGGATGAGCAGGTTGGAGGTGTTGGGACCGCAGGTGTCAGTGCAGAGGTTGTGGGTGTTCATGGTTTGGGTGTCAGTGCTGTGGCTGCTGTGGAGAGCAGGTGATGCAGGTACCAGTGCTGTGGGTGCTGCACAGAGCAGGTGATGCAGGTACCAGTGCTGTGGGTGCTGTGGAGTGCAGGTGATGCAGGTACCAGTGCTGTGGGTGCTGCACAGAGCAGGTGATGCAGGTACCAGTGCTGTGGGTGCTGTGGAGAGCAGGTGATGCAGGTACCAGTGCTGTGGGTGCTGCACAGAGCAGGTGATGCAGGTACCAGTGCTGTGGGTGCTGTGGAGAGCAGGTGATGCAGGTACCAGTGCTGTGGGTGCTGTGGAGAGCAGGTGATGCAGGTACCAGTGCTGTGGGTGCTGCACAGAGCAGGTGATGCAGGTACCAGTGCTGTGGGTGCTGTGGAGAGCAGGTGATGCAGGTACCAGTGCTGTGGGTGCTGTGGAGAGCAGGTGATGCAGGTACCAGTGCTGTGGGCGCTCTGTCCAGGGTGTCATGCAGGTATCAGTGATGCAGTGTGGATGATGCAGGTACAAGTGACACAGGTGCTGCATGAGTGGGTACCAGGGACACAGGTGTTGATGATGTGGGTGACATGGGTGCCAGTGGTGGAGGTAATGATGGTGTGGATGCTGATGATGCAGGTACTGATGATGCAATGACACAGGTACCAGTGCTGCAGTGCTGCTGCAGGTGCTGCATGCAGTGGGTCATGCAGGTGCCAGTGACATGGTGCTGGTTGTGAGGGTGCTGCCAGCTGCAGGTGACACAGGTGCTGGCACTGGGGACCTTGATGTCCCTCCATGTGCTCAACCCTGTGCCAGTGGGTATTCCCTGCCCCACTCTGGGTGCTGTGGGTGCCCCTCTCCACCTCCTGGCCTCCTACATCCCATCACTGGCACCTCCTGCCTCACACTTTTGGGGCCCCAGGTTACTTTTGGTGACCCAGCAGCCAGGGCAGGATCCGGCTCCTCGATGCCTCATCCATCGGCCACTCGGACACCACAGTGGGGACACCCCAGGAATGCCATCCTAGGAATGCCATCCCATCTCAGTAGTGACACATCCGTGTTCCCCCAGGCACGCAAGGAGTCAGAGGAGACACCTGATCCCATCTACCTCAACATCCAGGAGCTGCGGGCAGAGGCCGCCGCCAGCTCGGCCCCAGAGGAGCCCGGCGGCTCCGTGTCGGACTGGGAAACCCACACGGACACGGACAGTGGACATTTGTTTTATTACAACCCCGTGACGGGCGAGACCACATGGGATTGTCCCTTCGGGCAGGCGGCCGACGGAGTGAGTCCCGCCGCCTCTCCCGCCTCCTCGCTCGCACACAGCCCGGAGCTTCCCGAGTGGGAACAGCACGTGGACCAAGGAAGCGGACAGACTTTTTTCTATAATTCGGTGACAGGTGAGACGTCGTGGGACCCCCCCAGTGCAGGAGACACGGGCAGCCCCCGGGAGAGGCTCCCTGGGGGGACGCGGTACGGTCCCATGGAGCAGAGGGTGAGCACCGGGCGAGGCGCGGGGAGGGCTTGGGGTGGGGGCGGACACAGGGATGGGAATGGGGACAGGGATGGGATTGGATTGGAGACAGGGATGGGATTGGATTGGAGACAGGGATGGGATTGGATTGGATTGGAGATGGGGATAGGATTGGATTGGAGACAGGGATGGGAGTGGAGATGGGGATAGGATTGGATTGGAGACAGGGATGGGAATGGGGACAGGGATGGGAGTGGAGATGGGGATGGGATTGGAGCTGGAAATGGGATGGGATTGGAGACTGGGACAGGATTGGAGATGGAAAAGGGATGGGTTTGAGACAGGGATGGGAACGGAGACAAGGATGGGATTGGAGACATGGATAGGAATGGAGATGGAAAACAGATGGGATTGGAGATAGGGATGAGAATGGAGATGGAAATCCTGGCATCCTGGCAGGGACGGGATGAAAAAGGAGACAGAGACGGAGACTGGGATTGAGAAAGATGTGGGAGATGCAATGGAGATGGAGATGGAAACAGATGGGAATGGAGATGGAAAAGGGGTAGGATTTAAATGGAGACAGATTGGGATTGAGGAAGGTGTGGGAGATGGAGATGGAGACAGAAACAGATGGAGACAGATGGGAATGGAGATGAAAAAGGGATGGGATGAAAATGGAGACAGAAACTGGGATTGAGAGAGGTGCGGGAGATGCAATGGAAATGGAGATTGAGATGGAGATGGAAACAGATGGAGACAGATGGGAATGGAGATGAAGACAGATGAAGATGGACATGGGTATGGATACAGGCGTGTAGGAAAGGATGAGAATGCAGATGGAAACAGTGATGGGATGAAAATGGAGGCAGAGATGAAGACTGAGAAAGGATGGGACATGAAATGGAGATGAATATGGAAACAAAGATGGGGAATGAAGATGAAGACAGAAGATGGAGATGGGAACAGATACAGGGATGTAGAAAGAGAGGGGAATGGAGATGGAAACAGGAATGAGATGGAGATGGGGATGAAACTGGAGATGGGAGACGGGAGTGAAGATGGGAATGAAGATGAAGGTGCAGGTGAAGATGGAGAACAGAATGGATACTGGGATTGAGTTGGAGATAGAAACAGGAATGGGAATGGAGATGGAGACAGGGATTGAGATGGAGATGGGAATGGGAAAGGAGACAGAGATGGGAATGGAGATGATGGAGATGGGGCAGCACCCACCTGGGAGAGCAACACAGAGATGGAGATCTCTTGGTTGGGCACAAGATCTTGAATTTTCTCTTCTCTCCAGCCACCCACTCCAGAAACAGATTATCCAGACCTGTCTCCAGATGAGCTGGAGTGTTATCCTGAGGAAGACTATTCACCTGTGGGCTCCTATGACCAGAGGGCCTCTCTGTGCCTGTCCCTGAGGCGCCCTGAGGAGCTGGGGTCGTCCCCAGGCTGGTATGGGCACGGCCACCCCGAGGGACTCGTGTTCTACCCCGAGCACTTTGCCCCTGACACGGTATGGGATAGGGATGGGAATAGGGACTGGGACAGGGTTGAGGATGGGGATGGGGCCAGGAAAGGGATAGGAAATGGAAGAGGGATGAACAGAGGGATAGGAACTGGGATGGGGATAGGGATGGGTTATGGACAAGGACAGGGCCAGCAATGGGGATGGAAACAGGATCAGGGACAGGGAAAGACGCAGACAGGGGTGACTGCCAGGGATAAACATCCTCAAAGCCCACAGAACAGGGGCTGCAGGGGCTCTGGGGATGCCATGGGTGCACAGCACAGCCCCCTCCTGGCAGGGTCACCTTGAGCTTCACCTGACCCCTCCCTGCCCTGCCCAGGTGCCATCCCGCCACGAGCGGGCCAGCAGTGGCTCCAGCCAGGACAGCGGGCTCTCCGCCTGGCACAGCCCCATGTCACCAGCACCAGGCAGCAGGGAGGAGAAGGTGAGCACCCAGGGAGAGGCACCCAGCCTGCCCTCACCCCAGCACCAGGGAGAGCAAGGGCCAAATTTGACACCCCCGCTTTCACTTTCCAGTTTAAAAGCCTCGAAAAAGCCGGGGTGCTCAACCGGACCAAGACAGTGGACAGAGGGAAGCGGCTCCGGTAAGAACATCCCGGTGTCCCCTGCCACTGGAGACACGAGTCCAGCAGGGGAAAGGGGCTGGGCTATCCCTGTGTGACCCCTGCTCCCCTCCCCAGGAAGAACTGGAGCTCCTCCTGGACAGTGCTGGAAGGGGGAATCCTCACCTTCTTCAAGGACTCCAAACACTCAGCTGCCAGTGCCTTGGTAAGAGCCCCAACGGCCTTGGGGCAGGGCAGCTGCCATGGGACAGGGCCAGCACCCATGGGACAGGGCCAGCACCGGGCCAGCACCCATGGGACTGGACAAGGACTCACAGGATGTGGCCAATGTGGGCAGGATAGGGGCAGCACCCACAGGGAACATGGAGCTGGCCTCACCTCTGGGGTGGGAGGTCAGGGCTCTGTCTGGGGGGTGCATAGGCTCATGGGGCAGGGGGACCATGGCCAGCACCCACAGAATGGGACCAGCATCAGCAGGATAGGACCAGCACCCACAGAATGGGGCCAGCATCAGCGGGATAGGATCAGCACCCACAGAATGGGGCCAGCATCAGCAGGATAGGATCAGCACCCACAGAATGGGGCCAGCATCAGCAGGATAGGATCAGCACCCACAGAATGGGGCCAGCATCAGCGGGATAGGATCAGCACCCACAGAATGGGGCCAGCATCAGCGGGATAGGATCAGCACCCACAGAATGGGGCCAGCATCAGCAGGATAGGATCAGCATCCTTGGACAGGGCAAGGATCCACAGGATGGGGTTGAAGCTGCAGGATGGGACCAGCACCCACAGGCTGAGGCAAACATTATGGAGACAGAAACTGGGATTGAGAGAGGTGGGAGATGCAATGGAAATGGAGATTGAGATGGAGATGGAAACAGATGGAGACAGATGGGAATGGAGATGAAGACAGATGAAGATGGACATGGGTATGGATACAGGGATGAAGGGGAAAGGATGAGAATGCAGATGGAAACAGTGATGGGATGAAAAATGGAGGCAGAGATGAAGACTGAGAGAAAGGATGGGACATGAAATGGAGATGAATATGGAAACAAAGATGGGGGAAAATGAAGATGAAGACAGAAGATGGAGATGGGAACAGATACAGGGATGAATGAAAGAAGAGGGGAATGGAGATGGAAACAGGAATGAGATGGAGATGGGGATGAAAACTGGGGAGATGGGAGACGGGGTGAAGATGGGAATGAAGATGAAGGTGCAGGTGAAGATGGAGAACAGAATGGATACTGGGATTGAGTTGGAGATAGAAACAGGAATGGGAATGGAGATGGAGACAGGGATTGAGATGGAGATGGGAATGGGAAAGGAGACAGAGATGGGAATGGAGATGATGGAGATGGGGCAGCACCCACCTGGGAGAGCAACACAGAGATGGAGATCTCTTGGTTGGGCACAAGATCTTGAATTTTCTTCTCTCCAGCCACCCACTCCAGAAACAGATTATCCAGACCTGTCTCCAGATGAGCTGGAGTGTTATCCTGAGGAAGACTATTCACCTGTGGGCTCCTATGACCAGAGGGCCTCTCTGTGCCTGTCCCTGAGGCGCCCTGAGGAGCTGGGGTCGTCCCCAGGCTGGTATGGGCACGGCCACCCTGAGGGAGGGACTCGTGTTCTACCCCGAGCACTTTGCCCCTGACACGGTATGGGATAGGGATGGGAATAGGGACTGGGACAGGGTTGAGGATGGGGATGGGGCCAGGAAAGGGATAGGAAATGGAAGAGGGATGAACAGAGGGATAGGAACTGGGATGGGGATAGGGATGGGTTATGGACAAGGACAGGGCCAGCAATGGGGATGGAAACAGGATCAGGGACAGGGAAAGACGCAGACAGGGGTGACTGCCAGGATAAACATCCTCAAAGCCCACAGAACAGGGGCTGCAGGGGCTCTGGGGATGCCATGGGTGCACAGCACAGCCCCTCCTGGCAGGGTCACCTTGAGCTTCACCTGACCCCCCCCTGCCCCTGCCCAGGTGCCATCCCGCCACGAGCGGGCCAGCAGTGGCTCCAGCCAGGACAGCGGGCTCTCCGCCTGGCACAGCCCCATGTCACCAGCACCAGGCAGCAGGGAGGAGAAGGTGAGCACCCAGGAGAGGCACCCAGCCTGCCCCTCACCCCAGCACCAGGGAGAGCAAGGGCCAAATTTGACACCCCCTTTCACTTTCCAGTTTAAAAGCCTCGAAAAAGCCGGGTGCTCAACCGACCAAGACAGTGGACAGAGGGAAGCGGCCCCCAAGAACATCCCGGGTGTCCCCTGCCACTGGAGACACGAGTCCAGCAGGGGAAAGGGGCTGGGCTATCCCTGTGTGACCCCTGCTCCCCTCCCCAGGAAGAACTGGAGCTCCTCCTGGACAGTGCTGGAAGGGGGAATCCTCACCTTCTTCAAGGACTCCAAACACTCAGCTGCCAGTGCCTTGGTAAGAGCCCCAACGGCCTTGGGGCAGGGCAGCTGCCATGGGACAGGGCCAGCACCCATGGGACAGGGCCAGCACCGGGCCAGCACCCATGGGACTGGACAAGGACTCACAGGATGTGGCCAATGTGGGCAGGATAGGGGCAGCACCCACAGGGAACATGGAGCTGGCCTCACCTCTGGGGTGGGAGGTCAGGGCTCTGTCTGGGGGGTGCATAGGCTCATGGGGCAGGGGGACCATGGCCAGCACCCACAGAATGGGACCAGCATCAGCAGGATAGGACCAGCACCCACAGAATGGGGCCAGCATCAGCGGGATAGGATCAGCACCCACAGAATGGGGCCAGCATCAGCAGGATAGGATCAGCACCCACAGAATGGGGCCAGCATCAGCAGGATAGGATCAGCACCCACAGAATGGGGCCAGCATCAGCGGGATAGGATCAGCACCCACAGAATGGGGCCAGCATCAGCGGGATAGGATCAGCACCCACAGAATGGGGCCAGCATCAGCAGGATAGGATCAGCATCCTTGGACAGGGCAAGGATCCACAGGATGGGGTTGAAGCTGCAGGATGGGACCAGCACCCACAGGCTGAGGCAAACATTCAGGGGACAGGACCAGCATTGAAAAAATAAGGCCCCCAGCACTGTGGGCGATATCAGCACATGAAGGATGGGACCAGGACCCACAGGGCAGGGCAGGTGCCCTGCACAGGGAGCCCAGCTCAGCCCCCAGCACAGCCACACTCCCTGCAGGGGTGACAGTGTCGGAGCACCCGGAGCTGGTGGGAGCCAGCAGGAGGAAGCAGAGCCGGCCCCAGTCCCCCCCCACCCCGAGTCCAGCTCCTCCCCCCGCGGTGCCCAGCAGCTGCCACCGGATGCAGAAGTGCAGAAGTTGCCGTGGGTCTTGCAACACCCTGTGGTGACAGCAACGGCGTGGGGGGGAAACAGGGCACCCACAGCTGGGGAGAAAGTGCTGGCCCCACCTCGGGGGTTCAGGGCTCTATCTGGGGGTGCAGAGGCTCTTGGGGCAGGTGGGCCGTGGCCAAAGCACCCCAAAACCCAGGGCATGGGGAGAAGCATGGGTCTGATGCTCTCCCCCTGCAAAATCCCCCTCCTTGGAAGAAGCCACCTTCTCCCTTTCTGCAGTGTCACTGAGAGGGACCCCAAAGCTGGAGCCCCCCCCCACCCCGGGATCCCTGGGGAGGGCTGGGAATGTCCCTCGAGGTGATGGCAGCCCTAGGACTGGCTGTCCCCAAGCTGGTGGCCATGACCCTCGCCCCACCCATGTCCTAGTCCTGCAGAGACCATAGGAGGAGACACAGGGGTCCCACAAAGGACATCTGGCAACACTGCCTGTTCTGGAGGAGGGCAGCCCACACCCCCCAGCAGGATCCCGGTGTCTCTGTCCCCTCTGGGCAGGTGCCACACTCATCCCCTTGTCCTCACAGAGGCACCCCAGCACCCTGACCACCCCCGAGCACACGGTGGAGCTGCGTGGGGCCACCCTCACCTGGGCCAGCAGGGACAAGTCCAGCAAGAAGAATGTCTTGGAGGTGAGCGGGTGACAGCAGGAGGGACACCGGTCACACCCCAGGTCCACACGTGGCCTGCAGGGCAATGCCACACCTGCCCAGTTCATCCTAGCAGGGGATGGAAGTGGGGACACCGGGGACGTGCCAGGGTGGGCGTACAGGGACTGGCACTGCCCGTCACTGTCCCGTTCTGAGGGGCACGGCGGGGCCACCAAGGGATATCCTGGCTACCAGAGGGGCACTGCCAGAGGACTGGCACTGCCGGTCACTGTCTCATTCTGATGGGCACGGAGGGGCCACCAAGGGACATCCTGGCTCGCAGAGGGGCTTTGCACGGGGAGGAGCCGCTCCCGCTCCCTGCAGACGGCACCGTTTGGTGTCATCGCAGCTGGCGCCGGGCTCAGCCACATCCTGGTTCCCAAATCCGCCTGGTTGCGGCAGCCCCGTGCCCTTTCCCTGACCTCTGCCTTGTCGCTCCGGCAGCTGAGGACGCGGGAGGGCTCGGAATTCCTCATCCAGCATGACTCGGAGCAGATCATCACCGCCTGGCACAAGGCCATCGCCGACAGCATCGGCCGGAGGGTGAGCGGGGCCCCCGATCCCCCGCGGCCTCCCTGGGGCGGGATCCCCGCGTCTCATGGTGCCGCCTCCGCAGGGCTCCGACATCTCCGGGGAGGAGGAGGCCGAAATTCGGGCTGAGTTCGGCTCCCGGGAGAAGCTGGGGGGCAGCGAGGAGCGGAGGGCAGGTGAGCACCGGCACCCGGCATGGGCACGGGGGCCCCGGCAGTGCCCCCCACCCTGCGGGGACCCTGGGGACGGGGCTGACGTGTGCCATGTCCCCGACAGCGGCCGGACAGGCGACGGGCAGTGCCGAGAGTGACACCAACCGAGTCCGGAACAAGCTCCGCAAGTTCCTGCAGAGGCGGCCGACGATGCAGTCCCTGCGGGAGAGGGGCTACATCAAGGGTGGGTGTGGGGGGCGGGATCGGGGGTGCTGGCAAGGGGCTGGATCGGGGATACGTGCTGGGATGAGGGTAAATGCAGAGTGGGATGGGGTGTCGGGATAGGGCCTGTCAAGGATGGGTGCTGGAATGGGTCTGAGTCTCTCGGGATGTCTGCAGGATGGAGGGTGGGAAGGGACAGCCGGGGGGGGGGGGGAGCTGGGACAGCCAAGGGAGGAGCTGGGACACTGGGTTGAGTGACCAAGCCCAAGCCTGACCCAACATCTTGGTGATGGGCTTGGGCATGTCCCATCACCTCCAGCCACCCTGGTGGGACACTCCAATGGGAACAAGTCCCTCTGTCCCCAACCCTGTCCCCCACTAGCCGTCCTCCTGGTGTCCCGTGGCCATGCTCATGTCCCCTCTGTGTTCCTAGACCAGGTTTTTGGCTGCTCGCTGCTGGCGCTGTGTGAGCGGGAGCGAGGGACAGTGCCACGCTTTGTCCTGCAGTGCATCTGGACCGTGGAGAGGAGAGGTACAAGGGGACAGGGACAGCCTGGGACACCAGCATGGGGACATGGGGACAGATCCAGGGACAGCCTACCTGGGATGTTTGGGTTTTCCTTGGAAGCCTGGTGCTGGCTGCTGTGGGCAGTGACACAGCTATACTGGTCACTGTCACCATGTGCCACCTGGCTGTCAGCATCCTCCAGGGGACATCAGGGACACATGGGGACCCAGAGTTCCCTCAAGAGTGCCTAATGTCCTATCCCAGCATGGATTGTTTAACTGGGAGCTTTCTCCCATCTCCATCTGCCCAGGTCTGGACATTGATGGGCTGTACAGGGTCAGTGGCAACCTGGCCACCATCCAGAAACTGCGCTACAAGGTGGAGCACGGTACGGTCACCCACAGTGACAGTGGGGACAATGGGCTATCCCCTCTTCAGAGCGACAGGGGAGGGGGCTGCCAGGGACCACCCACCCATCTCTGGGGCTCTGGACACAGCTGACATGCTGTCCCACCCCCAGATGAGCAGCTGGACCTGGATGATGGGCGCTGGGAGGACATCCACGTTGTCACCGGAGCACTGAAGCTCTTCCTGCGGGAGCTGCCAGAGCCACTCGTCCCCTTCAGCCATTTCGACAAGTTCATCGCTGCCATCAGTGAGGGACAGGGACAGGGGATGGGATGGGATGGGATGGGATGGGATGGGGATGGGGATGGGACGGGATGGGGATGGCATGGAGACAAGGATGGGAACTGGGATTGAATGGAGATGGGATGGGGAAGAGTATAAGGATGGGATGGGGACAGGTATGAGATAGAAAAGGGATGGGAATGGAGACAGGAACTGGGATGAGGGGGATGATGGAGATGGGGATTAGGACGGGGACAAGGATGGGAATGGAGGTAGGGACAGGGATGCTGTGACTGCTGGAGCCAGCACCCCACTGTGCCCTCCCTCTCTGGCAGAGATCCAGGACCTGTCCCTGCGGGGCCAATGCATCCGGGACCTGGTGCTGTCCCTGCCACCCGCCCACCATGACACCATGAAGGTCCTTTTCCGCCACCTCTGCAGGTGACACCCCCTTGTTCCTCCAAACCCAACCCAGCGCAGGAAGGCAGAACATGGCTCTGGGGACAGGCCCCAGGGTCAGGGCCATGTTGATGACATTCCCCTGTCCCACAGGGTGGTGGAGCACAAGGAGGAGAACCGCATGTCGGTGCAGAGCGTCGCCATCGTCTTCGGCCCCACGCTGCTGCGGCCGGCCAGCGAGGAGGCCAACATGGCCATGCACATGGTCTTCCAGAACCAGGTGGTGGAGCACATCCTCAACCACTACGGATACATCTTCCCAGATGGATAAACCCTGGGGACACATGTGGGCATGAGCCTGGCAGTGGGGACTTGATGGAGCAGCGTCTCCAGGAAGGACTTGGCTGTGTGTCACCTCGGTGGTGGCTCCATGGAGGGCAGCGTGGTGACCCAGCTCAAGGGAGGGGCACCTGGGGGATCCTCCTTGGCCACCCCATCCCACCGGGGCCGGATGTGGGGGGCCGAGCCCCAGGGGGTGTGGGGGGGTCCCTGTGGTCAGTGGAGCCCTGCAGTGCCCCCTTGGAGCCGGCGTTCCCGGGTGGAGCAGGGAGGGTCTGGCAGGCAGGGCCTGCTGGGGGCAGGCGGGCAGGGAGGGGCCGGGCAGGGCCGTGGCTGCAGCCCCTGCCCCATCCCAAATAAAGAGCCCGTGCAGACACAGGGGTCAGGTGTCGCTGGCAGGACAAGGGGACATCCCAGGGGTCAGGTGTTGCTGGCAGGACAAGAGGACATCCCAGGGACGTGGGTGGCACAGCAGGGGCTCGGTGCTCCTTGGTTCCTGGTGACCCTGAGGCACACCACATGGTCTGAGGCCTGTGAAGATGAGGGGACCTGGGACACCATTCCTGCTGGTGTCACCAAGCACTGTGTCGCCACCACTGTCACCACAGACAGCGAGATGTGATGAGAGGCACACGGTCATGGGACAGGAGTTCCCATCACCCAGAGCCACCTCCTGGGGTGGGGGCACTTTGGGTCATGACACAACCAGGACTGGATAGGACACAAAAAGGATGGCAAAGGGACATGACTGAAAGTGCTGTGGGACATCATGGGGACAATAAAGGGCATGGCAGGGACACGAGGAGGAGGTGTGGAGACGTGGGACACATGTCCCGTGCTTTGAAACACAGCAAGGACAGCACATGGCAGCAGCTGGGGACACAGGGATGGCTGGGGTACAGAGGGGACACAACAAGGGCACTTTGGGGTGTGGTGGGGATGTAACGGGGCCAAGCTGGACTGCAGGGGGACACTTTGGGACAAGACAGAGACACTTTAGGGTGCAGTGGGGTCATTTTGGTGCACAAGGATTTTCAGGACACAAAGGAAAACCTGCTCAGGAGCGCAGGGACAGTGGTTTGGGACACAATGGGGACAATTTGGGATGCAACTGGGACACAAGGGGACACAACTGGGGACAGGAAAGGGACTGTGTGGAATGCAGGGGGGGGAATTGCGCAAGGGGATACTTTGGGGGACAAGAAAATGCTTTGAGGGTGCAGCAGGAGCACTTTGGGACAGAACGGAGCCACTTTGGGAAGCACCGGAGCCACACTGGAGCACAAGGAAGTACTTTGTGACAAGAGGAGATTCTTCAGGAGCGCAGTGGGAGTGCTTTGGGACATTTTGGGACACTTTTGGATGCATGGGACGGACTTGAGAACTTTGGGAGGCGCAGGGGACTCTCGGGCCCCTCGGGGCGGGAGCGGGGCGGTGCTGGGGGCAGAGCCCGGCTATCCCCGCTCCCACCGCGCTCCCTCTCTGCTCCCTCCCCGCTCCCATCCCGATCCCTCCCCGCTCCCGGCCCCGCTCCGCGCCCCCCGCCCGGCTCCATCTTGTTCGCGGCCGCCGCGGAGCCGCTCCAGGTGCGGGGGTCCGGGAGGGACTGGGGGGGCCCGGGAGGGTCGCAGGGACCCGCCGAGGGAGCTGGGAGGGGATCTCCCACCCGGGACCCCCCCAGCCATCCCTCAACCCCCCCCACGGGACCCCAGGCGCTGTGGGGGACCCCTGAGAGCGATCCCTCCCATAGAGCCGTGTCGGGACCCCCCAGAGACCCCCACCCCCACCTCTGGGCCCCAGGAGGGACCCCATCAGCCCTGTGACCCCCCGGTAACCGGGACTGTGCGGGACCGGGGACCGCCAGCAGCGACCCCAGCCCAGAACCCCCCCAGACAAACACCCCCGGGTGCCCCCTGCAGCAGCGACCCCCCCACACCCCCCCAGACACTCTCAGGGACTCTCCGGACACCCCCCAGCAGCTCCCACTACTGCCAGGACCCCCCCCAGCAGAGTCCCCGCATCCCAGAACCCCCCAAACCCCTCTCCCAGTGCCCCCCCAGACTCCCCCTTTCCCGGTCCCACCTGCCCTGCTGCTGCACTGGCAGGGTCCGATCTCAGCCCAGCCGGGACAGGGACACCCCCTGGGGCTGGGGGCAGCGCTGGGGACACTTTGGGGGGGCCTGGGGACACCCCCGGGGCTGCGCCCCACCCCAGGACCAGGCACCAGGGGGTTACAGCAAAAGCAGCTTTGGCAGCCAAAATCCCTCTTAAGGCTTTAATCGCAGTGAGAAAGTGGCGGAGGGGGAGCGGGGGGAGCACCCTGTCCTCCCCTCACTGTCCCCAACCCTGTGGGGTTGCAGCGACAACTGCAGCCGGGCTGGAAATTTAAGCCAAATCCCTAAACCTGGCTTGAAATTCAGTGGGATTTAAGGGGGGAAGAAAAAGAGGGTGAGGGGAGGGGGGAAGCAGTGGGGCTGGAGGGTTTGGGGGGCCCATCCCGCACCCCCCCGTCCGTGGGGGGCCCAGGTGTGAGTCAGGGGGCGAAGGTCGGTGTGGCCGTGTTTGCACACCCGGCACGGAAGTGGCACCGTCCCCGCGTGTCCCCGTGTCCCGCCCGGCGGTGCCTCCCGGCTGGAGCAGGTAGGGAGGGCAGGGATGGAGCCCCCGGCCCGCGGGATGGGCACAGGGGGTCCCCCCGCAGGGTGGGGACCCCACAGGGACTCCAGGTCCGTCCGGGTGAGGACACAAGGTCCCCCGGGCCTGGTATGGCTGGTGTCCTGCCGAGCATGGGCACAGGGACACACAGGCCCTGCTACTGCAGCAGGGCGGGCTCAGAGGTCCCCGTGGCCCAGCTGGGGTCAGATTTGGGGGATCCCCATGGAAAGGGGGCCTCTGGAGGTCCATATGACCCCATAGGAGTCAGGACTGGAGGTTCTGGGGGTCCCTGTGGCCCCATAGGGACAGGAACTCTGGGCTCTCTATAGGGATCAGCCTCTGGGGTCCCCGTGGCCCCATAGGGAAGGGCTCTGGGGGTCCCCATCAGGGTCAGCCTCTGGGGGGTCTCCATGTCCCCACTGGGACAAGGCTGTGGGTGGGGTTCCCCAGAGGGACACACTCTGGGTGTCCCCACACCCCCCTATGGCCCAGGCCTTGCTCTCCTCATCCCAGACCCTGTCCCCCTGTCCCCATGGCCATGGTGACAGGATGAGGGCAGCCCCCCAAATCATGCTGAACCCCACACCCAGAGTCACCGCATCCCCCAGGTGACACTGCCTCTAGAAAGACCTTGGGGACAGAGGGGTGACAATCTGGGGGTGATGCCAGGTCCTGGCCGGGTGTTTTGGGGTGCGGGATGGAGAGGAGAACATCTGTGGGGTTCCAGTCCCCGGTGTCCCTGTCACTGCAGCCCCCAGCGTGCTGTGATGGCCCCGGACGCCTGAGCCCCTGTGGCAGGGACAAGCCATGGAGACCGTTGTCATCGTGGCCATCGGGGTGCTGGCCACCATCTTCCTGGCGTCCTTTGTGGCGCTGGTGGTGGTGTGCAGGCAGCGCTACTGTCACCCCAAGGACCTGCGCCACCACTATGACACCAAGTGAGTGACCCATGGGGGTGGCAGTGTCCCTGTCCCCATCAGGGAGGGACCCCAACCCCTGTGGGCTGGGGACAGTGCTGGGGACATGTTCAGCATCATCAAGGAGACAGTTTGGGGGACATGTCCATGGTCATCAAGGGGGACAAAGATGGAGACACACCCACCATCAGCAGGGGGACAGAGATGGGGACACATCAGCCATGATCAAAGGGACAAAGCTGGGGACATGTCCAACATCATCCAGGGAACAAAGATGGGGACACGTCCACTGTGACCAGGGGGATGATGCAGGTGATGTCCAGCATCATCAGAGGGAAGAAGTTGGGGACACATCCACATCACCATGGGGACAAAGATGGGGACACATCCACCAGCACCAGGGCTATTGGGGCTGTGGGGTCACCCGAGGAAGTGGCCCTTGGTGGGATGTCCCCCATGTCTCTGACAGACCCATCGTGGACCTGATGGGGACTGCAGAGACGCCGTCAGAGCCCTCGGAGCTGGAGCTGGACGACGTGGTCATCACCAACCCCCACATAGAGGCCATCCTGGAGAACGAGGACTGGGTCGAGGACGCCTCGTGAGTGTCCCCTGTGTCCCCCCACTGCTGGGGACCCCTGTGCAGTGCCAGCCCCCCATCATGAGATGTATGGGACAGATTTGGAGGTCACCAAGCCCTGGGGATGGTTCTCAAGATGGTCTTGGGGTGGGAATATCCCCACAGGTCTGGGGGACATGGGTTGGCAGGAGAGGGGGGACACACAGAGGACAAGGACAGAGCCAGGGGGATACAGGTGGATTCACACTCTCTTCCCTCTCCACAGGGGTCTGGTGTCCCACTGCATCGCCATCCTGAAGGTGAGTGAGGGTGTGGCACTGGTGGGACTGGTGACACTGGTGGCAATGGCAGCTCTGGTGGTACTGGTAGAGCTGTGGTACTGGTAGGCAGTGGTGGCACCAGTGGCACTGGTGGTAAGGGTCACAGTGGTGGTAATAGTGGCAGTGGTGGCACCAGTGGCACTAGTGACATTGATGTCAATGGTGGGCAGCACTTGTGGTAATGTCCCTTTAAATGTCACTTGTGGTGACATTGTTGGTACTGGTGGCACCGGTGCTGATGGTAGGTGACACTTGTGGCACTGGTGTTGATGGTGGCACTGGTGGTGATGGTGGCACTGAGTGCCTGCTGCTGTCCCCCAGATCTGTCACACACTGACGGAGAAGTTGGTGGCCATGACCATGGGCTCGGGTGCACGTGTGAAGTCCCCAGCCAGCCTGGGTGACATCATTGTGGTGGCCAAGCGCATCAGCCCCAGGTGACAGGGGATGGCTCTGGGGGGTCCCAGGGCTCTTGGGTGGGGCCCTGTGGCTCTGGGGTGTCCCCAGGGACTGTGGGCGAAAATTCCAGGGCTCTGGAGGGTCCGCAGAGATTTGGGACAGGGTGGGTCTGGAGGGGTCATGGGCGCTCTGGGGATGTCCTGAGGCTCTGGTGGGGGGTCCTGAAGCACTGGGGGTACCCTGGGGACTCTGGAGGGAAACATGGGGACTTTAGGGGTGTCTGGGGACTCTGGGAGGTGTCCCGGGGCCCTGGGGTAATTTTGGGACTCTGGGAGGAGTCCTGGGGTTCAGGAGGTACCTGGGGTTCTGGGGGGTTCCTGGGGCTCTAGGGGGGTCCCAGAACTCCAAGAGATCTCTTGATGCCTGGGTTGGGTGTGCTGGAGCTGTCACCACAGTGTCCCTGGGGTTAACGCTGTCCCCACCGCAGGGTGGATGACGTGGTGAGATCCATGTACCCACCGCTGGACCCCAAACTGCTGGATGCAAGGTGACAGTGGCGGGAAGGACAGGGACACTCCTGGGTGGGGGATACCTGCGGGTGGGGACACCTCCCATCCCATACCACACCTCTGGGGACAACCCCACTCTGGGGACAAGCCCAGGTGACCCAGCAGGACGGGGAGCGAGCAGATCCCAGAATATCCCAGGTTGGGAGGGACCCCAAGGCTCATCCAGTCCCATCTCTGGCCCTGCCCAAACCTCCCAACAATCCCACCCTGGGCATCCCTGGCAGCTGTCCAAACCCTTCTGGAGCTCTGGGATCATTCCCTGGGGAGCCTGGGCAGTGCCAGCACCTCTGGGGGAAGAACCTTTCCCTGAGATCCATCCCAACCCCCCTGTGACACAGTTCCCTGGGGTCCTGTCCCTGGTCACCACAGGCAAGCTGGGGGCCACGCTGCTGTTGCTGAGGAAGCCACATGGGGCAGGGCGGTGACAGGGCAGTGACAGGGCAGTGACAGGGCAGTGACATGCCCGTGTCCCCGCAGGGCCGCGGCGCTGCTGCTGTCGGTCAGTCACCTGGTGCTGGTGACCCGCAGCGCCTGTCGCCAGCCGGCCGCTCGCCACTGGGTCGAGCGCTCGCTGGCGGCCGCCGAGGAGCACATGGCTGTGCTGCGCCAGGCCGCCATGGCCACCGAGCCCGAGCGGCCACCGGCCCCCGGAGAGCCCCCCCGCCAGGAGCAGTCGGCCATCTGACCCCAGTAAAGGCCATCTGACCCCAGTAAAGGCCATCTGACCCCAATAAAGGCCCCGTGTGCCCCCAGCCCCGCACGGCGGCTCTGGGATGGGCTGGTGATGTGCTGTCTGCATGGAGAGGGGTCTGAGGGCAAAACGGGGGTGCTGAAGGGTTGGGGGTCGAGGGAGGGAGTGTGGGGGGATTGAGGTGTTCAGAGGAGATTTTGTGGTGTTGGAGGTGGATTTGGAGGGGTTGGGGGGCTTGAGAGGGAGTGTGGAGGGAGTTTGAGGTGTTTGGAGGGGATTTCAGGGTGTTGGAGGGGGATTTGGAGGGGTTGGGGTCTAGGTAGGGGTTGAGGGACTTGGAAGGGAGTGTGGAGAGATGTTGGAAGGGGGCTTTAAAGGATTTTGAAGGATTTGGAAGGTTGATAGATGGTTGGGGGCTTAGAGGGGATTTTGGGGGGGTCAGAGAGGGATTTGGAGGGGTTGGGGTTGGGAGGGTTTGGGGGACTTGGAAGGGAGTGTGGCTGGGGATTGGAGGGTTGGAGGAATATTTATTTTGGTTGGGGGTCTAGGCATGGTTTTGGGGGGATTTGGAGGGGGTTTGAGGGGTTTCGAGAGGATTTCAGGGTGTTGGAGGGGGGTTTGGAGGGGTTGGGGTCTAGGGAGGTTTGGGGGACTTGGAAGGGAGTGTGGAGGAAGGGTAGAAGGGGGCTTTAAAGGATTTTGAATGGTTTGGAAGGTTGGAGGTGGTTTGGGGGAGTTAGAGGAGATTTTGTGGGGTTGGAGGGGGATTTGGAGGGGTTGAGGAGCTTGGGAGGTTGAGGGGTTTAGAGGGGATTTTGTGGGGTTGGAGGTGAATTTGGAGGAGCTGGGGGTCTGGACAGGGGTTGAGGGACTTGGGACTGTGGGGAAAGGTTGGAAGGGGGCTTTAAAGGATTTTGAAGGAGTTGGAGGTGGTTTAGGGGAGTTAGAGGGGATTTGGGGGGTTAGGAGAGGGATTTGGAGGGGTTGGGGAGCTTGGGAGGGTTTGGGGGACTTGGAGGGGAGTGTGGCTGGAGGTGGGAAGGCTGGAGGTGGTTTGGATGGTTGGAGGCAGATTTGTTCGGGTTGGGGGTCTAGGGATGGTTTTGGGGGCTTGGCAGGGAGTTTGGAGGGGATTTGAGGGTTATGGAGAGGATTTCAGGGTGTTGGAGTGGGAATTGGAGGAGTTGGGGGTCTAGGGAGAGGCTGGTGGCCTGGGAAGGGAGTGTGGAGGGAGGCTGGCATGGGCTGAAAGGGATTTGGAAGGGTTGGGAAGATTGGAGGTGGTTTGGGGTTTGCAGGGGATTTGGGGTGTTGGAAGGGGAGGTTTTGGGTTTTAGGGAGAGTTTGGAGGGAGCTGAAGAAGTTGAGGGGGTTTTAAGAGGAGTTTAGGGGGTGTTGGAGTGATTGGAAGAGGTTTGGAGTGAATTTGCTGGGACTGGGGAGGTCAGGGGATGATTTGAGGGAGTTGGGGGAGAATGAAGGGGTTGGTGTAGGAGGGGAAATGGGAGTTTGGGAATATTTGGGGTGGGTTGGAAGAGGGGTTTGGGGAGGTGGAGGGGGTTTGGAGGGGTATTGGCATTGAAGGGGATTTAGGGGAGCTTGGAGGGAGTGGGACAGGCTTGGAGAGGGAGGTTGGAAGTTTTGGGAAGGGTTGGAGAGGTTGAAGTGGTCTTTGGGGCACAGGGGGTTGGAGGGGATTTGGAGAGGATTTAGGGGCTCCTGTGGGCATTGGCAGGGAGGGTGGGGGAGTTGAGGGGCAACTTTTGGGAGGGTCGGGGAGATTGGGGAGGACTGGAGGGGGCTATGGGGGTGGTGGAATTTTGCAGGGATTGAGGAGGATTGGGAGGACTGCAGGGTCTGGGGGGGGGGGGTACTGCCTGCCCTGGGAACGAGGGCTGGAGGGCTCCAAGGGGTGAAACCCTGAAACCTGGGCAGGGGGGTCTGTGCCCCTGATGGGGGGGTCTGTGCCCCTGATGAGGGGTTTGTGCCCTGATACAGGGTCTGTGCCCCTGATGAGGGGTTTGTGCCTTGATACAGGGTCTGTGCCCCTGATGAGGGGTTTGTGCCTTGATACAGGGTCTGTGCCCGGGGGAAGGGGCCCGGGGCTGTAGAGGGGGCTCAAGGCTACAGACAGAGGAATCCCTGCCCCGGGCAAGGGGGTCTGAGGGGTCCCCCTCGGGCAGGGCTCGCTGTGCCCCGGGCAGAGCGGTCTGTTGTGTCCCCCCTCGGGCAGGGCGGTCGGTTTGTGTCCCCCTCGGGCAGGGCGGCCTGTGGTGCCCCCCCTCGGGCAGGGCGGCCTGTGGTGCCCCCCCTCGGGCAGGGCGGTCTGTGGGGTCCCCCCTCGGGCAGGGCGGTCGGTTTGTGTCCCGTCTCGGGCAGGGCGGTCGGTTTGTGTCCCCCCTCGGGCAGGGCGGCCTGTGGTGCCCCCCCTCGGGCAGGGCGGTCTGTTGTGTCCCCCCTCGGGCAGGGCGGTCGGTTTGTGTCCCGTCTCGGGCAGGGCGGTCGGTTTGTGTCCCCCCTCGGGCAGGGCGGTCTGTGGGGTCCCCCCTCGGGCAGGGCGGCCTGTGGTGCCCCCCCTCGGGCAGGGCGCTCTGAGGGCTCCCTCTGCCCCGAGTCCCTCCCGCTCTCACCGCCCTCAGCCCCGGCGGAGGGGGGTGCGGCCACGTGACCGCCCGTCACGTGACAGGGGTGAGGCGGACGCTGTGCCCGCCCCCTCACCCCTGGCTGGCCAATGGCAGCGCGGCGGGCGCGGCGGGCAGCCAATGGACGGCCGGGGGCGGGGCTTGCGGCCAGCGGTGGGGGGGGCTTGCGGCCAGGACCGGGAGAGGGAACTGGGAGCGCTGGTGGGTACTGGGGGCGCTGGGACACACGGGCACGGCAGAGAGGGAGGTACTGGGAGCTGCCAGGAGGAACTGGGAGTCACGGGGGCCACTGGGAGACACTGGAGGAACTGGGAGTCACGGGGGCCACTGGGAGTCGTACGGAGACTGGGAGGTGCTGGGAGCTCTGGGAGAGGAACTGGGAGTTACGGCAGGAACTGGGAGACACTGAGAGTCATGGGGCAGCACTGGGATTGCTCGGGAGGTCCCGGGAGTCATGGGAGAGCACTGGGAGTACTGGGAATCCCTAATGGGAGGCGTGCTGCCAGTACTGGGGGCACTGGGAGCAGTGGGAGTACTGGGAACACTGGGGGCACTGGGAGTTCGTAATGGGAGGCGTGCTGCGAGCATTGGGAACACTGGGAGCGCTGGGAGAACACTGGGAGCACTGGGGGTACTGGGAATCCCTAATGGGAGGCGTGCTGCGAGCACCGGGAGCGCTGGGAGTGCTGGGTGCGCTGGGAACACTGGGAGTACTGGGAACACTGGAAGCACTGGGAGCAGCAGAGGTGCTGGGAACACTGAGGGTGATGGGAGAACGCCAAGAGCACTGGGGGCACTGGGAGCTCTGGGAACACGGAGTACTGAGAGCAGTGGAAGCACTGGGAGCACTGGGGGCACTGAGGGTAATGGGAGAACACTGAGAGCACTGGGAGCAGTGGGGGCACTGGGAGCACTGGTGGTACTGGGAGGACATTGGGTGCACTGGGGTTACTGGGAGCACTGGGGGTACTGGGGGCACTGGCTCTGGGGGATGTCGGGGGTCAGCCCAGCCTTGCCCGGGTGGGGGTGCAGTGACACTGGTGTCCCCCCGCGCCCCCCCATGGGACACAAGCCCCGTGGCCACCCTGGGCGGGGCAGGAGGTGTCCCCAGCAGGGAAAGGGAAGTGACAGTGGCAGTGATTGTGGGATGGGGGGCGGGGGTGCCCGTCTGGCACCGCAGGGAGATGTTATCGGGGCGAGGTTGGGGTGCCACACACCGCAGGGCCCCCCCGCTGTCTGTGGGTGCCCCCAGCACCCTGAGGTGCCCCCCAGCACCCCGGGGTGGCTGAAGGGGGGTGGGGCTGGGGCTTTCCCAACACATGGCCGAAAGAAGAAGTGAGATTTGGGGGGCAGAACCGCCCGCCCACTCAGTGAAAGGGGAAACTGAGGCCGGGGTTCGGGGGGGTCCCACAGGTGCCCCCAGAGCCATGAGGACCCTCCTGCTGCTGTGGGTGGCCCTGGCCGGCGCGGGGGCCCAGCTGCCCTGTCCCCATGGGGGACCCTGCCCCGTCACCCCGGTGAGTGTGAGGGGATGGGGGGGGTCAGGGGGGCTTCAGCAGGGGATGTAACCCCCCTGTGCCCCCAGGCCCTGCCTGCCCGCAGTGCCATGGGATGCCAGGACAGCTCATCGTGCCTCGCCAGCTGCCAGCTGCCAGAGGTGAGCCCCCTCCCCTGTGCCTCAGTTTCCCCCCTGTCCCTGCCGTTTGTGGAGCACTCCCTGACCCCCCTGCCCTCCCTCACCCTTCTCTCTCCCCAGAGTGTCCCCTGTGCCGGGGGCCACCGCTGCTGTCCCCGAGGGTCCCACTGCAGCGCTGACGGCGAGTCCTGTGTCACAGACCTGGGTATGGGGACACGGGGGGTGGCTGGGGGGCAGGGTGGGCCTGGAGGGGACAGGATGGACAGGGGTTGTCGCCTGTCTCTGCAGCCCCCCGTGCTGTGCCCTGTCCTGACGGCCAGTCCGAGTGTCCCGACGATGCCACGTGCTGTGTGACGAGCAGCGGCACCTGGGGGTGCTGCCCCATGCCCCAGGTACAGGGTGTGGGGACACAGGGACACTGGGGGGGGGACCTGGCACGGCCATCGCTGTGACGAGCACGGCTGGCACCCACAGGCCTCGTGCTGCGCTGACAAGGTGCACTGCTGTCCCCACGCCACCGTCTGCGACCTGACCCGCGGGCGCTGCGTGTCCCCCGCCGGTGACACCGATGTCCCCCTGGGCACAGCCTTCCCCGCCTGGAAGCGCCACCCCCCCGCCCCAGGTAAGGGGTGTGCCCTGGGGGTGCCCTCGCTGTGCCGTGCGCTCAGAGGGGACGCGGTGACACCATGGTGACACCGTGTGTCCCTCCCCTCAGTGGCGCTGCGCCAGGTGCTGTGTCCCGATGGCCGCTCGGTGTGTCCCGACGGGGCCACCTGCTGCCAGCTGTCCCCAACGCAGTACGGCTGCTGTCCCTTGCAGAACGTGAGTGCTGGCACGGCCCTGGGCACCCCGGCATGGGTAGCTGTGCCAAACCTGTGCCCAGCACCCCAAACCCTCCACCCCCCACTGAACACCCCAAACCAAGCACCCCATGCCAGATACCCGAATCCTGGCCAGCCTCCCCCAGGCACCCCAAACCAAGCACCCCAAACCAAGCATCCCATGCCAGGCACCCAAATCCTGGCCACCCTCCCCCAAACACCCCAAACCAAGCACCCTATGCCAGGCACCCCAAACCAAGACCCCATGCCCAGACATCCAAATCCTGGCCATCCTCCCCCAGACACCCCAAACCAAGCACCCCTGTGCCAGGTACCCCAATCCAGCACCCCACACCCCAACTCACACCACTCACCCCATACCAGTCCATGCTGGCACCCCATTCTGGACACCCCAGTCCCAAGCACCCCACAGTGATGCCAGGCACCCTATTTTGGGCACCAATCCCACACCAGACACGCCTTGCTGGGCATCTTGGGCACCCCACCCTGTGCCATGTCCCCATACCAGGTACCCTGCACTGCCCCCCGTGCTGAGCACACCCTGTCCTTGTCCCCAGGGTCCCTGTACCCCCATATCTCTCCCCCCAGGCCGTGTCCTGCAGTGCTGGGCAGCACTGCTGTCCCAAGGGCACCTCCACGCCATGTCCCCTCTGCTGTGCCCCCCTGTCCCCATCCCCACGGCCCTTGTCACACCGTGTCTCCCCCCAGGCCGTGTGCTGCAGTGATGGGCAGCACTGCTGTCCCCAAGGCACCACCTGTGACCTGACCCACTCCACCTGCACCTCCCTGGGGGGCTCTGCCCCCCTGGCAGCCCTGCCCACAGGTAAGAACCCCCCTAGGGAGCAACCACCCCCTGTCCTGTCCCGGGGAGGGGACTCCAGCCCTGACTGTCCCCTGTCCCCAGCTGGTGACATCAAGTGTGACGAGAGGACGAGCTGTCCCGATGGGAACACGTGCTGCAGGCTCAGCTCAGGGGCCTGGGGGTGCTGCCCCCTCGAGCAGGTACCGGGGTCCCCTGTGCCCCCAGGACACACAGATGTCCTCTGTCCCCCTGCGTGGGATGAGGGCAGCTGTGTCCTGTTCCACTGACAAGGACAAGGGTGGGGGTTCCTTGAACTTGCCCAGGACAAGGTTTGATGTCTCCTGTCTGCCTTGGGGTGGACAAGGATGGGGTCCCCTGTGTCCCTCCAGGACTGGGAGATGTCCCCTGTCCCCCAGGAGGGCTCCCATTCCCTGATGTCCCCTAGGAAAGGGTGACTCTGAGTCACTTTGAAATCCCCCAGTCAACCCCCCTGTACTGCCTGGGACCAGTTTGGGGTCCAGTGGCATGAGGTGGGGAAGGGACATCCTGGAAGCCACCAGGATGCTCAGGGACCTTCCTGAGTCCCACTGAGGGCGGAGGTCAGGAGTGATGAGGGGGTCCCCAAATTCCCCCCCCTCACTGCTGGGATGGGGAATGGGGACGGCAGGAATGGGCAGGAGGGGACACATTTGTCCCCCCTCCTGTGGGGCTGGCAGTCCCTGGGGGGGTCCCCTGTGCTCAGCCCCCCCTCTTTGTCCCCCCAGGCCGTCTGCTGCCCCGACCACGTGCACTGCTGCCCCCAGGGCTACACCTGCGACCCCGAGGGGGGCAGCTGCCTGCAGGGGGGAGGCTCCCGCCGGCCCTGGGTGCAGAAGACCCCGGCGCTGCCCTGGGGGGGACAGGTGACATCGGGGAACGTCATTTGTGATGAAACCTCGAGCTGTCCTGACGGGACCACGTGCTGCCGGATGAGCCTGGGCACCTGGGGGTGCTGCCCCTTCAGCCAGGTGGGGGTCGCTCTGCCCATGGGGGTCCGTGGCTGTGTAGGGTGGGGATCCTGGGGGTGCACCCAGGGGAGTGGGGGGTCCTGGACTGCGCAGAGGTACCAGGGGGGTCCTGGGGTGTCCTTGGAGGGGGGGGACATGGCTCAAGGGACCCCAAGTGGAGCACCTGCCAGGGGACATGGGAACATTCCCAGGGCACAGAGACCACCTGTCCCCTCAGCAGCCCCATGGGCTGGGGGTCTCCTGTGCCCCGAGGGGACAAAGGCCAATGTTCCCTTTGCCCCAGGAGGGTCAAGGGCAGATGTCCCCCTTTGTTGCTTGAAGGATGAGGGCAGATGTCCCCTGTCCCCTTCCTCCAGGAAGGACAGGGTGGGCTCCAAACCCCTCATGTCCCAGTCAGACCCCTCTGGTAACTGGGACCAGTTTGGGACTCTAGGGGCAGGGGGTGACAGAGGCACCCAAGGCCACCGGGGTGCTCAGGGACATTTGTGTGTCCCACGGAGGGGCAGAAGCATCATAAGGGGGTCCCCATATCTGCCCCCCTCAAAGCAGGGACGGAGCCAGGCTGGGTCCAGGGGGGACACGGAACAGGGGAGGGCAGGAACAGGCAGGAGGGCACTTGTCCCCTGGAAGTCCCCAGCTGTGCTGCCAGGGGTCCCCTGTGCTCAGCCCCCGCTCTTTGTCCCCCCAGGCCGTCTGCTGCCCCGACCTCGTGCACTGCTGCCCCCAGGGCTACACCTGTGACCCCGAGGGGGGCAGCTGCCTGCAGGGGGGAGGCACCCACCGGCCCTGGGTGCAGAAGACCCCGGCGCTGCCCCGGGGGGGACAGGTGACATCAGGGAACGTCAAATGTGATGAAACGACGAGCTGTCCTGATGGGAGCACGTGCTGCCGGCTGAGCCTGGGCACCTGGGGGTGCTGCCCCCTCGAGCAGGTGTAGGGGAGTCCCTGGGGGTGGGGGGTGGCACCCCAGGGGTGGGGTGTTGTCCCGGGGAGTGAGGATTTGGGAATGGAATGGAGGGGGCTGGGATAGAGCGTGACTGTGGGGGTGATCCTTTGGGAACAAGCAGGGCTGGGAGGGGCAGGGACACGGGACACAAACCCCACGTTTGTCACTGGTACCCTCCAGGGAGGGAGGCTCTATGGGCACCTTGGGGACAGGGTTTGTCTCTGCTGGGGACACCTGACGTACCTCTGTCCCTGGTACCTGGACCCCTGTGTCCCCCAGACAGCCGTGTCCCCCACTGTCACTCCACTGACCCCATCCTGTGTCCCCCCCCAGGCCGTTTGCTGCGGGGACCACAAGCACTGCTGTCCCCGGGGCTATACCTGCAACGTGGCCACCGAGAGCTGTGAGAAGCTGCTGGCACCCACCCCGCTGCTGCCAACCCCCTCTGCCCCCCGCCGGGCACCCCCCGTCCCGCTGCGAGCCGCTGGCACCCGCCCGGGTGGCCTCGTGCCCTGCGGTGCCACCGGCTCCTGCCGCAGGGGCCAGCGGTGCTGCCAGGCCCGGGGAGGCTCCTGGGGGTGCTGCCCCTTCGCCCAGGTGAGTGGGGGGACACCAGGGTGGGGGTGAGGTGGCATCACCCCCTCCTCACTCCGTGTCTCTCTCTGCAGGGTTCCTGCTGCCCCGATGGCCGCCACTGCTGCCCCGCGGGGTCCCGCTGCACCGGGGGGGGCTGGGGGTGCAGCCCCCAGCGCTGGGACCTGCTCTGATGGCACCTGGGACACCACCACCATCACCACCCACCCCGGCTGCCACCACCCCAATAAACGGTTTCTAGGACAAACTCCACCCGTGGCTCCCGGCAAGGGGGAAACTGAGGCAGGAGGCGGAGGCAGGGGGGATTTTGTGTGTTTAATATATTAATGCCTCTAAGGAGCAGGCAGGACGTGCAGGCAGGTGCAGGCAGCAGCTCCCTGCCCAGCCTGGCACTCGGGGGGGGTCCCCATGGCCCCCCTCTGTGCCAGCCTGGCCCCAATGACCCCTCTTCATCCTCACCACGTAGAAAACGTTTAGAAACACGAGTTAAAATCCAAAGGGGGATGAGGGTGGGGGGACAGGGGCCCCCTGGCTCCTATGGCAGCTTGGAGGCACCGCTGGCTCGGGGGGCAGTGCCAGGCCCCCCTGTCCTGCAGGGACATAAAAGGGGACATGGGTCAGGATTGGGGAACACGGAGCATGCAGTTCCCACCCCCAAAAGAACAGGGATGGTGGTGCTGGGTGGGACGTGGAGGGAACACGGGCAGCAGGATCCCGTGTGGCAGAGCCTGGTGGCACAGGATGGGGGCCCGAGCAGATGGGGGACGCAGGTGGCCTGGGTGTGATCTCTGGTCCCTCCCCTGGCAGAAGGGGACCGTGGTGGTGGGATTGGTTTGTGGTGAGGTGGGACACTGATGGGACATGATGGTGGCAGGAGAGGATGATGGTGGGCTGGGACAGTGGTGGGAGAGGACAGTGACAAGGCAGGATGGTGGGGAAGGTGGTGGGATGGCATGGCAGGATAGGGTGGGATAGTGATAGGACAGGGTGGGATGGAGATGACAGCAGTGGGAGGAGATGATGGCTGTGTGGGACTGTGGTGGGATGGGACTGATGGGGCAGGATGACAGATGGGATGGTGCTGGGATGAGATGGCAGTGGGACGGCACAGTGGTGACAGAGGATGGTGGTGGGAGGAGACAGCGGCCGGGCAGTACAGTGGTGGACTGAGACGGGTCGGGTGACAGCAGCAGAGTCCCCACCATCTCAGCACCCCCACACTCACTTGACGTTGAACACCATCAGAGGCCGCTCCTCCCGCTTCTGCCAGGGGCTCTTGCGGTCGCCCCCCTCGTCGCCCCCGTCGCCCGCCTCGTTCAGCGCCTCCTCCTCGGGGCTGGTCAGGGAGTCTCGGGGGGCTTCGCTGGCGCTGCTGCGCCCGCTGCCGCCCCCTCGCCGCCCCCCGCTGCCCGCTTCCAGCAGGGGGGCGAGCGAGCTGTCCTCGGGGGAGGCTGCGGGCAGCGGGGGCCGGGGCCCCCCGTCCTCCTCCCCGCCTCCGGCGGCCCGGGGGAGGCGGGGAGGGGGCGCTGGACCCGGGCCCCTCTCGCTGCCCTGCAGGTCGATGTAGGAGTGCCGAACCTGCGAGGAGCGGCCGTCCAGCGACACGAACCAGGCTCGGGGCGGTGGCGGCCCCGCCAGTTCCAGGAGCTGCTGCCCGGCCAGCGCCTGCAGCTCCCCGTTGAGCTGGGCCACCGCCGACCCGTCCAGCAGCACCGGGATGGCCACCGAGCCGCTCACCGGTTGCGGGGCACGAGCCCCGGCCCAGTTGTCGCCTTCCTCGAAGGGCTGCCCAGAGGAGGGGGGGGGCGGGGGCGCGGCCGTCGCCGCCGTCGAACCGGGGCCCCCGTCGGCTTCGGGGGGACCCTCGGGCTCGCCGGGCGCCAGGCGCATGTAACGGGCGGGGATGAGCAGGGTGGGCATCACCCCCCGGTAAACATCCTCGGGGCCCCCGCCGCGCTCCAGGGGCCCGCAGAGCAGCAGCGGCCCGGGGGGGGCCAGCGAGGGCGGCCGCGGGGGCGGCTCGGGCAGCGGGTGCTCGGCGGGCTGCGGCCCGTAACGGGAGAACGAGGGCGAGGCTGGCCGCGGGCCGAAGGCGGCGCCGCCCCGGGGGTGCTCGTCGGGCGGCTGCAGCCCGTCCACCGAGCGGGCGGGCCCGCAGGCCGAAGGCTTCACCGGAGCGCCCGTAGTCCTCATGGGCGGCGGGCTGGCGGCGGCGCTGGCCCAGCGTGGCCGCGGGGGCCTGAGGCCGGGCGGAGCGGGCCGGGCCCGGCGGCTGGAAGAAGTCCGGCCGGGCGGGGGGCAGCTCGCGGGTGGAGGGGGGCAGGCTGGGCGTGGGCAGGTCGGTGTCGCCCCCCGAGGAGGCGGTCTCCAGGTGGCTGCCCCCGCACAGGAGGTCCAGCTGGGACACCGACGTGGCCTGGTCCCGGCGCGCCGCGTCCAGCGGGCCCGGCAGCGGCAGCTTGCGGTGCTGAGCCCGCGGCTTCAGGCAGCGCCGCCTGCGGGAACACGGGGGCTCGTGGGTCCCCCTGCTCCCCACTCCCTCACCCGCTGGAAGGAGTTGAGGAGGGGGCTACAGGGCACCCAGGGGTGCTGGGGAGTGCTGTGTCACCCCCCAAATCCAGTTATAGGGCACCCAGGGGTGCTGGGGAGTGGTGTGTCACCCCCCAAATCCAGTTATAGGGCACCCAGGGGTGCTGGGGAGTGGTGTCACCCCTCTCAAGCCAGCTATAGCACACCCAGCCATTCTGGAGATCAGTGTCTCCCTCCCAAATCCAGCTAAAGAGCACCCAGAGGTGCCACAGGTTGGTGCCTCCTCCCCACAGTCAACTATAGGGCATTTGGGCGTACCAGGGGATGGTGCCCTGTAGCCCCAGAATGGCTACAGGGCACTCAAGGATGCCAGGAGGGTGGTGCCCTTCCCCACAGTCAAGCCTAGGGCACTTGGGGGTGCCTTGGGGTGGTGTCCCCCTTCCCAAAGGCAGTTATAGGGCACCCAGGGGTACCAGGATGATGCTGCCCCCTCCCCATAACCAGTTTTAGGGTGCCAGACAATGTTCCCCCCCAGCTATGGGGCACTCAAGGGTTACAGGTGGGTGCTGACCCCCATTCCCACATGGAATGTTGGCTCTGTTCCCACCCCCCCCCCCCACAGGCAGGACACTGACCTGCAGTAGTAGATGAGGAGGCAAAGGAGGATGAGGACAAGCAGGGCCAGGGCACCCAGGATGGTGAGGAGGAAGATGGTGTGGTAGGTAGTGATGTCTGTCACACCCGCTGCCATCGCCACCAGCCCTGGGGACAGCAGGGTCAGAGGGGCAGCCCCCCATGAGGGTACCCTGGGGGGCTGCCCTGGCACAGAGGGGCAAAGGAACCCCCAGCAGGCCCCCCAGGGGGCTGCAGTGTCCCCCCAGCACAGACAGCCCTGGGGACAATGGACTGGGGGGAGCCCCCACCCCAGCAGGAGCAGCCCTGGGACAGGGGGGCAGAGAGGAGCACCCCGAGGTGCTGCCACCCCCTCCCCTCCCAGCCTGTCCCCAGAGCCACACAGGCTGGCAGGGCACTCACAGGAGTCACCTTACCCGTGCTGGGGGAGGGCAGAGCTGCTGCCCAGTATCCCAGCTGGGAGGAGACGAAGGTCCAGTACAGCTGCCCGCCTTCCTTCCGGATCAGCCCCGTCCCGTTCCTGACCCACAGCCCTGCGGGGACGCGCCGGGCTGAGATCCCCCACCTCATCACCCCCCGACCCCCCAGCAGGAGCTGTGTCCCCCCCCTGCCAGAGCCGTGTCCCACTCTGTCCCCCTAACAGGAGCTGTGTCCCCTCTGCCACCCCCACCTGGAACTGTGTCCCCTCTGCCACCCCCCACCTGGAACTGTGTCCCCCTCTGCCACCTCCACCTGTGTCGCCTCTGCCACCCCCTGCCACCACTCACCACTCTTGGGGTCAAACCTCCAGGCTGGCACACTGGTGGCCACCACGGCCGCGGCGTCGGGGCCCAGAGGGACGGACAGATGGACGGGGCCGGCCAGCGGCACCTCGGTCCCGTTGCCGGTGAACAGGTGGACGCTGACAGCCGCCACCGGCGCCAGCTCCAGCCACGTGCCATTGCCTGCGGGGACAAGGACGGGGACATCCCTAAGGGGGGCACACAGAGTGCGCCCCCCACCCCTAATCCCCGGTGTCCCCCGTACCGCTGCCGTCCTGCTCGGCCCCGAGGAAGGCGGGGAAGGCGCGGGCCGGGCCGGGGCCGGAGGCGGCGGTCAGGGACGCGGCCAGCTGGCTGTAGGTGGAGCTGCGGGGCAGGCGGGCTGCCCGCCGCGGGAACTGCGCCCACGGCTGCCCACGGCCACCTGCGGGGACACGGAGGGTGGCAGCACCCGGGGGTGGTGGTGTCACCCACCGCCGTCCCCGTGGTTCGGCCGGTGCTGTCACCCAGGGCCACCCCCGTGTCTCACCTGGGGATCCCAGGAGGATCTGGACCAGGTCCTCGTAGAGGATGAGCGTGGCCGGGCGCTCCGGGAGCAGGTAGAGGCTGATGGAGGCGTAGACTGCAAGGAGAAGTGGGGGTGATGGGGGACCCCAAAATACCCACACCTGGACACCAAAAATACCCACACCAGGACCCCAAAAATAACCACACCTGGAGCCCAAAAGTACCCACACTTGGAGCCCAAAAATACACACACTTGGAGCCCAAAAATACACACACCTGGAGCCCAACAATACACACACATTCCTCTCAGGGTTGGGAGGACTGATGGAGAGAGGGGGCCTGAGGGGGGGGTGGGGAAGGGGGACCCAGCAAGGGGTGAGGTGCATTTGGGGACAGGGACAGGAGGAACGGGGGGGCAGGCAGTGGGCAGGGTGGGAGCACCCCCTCCACAACCCCATCCATGCACCCTCCATCCCTGTCCCTGTATTGCTTCATCCCAGTACCCCCCATTCCCCCATCCCCAATCCCTATGCCCCCATTCCCACCTCCCATGTGGGCCACCCCCCCAAGGTGACCCTTCCCACTGATGCCATCCCCCAGTCCTCCCTGCCCTGGGGAAAAGGGCTGGAGGGCATCCCAGGGGACACCCCAACTTCCCCTGGGATGGGATAATGGGATGGGATGGGATGGGATGGGATGGGATGGGATGGGATGGGATGGGATGGGATGGGATGGGATGGGATGGGGTGGGATGGGATGGGGTGGGATGGGATGGGATGCATGGGATGGGGGGGGATGGGATGGGATGGGGTGGGATTCATGGGATGGGAGGGGATGGGATGGGAGGGGATGGGATGGGATGGGGTGGGATGGGATTGGGTGGGATCCATGGGATGGGATGGGATCCATGGGATGGGATGGGGTGGGATGGGATGAATTGGGAGAACTTGGGGGCCACCAGGACATGGTTGTCTCCTCCCAAAGGGGCCTGACCCCTCCCAAACACCTTTCTATAAGGGACCCCTATGCTGAAACCTATTAGGGGTCCCTTTAAGGAAGGGACTGAGGTCCCAGTAAGGGACTAAGCACCCCATACCAGGGCTCAGAGCCCCCCAGTTAGGAATTTAGGACCCCAAATCAGACCCAGAATCCTCAGGAAGGGACTGGGGATCCCCCATCATGGCTCAAATCCCCTTAGGAAGGGATTGGGGATCCCCCATCATGGCTTAGGAAGGGACTGTGCCCCCCAGGCAGACTCAGAGACCCCAGTAAGGGACTGGGGACCCCCAGCCCAGGAAGGCTCAGGGGTCGGTGACTCACGTGGCAGTTTGGTGACGCGCCAGGGGACAGAGGCGGTGACATATCCGCGGCGGGCGGCGGTGACGAGCAGCCAGGAGCCCAGGCGGTAGGGCACGGGCAGCACCGCCGAGCCCGCCTGGTCCGTGCTGCCCGCGGCCAGCGCGCTGCGGCCGCCGAACACATCCAGGGCCGCCTGCGGCAGCGGGGCCAGCGAGCCGCTCTCCAACACCTGCACCCGCAGCAGCACCTCTGGGGACACGGCACGGGGGACACGGCGTGGGCACAGGGGACACGGTGGGGGGAGGCACAGCCACCATCCCAGAGGGTCATGGCCACCATCCCAGGGGGTCACAGCCACCATCCCAGGGGGTCATGGCCACCATCCCAGGGGGTCATGGCCACCATCCCAGGGAGTCACAGCCACCATCCCAGGGGGTCATGGCCACCATCCCAGGGGGTCATGGCCACCATCCCAGGGAGTCACAGCCACCATCCCAGGGGGTCATGGTCACCATCCCAGGGGTGTCATGGTCACCATCCCAGGGGGTCATGGTCACCATCCCAGGGAGTCACAGCCACCATCCCAGGGGGTCATGGTCACCATCCCAGGGGGTCATGGTCACCATCCCAGGGGGTCATGGCCACCATCCCAGGGAGTCACAGCCACCATCCCAGGAAGTCACGGCCACCATCCCAGGAGTGTCATGGTCACCATCCCAGAGGGTCATGGTCACCATCCCAGGGAGTCACAGCCACCATCCCAGGGGGTCACGGTCACCATCCCAGGGGGTCATGGTCACCATCCCAGGGGTATTATGGCCACCATCCCAGGGAGTCACAGCCACCATCCCAGGGTGTCATGGCCACCATCCCAGGGGTGTCATGGCCACCATCCCAGCCACCATCATGCTGTCACCACCCCAGCAGGTGGTGGGACCTGTCCCAGTGGGTTACAGTCACCACCCAGGCAGGATGGTGGGACCCACCTGGACAGGTCACAGGTGCCATCCCAGAAAGCCATGGACACCGTCCTGGTGGGTCATGGCCACCATGCTAGCAGGTGGTGGGACCCATCCCAGTGCCCAGCATGGACGGGACGGGTGCCCAGCAGGTCATAGGCACCACCCAGGGGGGTCACAGGTCACAGGTGCTCCCCAGTAGGCAGCAGGCACCATCCCGAAGGGTGTGAGCATCACTGCTGTGCCCACCCTGTGCCCCCCCGAGGGTGCTCCTGGCCCCAGGGTGCCGTGCCCACGCGGCTGGGTGCACCCAGTCACGTCACTCTCACCCCCCCACCAAAGGCCACCCCCAGGCGCTGCTCACTCCTGTCCCAAGGCCAGGGGGTCTCGAACCCAGCAGGCCCCACAGCAGCAGGGGGAGGGATCCCCCCGGCCAGTCCCCGCTGCAGGGCCCGGCTGGAGGAAGGGGGGACCCTAAACCCCCGTGTGCCCCCGGCCCCCCCGAGCCGGCGCCATCCCGCGCATGATCCGCAGCCCTTGGCAGCGGTCCCGGCTCCGGCGCCGTCACCCAGGCAACGACCTCCTTCATCCCTTCATCCCGCGCCCCGGGGCTGCCGCCGGGCCCCCCGCAGCCCCGGAACCCCCCCGCTCCACCGGGCACCCCCCCCGAGCCGCCCCGGCCCCGATGCGGCCCAGATGTGGCAATGGGCGAGGGGGGGGAGATTCGCAGCAGCTGCTCCGGCGATGCACGGGGGCGGGGGGGGCGGGTTCGGGAATGGAGGGGCCGGGGGTGTCCCCTGCATGGCGGGGACAGCCGGCAGAGGAATGTCCCCGCGGCCGCACGCCGGCCGCCCGCAGCTGCCGGGGGACAGCTGGCATCAGAGGGGGCCATGGTGCCACCCCCAGCGCGGGGACACAGCCACAGGCATGGCCCCGGCCCCACTCTCTGTCCCCCCGCCACCAAAGGGTCCCCAGAGGCGGTGCGGCCACCCCAAGGCGCACTGCCCCCTCGCTGGCTCCCCAGTGCCCCCCAGTCTGACCCCAGTGTCCCATGAGCAGGGCGGGGGTGCCAGGCCCTGGGGTGGCACTGAGGAGCCCTGTCATGTCTGTCACCCCGCGGGGACGGGGATGGGCAGGGGTGACGCCAGTGGGAGCTGAGCCGGCACAGACGGGACGGGTCAGGGACCCCCCCTCACCCGCAGCTCCCCTGGCACCCCCGGGCACGCCTCACCCTGGCACAGGAGGGTTTGGGGTGTATGGGGGGCTCACAGGGAGCTACGGGGACCCCGAGGCCCACCCTGCCTGCCGATGCACCCCCCCACCCTCCTGCACCCCCGGCCGCTGCTCAGGACCCCCTGCGCTCCCACCCTCCTGCACCCCCTGACCTGGCACCTCCACCCACCATCGGACACCCTCACGCTCTGCTCAGCACCCCCACCCACCCTCCTGCAGCCCAGGCTCTGTCCGCGATCCCCACCCAACTTCCTTCACCCCTGGTTTGTGATGCCCACCCACCCTCGCGACCCCCGGCGCTGCCGGGACCCCCCCCAACCCTGCACCGCAAGGTCTGGCACCGTCTCCCCCCTCTCGTCCCCCCAGGCTCTGTCCGTGACCCCCACCCAAGCAGCTGCACCCCTGGCACTGCCAGGCCCCCCACCCATCACCTCCTTCCCACCGGTGGCCAGAACCGCCCGGGGACGGGGAGACAGACGGACAGACGGGGGTGCGGCCGGACAGACAGAGCCGGGGATGGACGGCGGATGGACAGGGGATGGCCGGGGGCCGCGGGCGCGGTGGGGGGTGTGTGGGCAGGGATGGGGGTGTCCGAGCGGGGGGGCCGGCAGGGGATGGGGGTGTCGGGATGGGGATTCGGGCGGGGGCGGGCGGGGCCGGGCTGGGGGCGGGGGGGAGGGGCCGGGGCTGCCGAGGGGGTGAGGACGCCAAGGGACGCCGGGGGGATATCGGGGCGGGGGGGATGCGGGGATGGGGGGCCGGTGCCGGGATCGATCGGGGGGCGGTGCGCGGGGGGGCGACAGGATTCAAAGGATGCCGGGGGGATGTGGGCGCGGGGCTCGGGCGGGCCTGGGGCAGCGGGGGCGTCGGTGGGGCTGGGGAGGCGCGGGGCAGGGGGTGGGGGCCGAGGGATGCCGGGGGGATGCGGGCGCGGGGGTCGGGCGGGGAGAACGCGGGGGTGTTGCCGGCGGCGCCCCCCGCCCCGCACACAAAGGCCGCTCTCACCGTGCGCTCCCGGCTCCGCCGCGCCCCGCGCCCGCCGCCCGCCCGCGGCCGCCAGCAGCAGCAGCACCGGCAGCGGCGGCAGGAGGCGGCGGGGCCGCATGGTGGCTCCGCGCCGTTACCCCGCCATGCCCGGCCCGCCCGGCCCGTCCGCCCGCCCGCCGCGGGGACCGGGCTCCACCTGCCGGAGCCGCCGGGCACGGCCGCCCAGTGCCCACCCCCGGAGCGGCACCGCCCCGGCACCGGGACCACCCCCGGCACCGCCCCGAGACCCCCGGACCAACCCCTGGCACCGCCCCCGAGCTCCGGCACCGCCCCCTGCGGTGCCCCGGGGGCCGGGACCCGTCCCCGGTACCGCCGCAGACACCGGCGCCCCTCCCCAGGACCCGGAGCCGGTACCGTCACCGGCATCCCGGGACTGACCCTGGTATCGGCAGCGGCATCTCAGGATCTACCCCCGACATCGGCACCGGCCCCCGGATCCACCTCTGACACTGCTCGAGCTTCGGCACTGACCCCGGTACCGATCCCGACCCGCTGCACCCATCCCCGGTACGGCCCCGAGACCAGGACCGGGACTGGGCACTGCAGGGCTCTCTCCGGTACTGGCACCGGCAGCCTTGCGCTGCCCCCGGTACCGCACAGGCCTCCCGGGATCCATTCCCGGCTCCACTCCGAGCCCCGGGACGGGGACATGGTACCGGCACTGGCATCCGGGACTGCCCTGTACCGGCACCAGCATCCCAGGACACACTCACGGTACTTCCTCGAGCTTCAGCGGCGAGCCCCGGTACCGCAGCGGCGTCTCGGGACTGGCCCTTGGCACTGCCCCGATCCCCCGGTCCCGCCCCAGTACCGTGACCCACCCGCGGTACCAGCCCCGGCCCCGGCAGGGATCCCCCGGCAGTGCAGCAGCCCCCGGGACCGACCCCGGCACCCACGTCCCCCCTGCCCTCCCGGGGCACCCCACAGGGTCACACGGGGGTCCCCAAAATCCTCCCTGCCCCCGGTGCAGCGCCGGGGGGACACAACCACACCCCAAGGGCAGGGCAGGGATTTATTGTCCGGGGGGTGCAGAGCGGGGCCGGGGTCCCACGGGCACGGGGGGGGGCTGGGGAAGGCGAGCGGGATCTGGGGTGCACAGGCGGACCCCGTTAGTCCTGGGCACTGCCCGGCTCCTGGGCACTGCCAGGCTCCTGGGCCTGGCCCGGCTCCTCCGTGTCCCCCTCGGCCGGCGGCCGTGTCCTCTTGAAGAAGCCCATCTGCAAGGGGACACAGGGACAGTCGGGCCCTGGGGGACCCCGCGGCAGCAGCCCCAGGGATCCCACAGGATCAGCCCCCCGGAGATCCCTGTGGCACCACCGCGGGGACCCCCTGACTCTGGGCACCCCACGGTGTCACCCGTGCTGCTGTCCCCTTCCTGTCCCACAGCCCCCACCCCCAGCACTGTGTCCCGTGTTTCATGGTCCCTCTGGTGCCACTGAGGCTCCACCACCATGGTGGATGTCACCAGTGTCCCCCTGCGCCCACTCACCTTCCACATGAGGAGGATGAGGAGGGTGAGGAGCAGGAGCCCGGCCAGGACCCCCAGCACCACCCACCCCACCGGCACAGCCCCCTCGCCCCCAGGGCTGGTGCGCACCACGCAGGTCTCGGTCTGCAGAGGGACAGGGGGGTGACAGCGCTGCCACCGCGGCCTGTCCCCGTGTCCCCACAGCCACGGCAGCCCTACCTCAGCCTTGCCGCTGGGCAGGAGCCGGGGCTGGACGCGGTAGGGCATGGCCGAGGTGTTGAACCACGCCTGTGTCTGGATGCGGAACTCCAGGAGGTGCTCCCGCTAGGGACAGCAGGGGGACACATGGGGACACATGGCAACCTGGGTGCTGGCAGCTCACAGGGCACCCATGACCCCACACATGGTATCTCCAGGGTGCTCTCTGGGCACCACCGTGCAGGAGGGGACATTGCAGGGATGCCCTGAGGCCACAATGCCACCCCACCCCCTCTGTCCCCAGGAGGGGACAGTACCTGCTGCAGGGTGGCCATCCAGAGCAGGGCGTGGACGCTGACCAGTGCCCGCTGGCCCTTGCCCAGGCTGGGCACGTGGCAGGTGATGTCCACGCATGTGGCATTGTCACAGTCCTGAGGGTGGCGTCCAACACGGTGGGTGTAGGGGGGCCCCACCCCAGGGGACACCTCCAGCCCTGTGCCCACCGTGGGCTGCAGGTGCCCAGGGTCACCCAAGGGATGTTCCCCACCCTGGCAGCCCCGGCCCGGCAGGTGCCCAGGGTCCCTCGCTCACCACACGGACGAGGTCCCCCAGCCCCGCTCCCGGGGGCGGCTCCGCCTGCCGGCGCTCCCGGTGCTGGCTGCCGTTCCCGGCCGCTGCGGCCGTCGGAGCGGAGATCTCCAGCTGGAAGGGGACACAGAGGTGACACCACCTCCCTGACGTGTCCCAGCGCCCCCGGCGGGCAGGGTCCCGCAGCCCGTACCTGGGCGGGGTTGAGGGCGGGGTGCTGGGAGCAGTCCGTGCCCCCCTCGGTGCCCAGCTCCAGCAGGTAGAGCAGGACGTGCTCGCCCAGCCGGTGAGGCACGGCGAGGCTCAGGGTGACCCCGCTGACGGTGCCGGGACCTTTGTTGTGGAGCTGCGGGAGGACGGTGGGTGATGCCCAGCGCAGGAGATGACGCCGGGGAGGGGACAGAGGGGACATCCCCTGAAATCACCTCGTAGACGTGCTCCACCCTGATGCCGTGGTCCTCGAGCCGCCGGCTGCCCTGCACCCCGCGCCAGCTCGTGGGCAGCACCATGGTGGCAGGCAGGGAGTTGCTGGTGGGAGAGGGGGGTCAGTGTCGCCCTTTGTCCCCCCGTTGTCCCCGTGTCCCCCAGAGTCTCACCCTCGCAGCTCCATCTCTGCCTCTGCCTCCACGGGCACTGTCACCGTCACCGAGCCGTGGCTGGGGCTGGGGCTGTTCTTGCTGTGGGGACACAGCGGGATGAGACACGGACACTGAGTTTGGGGACGTGTTGAGGACACCGAGCAGTGGGTGGGGACAGGGGGACAGCACGGTGTCACCTCCGCAGCTGGAGGTGGAAGGTGATGGCATCCCCCATGTCCTCCAGCCCGGACACGCTCAGCTCCATGTCCACGGTGATCTGGGGACAGCAGAGGAGACGGGCAGGTGGGTGACCAGCCCCAGTGGGTGGCAGGCACAGCAGGGACCCTCCTGTCCCCTTACCCGGGCTCCTGCTTTCATGGGGTTGCCCAGCTCGCAGAGCACCACGTGGGTCCCGTTCTCCTTCTTGGGGTTGCAGCTCAGCTTCTCCTGCCCCTGCAGGGTGGGGACAGGGGGTGGGGACACATCAGGGACCCCACCAGGAACCAACCACACTGGGGACCTGCATGAGCTGAGGGCAGGGCTTGAGCCGCACACCCCAGACGCCCCTGAACCCCCATCACCAGTGGGGACGCTGTGAAGGGTGACAGCCACCAAGGGCAGGACGGGAACCCCCAATCCCTGGGCACCCACCCCCACCAGGCAGCCCCGTGGAGGATGAAGGACACAGTGTGAGCCCCCCGATTTGGGTGTTCCCTCTGTACCCAGCACTGTCCCCATTCCCAACCCCGAGATGTCCCCTCTGTCCCTCTGCCATCTCCAATCCCTCCCCACGGTGTCCCCCTGCTGTCCCTGCTCCCTCCTTGCCCTGTCTCAGGGCATGTCCCCAACCGTCCCCCTGGGTGTCCCCTCTGCTGTCCCCTTTCTTCCCTCTCGGAGATGTCACCTCCCTCCCCTCTCTCCCTGGAATGTCCCCTCTCTACTCTGCACTGTCCCAAATCTCCCGTCTGCGATGTCCCCTCTGTCCCCTTCACCAGCTGGACACCCCCTGACACCCATGCCCACGGGGCACCCCCATGGAATGTGACAGCGCCAAGGACACGGTTTGGGTTCCCCACCCTGGGCATCTCCCAGCCCCCATCCCCACCAGGCACCAAAGAGCCGGGTGATGCCAGCGAGGGCAGGACGTGCTCCCCCCGCCCTGGTGACCCCTGTGACACCCCTGGTCACCCCCCAGCCCCGTGCCCCGGCCACACCCACCGGGATGGTGCTGCGGGCAGCCTGGTAGTGCGTGCCCGGGGGCAGCTGCACCCTCAGCTCCGCCTCGAAGGCGCCTTCGCCCGCGTTGGTGGCGTTGGCCCGCAGGGACAGCACGGCCTCGGCCCCGATCAGCAGGCGCTGGCTGGGGCTGGGGGACACGGGGACACGGGGACAGGGGGACAGGGCTCAGCACCCTGCTGGGGACACTGGCACTCCCTCAGCCCCTCCCCGGTGCTCACGTGTCGGCGGCCAGGTGCAGCTCGGGCACGCAGAGGTTGTCATCGCCACAGTCCTCCAGGATGATGTGGGTCTGCGAGGGGACAGCGAGGGGACAGCGAGGGGACAGCGAGGGGACAGGGGGACCCCCCATCCAGGGTGAGGTGGAGGAGAGAGAGTCACTGGGGACAGCAGGGGACACGGGGGGACATCCCGGGGAGGGACTGGCTGGTGAAGGGGCCGGAGGGGAGATTTGGGACAGTGCAGAGTAGAGAGGGGACATTCCAGGGAGGGAGGGGAGGGAGGTGACATCTCCTGGAGGGAAGAATGGGGACAGCAGAGGGGACACCCAGGGGGCGGTTGGGGACATGCCCTGAGACAGGGCAAGGAGGGAGCAGGGACAGCAGGGGGACATCCTGGGGAGGGATTGGAGATGGCAGAGGGACAGAGGGGACATCTCGGGGTTGGGAATGGGGACGCCAGCTCGCTGGCACCCACAGCAGGCACAGTGGGTGGGGACAGGGGGACAGCACGGTGTCACCTCCGCGGGCTGGAGGTGGAAGGTGATGGCATCCCCAGTTTGGGTCCTCCAGCCCGGACACGCTCAGCTCCATGTCCACGGTGATCTGGGGACAGCAGAGGAGACGGGCAGGTGGGTGACCAGCCCAGTGGGGGTGGCAGGCACAGCAGGGACCCTCCTGTCCCCTTACCCGGGCTCCTGCTTTCATGGGGTTGCCCAGCTCTGCAGAGCACCACGTGGGTCCTGTTCTCCTTCTTGGGGTTGCAGCTCAGCTTCTCCTGCCCCTGCAGGGTGGGGACAGGGGGTGGGGACACATCAGGGACCCCACCAGGAACCAACCACACTGGGGACCTGCATGAGCTGAGGGCAGGGCTTGAGCCGCACACCCCAGACGCCCCTGAACCCCCATCACCAGTGGGGACGCTGTGAAGGGTGACAGCCACCAAGGGCAGGACGGGAACCCCCAATCCCTGGGCACCCACCCCCACCAGGCAGCCCCGTGGAGGATGAAGGACACAGTGTGAGCCCCCCGATTTGGGTGTTCCCTCTGTACCCAGCACTGTCCCCATTCCCAACCCCGAGATGTCCCCTCTGTCCCTCTGCCATCTCCAATCCCTCCCCACGGTGTCCCCCTGCTGTCCCTGCTCCCTCCTTGCCCTGTCTCAGGGCATGTCCCCAACCGTCCCCCTGGGTGTCCCCTCTGCTGTCCCCTTTCTTCCCTCTCGGAGATGTCACCTCCCTCCCCTCTCTCCCTGGAATGTCCCCTCTCTACTCTGCACTGTCCCAAATCTCCCGTCTGCGATGTCCCCTCTGTCCCCTTCACCAGCTGGACACCCCTGACACCCATGCCCACGGGGCACCCCATGGAATGTGACAGCCAAGGACACGGTTTGGGTTCCCACCCTGGGCATCTCCCAGCCCCCATCCCCACCAGGCACCAAAGAGCCGGGTGATGCCAGCGAGGGCAGGACGTGCTCCCCCCGCCCTGGTGACCCCTGTGACACCCCTGGTCACCCCCCAGCCCCGTGCCCCGGCCACACCCACCGGGATGGTGCTGCGGGCAGCCTGGTAGTGCGTGCCCGGGGGCAGCTGCACCCTCAGCTCCGCCTCGAAGGCGCCTTCGCCCGCGTTGGTGGCGTTGGCCCGCAGGGACAGCACGGCCTCGGCCCCGATCAGCAGGCGCTGGCTGGGGCTGGGGGACACGGGGACACGGGGACAGGGGGACAGGGCTCAGCACCCCGCGGGGACACCGGGCACTCCCTCAGCCCCTCCCCGGTGCTCACGTGTCGGCGGCCAGGTGCAGCTCGGGCACGCAGAGGTTGTCATCGCCACAGTCCTCCAGGATGATGTGGGTCTGCGAGGGGACAGCGAGGGGACAGCGAGGGACAGCGAGGGGACAGGGGACCCCATCAGGGTGAGGTGGAGGAGAGAGTCACTGGGGACAGCAGGGGACACGGGGGGACATCCCGGGGAGGGACTGGCTGGTGAAGGGGCCGGAGGGGAGATTTGGGACAGTGCAGAGTAGAGAGGGGACATTCCAGGGAGGGAGGGGAGGGAGGTGACATCTCCTGGAGGGAAGAATGGGGACAGCAGAGGGGACACCCAGGGGGCGGTTGGGGACATGCCCTGAGACAGGGCAAGGAGGGAGCAGGGACAGCAGGGGGACATCCTGGGGAGGGATTGGAGATGGCAGAGGGACAGAGGGGACATCTCGGGGTTGGGAATGGGGACGGTGCTGGGTACAGAGGGGACATCCAGGGGAGGGATTGGGGACTGCAGGGTGAGCACAGAGGGCACAACAGGACGGGCATGCCAGGGAGTGGCAGGGACAGTGTGGGCACATTCCAGAGGGAATAAGGGACAGTGCCGGGGGTAGGAGCCACATCCCAGTGGAAACTGGGGACAGTGGGAGAGGTCCCAGGGGGGTGTTGGGGACACGGGCACAAGCTGGGGACCCCGGAGCTGAGCTCACCCAGGCTGTGGGTACCCACGTGTGCCCTGGGGGGAATGAGCCCGCCCGGTGTCACCGCGGTGACGGCCCCAACACAGCCGCGTCCCCCCTACCTGTGCCTGCACCAGGGTGTCCCCGTAGAGCACCAGCCCCGGGGCCTCTCTGGGCAGCGTCAGGGCCACGCTCAGGGCCACCGGGCTCAGCTTGTCCTTGAACTCAGCCTTGTCCTGGGGGCACCCATGGGCACAGCACTCCGGAGGGCATCCCGTGCCCACCCCACCCCACGGCCCCCGCCACCGCTGTCCCCATCCCAGTTCGCCACCCTCCTGGGACAGGGAGACGCTGTTATCCCCAGCCCTGTCCCCATCCTGTGGCGATGCCACATCCCCATTCCCGTCCCTTCCATGGACTGTCCCCGCCCGCTGTCGCGCTGTCCCCGTGCCCGTACCCGCAGGTAGGCGGTGAGGTTCCTGCACACGGGGGGTGCCCCCGGTGCCACCGCCAGCCCCTCCTGCCAGGACGATTGGTGTCCCCGCAGCAGCAGGACCCGCCGCGATGCCCGGGGCTTCAGCCGGTCCAGCTGCAGCTCAGCCTCCAGCTCTGGTGGGGAACAGGAGGTGGCACTGGTGACACCCGCGGTGACAGCCCAGCGGTGGCCCTGTGCCAGCGGTGGCCGCCGGGTGACACTGGCACTCACGGATGCTCCGAGGGATGTCCTGGCCCGTCACGCTGACACAAAACTCCACGTGGAAGCTGCGGAGGGACACCACCAACAGTGCTCAGAGACCTGTCCTGTGCCCACGGTGGTGTCCCCATAGTGTCCCCACAGCAGTGTCCCCACGGCAGTGTCCCCATGGCAGTGTCCCCACGGCAGTGTCCCCGTGGCAGTGTCCCCACAGCAGTGTCCCCACGGCAGTGTCCCCACGGCAGTGTCCCCATGGCGGTGTCCCCACGGCAGTGTCCCCACACCAGTGTCCCCACAGCAGTGTCCCCACAGCAGTGTCCCCACGGCAGTGTCCCCACAGCAGTGTCCCCATGGCAGTGTCCCCACGGCAGTGTCCCCACAGCAGTGTCCCCATGGCAGTGTCCCCATGGCAGTGTCCCCACGGCAGTGTCCCCATGGCAGTGTCCCCACAGCAGTGTCCCCACAGCAGTGTCCCCCGTGGCAGTGTCCCCGCGGCAGTGTCCCCATGGCAGTGTCCCCGCGGCAGTGTCCCCGTGGCAGTGTCCCCTCACCAGCTGACAGGGACGCTGGAGTCGGGCAGGGAACAGTCCAGGGTCTCAGGGTTCAGCCCGTCGGGGACACTCAGCTGGGTCCGGGCCACCACCACAGGCAGTCCCCTGGGGCACGGGGACACTGCTGAGGTGCCAGGGGACCCAAGAGGGAGCCCCGGGCCACCGCAGGGACGGGGACGGGCACTCACAGGTACACGGCCACCTTGGCCGCCCCGTAAGCCCCCACGAGCAGATCTGCGGGGACAAGCAGAGGGTCGGTGCCGGGGCGGTGACACCGCGCTGCCAGGGCGGTGTCGTGCCAGGGCCGTACCCGCGTAGCCGTTGCCGTCCAGGTCGCTGGCACCGCGCAGCGCGAAGCCGAAGGCGGCGGGGCCGGGGAAGGGGCTCTCGAGGCGCTGGGTGGGCACCGGCGCCAGCCCCTCGCTGTGCCCGCGGAAGATGAACACCTGCCCACCGCCACTGTCACCCCCCTGCGGGGCGCCCACGGCCACGTCTGGGGACAGAAGGGACGTGAACAACACCCCCCCCCCTCCCCGCGCTCTCCTGCCTCAGTTTCCCCCAGGCGCGGCCCCGGGGGGGGCACAGCCCCTGCCCGCCCCGCCCGCTGTTACCGCCGAATCCGTCCTTGTCCAGGTCCCCGAGGCTGGCGATGGCGGCGCCGAAGCGGCCGTAGGGGTGGGTGCCCGTCAGGGTCTGGGGGGGCCCGGCCAGGCGCTGCTGCCCCCGGCCCAGGTAGAGGTAGAGGCGGCCGAGCTCGCTGTGCTGCCCGTCCGAGCGCCGGGCCATGAACAGCGGAGCACCCACCAGCAGATCGTCCCTCCTGTGCCCAGCGCGGGGTCAGGGTCAGGGTCCGCGGGGCTGGGGGCTGGGGGCACCACCAGCGGTGTGCCAGCCACGGGACAGCACCCCTGGGACTGTCCCTGCTCTCACCCGTCCCCATCGACATCGGCCACCGCCACCGTGTGCCCGAAGTACGAAGCCACCTGGAAAGGGTGAGGGTGGCACCGGGGGGGTGCCAGGGGCGCAGTGGGCGGGGGGAGCTGGGGCTGGGGTGCTGTGGAGCAGCGGGGGTGTCGCAGGACAGGGGTACCTGCTCGCTGGCGATGCCCCGCAGCCGGCGCAGGGTGTCCCCCGCAGTGAAGATCTCCACCTGCCCAGGGCAGTGTCAGCGCCAGGCCCAGCCCGCGGTGACACCTGGGGGTGTCCCCTGGTGTCCCCTTGGCACCGGGCACTCTGCAGCACTCACCTCACCCCTCGTGTTGCTCTTGTTGGGGACCCCCACCACGTACTCTGTGAGGGATGAGAGCCCTGAGTGCCCCACTGGGACATTGAGGGGGCGCGGGGATACCCTTGGCATTGGGGTGGGCACAGGGTACCCTTGGTGCGACATGGGGCCATGAGGGCACAGAGATGGGCGGAACCCCTGTCCTGGCATGGCCTGCCCAGCCCCCTCGGGAAGGGGAGCAAGGTCCCTCTGGAGTCCCGGGTTGCCCCAGGCCCATCAACCCCCGTTCCTGCACCCCTCAGCCCTACCTCTGGTTTTGGGGTTGCCATCAAACTCGCCCACAGCCACCGAGTATCCTGCAGGCAGATGGGCACTGGTGACCCGGGGTATGCCAGCAGGAGCTGGCAGTGGGGCAGGGTACCCGTGCCCCCTGCTCACCCCGGTACCCGTCCTCGTAGTCCCCGAACGCCGGCTCCGTGGGGCGCCCGGGGCTCCCCAGCCACAGCAGGGACGTGCCAAGGAAGCGCCTGAGGATCTTGTCCAGCTCCACCGAGTACACGAGCCCTGGGGCACACCGGGGAGCACCAGCCCTGACGGGGCACCCGCTGCCACCCGCCCCAGGCTGGCAGCGCCACTGCGGGTGGCACTTTCGGGGTACCCCATCCGGGGTGCCCTCCCCGCGCCGTGCCCACCCGGGAGCACCAGCCGGAGTGGCACCGCCGGCAGGAAGGACTCACCTGTGAAGTAATACCCGCCGGGGGCACCCAGCACCAGCGTGCCATCCTGCGGGAGGAGCTGGCTCAGCACCCCCCGGGGCACTCTGGCATCCCCCCAAAGCATCCTCACCACTCCGGTATTTCCCATCCTGGCACATTCCAGCCCAGCATCTCCCATCCTGGCACGCCCCCCACTAGGGCCTCTCCTCCCGGAATTCCCACTGCACATCCCCCAGCTCAGCATCCCACCCGGGTACCATCCTGGCCGCACCCTCTGCATCTCTCGCAGCCCCCGCTGGGCATCCCGAGGGGCACCCCCCGATCCCCCCAAGGTGCCCGAGTCCCCCGAGCCCCTCCATCCCCTCTCACCGGGGTGACAGCGGCGCTGAAGCCGATCTCGCAGTAGCGCTTGTCGTGCGCTGCGGGCACAGGGCAGGGTCAGAGGGACGCGGGGCTGGGGTCCCGGGCTGGGATCCCCCCGCTCCCCGCTCCCCGCTCACCGTAGCCCGTCTGGCGGTAGGTGCTGGCCATGGTCTGGTCGCGGCACGGCGAGTACCACACGGCGCGCTCCGGGCTCCGCACGAAGCAGGTGCCCGTCGGGGTGCGGAACGCCTCGTGCTGCCCTTCCAAAGCGTTCCAGTGCTGCAGCGGGGCACAGACCTGGGCACGGCGATGGCACGGGCTGGCTGCCCACCCCGTGCCCACCCAAGGCCGCCCACATCCCCCCCGATGCACCCACCACCAGGTTGCCGTCCCAGCTGGTGACGGACGCTCCCAGCCACTGGTGCGATTTGTAGGTGCGCAGCTCCAGGGTGCCCTGGCTCTCGCTCTCGTCCCCTGGGGGAGCGGGACAGGGGCAATGTGCGGAGCTGGCACCCCCCGCGCCCGCTCCCCGCCCCACGGCGCCCACGCACCCGCGGTGTCGATGGGCAGGGGGTGGCAGGGGGTCCTGTCGGGGGGCCAGGAGCAGAGGAAGACGGCGCCGGGCTGAGCCACGCCGGGCTGGGAGGTGTTGGCACGGGGGGCTCCCACCGCCACGCTGGGCCTGGGGGGCAGAGCGGGTGTCAGGGTGGGCCGGGCGTGAGCCGTGCCCGACGCCGACCCCCGGTGCCTCCCTACCTTCCCTCGCTCCTGTGGAAATCCAGGGCGAAACCGAAATAGCTGCCGGGGGGTCCCTCGTAGATGGTGGGGGGCTCCTGGAGAAGCCCCAGCGTGGGGGGCAGGCGCAGCCCCCCGAGGAGCAGTAGCACCCGCAGCAGCCCCATCGTCACCCCAAAATGTGTCCGCAGCCGCCGTGCCGGGGTGTCCCTGGCTTATCTCGGGGGACGCAGCTGGGGCCGGGCCCAGCAGGAACGGGGAACACAGGAAGGGCCCCCCGGACGCGTATCCGCTCCTGCAGGGAGCCGGAGAGGTGCGGGGGAGACGGATGTGGCCGGAGCAGGGCGGGGAACAGGAGGTGGCAGTGCCACCGGGAGACGCGGTGACAGGGTGGGGGGCACGGCCACAGCGGCCTGAGCCTATCGCCCGCGGGGTGCCAGTCTCGGGGTGGCTATTTCGGGGTGCAGGCAGTCCCCACCAGCGGAAATGTGGCGAGGGGGTAGGACAGCAGGGCACAGGGCCCCTCCATCGGCCCCGATCTCCCCTCCGCAGCCGGATGGCGCTGACAGCACCGAGCCCGCCCGCACTGGGCATCAGCCCCCAGTGTCCCCTTCCCAGGGCAGGGACACCCCGAACCCTGCCAGGGCAGGGGCAGCAGCAGCGCCGTGCGGGGCAATGGCTCTGGAAAGGGACCGGGGGCAGGGTGGGCACAGCCCACGGCCGAGTGAACAACGCGTGTCCTTGTCCCTGTCCCCTGTGCCCGCAGCCAGGCCTGGGGCAGCCGCAGGGCTGAACCCCCCTGCAGAATTAATTTAAACTCCATTAATTAAGGACGGTCAGGCTGACCGAGATCTCCGGGGGCTCCTGGTGCCAGCCCAGCGCCCGTGGCCGGGAGAGGCCCCGGAGCAGCTCCCTGGGAGCCGGCCCGTGTGAAACGGGGCCCTTCTCCTCCGTCTCTGAAGCTGCGGTGGGAAGCAGGACAGGACAGGGGACTCGGGAGGGTTCGGAGGGCACAGGGGGTCCCTGCAGGGCACCCTGGCCCCTGACAGGGGACACCGTCCCTGGAATGGGGTCTGTTCCTGCCCCGCGGAGCAGCTGCAGCTCAAGAGAGCGGGATTTGCCCAAAGCACAGCTCCGAGGGGTGGGGAGGGTTCAGCTGAGCCCGGAGCAGCTCCGGGAGAGGAGCCGGGCTCAGGGGCAGCTGCTCCTCCTCGGGAGGTCTCATCCCCAGCTTGCCGCAACATCTGAACCCAGCCGGAGCTCACACCAGAGCCCCTGAGGGCAATTATAATCCTTCCTTCTGTCCAATTCCTTCATTTCCTGTTTGTTTCAGCACTCGGCACCATCCCTCATCAGCCACCGCCAGGGAAGGGCAGGTGGCACCCTGGACCCTCTGGGTCCTGCTGGCATGTAGGGGGGTTGCATTTTTTTCCTTTAATCAAACCAGGGCTTTGGTTAGGAGAGGCTGGTGCTCCACACAGCAGCTCCCCACCACCACACAGCATCGCGTTTCTTTTTCCACAAATCATTGGTTTATTAGAAAGGTTTATTTCCCTCATTTTACAGCATATATATATATTTATATATATATCTTATGTGACAAAGTTAAATACAGTCTGTTTATGCTTGTAAGTAATGACAGGTTAATTATTTTAGCGCTATCCTGAAGTCCAAAAACAATCCCCGCCCACAGTGCAGTGGGGCCAGGGCACAGATGGGCCCTATGAAGCTCAGCTCTGACAGTAACACTGAATTGTCTGGTATTTACAGGAAATTGAGTCCCTTTTTTGTGACTGCTGTCACTCTGACCTGCTCCAATTTCTCATTTACACGTGAGGGAGCTCAGGGGGTTTTGATCCTTTGACTCTGCCTGGCCTCGTGCTGTACTCCAGGAAGGGACAGGGAAGAGGGTGAGGATGGGGAAGGGGACAGGGATGCCACCACATCCCTATACTGCTCTGAAATCCCTCCCTCCAGCGGTGGTGGCCCAAGGGTGTGACACCTGCAGTGCCCGGTGAGAGGGCAGCAGTGGGGACACCCCCTGCACTGGCGTGGGGAAGCTCCCACGGGCAGCGTCACCTGAGCTGGGTGATACTGGGAGAACTGGGAAATCCCTTATGGACTAAGCTGGGGTAACCCTCTGTGTGGGATGGGAGCAGTCCCAAGGCTCCTACTGCACCAGCAGGGTCTGCACATTACTGCTTCCAAAGGGGGGGAAAAGGAAAGGAAAAAAGGGCTCCTATTCTCTGGGAGCACCCTGAATTCTTGCTGCTCCCCAGGCTGCTCCAGTGCCCATTCCTATGGCAGGGAGGAACACAGAACCTGCCAGAGTCACTGCTACCCCCACACCCCTCACCTTGCCCAAGTCTCACCTGTTGATTTTTTTTCTTCTTCAAAATTCTAAATGAAGATTTTTTGTTTGTTTTTACATTTTATACTACATAAAAACTTCAAAAATACATGAGCTTGATAAAATATACATGCTTAGCTGTTCTGCATCTAGCTGAAACTATAAATTGAACCTTTACAAGTGTCTTGGGTCACCTACAGCAAACATATTTACACAGAAGCCACCAGAACAAGTACCACTAAGAACTGGCTGTAAAAAATATTATTGCGATATACTACAAATGTAACCTTTGATAGGAGCTACAAAAAGCAGCATCTTTGTTTACAGAGTTCAGTGCAATTCTTTACATAAAAAAAAATCCTATAAATTAATAAAGAAACCATCAGTGTTACAGAGGAAAGAACACGTTTCACATCCAGGCTGCGCTCCCCCGTCCTCTGTATTGCTTCAATTCCTAACAGGATTTTCCTTCTCTCTCCCATCCCAGTGCCTCTTTCCCAACCCCACAGAAGATGGAACTCAAAGTGATTTTTTCCCCCTTTCAGGAGAAGAGTGGTCAAAGCCCAGACTGGAATCCCAACCCCAGAACCTCTCTCCAGTCTGGGATATCCAGGCATGGTCCTGGCGCAGGAGAACGTGGATGCAGGATGGGGAAGGAAGGGAGCTCTGGGCACACACACAGAGATCCTCCTCCTCTTTACACTAAGATCTTACTTCCACCTTTGCTGCTCACACCAAGAAAAATCCATGTCTGCAGAGACAGGGCCAGGGAACCTCCTGCAGTGCCTGAAAGCTGAGGCCTCCAACCCCTCCGCAGCCGGCAGCGCCCGATGTTCCATGACCGATTACAAGCCGGATTCAATCATGCTATTTTAATTAGATGACCTCATTAAAAGGATTTTTAGAGATCCTATTAGTGTGTATGAAACCTCATTTATCATATACAAGGTGGCAGAAGGAAGATGGCCAAGTGTAAGAATCCAGGGGGGAAAAAAGCCTTTCCAAGTGTCTCGCCGTTCTAAAGGTGAAATGGTTCTTCTGGAGCGGTGCTGCTGCGTGCGTGGAGGAGTCGGAGCGAGACTTCCCTGGGATGCAGCCAACTGCCCAGCCTCGAGCCCCCGGCTTCTTTGGCTGCTCAAGAGTGAAAGGAAATGCTCAGGCCTCACCTGCCCGCTGGCTCAAATCCAACCCCTTCCCAAAACGCCAAATATTCTCCTTCCTCCGAGGTTCCTTCATTTTGTCCTTCATGTGCCGTGGCTGGGTGGATGCTGCAAGTCCTGTCCTGAGAAAATGGGGTGCAGCAGGGGGTGGAGGTGCAGGGCCGTGGCAGCAGCAGCAGCTGCTGGCCTCGGGGCCAGGAGGGTCGGGTAGAGAGCGTGAGGGACAGGGTGGAAGGTGAAGGGGCCGGGGTGGATGGCGGACGCTGGAATGATGTGGATGGGGTGGCTGGCCAGGAACGTGGCGGGGTGCCCCGGAATAATGGAGTGGGTCAGGTGGGACAGGGAGATGGGTGTCAGGTGTGGCTGGGGGATGTGGTGGACCTGAGCGAGGGGCTGTGGGTGGGGATGGGGGTGGATGCCGATGGCAGCAGCGGCAGCAGCAGCGTGGTGCTGCAGGATGGCGTGCTGCACCGTCGTGATGGACGTGGCCGAGGCCGCGGCCGGCTGCTGGATGTGGATGGGCTGGAGCGCAGGGGCAGCCGGCGCCAGGGCGGCCGAGGTGGGGAAAGCCTTCACTTGCTTGGCCAGCAGCTGCTGCTGGATGTGCTGCTGGGCAGCCTGCTGCAGCTTGCTGTACTTCTCCATCTCCTCGGGCGTGAAGGTGATGGGCTGGCTCTCCAGCGGGGCTAGAGAGGAATCTTCTCCCCCCTCCCGATCTCCTTCCATGCTTGGCTCCCCGCTCTGAGGCACATAGCCAGGAAAGTGCTCAACGTCTGGAACTAAGGGCATCATACTGGTTTCCACTGGGACTGGCTGGTTGCCTCCGTCCATAGGCTCCAGCCCATCACCATCGCTTGGATCCGAGAGGAAATTGTGTGGCATGACCAGATCTCCGGAGCCAAAGCACTCAGGGAGCGCTGGCGTGTCCAGGGGAAGGGATGACATCTCCACAGAGGCTTCATCACGTTTCTGCTCATCCAGAGGTTTGTCCTGAATTACCATCACCACATCTTCCAGGAGAGACTGGCCAGCCAGCTGACCCTCCTCCATGCCTTGGGAACCATCCTCAGCATCTGACAGCTCCTGCTCCTCGCCCCTCTCCAAGCCAGACTCCTCGTATCTTTTGGAGTTTGGTTTCCGAATGGTTGGCAACTTCCCAATTAAGGGTAGAACCGGTTTGTTGCCTAAGGAAGGAGGTAATTTGGGGCCAAAGTAGCCCTGGGGAGGATCTTTGAGCTTTATGCCCACTTTGTTTGCCCCTGACAGCATCTCATCAGTGACACAGGGCTTCTTCTCAACCTTCCTGGACTGCACCTTTTCCAAGAGCAGCTTTGCAGTGACAGAGTTCCTCTCCTCAGGACTGCAGTCCCCTTCTGAGGCCCGCCCCATGCCAGAGCTGCCGCTGTTCTGGGACAGGGAGCTGGATCCTTTCAGATCCTCTCCTTTGCCATCCTCCTTCTTGGGCAGCGCCCCTTCACCTCGGCCTGTCCGGAAATAGTGAGGAGACTGGGAGCGATAGATCTTGGACCTAATGAAGTCCCTTCTGCCAGACCTTCTCTCCTCGGGGCTCTCGTGGCCCCGCGAGCCCTTCCGTGACAGGGACCTCTGCGAGTGGCTGCGGGTGCTGCGGCTGCGGTCCCGGCTGTAGCTGCGGCTGCGCTTCCAGCTGCGCCCAGTCCCGCTGCGGCTCCTCCTCTTGCTCCGACTGCGGCTGCAGCTGCTGCTGCGGCTCCTGCCCCGGCTCCTCGATCTCGACCTGCCTCGAGGGTGGCTTCGGCTCCTGCTCCGACTTCTGGACCTGCTCCTGCTCGAGCTGTAGTCATCTTCCGACGAGGAGTATTTGCGCCGCTTTGAGCGGTGGTTGGAGCCGTTGTAGTCGGAGTCGTCCTCCGAGTCCTGGGAGCGCTTGGAGTGGCAGCGGGAGCGGTCGCTGTAGTCGCTGTAGCTGTCATCTGAGTAGCTCCTGTGGCGGCTGTAGCGGCTGTGGCCCGAGGACGCCTCCGAGCTGCTGGAGTAGGACCTGTGCGAGGAGCGCCTGCGGCCCGAGCGGGAGCGGCTGCGGGAGTGCTCGCTGCCCGACTCGTAGTCATCATCGCTGTACTGCGACGGGGACTTCTGGTGGCAGTGCTTGCCAGGGGAGCCCTCGTCACTGTCATCGTCACCGCTGCTCTGCCGGCTCCGGCAGCCGCTCCGGGGCTGGGACAGAGCCGGGCAGCGCCGCCTCGCACCAGGCACCTGCTGCAGCTCAGCCTTGTGTCTTTTACTGCCGTGCTCTTGGCAGGAGTTACCCCCGTCCTCTTTTTTACTGCTGCTTCCCTCCTCAGCAGACAGGGATTTCCTCTGGGACTCCTGGGAGCATCGCTTTTTCTTCTGGAAATGGCTGCAGTCTTCAGACAGTTCGGGTTTCGGCGCCCGGTCTGACTCTGTTGAAAGGGAGGATTTACCTTTTTTGTGCCTGTGCCTTTTCCGTTTCTTGGGCTTCTCTTCCCCCAGCTCAGCTTTCCGGGCCTTCTCCTCAGCTTCCTCCTTGTGTTTGCGTTTGTGTCTGCTGGACTTTTTGTGCTTCTTTTTCTTTTTGTGTTTATGGGACCTTCCAGATTTACTCTTCCCCATTATACTCTTACTGCTGTCCTCTCCCTTACCGATGTTCCCCAGACCAGACTCCTGCTTGCTCTGGGATTTGTTTTCCATTTTTTGAGCAGAACTGTTCTCTACACTTTCAGCCTCCTTGGCTTTGCTCACCTCAGCAGGTTCTGTGCTCTGAGCATTGTCTTTACAAAGCCCCCCTGGATCCTTGGATTTCTCTGCCCCTTTCCCTTTTGCATCCTTGTTACGGGAGAGCTTGAAGTCGAAGTACAGGGGGTTGCAGCTGTAGGACACGGAGGGCTCAGCTTTGGTGAAGATGAGCAGCTCTGAAGGCCACTGCAGTGTCGTGCTCTCGTCCTTACTCAGAACAGGGAAAAAAGGTCCCGTGGGGTGCTTTGGTCCCTCAGAGCCATCTCTGCAGCTTGAGGCAGGAGGAGGAGCTTCTTTAGCAGTGTCTGGCTCAGGGGGATTGCTCTCTGGAAGGTGCTTGCTCTCCTGTGTAGTTTCATTCTCTGGGATGTCTTTTCGTTCTGTTTTACCCTGCTGGGCTGCAGTTTCAGTAGTACTCTGCTCCTTCTGCTGCCCCGTGCTCTCGGCAGCCTTTTCTGTGTGCTTGCTGGGTTTGGGTTTGGGGGAACTCCCCTTTTTCACTTCGTGCGCGTTTTTTTTGCTCACATTTTCTGCTTCCGTTTGCTCAGTAGCCTTCATGAAAAGCAGGAATTGAAAGTTGGGCTTTACTTTACAGTGGGCTGGGGGGATATAGTGGTAATATTCTGGTTCAACAGCTGTTGGTCCATCTTCTCGCCTCATCTTCTTCAGTTTGGATAAGGTGCTGGCCAGAGCCCCACTGTCCTTGTCGTGCTGGTCATCGTCTTCCCCCTTGCCATCAGAATTATTGGTGCCTTCACCCTCCCCAGACTTCTGCAGGCTGCCAGCCTCTGAGGACCCCTTCTCATCACCTTTTGCCCCATCTGCAGAAGTGGACTCGTCCACATGGTCCTTGAAAACAGAAGCGATGGTCTCCAGCTTCACTGGGGTCTTCTTGGCGAAGGAAAAGGACACCCCGATCTTCTGCAGCGGAGTTCCCAGAGAGCTCTTAATGCCAAAGCTGATGGCCTGTGCCTGGCCTGGCATCACAGTGCCTTGCCCAGTGTTCAGAAAGCCTCTGTCCTCTCCGGCCTGGCCAGAGCTGGTCTGGACAAAGGAGCCGCTGTTGGCTGCGGAGTCATCATCCTCTCCACCTTCCTCATCCACAGCCACCGTGGTGGTCCTGAACATGGGCCCACTTCCAGGAGCACTGAACAGGGGAGAGAGAAAACACAACTTACTGGTGTCCCTGTCCCTGTGCAGGAGGATCCATCCCTCAGTGGAGACCATCTTACACAGCTCAAGTGCTCTTGCATCCAGACACATGCATTAAAATATCAATATACAGCCACTCAAAGTTTTTCGTAATATTAAATTACTGAAGAAAATGTATTGTTGGATAAAAATTTGGGGATGCTCTGCATGATCAGTTTAGTGAATTCACTCCTACCAAAAGCACAGCAGTGTGAAGCTTTGCCCTCAGAGCCCATGCAGTATCCCAGAGCAGGAATGCCAGCCCAGCCCAAGGGTGCTGGGGACCACCCAGACTCACCACTCAGGCTGCCTCCTCTGCTCTGCCAGCTCGTGCAGGCGCCGCAGGGCCTTCTCCTGCTTCCTCTCATCCTTCCGGGATCTCGACGAGACATTGCGAGCAAATTCCCTTTGCTTGAGATCTTTCAACCTCTGAGGCAAAAGAAAGCAGGGATGGATCAGATCAAAGCTGTTTGTGGGTTGTCCAAGAGCAGCTCTTTGCTGTAGCCCTCGAAATTGCGGCGTCAAGCCCCTCCCCAGGGACATTTCTTGAGCCAGGATGGAGCAACAGCATCTTAGCTCAACAAACCCCATGGAGCACTGCCATCCTCCCAGCAGCTGAAGGAAAAGACAACTGGTGGTCACTTTTGGCTAGGACTTCAAGTTCTGTGTATACCCCTTTCCAATCAACACTACTGGTTTTCTTTAGCATGGACAACAAAGCTGATTTTGAAGCAACAAGCAAATTCTGGAAGGAAAAGGGGAAAAGAAGAAGGATTGTTTACTCTGCTGCTCTTGCAGCGTGCAGATGTACTTGACAAACAGTGCATGACACGAGTCAAAAGCATGGGTCAAAGGACAGGAGGGATTAGCTGGTGCCAGAGCTACCCAGGAATGACACCTGACAAAAGCAATGTACCATTACATTGGAGAAGGAGCCAAAAATCCCATGCAAATGATTTCATAAGCAAACCCAGAGTACAACATACACCACAACCAGTTACTTGTTTTCCTGACAGTAGTTCTGACAGGGTCAAAAAACAAACTGCTCTAAAGGCAGGAGGGTCTCTTGGGGTTGAATACTTCGGGGGAGGCAGAAGCACCAAATTCCCCAGAAATCTTATCATGACTGAGCAAACCCAATCCCAAGGAATTTCAAACATCCTAATAGCACTGAGGAAGTCTAGGTAGCCATTTCTAATAGAAAATAAACATCCAAGACTTCAGAACATTTTGGAAAGTCCTTGTCTCAGAGCACTAGGAGAAGAGACTGCTGGTTTTTCTTGAAATATATGTGGATATGCACAACATTTTTTTTAGAGTGCTCTACAGAAGTGTAAGTAACAGAAAGCAACAGAGACAGACCTCTACCATCTCAAAGGGACTAATTGTTTTTTTTAAGTGCACAATTCAAAACCCTTTCAAAGGGCCCAGTTCCAGAATGCATCCTGTACTCAGCTTTTGGAAAAAGTTTCATGTTTTTCAGGCATTTCATGCAGGGCCTGGGAGAGACTAACGAGACTCAGAGCAGGAGTCACTTTGGAACAATTCTTGTACAGGATGTACAAATCACTGGTGAATTCTAAATACTTCTGGCTGGCTGACTCTGTCTCTTTCCTGGAGCAGAGTCAGACTGCCACACACAGAAACAGTGGAGCTGGAAACCAACCCAAAGCTCAAATTAGAGGAATTAAGCTGGCCCAATGTAAAGAGAACATTGCTTTGTGAAAAAGGGAGAGATTGGACAAGACAGAGGATTCTCTTACCTAATTGTATTTACTAAATGTGGTTGATTGTTACCAAAATCAGAGGGGAGGACACACAAAAAAGATACAACTACAGACACCAGTAGAAAGAAACTCACTCTTGTGATCTGGACTCCCAAATTAGAAGGGTTTGCTTTCAATACATCAGCTGAAAACATCACATCACAAAGAAAAAAAGAAAGTAAAAATATAACAAGAGTGGAAGAGAGGAAAAAAACCCAAAAACCAACAAGCAAGCATGACTAGAGAGCTGTGGGGGAGTGTGCCAGCTACTCTAGAGAGCAGGGGCACGGGAGGAGCCAGGGTCTGCAGCAGGGACACACGGACACGCACTGACACAGCCATGATCCCACCTGGAACAGCAGAGCTACTTTCACCAGGACAAGTAAAGGGCTCAAGGGTTTTGTGGTGTATGTTAAATGTTGAGGAGGAAATTTTTTTCCAAGAGGAAGGAAAAAAAAAATAAAATAGATGGACTGAGCAATGCTATCAGCTTTTTCATGCTGATTTTGAAAGTGTGTCTGAAATGCTCTGGGAAGTTACAGCCACCAACAGCTGACAAAACTATTTAATGGGGGCTGATGCCAAGTCTCGAGATCACTCACCCATTTGGAAAAAAGTATGACCCAGCTATTTACACCAGACATGAACTGTGACCTTTTCCTCCCCAGAGGAAGGTGCAATGGTGCACTCAGAGCCCCCTGTGCCCCCAGGCATGGTCCTGATCACCCCCCAGGACACAAACTGGGCTCAGAGCTGTTGGGAACATGCAGCTGCCCCCAGGCTCGCCTGCCTCCATTACATGGCAATTTGAATGCAGACAGAATTAAATTCCCATTATTAAATGCTGACCTTTGTGTGCCTCTGCTCCCCCAAACCTCCCACTCTCAGCACTTCAAATTTAGAGGTGTGAAGCAAATGAACTACCCCAAAGCACTGTAATTCAGAATATGCACCACAGCAACTCCCAGCTGCACCCAAACCTGGGCCCTTGAGGCTGACAAACCACTGGCCCTGGTGTCAAGACTGCTGAGAATTTGGTACTTCCAAAATTGGGAAAGAGTTGGTCTGGTTTTCAGAGGACCAAGAGATCTCAAGGCTGAGTTTCTTTTTGTCACGCAAGAGTCAGGAGGAGAAAGAATCTTGCTGGGGAAGTACAGGATAGAAAAGCTCACAAATGCACCATGCCAGCTCTTTGGAAATGCAAAATACTGAACAGAACAAGGCTCAGCTTCTTAGACTGACCTAAACCAACAGATCTATAACCAGAAATGACTCCAGGTGTGCAAGAGACCTGGCTGGAGAGCATTACCTTCACTAAATGCACCCTGAGGGAGGGAAAGGGGGGAAAACAGCAGCCTACACTGCTCATCTGTAAGAGCACCCCGCTGCAGGAATGAAAAATACCCAGAACTTTTCAAAATAACCTGTAACTCTCCCCTCATTGTTTCAAATATGTCACTGAATCCAGGGATTCATCCCCTCAGAGTGGATAACCAGTTCACTACAGCCATGCCCACCCTGCTCCCCAGTCCTGACTGGGAAGGAGCAATCCAAAGACAATTTCACCAGGTGAAGGCACAAGGAGCACTGGAGCACCAGGAGCACTGAAACGCTGCTCACACACTTCCAGGTCTCAGCCTGCCCAGGAAATCATTTGAACTAAACAGATATTTAAGCTCAGCCTGCACTAAAGAAATTTCCATCTGATCCTGAGCAGAGTGTTATTCTAATCCCCAAAAACCTCTAAATGACTTTTTGGACCACACCGGTGATATGTGTGGGTGTGAGTGAGGCTGGAGGTGCATGGAACTGCCCCTTCCCCGGCACCATGGAGAAATCCCAATAAAGATTTAACACAGCCACTCAGGGAGCTTCTTCCCTCCACAAGGAGCCCCGGCAACTCATACTTTTGGGGTGAATCCTCCCTTTTAAAGTGTTCCCACTGTGCTTAGCAAGACAATGATTTTTTTCAACAGGATTAGAACCCAACCTTTATTAAATCTACCACATGCTTTATGCTATTACAAGATTTCAAAACTTAGGGGCATTTTTTTCTCCCTGGGCAGTGTGTTTGCTGAGGAAACAGCAGTTTATCCAAACAGCAACATCCTTTCCAACTGCAGGATCATGGGGACCATAAAGCCAAGGAATATTCTGCTGGTTTATTACTTCAGCTGTCAGAAGGGCTACACTGCAGTGACCAGCAGTGACACAAATCACCAGCACTTACATAAAATTTCTCCACATTTCCACATGCTGTAGGCAGTAGTTCACTACCTCCAGCCTTCCTGGGCTCTATTCATAGCTGCCACCTCCCCTCAGCTTTGGAACAAAGAATTGTATTTTAAGTTTCCAGCCTTGTTTCTAACAAAATTTAAAAATTGTCTCTGCATTTCCACAGGAGTGCAAATTGAGTTCCTAAAGAGCAGGTTTGGTATCAAATCTGCAGCTACCTCTGCTCTGCAGCACAGAGAGGCCACAGTGCTGGATTATCTCCCAATCCCTGTATGACTCAGGAGGGGCCAAACTGGCAAACACCAGCAGCACCTTCCAATTCTCACAAATCAGCTTAAACCAGCTGCACCACAGCACTGCTGAAAAGCTCCTGAGAGCCCAACCCAGGCTCAGCAAAGGGGGGGAAATCCGGGGAGGTGAGCAGGAGTCAGGAACTGCTGCAGCAGGAAAATCCCTGGATCATCATAGAATGTCCTAAGTAGGAAGGAACCCCAAGGATCATCCAGTCCCAGCCCTGGCCCTGCACAGACACCCCAACAATCCCACCCCATGCCCCCACCCCTGGGAGTGCTGTCCAAGCACTCCTGGAGCTCTGGCAGCCTCAGGGCCATGAGAAAACTCAGCACACCCCAGATTTTGCTGATGAGATAGTACCAGGTAAGACTTCCCCTGAACCCAACTGGGGTGCAGAGCTTTACAGGCTCAGGACCAGCAGCAAATGGATTTTGGATTTTCTCCATTTAAGCTGACAAGCCACAGAGCATCACTGAACTGAGGCCCACTGAGACACATTCTTTGCCTAAAAGTGCAGAGCAGAAAGAGCCCCTGTTATTCTCACAAGACAAAAGCACTGTCACCAGACCTGAAGATGTGAGACTTTCATGCCAAACCTCACACTGAGATGGGTCAAAGCAGATCCACCTCTGGGGCTCCAGGCAGGGGGCAGCACCCATGACATCAGAGCCCCCTCCTCCCTTGCCATTGTTCTCATGTCTCTCTGCCAACCCACATTAAATAAAACAATAATGTACTTTTCATTCTGTGCCAGCAGATTTCTTGCTTTCTGAACTTTTTGATGTCTGCTTGATTCTTTGCCCCAAAAGCTTCTGGGAGTGAATGACATCATGAAACAGAAGCTCAAAGGATGGGAACCTTGATCATTTTCCTGAAGTGGGAACACAAGCCTGGCTTATCTTTGGTCATCAACATTCTCTGCATGCTTATAAATGAAGTGAAAAGAACAGAGGGGAAATGGCCTACAAATGTTGTTTTATTTCATCTTAATTTCCTCCCTAGAAGGAATCAATATTTTTCTTAGCTGGGTTAAGAAAAATATAGAATGGGTTGGGTCAGAAAGCTCACCCAGTGCCACCCCTGCCATGGCAGAGACACGTTCCACTGTCCCAGGCTGCTCCCAGCCCCGTCCAGCCTGGCCTTGGCACTGCCAGGGATCCAGGGCCTGCCCACCCTCACTGGGGAGAATTTCCTCATCATCTCTAACCCAAACCTACTCCCTTTTCAGTTAAATCCATTCCCTTTTGTTTTATCACTCCATGACCTTGTCCAAAGTCCCTCTCCAGGTCTTTTGCAGCCCCTTTATTGGTAACTGGTGGATTTTCTGAGGGCAAAGCATTTCTGGAGCAGAAGAACCTCCCCTGTACCACCAAGTACCTCAGGGATCCCCTCCTCAGCCTTCTCCATTCAAGCCATGCTCAGAGGCCCAAGGTTTTGGGAATCTCAAGTCTCCCCAAAACACAAAGTTCAGAGTTTGCATTCAGAGTATTCCTGAACCCCAGCAGTGACTGTCTTGGTAATTTTATTGTGCTTGAGCACATCCCTCCCCCTCGGCATGAGAAGTAAAGATACAGCTAACTAGGGGACAAAGAGAACTGCACATCTATACCTTCAGTTCTGAGTTCAACCCTCTTTCCCAAAGAACTTTATGGAATACACTCCCTTTGCCCTTCTACAAAGAGAATCTAGGCAGAATTAATCACCTACACCTCCAAAACACCGCATACTTAGGAGAAAAAACAGCTACATAAAATCTGCATTTCAATGCTGGTTTGTGTTCTCCCAGGGAACCTGGCACAGGTTCACTCAGAACACGTTTGTTTTTCACAGGCAAGGCAGAAGGGGAATGTTTTGATTCTGTTGGGTCAGTGACTCAGTAAACAGCTCGAGCCCTCAGCAGGCACACAAGCAGAACGAGGTGATGGTGGGAGATTCTCCAACTTCTTGGATTGTTAAAAACCCCCCACAGTAAAAGCTGACTGTAAATGCTACATAACTTACACACAAGGTAATTCCAACCATAACTCTTGCAGGCTGCTTCAGGCGCTGGGCCCTGCACATCCAGGTTTATTTGACAGGAACACACAGACTGAGCACAACCCAGACAAGGGGCTCCCAATCTCTTCACACAAATCTAACATGAAGTCTTTATCTTAATGCCAAAACCCCAAAGCAAATAAGGAGCCCTCACAGGTGTAATGCCTTAAGGACACATTCCCACTGCGTCCAGAGTGTTCTAGGACTGTGGGAGCTGCCAATGGCCAGGACATCGTGGATCTGCAGGAAAGCAGCACAAAGATCACAGACTGGTTTGGCTTAGAAAGGATCTAAAGATTACCTTGTTCCACCCCCTGCCATGGGCAGGGACACCCTGCACTATCCCAGGTTGCTCCAAGTCCTGTCCAACCTGGCCCTGAACACTTCCAGGGATATACACTGGCTCCAGCTTCACCACCCAAGCTTCTTCTTAGCTGCAGAAGTTTTCTTTCTGCATTTGCCACTTTCTGTCTGCTAATTATTATTAATTATTACTCTGCTGACTGTCAGGACTGAGCATCATCAGGAGTGGGGCCCTTCATAACCTACCAGGCCTTCAAGATTAAAATCCTACAGGTAAAAAAACACCATTAAAGACATCAGCAGCAGTACAAGAAGCTGTGAGATCAGCCTTTTCCAGCTGCTCACTGCAGGGTGCGCAAGAGAACTGAGCTTATTATCCCTCCTGCAGGGCCACCTGCACACACCCCAGCTGCCTGCAGTCCCCTGAGAGGGACAGGCCATGTGCTGACCAGAGGGTGACTGCTCCTTAAAACAGCCGCACTTCTCATCAAGTATCAACCTAATTAAAACCAGCTCCAGAACAACACTGCACACTTCCAACACAATGCCTAAAACATGCCAGTGGTTTGGGAGAATAAATGCAAGGATCTTTTCCCAGGTAAGGAAATGCTGCCTTTTGGAGAAATTTGGTGTTGAGGTTGATTCAGATGTAGCCAAATAGTCTATGAAACCAGGACAGGCAGGAAGTAAAGAGAATAAACCTCCCCTTTAATTGTTTGGTGTTGACACAATTTTGGTGGGTCCAAAATTCATCCGGTTGGGATCAATACACTTACCTATCATCCCTGTTGGGCAATAATCCCGAATTCCTTCCTGGAATACAAGACAGCGTCTTTATAACTCGGGAGTGGAAAGGGATCTGAGGATGGAACATCTATTTACAGGGACAGCCTAATGCTTGCAGAGCCACAGAGGGATAACCAAACACTTCAACGTCAGCGGGATGTGGAACTAAAAATACTTAAAAGCAAAAATGCTGTGGAAACTGAGCCAAGAAAAAAGCAAAAACGAGCTCTGTTGCCTCAAAAATTACCACTGAGACAACAAAATCTTGCAGATGATGTATACCAAGCTGGGTTGTTGTAACTAAGGTACTGTAATGGCCTTTCTTTCCAAGAAAGCCAACTGATGGCCTACTTTTGGGAAAAGTTCGTTTTTCCTCAAAAACTTTAAGCTCACCTTTCTACAACCTCACCTTCTTGTCCAAAGAGAAAAACTATAAAACATCAACGTGCAACATATCAAAAGCACAGCTTTTTTTATTTTTTAACTATTCTAAAATTCAGGCTGGACTGCTGGGTGTGAGCCTCCCTGGAGCAGGAGGGAGCACAGCAGAGATAATGTTCCTTATGCAAATTCACTTCATTCTGTCTCAGGGGTTTCAAGCTCACCCCCTGAACGCTGACCCAGCGGGGTCACACACATTTCAGCCCGACAAAGCTGGACAAGCAATTTTTTCCCTAAGCAAAGCATGATTGCTTCTTTGTTTAAATCCCTCTGTAACTAGAAATTAATGCTGGGTGATGCAGCCAGAGTTTGGAGGCTCATTTTCTCCAAAGCCAGCCTGAAGTGACTGCAATAGATGGAATTAGCCAAGAACATAATTCCTCTCAAAATAATCAGCAGTACCGAGCAACCTCCAGATTCTTTCTCCTGATGAGATAACCCCACCCTGTGTGCACACAAGACATTTTTCTCTCAGGACACTCCTGCTGATGACTCCTTTTACTGCTTTTCACAGGTTGGTTTCCTCCTCCACAGCATCTCCAGCTGCTGGAAGAGCTCAAAGCCTGGCCAGGCTCGTGTCAGTGCCCCGTCAGCTCACGGAATCCCACGGCATCGGCACACCAAGAATGTGACACAAACAGGTCCTGCCACCTCCCACATAAACGCGGGTCACTGCACTTGGGTGTCAGCCAAAATGATGGAGACCTTCCAAGGAAGTTCTCTGCTCTCAGATGTCACGACTGAGCTTGGCCAAAACCACCCCTCTGCCCAATAACCAAGGGAATAAATTAATTTCTGCTCTTGATTCTACCAAACCACTTCTCTTCACAGAGCCCAGCTGCCCTGCCATGAGAATTCCTGACAAGACTCCCTTAGTTCAAAACAGATTCTCTGTCATATTCTACACTTAATGCACACAAACAAAAATCATATTCTACAGCCACATTCTTGTTTTTAAGCTGTTTTCACTGCTATTTTGCAAGCTCTACAGCACATCCTCTTCGAGTTACCAGCATTTTGATGATTGTGTTGTTAGAATTTATGACTAGGAACATCAAACCCCTCCTCTGAGCCCTTCCAGCCCTGGAGGAGCCCAACACTGCTATCTGCTGTGCAGTTACATCTCATTTAGCAGCTTAAATGGTCAAACAGATCAGGCTAACACAAGAACTTCCATTACTTACTGTGCAGCATGAAGCACCCTGCAGACACTACAGTACATCTCTAGCTTGGGAAAAAAGCCAGCTCCACTCTGAACCCACCTTCTCTTGAGAATTACAGAATTTGGGAAGTGCTCCTTTCTTAGGATTCCTTTGACACAGCCCATTTTTTCCGAGTCTGTTTTCAGTAACTCCACAGAACACAGACTCAGGTAGTAAAATGTGGGGAATCATCACTCCCCAGAGCTGTACTAACACTAAAAGCAAGCCAGGAGCCATCCACCTCCACATGTACTCTCCTCAGTTTTACACCAGCACAGTTTTATCCCTCAGTTTTATGCCTGCCTGTGGATCTTTGAGAAATGGAGCTCCTTGATGCCACCCATGCAGTGGGGCTTGGGGTTATTCTGTTGTTTTGTGTTCTTAAATGAATGATGGGCATAAAAATCTTACCCAGAGACATAAAACACCTATTCCAGGACCAGTAAGGAAAACAGATACACCAGGGAAATTCCAGGTATTAACCACAAACAAGACCACCACAATGAACAAAAAATGGATGAACTGTGCTGTCTACAACTGGTTACCTGCTTGTGAGCATGGTCATAGGAGTTTATGTGGTTGTCAAACTCTTGGTGCTTCTGATACTGCTTGTCACAGAGTTCACAGTAGAAGTTTGCTCTGAGGTCTTCCAAAGCCTTGGCAATGGCCTTTTCTTTATCAACATAATCCTGAAAAATTAACAAAAAATCGCTTCTGTTAAATATTCTGTAGAACAGCCTAGAAGATGATGGGCTAGTTCTTTAAGGAAAAATAGTGCTTAATAAAAACTTTGTGTACATTGATTATATTTATTACAGGATCACTGAGGTTGGAAAACACCTCCAAGATCACTGGGTCCAACCTGTGCCCACCTTGTCCCCAGCCCAGAGACTGAGTGCCACATCCAGGCCTTCCCTGGACACCTCCAGGGATGGGCACTGCAACCCTCCCTGGGCAGCTCCAAGGCCTGACCCCCCCTTTCCGTGGGGAAATTCCTGCTGTGCCCACCCTGAGCCTGCCCTGGCCCAGCCTGAGGCCGTTCCCTCTGCTCCTGTCCCTGTTCCCTGGAGCACAGCCCGACCCCCCCGGCTGTCCCCTCCTGGCAGGAGCTGTGCAGAGCCACAAGGGCCCCCTGAGCCTCCTTTGCTCCAGGCTGAGCCCCTGCCCAGCTCCATTCTGGGCACTCTCCAGCCCCTCAGTGTCCTTCTTATCATGAGGTGCCCAGAACTGGACACAGCACTTGAGGTTCCTCAGCAGTGCCAGCTCAGGGGACAGTCACTGCCCTGGTCCTATTGCCACCCCAGTCCTGGGAGAGGTGCCATTGGCCTCTTGTCCACCTGGGCACACTTGGGCTCATGTCCAGCCTCTGCTGACCAGCAGCTCCAGGTTCTGTCCAGCTTTTCCGTCATTTTGCCCCACCTGGAACCTCCCATGGGGTTGCTGTGACCCAAATGCAGGTCCCAGCACTTGGCCTTACCAAGCTGAGCAGCCTTTGCAAATTCACAGGTGGGTTTCCAGAACTCGCAATGCTGCCAACCTCAGTGCTATTTGTTAGCCAGAATCACAGAATATTCTGTGCTGGAAGGGCCCCACAAGGACTGAACACCCCCTGGTGATAGAAGAAATACACTTAAAGAAGACTGCTTCCAACAAGGCCTGCAGGGCTGATGGGTGAGGCCGCTCTGCCTCAGGGGAGCCTCCTGGATTTTCTGTGCTCCAAGGAGAGGTTCAAAGCCTCGAGCTAACCCAGAGAGAGCATCACTGGCATCAAACCTAGGAGGATCCCTGCCTTGGGAGCAGAACCTTACACCTCTGAAGCTGACACTGCTCCATTTTGAGTGCTGAGAGATGTCTGCTTGATCTTGGCTTGGCTGCCTGAATTCAGGAGGGAGGAACATGGCTCTGGCTGGAAATTACCCTTCAGAGCCTGCTGAGCCCAAACTAGTCCAGTGAAATATTCCCAGGAGTAGAAGTGTCCCTCAGGCTGGGCTCAGACACTGCAGTGGGCACAGGGAGCTGCATTAAATGGGAATGAGGGAGGGGAGACAACCCTGGGGTGCTGACAGGGTCTTTCCCCTTCTACAACTGAACACCTGCACAGGTGGAAAACCAAACCTCAGGCAGAGATGAGGTGTCTCACCTGGCAACAGCCACATCCTTCCCTCTGTTGTTCCAGCTTTTGAATATGCACTGAGCTGTGGGACTGGGGAAATCCCAGTCCCTCAGGCGGCTGCACTGGCTGGAAATCCAGGTGTGGAAGGAGCCTGTGCTGTCCCCAGGGCTGCTGCACACCTGGGGGCTCTGAGACACACCTGATTCTGGGACACAGCAACCTCAGGGTTAGGCAGCTGCTCCCTCTTGCCAGGCTGTATCAATTACAACCCCCCCAGCAGAATTAATAAAACATGACCACTCTTCACGAGCTCTCTGGGGAAGCTTTACCCTGAGGAGGTGGAAGGTTTTACTCAAAATCAGCTACAAATGCTTCATCACAAAGCCCACTGTACTCACTGCAGCACTCCCCATATAACCATTGACCACAGGCATTTCAACTGGAATAAAGAGAAATTATATAAAAAAACAGCCTAACATTAGAGAAAAAGCACTTAAGGATCTTTTTTTCCATCTTCAATACAATCTCCTATGGGAAGCTTCCTTCCTCAGCAAGAGGAGGCAGCAAGCATTTAAGACAGAAAACTTTGAAAGGTTTTTCCTTTGAATTTCAGATCTTGTTCAAAGCAATATGGTTTATCTCCTAGTTACCAGATCAAAATGGCATTAAAATAACATTACTGAGTGTGTTTTATATGATATAAAATTTATATTAAAAAATTCAACACCCAAGGAGAGGAAAGAAAAAACCTAAAAAATGTTAGTGCTCATGTTTAGGATTGTTTCCAATTTCAAGCACTGTTCACTTCTACATAAAAAATGAAGCAACTTCCTGCTTCCATCTATTACCAGATGCCCTTGACAAGGGAAAAAAAAAGAAAAACATCAACAAATCTGGAGTTTTGAGCCTGAGGCAGGTCCCCAGGAAGACAAGAAAGGAAAACAGAGCAGCGTGAGCTCCACAGAACACGGACGTTGAAAGTTCCTCTGAATCCCAGACAAGCTTCCTGTGCCATGTGTAGGTTTTTTTGAGCAAGCATCCTGTGGCTAAACAATGAAACCCAGCCATTTGAGTGATCAGAATTTATACAAAAGAAGGGAATTAAAGCACACTTCTAGGCTGCAGAGTTATCTGAAATTCTCTGAGGTTCCCTGAATGGCTGATCAGGATGCACTGCCATCAGCACTTACATAATGGACTCCTGTGGAGCAGCAAAAAGTAATGGCTGTAGAGATTTTTCACAGATTAATACCAAAATGCAAGGGGATAAGGATGAACTGAGCTTATAAAAACCCACTGGAGCTGGGAGAGACTGCTTCTGCTCCAGAGCTCCTGAAAAAACCTGTGCTGGATGAGGGCAGCAAGAGAAAAGAGTCTCAGAGCAACAGGGGTTGGGCTGTGTTGGGAAAGATGATTGCAAACCCCAAGAACTCCAGGATCACAAAACAGTTTTGGATGGGAGGGACCTTAAAGCTCACCCAGTCCCACTCCCTGGGCAGGGACGCCTCCCACCAGACCAGGCTGCTCCAAGCCCCATCCAACCCTCCCAGGGATGGGGAATCCACAGCCCCCCTGAGTACCCAAACACCTGCAGTTCACTTCCCAAGCAAGTCAAGGTCTCAAGAAAAAAAAAAAAAAAAGAAAGGAGAGGAGGCTATAAATTTTCATAGCTGAACAAACTGCCTGAAGAATTAACTGTTCAACTGGGGAAATGGAATTTTAGATTTGCCGAGCTTATGTTTAATTTTAATGGCATTGAAACTGCTTTCCCATTATTTCTCAAATAATTAAAATTTATGCAAGACTGACACTTCATTTGGATGTCTTGGGCTCTTCCTCAACCCTGGTACTCCCCAAATCTCTGGACAATTGAACAAGCAGGCTTTCCTCAGAGCTGATGGACGGCAGGGCTGGGAAGCAGAAGAATGGATTAAAGGATGAGCAGAGACCATGTCTCCACAGAGAACCTGGTTACAGCTAATCCAAAAATGCTCCTGCATGTCATGCTCAATCCCAACACCACAGCTCATTTTTGTCAGCCCTTGGCTTACAGAATAACCCCACAGGTTTTGTAAATCACACAGAAATACAGAATTTATCTTTTTTTAAATGCTGCCTGAACAATTCTTCCAAAGAGCTCCAGCCCATCAATTTCTCCAAGCTGGAGTCATGTCCTACCTTTCCAAAGCAAGCAGGATTTATGCAATAACATCACAATGAACTGCTCACTCCTCTCTCAGTACAACACAAGAGTTCCTCCTCCAGCTGGTAACTGCCCCTCTACCACCTGCAGGTTTTGTCCTGACATGGCAGGATCACTAGAAAAATCTAGCAGCCTTGGGTGTGGGGAAGGAAATGTCCTGCTCACCCCAGGACTGCTCCGTCTAGAACAGGAGCAAAGCACGTGGAGAAAGCTCTGCTGCTGTCCTGGGGCTCTTCAGCAGTCAAACAAATAGGAAAGTTGATGCCAGAAGTGAATAATTTTAATGTGTTAAAATATAAATCATCTCCACAATGACCAAACATTGTGGAGCAGTGAATTCCTACCACCATCACTGCAGCAGAACGAGGAGAACTCAGCCCCATCAGAAGAGCTCTTTTCCCAACCAGCCCACAGACACTGATGATGATGTCCTTCTCTCTGTACCTTGTACTTCTGCCTCAGCTCCTCAGTATCCTCCTTCTCCACCTCCAGCACTCGCCTCCGCTCTGTGGCATCCTCGGCGTAGTCCAGCTGTTGGAAAAAACATCAAGAGATGCCATTTGGGCCATAAATACATTGCACTATCACATCTACCAGAAAGCACAACTTAGCAACCTCAGCTGAAACAGAATCTACGCAAGCTGTACTTTGCTTTCCCTGCTTTGTCACCCCAAGTGTAAAACAGGTCATTAATCCCCCTGATGTGGAGGGCCCTGGCAGGCCCATGACAGGTTTGGGGAGGGGACATCTCAGAGCCCAGGGATTTTGGGGAGCATCCAGAGCCCAGAACTCAGGCTCACAGGGATAAAGAGAGGATGCATTTTGCAGACAAGGATGCATTTTGCAGACAAGTGTTTTCTTATTGCACTGATTCAAGAGCAAGTTGTTCTTTGCCCTGGATGCACAAACTCTCACTGTAAATTCCTTTCCCTCCCACTCCCCAGAAGCCCTGCAGGGGTGAGGGGAGCTCACCTCCATCTCCATCCGGCCCATGCCCATGACATCATACTTGACAACGATAGGGATGGGATCTGTCCTCCCTGGAAGAGGAACACACAGAGAGGGGTCAGCAGCAGCCCAGCACCACAGCTCACTGTACACATTGGGTTTGGGTGGTTAGAGATCTTGCCTTGGAGTGCAGAGACCAGAAAGCTACAGTGAACCAAACACGAGCCATTCTCACAGCTTACAGCCAACGCTGAGCCCAGCTCCCGACGGCACCCAGGATGATAAATGCATTTTTCTGAACATTAACTGCTCATGTAAAAGCTTCTCATGGTTAATGTTCCCCCATGACAAGCCCTAGGGCAGGGCTCGTAACAGGACTTGAGCCTTCTCCTCAAGGCTTCCACATCAGGCTCCTCATCTTCCCATAAGAGTGAAGAAGCTGCTAATCACATTCCACTGCTGCAGCTCATGAATAATCGATTAGAACTTCCCTGGAAGAGACGTGGAAGCCTCTCTCCCACCAGCTTTTGCCCTCCCCAGGAGCAAGGAATGCTGAGGAGAAGGATGGCACAGAAGCCAAACTTCCCCCATCCCAACCACCCAGCCTAGGCCAGGGGTGGGTCCCTGCTCCCCAGCCCTGGAGCGATGCTCTGGCCCCACCGTGTCACCTGTAAGCTGTGAAAAGGACTGGTTGCGAAGAAAATTGACTTTGAACTAATCAATCTATGCTGGAGATTTATTTTTTTTAAAAAACATATCTTTAATCCACTCATAACCAGCCAAACAAAGCAAAATGGGGCAGACAAGCACTTTACTACCACAGCTTTTCTTTTTTTTTATTATTATTTTGATTTTTTACATCACAACTGGCACTGGTGGTTGTGATGTAACCCACTGACAAAGTACTTACCTTCTCCAGTGCAAACCTTGAGTGAAAAAACAGAATGTTTACTTCCCTTATTATTGCTCTTGTTTGGTGTAAACAACTCTTTTGTTATACACACATACACAGGTATTATACCTTTGGGCTAAAAGATCGACACGTTGGAGTCATGCCGAAATATTCCACTGCCATCCACATGTGCAAAAGGTTAAAGTCTTTAAAACTGCCTCAGAAAACATGGACAGGTGTGAACTCTTTGCCAGCATCAGTCACAATTCCTGCCAAAAACACAGCCCTAGAGGGGCTTTTGAACCTTGAAGTACAGACATGTGGTTTTATTCAGAAATAAATCCATTTAATTAATTGCTTTATGGTTTTGCTGATATGCCCAGGAATTTGATAAGCAGGTATCCATCTAGTCCAAAAGTAGTGATCACATTGATCTGAAATGGTTTGGACTGAGCTTTCCTTTGGATATTTAATGTTCATCTTTGACAAGGTTTCTCTTATGCCCAATGGTATAATACAGTAAGCAGTGACTGCAATTTTTAGCAAAAGGACCAAATTAAAGACAGGTTATAAAAATGACTTCCTAGGTGCAATATCACTTTCATAACGTCTCAGCCAGGGATTTACTGGTAAGTGGTGAACCCAAATGGAATGGCTGGCACCAAGTGCCACCAATTTATTGTTCAAATTTTTTTCAAGCTTTTTTCTTTTGGTTTGGTTTTGGGTATTTTTTGTTTGTTTTTGTTTTGTTTCTCCAGCAATTGAAATCTTTCGATGCAGCCTCATTGGCCTGGTAAACCCCTGTACACAAACAATGCATCAGTACTTTTGCCTTCTAAGGCAGTCAAAGTTTTTTGGGTTGTTTTTTTTTTAAATTCAAAATCTATTTGGAAATTGCAGTAGCAAGTGCTAGTGCCCATCGTGTTGGGGGAAAAAATCAAGTTTGGACAGTATTAAAAATTTATGTTTAAACTGATTTTGGCAGTTCTAACACAAACAGAAACATCCCTTCTTAGCAATACCCTTTAATGAACAAGGATCAGACAAGTGTGCATAAAGAAAGGAAAGGAAAGGAAAATGAAAGACCAAGCAGAAGGATGATGGCTACAACAGAGAAAGTAAGCCTAACATTGGTGCACTGATGACAAAGGAGTAATTCAGTCTGAAAATAAAAAATTACCACTGCTAAGTTTACCATCACCACAACAAGTCCAGGATCATAACGCTGTAAAAAAGAAACACCATTTGTTAGGCAGAAACCATTAGGGGCAGAAAATAGGCCGTTTGGCAGGGAGGATGGGTAAAAAAAAAAATAATAACAGGAGGCTTCTTGCTCACCCCTCCACCCCATGACCGTGCTCTGCCCTGCAGAACCAGGAGCCATGGAGCAGCTCTGACTCCTGCTGGGTCTGGGAGAGCTCCTGGTGACGGCCCCGCTCTGAGGAGGCTCTGAGGCACATGTAAGCAGGCAATTTAAAAAGGAAACAAATCAGGATCTTAAGGAATAGCAAATATTCTGGGCCAAAAAGAACTCTGCTTGCAGATAAGAGGAGAATATTCCATGCAAAAAGCAATGCCTCAGTTTTAAATGGAACCATCATTTCGTTATGAAGGGAACCTGATGTGTGACATCCAGGTGACAAGTGGCATACCCAGGCATGTAGCACAGCTATGGCAGCAGTGCCAACCCCACATGGATGCCCCTGGAGCCAGCTGGGGCAGCAGGACATGCTGCTGGGCACTGGGGTGGCCTCGCTCCTTGCCCAAGGAAAGCCACGATGGTGAAGGGACAGGGACAGGCTCAGGGCCACCACTTGCCCCTGGCTGCCAGGTGGGACATGGGGAGCAGCCAAAGGGGGAAATGGGACTCCCCAAGCTCAGCTCATCACTTCTCCTTTGAAGGAACTTCCTCGAGGAATGTTTGTCCTACTGCTGGCAATGACAACAGGATCTTTCCCAGCAGGTGAACGTGGCTTGGACATTGGGAGCCTCCCAGGTTTGGGGTCCCTGCTGAGCCTTTCCTGTACCAGCAGGCTTTGAAGGGAACATGAGCTTCCAAGTCCCAGAATTCCCACAGTTCCTGCCACTCAGCAGGGCTGCAAGCAGTGCCACATGCAGGGCTAATTCCCAGGGCAAATCCTGCTGTGTCCCTGTCCCAGCCCCCTGCACCTCGTGACATTTATTTGCTTTTTGAGGCAGGTCACAAACTCCTTCACAGACTGGTCACTGCAGACCCCAAAGCAGAGAGGGTTATTGCATAAAACACTTCCACACACAGGAAACATCTCATGGAGAGGACAAAGCAGAAACCTCCATCAGGATGGAAAAAATAAACAGCTCACACAAGAGTCACACCTTAGAAAACCCAGTCTCCAAGGAAATTAGGTTAGTAATGATTCCTTGCACTCAGGAATGAAATGAGACTCCCAAACTGACCTGCTGCACCTGTTTTGCTTTCCTCTCCCCAAAAAATGGGAAAACCTTTCTCCCAGCTTGTGAAAAATTGCTCAGACCCAAACAAACCCTGACAGCCATCCCTTCCCAGAGCCCTGCAGTGGCAGGGAGCACATGGCCAGGCAGGCTTCTCCACATTCCCCTCTTTTTAACTGCATAAAGCTATTGGATATGAGCAAATACTTCCCCCTTGGTGCTATAAATGAATAAATCTTGGGAAAATTCACCCTAAGGCTTTGGTATCAGACACAGGTCATGCTGCATATGGAGGACTGTGGGTTCAGGGCCATGCTCTGGCTCTGGATGTGGTGTGGATGCTGCTCTGCCCTCTGGAATGGGAATATCCCAGCTGGAGCTGCCATCTGAGCCTGCCTGGAAATGCCAGCATTGTCAACACCAGCCCATGTTTTATCATGTTTTTAACAAGTCAAAGCAGAAAACAGTTTTCATCAGATTTGCAGATTCAGAGGAACTCCTCCCTCCAAAAACAGCATCATGGCAACAGAATCCCAGAATGGTCTGGGTTGGTAGGGAACTTAAAAACCAGTTCCTCCATGGAACAGGGACACCTTCCACTATCCCAGGCTGCTCCAAGCCCCAGTGTCCAGCCTGGCCTTGGACACTGCCAGGGATCCAGGGGCAGCCCCAGCTGCTCTGGGCACCCTGTGCCAGGGCCCCACCACAGTCACAGGGAAGTGTTTCATCCCAATATCCAATGTAAATTGATCCTTTAATTAATTTATAACATCTACTTCTTGTCCTATCCCAACAGATAAATTTCTCCATTAAAGGGGCATTCAGATATAACAGGATGAAAAAAAGTACCCCAAGAATTCTATGTGAACATAATTCAATCAAATCTCTTCCACTGCATCCCTTTGCACAGTGTGTAAGCAGCACAGATGTAACACAAGAACTGTAATCCTGTTTGTTTTGTTGACATCCTCATAGAAATTCCCCCCAGGTAAAAGCTTTGTAGGATCCAATCCTAGAGGAGTGATTGATATCACACTTGTCACTGAAGGAGAATTTCATAAACTCAGCATCTCCAGAGGACACAGACAACAGCATCTGATCTTGTTGGACATGGAAGATTCCTCCTTATTTGTTATCTTTATGCTGCAACTGAAACCCACAGTGAGACACAACCTTCCAGGGGCTTTCAGCTGCTCCTGCAAAGGGACTCTCACTCAGCTGTGTGCAGGGCAGGTTCATGACCACAGCACAGGGTGGATAAGGACTGGTTTGTTCAGTCAGCACAAACCCCACTGCAGGCTCTGCAAGGAAACAGGTGCCTGGAGTCAGCAACCAACACCTGCAGGAATGGATCCACAGGGACAGGGCTCACCTTCAGCTGCACTGTCTGGGAAGGGGGAGACAGGGAGGAGCCCCTGTGCTCATGAATGAGTTGCATTTTTAAAGATGAGAATTCTGCAACACTCAACACTCCCGGAACTGTTTCAATACAGCATGGGGGGCTGGCTCTGCTTCCAGGGAACAAGAGACAGGACAAGAGGGAACAGCCTCAAATTGTGCCAGGGAAGGTTTAGGTTGGATATTGGGGAAAGTTCTTCATGGGAGGGGTTGTCCAGCCTAGGCAGAACCTGCCCAGGGCAGTGGGGGAGTCCCCATCCCTGGAGGGATTTAAAAGCTGTGTAGTTGTGGCACCTGGGGACAGGGGTTAGTGGTGGCCTTGGCAGCACTGGACTCCCTAAGAGCCTGTGAGAAACCAAGAGCTGTTCTGCTGAAAATTCAGACTCCTCATTCAGTACATCAAAAGGGGAGAGAGGAGAAAATCCACTCATTTTCACTGATGCACAAGCCTGGGGTGCTCCTCTCTGGCTAAAAGTGACACCACGTTATCAAACTCACTCCAACTGCTGCAAGAAGCAAATGCACAGACAAGGGCAAGCTTTAATCCCAGTCCCCTTTGGGAACTAGATTTGTGAGCTCATCCTGTTTATGTCAGATTTCTGGAAGGGGTCAAAACAATCAAGAGATTCAAACAAAGGTCCATCATCCTTGGTAGCAAACAAAGTTCCAGAGAGGAGAGAGTGTTTTCCAAGAACACAGAAACTGCTCTGTCAATTTAATCCTTACTAAGCAGGGGACAAATGACGAGAGAAAGTCAAGTTGTAAACATCCCAATCACATGGAAAACTTCCAGTGGGAGCTCAAAACTTTGCAGAACACAACTCAAGGGTGCCACTAGAAAGCCAAGCTGAGGTTTGACACTGAGGCACCAAGCAGAACTCCTTGAACTTTTGCAGGGAAAGGAACATAGTGGAGTCCGGGTCAAAAAACATCCCTACCCCAAATGCTGGGCAACAGATTAAAGAGCAACAAAGAAGGTGTTGGAGCAAAACCACAATTCCTGGTTGACTGAGGATAGGAATTCAAGGTAAGAGTTGCTGTCTGTGTTGATCTTGGTAAGTGGACAGGGCTGCAGGGTCTGCTGTGAACCAGGGCTGCACTGAGGAGCGAGGCAGGCTGTGCATGGCCACTGCCTCTCCCGGTTTAATAAAACTGCTTTTCCACTGCACCAACACAAAGGGCCAGAAGCCTCGTGCTAAGCCAGGCCAAGGCAGTCTGTCACAACAAACACGTGGCACTGAAAGCACAAGGATTGCAGATTTCACTGGCCACACCCACTCAAGCAACACAAACTCACCATCTGTAATCAAGGGAAGGATCTTACACCTCCAAAAGCAAACAAGGGGGCACTGCTTCCCCCAAAGGACACTGAGGCACTGAGCAAACTTCCTCCTCGGTCTGTGGTCTGCTGGGTTTAACACAGCAGTGAAGATGGGTATGATGACAGCAACCACAGCAGGCCAGGTTTCTCAAGTTAAGTTCACATGAAAAATCACTCTTAAAACCACTGCTGTGATTTGTGTTGCAAACACAAGCATAGAAATGCTCCTCCGTGCCAGGACTGAGGTTCCTGTCAGGACATGTGAAGATACAAGAAAATAAGAGAACGATCACAGCTATTTCTTGGGTAGGACTGCCAAACCAACCCATACCTAATGAATAAAGGCACTGTTAAGCATTTTTATCCGCCTCTCCTGTGTTTTCCTGTATTTATTACAAAGCTCCAAAACCCAGAAAGAAATCTGACACCCCTCAGTCCCTCAGATGCTCATTGTTCCATGTTCACAGGCCTGACACCCGTCCACCGTCTGCCTCCACGAGATCAGAGGAGCCAACAAATGGAAAACACATTAATATCTGAGCTGAAGCCATTTGGCGAGCAGGTGACAGCACCAGGATTCAAGACCTTGGAATTCAAACCCTGAGCTCATTTCTCCAAGCTGCAGCTGCCAAGTGATCACATTTGTGACTGATCTCAGTTGCTTGAGTGGTCAAGGCTCTGTTTATTGCTCCCCACAGCCTGAGGAAGGAACATCCAGCAAAGGCAGTGCCTGCAGCCACCTGGCAATGCCCTGAAATGGGAACTCAGATCTGGCTCCATCTCACAGCTGGGAGCACCCCAGGGGCTGCCAGGAGAGGACATTTCCTGCCTGAGCCACGGGATCACAGCTTCACCTGCAGCTCTGAGCAGCTTCCAGCACTTGTCAGACGCTTCTGCTCTTCCACCCTGCTCAGCCCTTGGCCCAAGAGGGAATGTTTTCCCTTTCCTGAACAGATTTGGGGAGGAATGTGCCAAAGAACTGCACCACAGTGATGCTGAGGGGGGAAGTGCTGACTGTATTTATCCTCACAGAATTTGCAAGTCAGAGCACAAATCCACTTGTGCTTTTTCTTTTAATTGAAAACCATGCAACAAAAATACAGCTTGATGGAGGAACTGGATTTTAGCATTTGCTAACAAATTTGCTACACCTGACTCTGCTACCTAGCTGGATGTACTCATGAAAAATACGAACTTTCTATTAACTGCTGCTCCCTGTATCACCAGAATGATTTATACAATCAGTGTGGGGCACACCTTGGTCAACAGGAACAGCACTGCCCTGACAGTCTGTGCAGGTTTATTGTTTCAGCCTGAGTGGAAGGGAACAAGGACGCAGGAAGGGTTCCCAGCCCTGCATGGCACTGCCAAGAGAGACACGGGCACAGCCCTGCCCTCTCCTCACAGTGTTACATCAGCAGAGCTGCTCCCCAGGGAGATGGAAGCAGCTCTTCCAGAACAGTTACACTGAAATGATGCCAAAACTTGGCTAAAAACATAAGCAAACATGAAGGAAGTTATTACTAAACAGGCAGAGGAAGCAGGGACAGAAGGTATTTCTTCAGGACCGAAGGCTACAGGGAAAGTTCCTGCCACTGCAAGGACCTGCCCCAAAAGGGACATCCCTGCACTAAACCCGCTGCTTCTATTTCCTGAGTACTGGAGATAATCCAAATCCCAGCACAGACCAGCAGCCACCCACCTTGAAACTCCTTTTGGTTTCACTCTGAGCATTTTCATGACAATAACCAAGCACTGAATGAGCTGCCTGAGCCCTTGAGGAGCAAGCACAGGAATTCCAGAGCTACACTGAGCCCCCTACACATTACCTGAGCTGTTTGATTCACAGCTGAGACACTGGGGAGCAGCTCTGCCATGACAAATCCTGTGATTCCTGTTGCCATAGCAAAGTACTACATTGGGATTCACCTCTCACAGATACCACAAAAGATCAGGAGAATCTTGGTCTTGGGAATACTGCGGGAATATGCAGTAGATCAACGCCTTAAAACATCAAATTAATCCTACTGGACACAGTTTGTGGTGTAGGGGAACTTGTAACTGCTTCTATACTGGTGGTGGGGCTGTTTTTAAAGGGTCAAGGCTGCAATCAGGCAAGAATGTTTACAATAGAGAACTTCAGAGAGGCAAATCTGTGTTGAATCCAGTTGTTACCCAGACTGGCTAAGGATGAGCTGGACCTGTCCACCAGAGCTGGTCAATCCTTCCTCAGAGCCCCTTCCATATGGTCAGTAAACATCCAACCTTCCTCCTGCCCTCTCCAAACCCTCCCTGCAAAGCTGCCCACCCTCCCCAGGCCCTGCTATGACCCAGGAAACAGCAGGACAACCTACTCAGTTTCCTCTGGTCTAATTAAATGAGATTAAACTACTGGTTTCAGTCTTGCAGATATACCTCTAGAGCACTATTACTTCATAGTAAACACACAAGTCCAAAAGGAAAAAAAAACCAGAAGTTTTCAGCATAATTATTTTTTTCAAACAAGACTTGTCAGAAAAGTTGACAGGGAAAAGGCAAAGAGCTTATAAAAATATTTTCAAATGTACCATTCAAATTATCCCACTTCTGCACGTCAGTCTCCTGGCTTTTCGTAATACTACTTTAACTTAATGGGAAATACTCATTCCAAGAGAAATCATTACAGTGTGGTTAAATTCAGATTTCCCTCAGCCCTCTCATTCCCCTCCTGACTTATGTAACTCCTAATTTATTCACAATCCTTGGGCTCATTTAGCACAGGACTTCACACGAAGGTCAGGCAATGCTTTTAACTGATCTTTTGCTAGTTTCATTTTTCCAGGAGACACAAAATTCTGGATTATCAACTACGGGCATTCCCATAAAGATAAAACAGGCTACAATCACCATTTCCTCACTTGTCAGAGCACAACCATCCCATATCTCTATGGAAAAGTGGCTCCCTAAGCCATACTTTCCAAATTAAAAAAGATCCCTTTCAAATGGCAACCCCCTCCTCCTGCTTTTTCATATTCACTGGCTGTTAGCAAGCTGAAGCACCATTTCCAAATATAACACAGGTTATTTGTGGGGAAAAAAAAGATAAAAACATCAGGGAAAGAGATGAGCTAAAGGATGACTCTGCTGAATTCCTTAGGAGTATCTCTGAAGCAGGACTGGCGTGGTCAGAGCTGACAGCACTGTCCCTGCCTGGTGCTGCACTCAGCACACAGCCCAAATTCAGTGAAAGATGCAGATGTTTCAGCCAGAACACAGCTAGTGACAGCCACACCACTCCGGGCATGGGCTCTGTGCTTCCCTACCCAAGGGCTCAGCTTTTCTCAGTATTACACCACAAGGCAGTTGCCCCAGGGGGTACAAAACTCCTCCCCCTCTAGAATTTTCCTGAGAATGAGCCGTGGCGTACCACACCAGCAGATTTTTACCATAAGCAATTGGCAAGTGTAGATTTTAGGCTGCTGCAGGTACCACCCAGAGACAGCTCAGCACTCTCACCACAGGATTCCATCCCCCAGTGGGTGGTCAGGATGAAGGAACCATCACAGGGCAAAATCCTGCAGTTTGAGCTTCTTGCTGAACAACACCACAAGACTACAAGAAAGAAACATTTCTGCCTGGCAGATGAATCACTTTGGGATTCAACAGAACTAAAAAGGAAGCCCCAACTCAGATGAAGATCTAGAATTAAAAGCAACATCACAAAACTCAGCACACTGAACTCCTTCACTTCCTTTTAAGCTGAAGTGCAGAGAAAGTAGCTGAATGCAGTATCAATTCCATACATGCAACCCCAAATTTTTGAGAATTTGATGTGAGGACCTTCTGCAGGAGGTGAGAACCACACCCACAGCTCAAGGCTGCTTGAAGGGGTTCTGTTTCTGCTGCACCTCCTCACCACAGGCTGTGTAAGATTTTAGCTCAATCAGTGTCAAGCAGGAAGAGTTTAACAGGAACACAACCACATCTCTTTAGAAACCTCTCCTGGTCTTTCCTGAACAAGGGAGTGTGGAAGATGGGAAGAACTTCTGTTCTGCTCCTCCCTTCTCACTGCACATCAAATGTCTCGAAACTTTTAGAATAAGATTAAAATTGGATGCAAATGTTTCCTTCCTGACATTTTGTATTTGGATTTTAGGGCCAATCTAAGATTCATTAGAAAGGTCACTGGATAATGAATTAAACACCCCCAACACAATCATCACCAATGCCACAGGCATAGGCTCTGGCTGCTGAGAACTCAGAGGAGAAAAGCTGGAGCAGCAGCAGCCTCCCTTCCACATCCTGTGCCTGCCCAGACCTCTGGAGAAGGTGGCTGGCAGGTGGACAGGGCACTTCTCCCTTCCAAAAGGGCTGAAATTCCTGCACACGCTCCAAAGCCTGCATTAGGAAGGCTTCAGCACTGAACTGGGTTAAACTGGTGGGTTACTGTCACTCTGTGTTCCTGGGACCATGCAGGAGCACAGGAAAGCCCTCAGAGCCCACATCCACGATTGCTCCCAACCAGCAGAGCTCCAATGATGTGTCAGAGATCTGGAACAGCTCCAGCACAGAGAGAGGCACAGGGGGAACATCTAAATCTGGAAGGACTCAAAGTACAAATTCCTGCTGGGCCCGTGGGACACGGTGACAGCACCACCCCCTGCCCTGACTCCAGACCTAGCCCCATTGTCCATGCTTACACCAGCGCATCCGAGCCTGCAGCACCCTTGGGCTGAGCTTTGGGATCCACCCGGGGCTGGAACAAGGCTCTTCCTTCTTTCAAGTCTCTGTGTTTCCACTCTGGTGACACACAGAGCAATACAGACCACTGAGCTCCACCCTGTGATGCACATCCCACGTGCCAAAGGAAAGGCCACAGGTGACAGCTACAACCCCACCTGAGGTCTGGCCCCAGCAGGGACATGAGAGGACTGGAGAGTGCCATGCATCAACCAGAGAACTCCAATAAACCACATTAGGAAAAGCCAGAAGCATTAACCGGCAAGGCAGTCCTGCCTGAGAAGTTAGAGAGCGTTAGTCCAGGGATTAATAAGCATTGCCAGAGTTTAGAGAATTTGTTACCTCTGCACAGTCCTCCAGAGCACAGACAGCCCCATCTCTAAGGGGCTCACTCATGGAACATGGATTACAAGCTCCCAGGTCTTCAGACTACAGGCACAGGAACATGAGTGAGTTACTGAGGGGCTCGGGGCACACCTGAGCTTCAAACACTGCCACAGGTTCCTACAGAAATGGGGTTCAGTGTCACAGGAAGGATTCAGGCTCACGACAGCAAGGTGTGGTGTGTGCTGGGCCAGCCCACTGAGATTTGCTAATCCCTGACACACTGCTGGGACCAGGAATAAATCCAAGCTGTGACAGTGCTGTGGAGAAACCAGGATTGAGCCTCTCCCATCCAGAGAACCTCTGCCACCACTCCCCATCTTTAGTGGGCCCTTTCCTGGCCTTCTAATGGCTTCTGACCCCGGTGAGCATTGATAGATGATGGGAACTACCTCAAATCTTTCATTTTTAACACCAAATCACCAGCACAGTTGGAAGCTGCACCACTCCCTGTCAGTGTGGAAAGCAAATCTCCTTCCTCCACACTGACTCTCACACATCCACCACACACACAGCTCTAACCTGTACCAACAAGGCAGGCAGCAGCTTCCACTTGCAAACTGCCAAACATGAAACTCAACAGTGCAACTGTTTGGATATATTAATAATGGAAAGAAAATCTGATCTAGGAACAAAAAGCAGAAATAATTTTGTTAAAGACCGAGGCTGGAGTTGAGGGTTTCAGACACAAGGGACTGGACTTACCCTGCAGTGACTTTCCCAATCCCTGGCCCAGCTTCCAGCCATGTTTCTGGAGTAAGCGATGTCCAATATTATCCTGACAGACAGAACAGAGAAAACAAACCAAAAATATTCCAATAATATATTCTTCCCTTCCCGCTGACATTTAAACATGTGATGAGCAAGAGATTTTTCTACATATATATGCATGCAAAAAAATGCTACTGAAAAGGCAATATATGCCCAATAAAGGGAAAGACAAATGTCAAAAATTGCTGGCTAGAATTTTTCCAGGGGGATGGGTATTGGGGACGGTCACTTTCTGATGGTGTGCTGGGCAACTTTTGTGCATCACGTTTAAAAGAAATAAAAAAATAATAAAACTAAAAAGCAATGTGGAAGAAAATAAAGTGTACCAATAAAAATTGACAGTAAAAAACATAAAATCAAGCTATTTATACAATCATATCCATCACCTAGACAGCACCACTTAAGATTTTTTTTGTAAAGAAAATCTACAATGTGTTTAGTCATTTTGTTTGTGTGTCAGGCTTTTATAATACTGAGTAAGTTGTAAGTGCAAGACTGCCCCACCACTAGAAACCAAAACACAATCAGAGCAAAATCCAGGCTAGACTTGATTGGGTTTTTTTTATATATGTATATATATATATAAACTAGCATGCAGCCAATATTAAACTGAAAAAACAGTGAGGTTAGTAAAACAAAAAAAAAAATCAATTAAATAAAATGAGCTCAAGCACAGACTGGGTGATGCATTTCACATGTAAACTAACAAAAATACTAAGATGTTAGAATGAAACAGGCCTAGCAATAAGTTAACAGCAAGGAACCATTAGTGCATGTAGGGGAAACAATAAGCATAATGTCTCATCTTCCTAAAAAAAAAAAAAAGCTATTTTGGAATAACTGGAAAAGTACTGACGCAGCAATTAAGTGTCAGCTTTTGGCAATGGGGCTGAGCAGGGCTCAGTGTGGAATTGTTGTGTTTTCTGCAGGGTTTCTGCCCCCAGACAAAGAGCAGAGCACTCACAGCACCCTCGAACCACCTCAATCTGCCAGCTCGCCCTCAGTGACCAGTTCACCCAGTTACAGGCAGTGACCAGCTCCTCAGAGAAGGACTCTTGGCTGGGAACTTGTTCACCTTCCAATCACAAAAAATAAAAATGAAAATCAGGTATGAACTTGTTGATTATTAATTATCATCAGGCAAACCACAACCTAAGGTATCAGAGAAATATCCTGAATTATAACGGGATGTGACTCCAGAACACTGAGTGGTACATGGAATCCAAAAAATAGTTATAACTATATGCTGCAGGTTTCTTTAATTAAATAACAGTAATCAACAGAAACCAGAGTAGGTTTTGTCACTCCACAGTGAAGAAAATGACCACAGGGTTGGCACAACTTTGGTGAATCAGCTTGAAAGGCACAACCTTCCCAAAGATATTGGCTGCATGGATACATTTTTCCTCAAAAAGATGTTATCAAGTGCAAATTTTGGATTTTTTTTCTGATATCCTAGTAAAGTCAGACATTTTTGTATTCCTGTATTTCCCAAGGAATAATGTACATTTTTCCCACACTTCTGGCTCTGTCCCAGGACATAATTAGGGCTACATGGGGAAAAAAAAATTAAACCAGGGGACATAAGGAAACTTCTGGGGACAAAAGGTCAAATGCAAAAAAAAAAAAAAAAAAAAAAAAAAAAAGAAAAAAGAAAAAAAAACAAAAATAAACAAGGATGGATCCCCACCACAGGCACCATGGAGAAGGCTCTCTGTTGGGAAGACAGGAACACTTACCTGCAGGCCAATCCCAAGGAGCACAGAGTGCCCCATCCTGGCACAGAGGGGCTGCAGCTTGGGATATGTTTGGGATAAAGCACTAATTGCCCTAACCCTGAACAAAGGATCATTAAATCTAAAAGTTGGTGCTGACAAAAATGGCTGCGTTTTCCAAAAGGGAAACAAAAAAAGGAAAAAACAAAAAAAGAAAAAACAAAAGAATTCAAAGGACAAGGAGTACTTTGCAGTCTTGGCCAAGGGGAGATGAGACATTGTGCTGACTGTGTGTGTTATGAATGCACTAAAATAAAGACAGATGAAGCAGAACGCTATTCCAAAAGCAGTGCAAGTGGAGTGAAAGCATTTCCATACGAACCTGGCTTTAAAAACTGGGCTGTCAAAAGAACAGTTAAATGTAACACAAAGTAAGAAACTGTCCAATCACTAATGGTAGTTTTTTTCTTTTGCTTTGTTTTCAATTCACTGCTTGCAAGTAATGTATTTATTAAAGAAGAGTGAAAGCATAAAATAAATTCAACAAGTCAAGACCAGCTGGGAGATTCAAGAGCGGTGTGTTGTGACTGACAGTGAAGGGGGAAACAAATGTTAAAGGGAAAAAGAAAAATTTAGAAAGGTTATACACATTAGCACCACTTTTACAGACCCACTCAAGAGGATGGTCCTGAGTTGTTTGACATAAATTGGAATTATGCCTGAACATTGCCCTGTCTCAGTTCCCAGGAAGGGGCTGTTTTCCCCCCCCAGACTTTTCCATTTGTTTGTTTATGCAGTGGAACTACTCCCTAATTTTAGATCCTACTCAATTGAAATGGAGCATCTTCTCTTGCACTGAATAAGGAGAACAACTCTAATAATTTTAAATTAACATTTGATTTGAGACCTGGCCATCACTTTGCTCCCTTCTGACCATGTTCAGCTCCTCCCTCCTTTTCCAATGGCTAACCCAGACCTCTGATGGAGGCAGACTGACAGAACTGCTCTTCAGTGCAAAAATTAAAATCCTGCCCTAAAAATTAAATAATGGAAAGCCAGGCTTGCTTAATCCCACGTGAGAGCCTGTCTGCTCTCTAGGGAGTATCCAGGGATATTGGGACCAAAATGTGACACGGGACAACAAATGTTGCAACAGCTGACAGCTTTTTTTTAAAGTGCAGTTTTAAGTGAAAGTTCTGTAAAGTACAGCTACTTTCACATAGAAGAGATTGGGCTTTTCACAGCAAGCTTCCTGCCCACGTCAGGAGCTGTCACTCCTTTTGAACAGACTATCCTCACATGCAGCAGTTTTCCTACAGAAGAGCTGCAGTGATGCACAGAAATACCACAGCCCTGGGAGGACAGCCCTCATTTCTCAGCCAAGGCTGCCATGAGTCTCCTCACTTTCTTCTGCTGCTATTTGAGAGCTCCTTGTATTACAGCACAATACAAATTGAGGCAGCCAAAATAAGTCTCCCAAAAGGTGTTTGGGTGAGCAAGGGAGCTCTCCTGGCCCATGTGGGCACAGGCTGTGGGGTGCTCCATGAAGGGAGAAGGGCTCAGCAGCTCTGGGTGGGACAACGCCAGCTCTGGAGCTGGGCAGCACTGATGGACAGCTCTGCTCCCATGACAAAGCAGAACTTCTCCAAAGCTGTAGGAAATGCAAGGCCTTGGGTCTATCAGACCTTCACAGAGCTGGCTGAGGTAAAAAACCTCATCCCAAGTGACTAACTGGCTTCCCAGATCCCCGTCCTGTGCCCTGACAAGATGCCCCTGCTTGCTTTTCATGCAGATCAGTGATTCCAGAGCAGGACATCCCCAGCAGAAATTTCTGATAAAGGTTTGGCCAATAGAAAAAAATATTTGCCTGCAATGAAAAGATGGGTAGAAGAAGCCCAATGTTTTGATGATGCCTGTGGGATGTAACCCACACCAGCAGTTTTGCCTAGCACAGGTTTTCCATGAGATCCCATCGCTCATCCCAGCTCGGGCAGGAACCATTCCTCTCTTGAGTGGATTGTAAGCTGTGCTGACTGTGTATGGAGGAATCTATAAGCAAGGATCAGATGCTACTGGGTGAACCCATGCAAACAAGAGGTTGAAAAGATTCCCAAAACAAAACCTAGAGCTCACTACAGATGACACAATGAAGACCAGAGAGAAAAGCCAAATAGTAATGCTACACCATTCAGCTTCCAGAAGCACATTATTTATAGCGCTGTCCACATATGGCTGCTGCTAAATGTCAAATCAGCAGCCTCATCAAATGACACTTTGGAACTAGTGGAGTCCACAGATCTGTACAGATTTCCAGTGCCACAACCCGGCTTGGCCAGGCTGTGCCAGCCCCTGGTGCCCAAGCACCACTGACTGCAGCCTGGCACAGGGGCTCAAGGCGCCCCTCGTGGCACCGAGCAGCATTAGAGAGAAGGGAAAGGACATTTGTTAGTTAGGACAAGGACAAACTAACAAGCTCCAGGATAAGTGGGTGATTCCCAGTCTGGCCTCCAACCTGCAGCGGTGACGGCGTGGGTCCACCCCTGACACTGCCTGCACGGGGCCAGGGCTGCTTCCTGGGGGCTCTAAGGGTTGTCTCCTACTCCATCTGCACTGCTGGGATGAGGAAAACCAGGAATTCAAAGCAAAGAGACTCAATAAACAAGTAGAGATAAGGAATTAATGTGGAGAAAATCTGGATTCTATTAAAGCTGCAATAATTTGTGACTTCCCATTCAAGTACCTGAACTCAGTGAACTCAAAATGCCCCAAAACAAATGCATGCAGCTTCTTGAGTTTAGAAAAAAGGGTGAAGTGCTCTGATTTTTCAAGGACATCAGTGACTGCACTGACATGAACAGCCAGTGTAAGTGCAGCATCTTTCAAAGCACAACAAGAAAAAATGTTACTTGTGGGAGGGGGAAAAAATATCAGTATTTGTAGCTCTGAAGAGTCCATTGATATGAAATACTTTCTTCAATTTAGTAATGGAAAACAGCTGGCACTCATTCAGGCCACGTCCATCCCTAGCTCCTGGCAGCTCTGTTTTCCATAAATGTACTCTGGTTAGAGTTGCATGTTTCAGAGCAGACATCTTTGGCCTAAATGAACTGCACACAGCAGGATTTCCACAGGAACAACACCACCAGTAGGCTAATTGAGGACATGTTTCAACATTGTAATGATCTGTAGACTCCCAAACCTATTTTTCCAGCCACCTTTGAGTTGCATGCTGTAGCAGTACAGTCAGCACCTCTCAACAGATAATGCTGCAGAGATGGATGTCACATCATGGGGACTGTCACAGGGACATGGCACAGGAAAGACTCCCCCCATCTCCAAACACCTGCAGGCTTTGGAGCACCTTCCTGTCACTAAGATGTGGGAAGCTGCAAGGAACACATTTATGAGAATACACTAACTCCACTCTTTGTTCTGAAGAATGACATTTTAACTGGGAAGCACTTTGATCTGCCATGGTCATAAACAAAGGGTGTTCATCACCCAAACTGCTTCCATACCATGAAGCACAGGCTCACTCATGACTCTGAGCAGATTCCATGGGAAAGGCCAGTTGGATTGCTAACAGAGAACTGGTTAAGGATTAAAACCCAATTTGTTAATATTAAAAATACTCAGATGTGTGGTAGTTTTAAAACATCAATTTACCTTTCCTCCTTCCCTCTCAATTTTGGTTCTGGGTGAGCAAACAACATAAAATAGAAGGAAAAAAAGAAGCCAAAAGAGCAGAATGAACCCTCCTTTCCTGGTGAAATACCTTGCAGGAGAGGTACCCCACTGAATTCTGCCAAAGAAACTCTCCCTTCTGCTAATGTGTGTAATTTGCCAATTCAAAGAGCACACTGATCATTAATAGTGTGGAAGCAGAATCACCTCCACAGGTGTCAGGAAACACACCAAAGTAATTCCTGCTTCCCAGAAGGGAAATTAAGGAATCACAATGTATTTTTACAAAGACCATGTGAAACTTCAGAAGTGACCATTTCGTCTGACTGCAGTTTCTGACACCACCCTTGCTCAGGCCAAACCCTCCCCCTGTGCAGCAGCCAGAGCTTTGAAATCCTGCGATGGACACTGGCACAGCTGCCCTGGGAAGTGCTGGAGTCCCCATCCTTGGAAAGGTTCACAGGCCATGGAGATGCGGCATTTGGGTCATGGGTTAGGGGTGGCCTTGGCAGTGCTGCAGGATTGGCTGGACTCAATGAGCTTAGAGGAATTTTCCAACCTTAATGATTCTGTGATTCTCCTATGTCAAACAAAAGAAGAGTGGAACAAACTTGATTTTAAAGAACAATTTGAGGTTTTAAAACTTTCTCCTCACAAACCAAGCCATTCTCTTGTCCTCTTCATCCAACTGTTTTCAATTAGGTTGAACTGTACATACCAAGGAGTTGTAAAGATTAAAAATGTCCTGACATTTCGATAGTGAGAGACAAGAATAAAATATTAAAGCCATAATTTAATTTATTTTTTCTCCTGCAGTTCAGCATTAATCAAACTGCACAAAGCATTACTTCTGTGGAGGATGAGATCTGCACAGTGAGCCCATGTGGGCCCAGGGTACCTGCTCGTGCTTTACACACTTCCATAGGCATCCTTCCCTCTGGATCACCAGAAATGTAATCTGTGACCTCTTCTATTCCTCTCTTTGAGAAAGCACTTTTGGAAATCAGGTAACCAGTCTAGTCTGTAAGCAGCATTTGAATTATTTTGAAATGCTAATTTCCAGTGTGGCCCAGAGTAGGCTACCAACACGTATTTCCCATTTTATTTCCATCCAGCTTGGCATTTTAATTCAAATCCCCGTGTCCCAAGGTAAGACTGAAGTATTCAGGAGAAGAGTGAATACCAATTCCCATCTCTGCAGCATTATCTCATGCGTCATCAATTACTGCCATGCCTAAATCTAGCATCATGCCAGCACATTAAGACAGTAGGTACTATATGCAGTGTTCACTGGACCAGAAGAACAGAAATAAGAAGGGGAAAGGAAACCCTAGAGAAGAAATTAAAAAAGGCAGACCGTGCAATACAAACCAGATCATGGCTGCTTAGCTAATATGGGCCAACTGCTGCGGAAGAAAAACGTCGAACACCCCAAGTTGTGTAAATTTTTGGTAAACATCTAACACGCACACAAACACACACAACACCAACCTACACACCAACAAAAATATACAGTGGGCTTTGGCTAACCCTGGTTCTTCTAGGGGCTGACTAATGTGGAGAAACTTTAACAGAACTTCAATTAATAGGCAAAAGAAACACTTGACAAACACTTCCTTAACAAAAATCCAGAATTAATCAGAACACCACTAAGTGTTCCTTGATTATTCACTACAAGTTTTCTTGTTTCTGAAGGAAACTGCAATGAAACTTAGCTAAAGCTAAATGTCAAACTTGGGTCCAGCTTAAGCTGAACAAGCTGCTGTGCCCAAAACCAGCAGAAGGTGCTTTGCAAAGAGAAAAATTAAAAAGCTCCAAGAAGATTAAAAAATCAAAACTAAACAAAACCTATTTTTCCCCATCTTACAGCAGGAGTCTTCACACCTAACTCAAGGTAAAGCAATTTTAGAGTAAGGCTCAGGGCAGCTTCAGCTCCACGAGGAAGGACTGCTGGACTAACACTGATGATCCCTGTCTCCATACCGCCAGGTGTCATTCTAACACTTTGAACACACCGGTACTTTTCCAAAAATATAAACTAAAAGGGATCAAAATGTATTTCACTATACTATTCCATCAGGTTCTCATTATATTAAACTGATTCTTCAAAGAAAAGCATAAAACCTTAAAATAAGTATCTCTGAATGAATGTATTATTTTAAATAATTCCTGAAATATCACGTTGAACTCAAATTTCAGGTTTTACTTCTAGAACTACTTCAAGATCAAATCCCAGGCCCACTTAAGGTCAGCATGCATTTTACCACCATTACCCCTGACTGCCACCAAGGTGCCCACTGCTCCCAGATTTGACTGCATTCACATCAAGGACCATCCGACACGGCCGAGCTCCGGGGGAACGCTGCTGGTCGGGGGGGGCCTTACCGATTCGATGGGCTTGTCTAGAGACGCCTGCTCTATCTCCAGATGCCCCTCTTCATACTGATCAAAGTGATTGCCCTGCAAGAGAAAACCAGGGTCAGCTCCACAGCACACATTTCCAACAGTTTAGTGTCCACACACGTTTGGTTAAAGTGTTGTATTTCATAATTTGCTAACAAACGAACTTATTAAATACAGGCTCAATTCAGTGTATCAGCTCTAAGTTTTTAGGTTTTTTTTGTCCTAAGTCAATTTGATGACAATAATAAACTATTAAAGTTGGCAAAATACCAAACATTTACAATGGCAATACTTTGGATTTTTTTCCTTAGAAAGTCTATGAAAACAGAGCACAAGCACCAGTGCCAGCATGGAAACCACACATGGGAAGGAGCAGCAGGAATGGATGTCCCCACCACAAGAAGGCTTTCCCTGCACCAGCAATTTCCCTGAGGGATACATATGATTTCACACACCTGAAGGCAACAAAACCCCACAGTGGTACCAAAGGAAACCTGTCCCTGTGCCCACAACGTTGGTCCATGGTGTGGAGCAGCCCCTCCTACAAATCTGAACAGTGATCTGTCTGTGGAAGTGATCCCCCAACACACCACACAGCCTTATTCCCGACCTGAAGCAGCCCCCATGCCAGCTGACCACCATCCTCCTTGGAAAAATTGCATCTTCCCATGTTTTGGGGTGAATACTGAGCACATAGGTTCCTGGCAAGGGCAATCTTTGATCTCCAGAACAAGTGCTGGTGGTGGAACACAACAGTGAAGGGCCATTTCAGGAAAAGCAAACACCTCCAACTGCAGTTCTACCATAATCTGAGGTTACTGAAACCTCATATTCCTGAGATTTCAAACATGGTGAACCATTTTTGGCTGTTCAATAGGTCCATGATGCAACACATCCACCATCACTGGCACAGACCTGGAAAGGAAACACTCAGACTTTCCAGCTGCACACTTGGAAGCAAAAGAAGTGAGATTCCTGCAGCTGGGATGAGACCAAAAGCTACTGAAGGGGTGGTTTCAGCAGGCTCTCCTACATTCCCAGGCCTCACTCAGTGTCACAGGAACCCCAGGAGGTGCCAAGCCTTGGCTGCCACCCCCACTCCCCCCTCAGGCCCTGCAGTACCTCTGGAACCTCTGGCTGCTCTGTGCACACCAAACCCCCGGGCAGGTTCTATTTGCATCCCAGCTCCACAGTCCCTTGGAGCAGGAACACACAACACTGCTGCCAAGAGAAACATGTTGTCACCCTCCTCCTTCCACCAATACCAACTTTTCCTTCTGCAAGAATTTTAATGGAAGCCAGCACCCGAAAGAGCAAACTGCAGTTGTAACAGACTGACAGCTGGAATACTACAAGCCAGGCAGAAGCCTCCAAAAATCCTCTGGAAGGAGTTTTCCTACGCAGCAATGCAAATCTGCAAGAGAACATCTTGACTAAAACCTGGTGCCAAGAGAATGTGCTTTGATGCTGGTGCCCCAACTTCCAGCCCATCCATCACCTGCAGGCCCTGGTGGTGAATTTACCCTGGCCATGCTCTGCTCCTGGGCATTGTCTTTCCCATGGCCTCTCCAGAGCAAATTTGGGGTTTAATCTGCAGGCAGCAATCCACCCCCACTCTTTTTTTTTTTGGACAGCCTTCAAGGAGCGAGCTGAAGGCAAACTTACTATTCACAAGCAGTCGCTGAGCTGCTTTGGAAAGCTAACAATGCTCAGAGACAGCGTGGTGTGGATGCACAGACTTTGTGTGTGAGGAGCCCAGCAGCCCACACCAAAAACCTGCCTCAGTGTAAAAAATATAGTGTACAAAAGAACCAGAACAGGCAGGAGTGCACATGCTTCCAACACTGGCAAAAACACATTGCTAAACTTCATCTATTAAAACATTAAACTCACATAATGCTCAGTTAACCAACAGCTGAAACCCTCTCAGCACGAACCCAGACACGTCCCTGTGCCTCCTTTCACCTGCTGCCTGCAGGTAGCTCAGCACACACCACTAAATTATCTGGAATAACTAAATATTGCTGCCCACTCCCCAGCTCCCCTGGCGGCTCCCTGCCAGGGCACTGAAAGCTGTTTTTACCAAGGCAAGGGTCAATCCCAGTTCGAGGGCAGCACGCCTTGCTGCTCTGAGGCTTCACAAGTCACTTCTTCAGTGCTTAAAACATCTCCTCTCTGAAACCATGCAAAAGGCTGAGCACTCCCTGCGCCACGGCCACAGAATCAGAGAGCAAACAAAGCCTTTAAGTTCTGGTGATCCCACCACTACCCACTCCGTGTATTTTGGGGGGTTATTTTATATATTCATATTCTTTGGGGTTTATTATGTACTTGATCTCTACTTGTTCTTGGTCCAAACAGCTGCAATACTGAAACTGGAGCTTTCCAGAGAGGCAGGTGCTGCCTGTCTCTGTAAGTCCTGGGCATACAAAGGCCATGGAGCACAGGAACAGGCCCTGTGGGAATGCTGCCAGCCTGCTCCTAGGTCAGAAGGGAGTTTCAGGCTTGGAAATTCAAGGCTTCAAAATAACAAAGTGTCCAAACGGAGCCAAAATCAATACTCATCACAGAGACAGCTCTTTATTTATCAATACTTAGAATAAATGATAAAGGGAAAATTCCCTTGCACCATAAAGCAGCTCATCCTGGAAAAAAGCAAGCAGACAATCCAATGGTTATTGTGAGGCTGGATTTATGGGGGTTCAGGCCAGTGATGTTTAATCAGGTAAGAGAAAAATGGTTCTACGGCTATGGCCACAACAATGCTGTTTGCCTTCATGGGGATCCCAGGCCTTTTGGAGCTGGAAGCAGCACAGTCCGTCCCTTTGCTTCATCCCTGGAACTGGCTAAAGAACAAGCTGGGGGGAATTCCATCTGTTTCCCTCATTTCCAATCCTACAAGCTGGTGCATTGAATGTATCCATAAAACATTTCTGTTTTCCTGTACCTTAAGACAATGAATCAGAAGAACACAAAATACTTTAACACTTAAAGTCAACAATTAAATAAACCCTAAATGCTGGATCTGTTGAGAATACATTTCTGGCAAACACAAACCCCAAGCACTGACCATGTTTCAGTATAATTTTGAAGTGTGTCTTCTGCAGACTTGAGAGATGCTTCCCACTTCAGAGGAAACCCTTATGTGAAAGGAAGGATTCAACCCCCTGGGTACCAGGACATAAAATAAGAGCTGCATTAAACCCAGCACTACTCAAAACCTATTCCCAAACCTTCCTCCTGTATGACTTACAGAGATGCAGTAAATTCCCAGCCCTGGGAGCTAGTGGCAAAGCTTCCACGTGTTCCTGAGGAAAAGGATTTTGGGGCTGACTGCAGCACCCTCCTCCCACTCATCCTCTGCCCCTCCATTTCACAGCTGCTTGTATCAGGTTCTCTCACTTCTGCTTTATGAAACAAGATGTGTTGCACTGTCCCTTTCTCCCAGACACTTCTCCATCCACCCTAGAACAGCAGAGCAAGTAAGATGAGAGGCTTCCACTTAAGCACCATTTATTGTTCTTTGTGCTACATTGAGTGCTCCGACACTGGTGTTTCCCCATAACCACACTGAAATTCAATATATTTTCCTACTTCATGAGAAGCAAGGACAAGCCTCCAGCATGCAAACACTCCTCATTACACACCACACACACCACTTGGCTTCCTTATGCATTCTTCTCCAGGAGCCAACATGTTTGTGCCCTGTAATTTTTGTGTAATATCGTCTGAACTTTGGCTCTCTATGCACTCTGGTTACTCACAGTCACATGTTCTCTGCTCTCTCTTCCACTTTCCCATTGTTTCATCTTTGCTTGAAGCTCTTGGCCAAACCTTCTTAGAGCCCTCACACACTGAATATGGCATTTGAAAAATCAACCAACAAAAGCTGCCTCCATGCAGGATTTCAACTCTTGTTCTCCCTTTTTTGGACTGTAAATACTTTGGAGCCCTGGCTCAACAAATGCCATTTTGTCCCAGATCATACCCAGTGGAGTTACTTCATTTCCTGGGACAATTCAAGTTAAGAGTTCTGGGGAAGAGCATTGCTGCTTCCTTTCTACTTACAAGGTCCCAAACATTGCGGCACTGAAACTAAACCCAGTCAGCATCATAAAAAAAAAGTAAGAAACTTAATTACACTTTCATCCCAAAATCCTTAGTGGCAAGAACTGTTGCCAATAAATCACTCAATGCAAGTGAAATGAATTGTTGATTAAAGCCCATTTATCACAGTTTAGCACCACAGAATTCACTCTCTCTCTCATATAGAGGTGTTCTATATGAAGCACCTCTTCAGGAAGGTGGGTTACCACAAAGCCACACAGAAATCACTGAGAGGGGGAACCCTTTAAAATCTTCACAATGACAAGCAGAAAAAACCAGACACTCTCCTTCCCCCTCACACCCCAAAGGGTGTATCCAAAACCAGAGCTGGGTCATGAGCACTGCCTGCATTTCTAAGACACCTAAAGCATCACCAACACAATGACAAAATAAGGATGAGTCACTTCAACTGCTTTAGGCCCATCAGACCTCCCTGGATATTAATTACTGAACTGCCCTGTGCAATCTGCCTGAGCAAGAAGCGTATTAAGATGTCAGCATGCAGAACACATTCCATATAGCGCCCATTCCTGATGGAATGAGTGGTTTCTTTGATGAACAGCCCTAAGTTATTCATGTATTATTCCCAAAGAAAATGTGGCAGTCTCAAGCCCAGCAGCTGGGCCGGAGAAGGGACACAGAGCTCCTGGGACACAAAGGAGCAGGACAATGGGAGCGTGGGGGACACATTCAGGACCCCTCCCCTCAGCTGTCCCTGGGCTCCAGCAGAGCCCTGTCACACCAGCCTGGTGTTATAAACAGCAGAGAGGAGAAGGTGAGTTTTAAGCCCAACACAAGTCAGATGGCAAGAGCCCAGGATTGGAAAATGCTCCAATCACAAGGGACAACGCCTTCAGTGCTGTGAACAGAGCAAAATAGGAAAAGATTCTGGCACAAAACCCTGCAGCTCTGCCTGGGAGCATTAAAGCAGGGCTGGCTGGGGAGGGAATGGGCAGAATGCAGCTGCTGAGACGTCACAGCAGAAACAATCTATTTCCGTCCCTCCTGGATTGCAGGACTGGCTCAGGAAGGCACTCAAACACCGCTTCGTGAGACCACGCCAATAACAATCTAAAGAAAGCAATTTTGCAGAAAAGCCTTACTATACTCACTGTTATTATTTCTTAAATGCACTGGAAAAGAGCACAGCATGATCATGACTGCTTAACTGCACTTGAAAAGAGTGAAGTGTGCTCCTTAAGATATTCAAAATTTAGTTTTATGCTAGGAGAGTACCAGAAAAATACTCCAAAAAAAATCACATTTATATTGCATTTACCTTAGAAAATGGAATTTTAAAACATTAAAGCAAATCAGCACCACTTTTTCATATTCTATTTATCCATCAATTCAATCAATAAATCTTAAACTCCAAAAACGTTACATCAAGCCATAAAATTCAGGGCTGCTACCCACAAATATCACTTGAAAGCATTTAACCAAGCCCACTCCCAAAAGCCCTGCAGGCATTAGGCTGAGAACAGCAGCTGAGACACAGGAATATTCAAAAAGATAAATGAGTTTCCCCCAAAAAGGCCATTTTCTAGTGTGGATAAAGCCAGGGCAGGCCATGTGAGCCACAGATCCCAGAATGTTTTGCTCCCGCGGCTGGGAAGCACAGCTGACATTTCCTGCTGCCCTCTCGGGATGGGTCAGCACAGATGCAAGGTCTGAGCACAGGGAACTGGAGCAGCATCTGAGCACAAGGGAGCAAATGCCATCTTGCCAAATTCTCCCTCTCGGCACGCACACAGCACACCCATGGAGCGGGGGAAAAACCCTCTGATTCCAGAAGCGACTATCCTGTTAAAATTGAACTTTTCTTTTTTAAAGGAGATGGAGCAGCTACAAAATCTTTTGATGGATAAGGCACCCTCACATCCATCCACCTTTCCCAAAGCTGGCTCCCAGCACTCTTGCCAGCATGCCACATCCAGGACACCTGGGTGAATGCTGCCTGTCCAGCACAGGCACAGTGGCCAAGAGGCTCAGGAATGGCTCTGCTGAGCCCTGATGGAGCACCAGGCTCTTGCCTGACCCACAGACCAGTAATTTCAGCAATCCACCACCAACACTCATCTCATGCTGTATTTAGTTCTCTTTTAACAAACCTCTCCAGCTCGGGCAGCTGTTTCCAGACGTGCTGGTTTCACTTCTCTGCACGTGGCCTGAGGGTGAGACACCCACCACCTGCAGCTGCAGTGGCACACGTGGGACAGGCAGGATAAAAACTCATTCCAGGCATGGATGAGATACAAGAGGTACAAGTGCCAAGGTTGCTCTGATTTATTTGTGGGGCTCTATCACCAACATCACCAACCACTGACCTCAGCCAAGAGCAGTGGGGGAAGGAGGGTGTTTAAACCCAAATGCAGCTCCTCATGACTGATTGTTGTGTTTATTACACACAATCAAAATATAACGGGTTTCTAATACCTCTGCAAGATCCACACCTCCCTACGCAGGCTGACTGCAGATCTCAGTAGTAATTCATGCTGCCCTTTGCAGCTCAGCAGGGCCTGATGACTCTATACCATGGAAGGGCTCCAAAACGTAATTGATGCAGACAACCATGTTGGTGTTTAGAAATGCATCCAAAGAACTCAAAAACAACTCCAGGAAAGTGTGGTTTACAGTGTTTTTTGAATTTTCATTATGCACCCAGAAAAAAAAATACATTTTAAAGACCAACATGCACCTAGGAGATGGCTCCATCCAATCCTGAAAACTTTCTTGGATAATTATAAAGGCCACATGGGTTCTCAAAGCTATAAAAAGCAATACAAAAGCAACTTTGAATTGGCACCTGAAAAGCCTTTGTTAATGCTTCCCAGAACAAAATCATCCTTTTTCCTGTTGTTCCCTGCAGTGTCTGTGAAGACACACACACAAAAAAAATCACAGATTCTTTCCTAGCAACGCAGAGGTGAAGCATTCCCAAACAACACGCTCTCACTGCCCTCCACACACCAGAAATTGCTTTCCCAGACCTTTCCCTGGAATACAAGTGGGAAGTATGGACACGGCACATCTGCACACCCCCAGAAACAGCTGAATATTTACAGTCAACATCTTGTGAAAGCTGCGGCAAAACCTCATTTTCAGCAGACACACACATCAATTATTCCGAGAGTACTTAACAGGAAAATCCTCTCAAGTCAATACAACAAAAGCAATCACTTGAGACTTGGAGATGAATTTAAATTGGCACAGTTTGAAAGAAGCACCTTGGAATTGCACATTGAGAAGCTGACGGCACCTTTTGTTTACCAAACTAAAAATTAATTTTGACAAAACTCTTCCTGCTAAGTCCAAAAACACTGAAAACCTACTCAGCAGAACATTTAATACTAGTCACAGGTCAAGCAGTTTAAACCAGGAAAACGTGCATATAAACACCCACTTAGAGCTGTCCAAACAAAAACATGCTCTACAGTTCAGAGATAAACAGCTTGTACCACACAAGGAGTGGGAGCCAGAGGCAGGTCTCTGCTTTGCATACTTTGGCACCAAACAAGAACAATTTCATGTCTTCCAGATTCCTTCTGCTGCACCAACAGCAGCTGTGGATCTGTTCCAGCACACGAGGGATGCTCTGCAGCCCTTCAGCCAAGCTCTACCCAAGAGCCAGCACCAGCCTCACTCACCCAATTCTCTCTTTGTCATTTTTAATGTGCCTTGATGCAGAAGCTGCGGCAGCTTTTAGCACCCACATCTTCATGGCTAACCAGGACCTTCAAACAGCCAGAGAACCTTGGGTGGGGAAGGGCCTTCAAGATGATCTTGTTCCATCCCGGGCAGGGGATCGTCTTCCACTGTCCCAGGCTGCTCCACCTGGCCTTGGACACTTCCAGGGATGGGGCAGCCTCAGCTTCTCTGGGCAACCTGTGCCAGGGCCTCATAGAGAGGAATTCCTCCCCACCATCCCATCTAACCCTGCTCTTTGTCACTGGGAAGACATTTCCCCTTATCCTGTCCCTCTGTTCCCAGTCCCTCTCCAGAACTCCCGGAGCCCCTTTAGGCTCTGAGCTCTCCCTGGATCCTCCTCTTCTCCAGATGAACACCCCCAGCTGTCCCAGCCTGGCTCCAGAGGGGCTCCAGCCCTCAGAGCAGCTCCATGGCCTCCTCTGGACTCACTGCAGCAGCTCCACATCCTTCCTGTGTTGGGGACAGCTCTGCAGGTGGGGTCTCACCTGAGCAGGGCAGAGTTTCACCCTCACCTGCTGCCTGTGGTTGGTTCCTGGGCTGCCAGCACGGCTGAGTCACTGAATTTCTCATCAAACAATCCCCCTGTCCTTCTCCTCAGAGCTGCTTTCAATCCGTCCTCCCCCAGCCTGGATTTGTGCTTGGAACTGACCCGACCCAGGTGCAGGACTGTGCACTTGTCCTTGCTGAACTCCAGGAGGTTCACACAGACCAACCTCTCCAGCCTGCCCAAGTCCCTCTGGATGTCCCTTCCCTCCCGTGGGTGACCACAGCAGACAGCACAAGGCAAAGAGAAACCACCCTGGTGGAACAGGGTGCCAATCATTTAATATTCAAAGTGTAATCGATTTACCACTATGAACTTCCAAGCTTCCATAATATTATCTGCCTTTTCTTTCTACCTACGATGTCTGACTTGATAAAGAATTGTTTCTAAACCAAAATCTCACAGAAAATCTCCCTCAGGAGCACATTAACAAGATTCAAACTCCATCCAATACTGTTATCAATGACCAGAGGAAACAGAGCACCTGCAGCTCAGTTTGCAGCCCAACAAAGAGGGAGCAGCAGTGAGGATGTGTTGGTACAGAGCAACCTGACCTGTGTAAGAGTGGCTTCAACTCCCTAACGCCACGTCTGCTTTCACAGAGCCCTGTACAAACACAGCCTCAGCACAGGGCTGCACCCAGCAGCCTGAGAAATCCCAGTTAAAACCTCCTCACACAACATGGCAGCAGAAAGGATAAAAATACAGTCCAAGGGTGTGCAACAAAGGAAGGGAAAACACAAAAACCAGTAAATAGATGTTTATCTCTCAGCAAAAACCATGTTTATCTCAGTATGTTATACCAGGTAAGAGTCTCCTCTAGACTCCTCTGAGCAAGTTTTCCAATTACAAGCGTGGACAATTTAGGATGCAGAAAGCTGTAATAACCCAGAGAACAATAACAGAATTCAGAGCCATTAAGGCTCTCAGAAGCTAAAATTGAGCAGAAATGCTGTATATGCCTTCACATAAGAGGACAAAGAGTAGTAATATGTGCTTTGGTGCAGCAGAGGAGGACATAAAGCTCAGCAAAGAGCTAAAAATAAAGAAAATCTTGAAGAAAAATTAAGGAAAATGCAGCTTTCAATGGCTAAACTACCAGAACAATCTACAAAGCAAAATGTTCCCCATCACCAGTTGTTTTTAAGGCAGAGATACTGCAGCCAAACACAAACTCCTGGACTCAGAACTGGGTCAAGATGGCAACACAAACTTAAGTGATACGTGGATATTTAAAGCCACCATCCTAATATTAACTTCTGGCTTTAAAACTGTCAATGGCCAAAATCTCAAATTAACTGCCCACAGAGTTGCCTAAAGGAAGAAAGTAGCAAGAATTACTGTATGTAATAACCCAGAGAATAATAATAGAATCTAGAGCTATTAAGGCTTTCAGAAGCTAAAATTGACAGAAATGCTGTATATGCCTTCTGCTAAGAGGACAAAGAGTAGTAATACTTTGGTGCAGCAGAGGAGACATAAAGCTCAGCAAAGAGCCAAAAATAAAGAAAATCTTGAAGAAAATTAAGGAAATGCAGTAATGGCTAAAACTACCAGAACACCCACAGTAAATGTTCCCCATCACTAGTTGTTTTTAAGGCAGAGATACTGCAGCCAAACACAAACTCCTGGACTCAGAACTGGGTCAAGATGGCAACACAAACTTAAGTGGGACGTGGATATTTAAAGCCACCATCCTAATATTAACTTTTGGCTTTAAAACTGTCAATGGCCAAAATCTCAAATTAACTGCCCACAGAGTGTTTAAAGGAAGAAAGTAGCAAGAATTACTGTGTTTAAAACCATGGCAGGAGAAAAGCTTCTGGTCGCTGAGGAAGTGTGCCCATTTCTCATCAAACAATCCCCTGTCCTTCTCCTCAGAGCTGCTTTCAATCCGTCCTCCCCCAGCCTGGATTTGTGCTTGGAACTGACCCGACCCAGGTGCAGGACTGTGCACTTGTCCTTGCTGAACTCCAGGAGGTTCACACAGACCAACCTCTCCAGCCTGCCCAAGTCCCTCTGGATGTCCCTTCCCTCCCGTGGGTGACCACAGCAGACAGCACAAGGCAAAAGAGAAACCACCCTGGTGGAACAGGGTGCCAATCATTTAATATTCAAAGTGTAATCGATTTACCACTATGAACTTCCAAGCTTCCATAATATTATCTGCCTTTTCTTTCTACCTACGATGTCTGACTTGATAAAGAATTGTTTCTAAACCAAAATCTCACAGAAAATCTCCCTCAGGAGCACATTAACAAGATTCAAACTCCATCCAATACTGTTATCAATGACCAGAGGAAACAGAGCACCTGCAGCTCAGTTTGCAGCCCAACAAAGAGGGAGCAGCAGTGAGGATGTGTTGGTACAGAGCAACCTGACCTGTGTAAGAGTGGCTTCAACTCCCTAACGCCACGTCTGCTTTCACAGAGCCCTGTACAAACACAGCCTCAGCACAGGGCTGCACCCAGCAGCCTGAGAAATCCCAGTTAAAACCTCCTCACACAACATGGCAGCAGAAAGGATAAAAATACAGTCCAAGGGTGTGCAACAAAGGAAGGGAAAACACAAAAACCAGTAAATAGATGTTTATCTCTCAGCAAAAACCATGTTTATCTCAGTATGTTATACCAGGTAAGAGTCTCCTCTAGACTCCTCTGAGCAAGTTTTCCAATTACAAGCGTGGACAATTTAGGATGCAGAAAGCTGTAATAACCCAGAGAACAATAACAGAATTCAGAGCCATTAAGGCTCTCAGAAGCTAAAATTGAGCAGAAATGCTGTATATGCCTTCACATAAGAGGACAAAGAGTAGTAATATGTGCTTTGGTGCAGCAGAGGAGGACATAAAGCTCAGCAAAGAGCTAAAAATAAAGAAAATCTTGAAGAAAAATTAAGGAAAATGCAGCTTTCAATGGCTAAACTACCAGAACAATCTACAAAGCAAAATGTTCCCCATCACCAGTTGTTTTTAAGGCAGAGATACTGCAGCCAAACACAAACTCCTGGACTCAGAACTGGGTCAAGATGGCAACACAAACTTAAGTGATACGTGGATATTTAAAGCCACCATCCTAATATTAACTTCTGGCTTTAAAACTGTCAATGGCCAAAATCTCAAATTAACTGCCCACAGAGTTGCCTAAAGGAAGAAAGTAGCAAGAATTACTGTAAGTTTAAAACCATGTGGTAGGAGAAAAGCTTCTGTCAGCTGAGGAAGTGCTGCCCTAGAAGTGCAGCAATGTTTTTTATCAGATGAGCTCCACATTCCCACCCAGAGGGTGACAGGAGCCTGGTACAGGGGTGGGTTTTGTCTTGGAGAAGGTGACTCAGAAGAAGCTGAGGTGGCTCAGCCATGGCTTGTGGGACTGTAGGATAAAGTGTTTCCTTTCCCATTCACCGGGCCTCAGCAATGGAGACCATTAGTGTAGGAGAGAAGTGACAACACAGACTGGAGGAAGGCACAACCGAGACAGGAAAGGTCTACATAAAATCACCTGACCACGTGAATCCCAGAAATCCACACTGAAGTTCAGACCCTACTGTGATGTTCTAAAACTGGAACCAATACTACTTGATCTACTTTAGAACACATTTTCCCCCAGTCCTCTCCCCCCCTCCTCGCTCACACAGGGAGGTTAAAAAAAAATCAGTCACAGTTCCTGCTTTGCCCAACTGAAAGGTCAGAACATCCTGCCAAGGAGGTAAGAGCTCTATTCTTCCTGTGCTGGGCCCACACCTGAAATACAACATGAATCAAATGATAAATTAAGATCTCAAAACAATTCTAATAGATCTAATTCTTCAGTTAGGAAACACCCCATGGAAAGGCACAGGCTGCCTCCTGACTGCTTGCAGCTACTCCTGCCAACGGCAAACTCACACCCCAGGATCCTGGATCAGCTGAAAGCTCAGAGTAACAGATTTTGCAGATTCCAATCCTTGCTCCCCCACATTAAGTTCTTCTTTTCCCAATTAGTAAAGGCAGGCAGAGAAAATGCCCTTCTTTATCTCTCTGCGGGGCATGAGCTCCCAGTGCCACATCACCCCGAGCAGCTGGCCCTGCTGAAGGACATGAAAACCAAATGCACTTCCCTTAGGCAGCACCTGGCAAGGGAAGCTGCAGCCACGGCCACACTGGTTAAGGATGGATTCTAAACCTCCTCGCTGCTGGCCCAGCTGTCCAGTAAAGCGCTGCCTAAGCTGCTTGGGAGCAGAACTTATCCCTGACATTCTGCCAATTAAAAAGCACAAAATCCCCCTGCCAGCAGCGCTCAGCTCAACCTGCTGGAAGCAGGCAGGGCCAGAAGCACAGCGATGTGCTGGCTTAGCTCTTCAAATCCTTTGTGGAGGGAAAGAAAAAAAACCACCTATCTTCTTGGAATTAGCAGGCATAGCCAAGCTGAGATTCAGACTGGTCACACTTCCACCCAGCAGGGAAAAGCAGGCACGGCTCTTCCTGCTGGGTGGAAGTGTTATTCCATTGCACAGACTACACAACAGCACAAAAACAAGAGACAGAACAGCCTGTGTTCCGTCTGGCTAATGATGCCAGTAAGTGCAATGTACGTAGGAAGAGGAAATTATTGTACACATAGACACATATGGCTGGTAATATTTCTGCTTCAACAATGAAAAGGAGAAAAATGCAGCAAGAAAACATTTTCTCAACATCTGGGAGTAAGTGGAAGCTCCACTGGATTTCAGCAAGAGAGACATCCATGATATTTATTCTCTGAGCTTGTATACCTGATCTGAAGAATAAAATCATTGCAAATTTTTCAAAATAGCACTAAAAATATATATTTACTTATTGCAGCAGTTTCATATGTTCATACAGCTTTCATTAATGCTCCTACAATATTCTGTTAGCATCATCTACAGCTGTTGTTCAGAATTCCTCAAAGTTATGGTGGTTCCCATTTGTCTCTGCCAGGGAAGCCCATCAGCCCAGGGGACAGTGGCACAGACAAGTGACAGAGCCTGTAACAGGCTCCCCAGCCCCTCGAGAACTAAGCTTGTAAGAAACTCAAAAATAACCTCTCTCAGATGGAAAATGGAAAAAGGTTGGGATTTATTTGGATAAGCCACCCAAGACTTCTCTTGCCATTGCAGAGCCTAGAAGAGAGGCAAGAGAAGGAAGGTCAGCGATATCCCTTCTCCTCCATTAATCCATTTCCCTGTCCAAGGCTCCCAAACGAAGCCCTGTGCTGGCCTGGGAAGGGAAAAATCCCCAGGACAGGCAGAGCACAGCTCAAGGCCTTTCTATGGAGCTGCCCTGAGGTTCAGCACCTGCAAAAGACACTCAGAACCAGGGGCTTTCCAAGTTTCTCTAAGGTTTCAGAGCTTAAAGCGAAAAGGGAAGAAGATTGAAGCCTTTAGTGTGGCTTCTAAAGCTACAGAGCACAGCAACAGCACAACAATCCTGTGAGGAAAAACCCAAGGGCTGCCTAATCAGCTCACTGCAGTGATGTCCTCCAGTGCCATTCCTGCTCCTTCGGCAATTTCAACTTCCAAACCACCCTCAGCTTCAAGGTTCCTTCCACCCAACACAGAGAGGAGTCACTACAATTTCACCTCTACAATCTTTCTCCTCTCCCTCCACACCATGACTTTATTATCCTTACACAAGGCACTCTTCTCCCTAGAACTCCCTGGGAGGAGCATCACTCCCTCTTGCAGCTCTCTTCAGCCACATCGCTGTGGCTGCAGCTATGGGAAGATCCCTCACTCCTCCTATCTCTCCAGTTCTCAGCTGATCCCTCTGTCCAACCTAGCAGAACCTTTCTCCCCTGAGCACCTTTCCAAGCACTACAGACCATGGACACCTTCTCTTTCTCAGCTGATTTAGGTCCTTTTTTCCTGATTTTCCTGCAGTGCTGTATGTTTCTATCCCAGCCTCCCTGATAGCACTGATCTTTCTTCAGTGAGGCACAGGGGAGGGAGGAACAGCTCCCAGCAGCTCTCACCTTTAATCCACTTTTCTCCAGCATATCAGAAGCTCAGGAAGCCGAGAATCACCTCTGCTAACCCTGAACTGCCAGCTCTGCCCTGCCTACAGTGCTCAATCTGCACTCTTGCCAAACTGATCCTCCCAACCCAGACTCCTTCCAGCTCCTCTCCAGAAAGGCAGCTGATAATAATGAGAACTCTGAAATGCTTTTTTTTTCATCCAGTGACTTTTTCATTAGCCACATCACTAATCCCAAGATATCTGCCTTTCTTCCAAACAGCTAAAGAGCTCCTTTGACCTATACTCTTTACTCCCAACCTTTTGTTCCTCCCCCTCTCTCCAAACTGCTACAAATCCTTTCATTTTGAGGAGATCACAAGTAGATCACCCCAGAACAAAACCCAAGAGTTCTCTGCAGCCTCCCTCACACACTGCATCCATCCCAGATCAAGCTGTGTAATTTTAGAGCCTGTCTCCCTCTGGCCATGCTCCCTGGGACATGGATCACATCTAGAGTCACACCTGCTCCAAGGACAGAAATTTCACCTGCCAAAGAACTACGACTGTGTGAAAAGGGCATCCCTAACAGCAACAGAAACACTCCTGGTTGTGCTATATTTGCAGACCAGGATTTTCTACAGAGGCACACACAGGTGTATTTCTACCTATGGCCACAGCAGCCCTGCAAATACCCAGCACAGCAAGCATTTCCTGTATTCCACACCCATGCTACAGCTCAAGCAATCTCTGTCTAAATACAGAGAAGAAAACCCAAGAGTCTTCTCTGAAAGTGATTTTCAACCTTATTTTTCCTCCTTCTTCAGCCAAAAGCTTTCCTCCATCAGTATACTGTGGAAAAACTGTTAGATTGCCCAGCTGTCAAGGGTAGGTGCACGGGCCCCTGAGCTCCCAAAATTCAGTGTGACCTTGTCCCAGTCCCCCTCAGACCTTCTTCTCTTCCACAGCTCACTGTTTTCACCTTCAGTCCTCTGCAGCCTCAACCAGCTCCAAACTGCTCCTCCCAGGGGAGCAATTCCACTTTTCCCTTGCAGGAAGCTTTAACACAAAATAAAATGTCTCTCTTCTCCCCGGCATATTTTCAGGCAGGGAAGAACAGAGCAGTGACCCTTCCATAAAACCAAACCCTATTATTTTATTTTTCACTCTACTCTATGGGAAGGACAAGGAAAGCCTGGTATTTAGCACAGATAAATCCCAATTTAGAACCGTGTCCTTTTTTAAAGTCAAGGGGACACAGGGTTGTGACTTCAGTTATTGTCCCCAGGCACACTCAGCAGCTTCCAAGATCTTGGCATCAGGTAATGGAGCTGAGTTTCCTCCCTGACACCACCACACATTCCCCCTGTGTGTCCAGAGCCACGACACACTAACAGGTTTTGCTACTACAATTATTTTTCTTGCCATGGGGCTTCCCCACCAAGGGACAGGAACAAGGACACGACTGCAGAGCTCACCTGCTCCCTGGGCACAGCCACAGGACCCTGTTTGGTTTAGGTTCCCCATCTCTCCCTTACCAAAGCATTACCAGAAATGTCTTTCAAGCCCAAGATCTGGCTCACTCCACTTCCTGAAACAAAAACTTCAAAGCCAAATCAGACTATTCCAGTGTTAATTATGGCTCATTTCTTCATTGAAGGAAATGAAGGATGCAAACAAGCCCACGTTTGGGGCTGTGGCAGGAGCCAAACCTCCATCCTCAGAGCAGGCAATGCCAACACTGCACACAACCACGCTGGGATTTATTTTCTTGTGTGTTTCTAGCAGAGTTTAGTAACAATTTTTGAAGCGTGCACCCCTTATAACATCCAGAAACAACATAAATTAGTCACTCCTGGATGTCCTGACTGCTTCCAAGACTGCACCTTAATGCCAGATGAAGCAGAATTACGCAAGCTGCACATTATAAAAACCCTCCCAGGTCTTTGGGTGAAAGGCCCGAGTGAGGATGAACAGCACCCGAAACAAGGACCCACAGAACAGCTCATCCACAACTCTCCTCGAGCAGCGTTATCCTCGCTCCTTTTGTTTTCCTTTCTAACCCCGAGACTCTCTCGGGCTGAAGTCAGAGAACAACATGTCATTGTTCGAGCTAAATGAGTCAACGTTAATTTCCCCATTGTTTATTTAAACCCCCTTTCAAACAGCATCAGTGGCGTTAATTACGTTGAAATACTGATGTTTTGGCGAGGGGGCCGGGTGCGAGAAGGAAGAAGCGATTTTTCCACAGACAAGGGGGTCGCGGGCAATGTTCGGACGGCGCTTTGCGGGTCTCGCGGGGAGTGATCCGAGCCCTCCCCGGGGCTGCGTGATTCCCCTCATTGGGGGGCTCGTTCCCTCACCGGGGAGGGGCCCAACCTCTCACGGGGGTGGTCGGTCCCATCATTGGAGGAGGGTTGATCCCCTCATCGTCTTCCTCTGCCGGTCCCTCTGCGGGGTCAGCCCCTCACCACCGCCGGCACAACACGCCGCCCGCTGCCCCCCGTGCCCGGGCAGCCCTCTCGAGCCGCGGGTCATCCTGACAGCCGGCTCCGGCCCCCCACGTTCCCCTCGGTGCCGCTCCCCGCCGCGGCGCAGTGCCGGGCCCGTACACAAAGCCCCGGTGGCGGCGGGGGTGGGGGGGGGGGAGGAGAAGGCGGCGGAGCCCAGCCCGAGGGCCCGCGGCCGCGCAGGGCGGCGCGAGGGAAGTACCTGGAAGTCCCTGTCCTCGTTGAAGCGGGAGAACCTGTCCGCCATTTCGCGCCGGCCCGGCCCGGCCCGGCCCCGCTCCGGCCGCCGCCGCCTCCGCCCTCAGCGCCGCCCGCCTGCACCGCCCCCGCCACACCGCGCATGCGCCGCCCAAGGGTCACATGCGCAGCGACGCGGGTCACGTGATCGGCAAGGACGGGGGTCCCTCACGGCAGCGCCAACGCGCGGAGCGGAATGGCTGCTGCAGCGGGACCCGGCGGGGCGGTGGCGGCAGTACCGGCCCGGAGACAGCGGCACGCTGGGGGCCGGCACGCCAATGGGGCGGAACCGGCTCGCACGGCCGGCCGCGCACTCAGGGCTCCGCTGCGGCAGGCCACGTCCCGCCGAGCCTCGCTGCGCGTCTGACTGCAGATGGCAGTGCGCATGCCCGCCCCGGCGGCCAATGGGGCCGCGAGCGGCGGCACGCGCGCGCCGGACAACCAATGAGGGCGCGTGTAGCGCACGCGCGTGCCTAGCAGCCAATTAGGGCGCGAGCTACTGCGCAGCGCGGGGCATCGTTTCCCACCCGCTACAACGCGCATGTACAAAGGCGTCACACGGAGAGGGCTAGCGAGCTCCGCTTCAGCCTTCCCGCCCTCCCAGCCCGGGCCAATGGGAGCTGCCTCAGTCGCTTGAGTGATGGTCATGTGAGCCAATGAGAGCGCGGGCTCGCCACCGCCCCCCGGTGTGCGCAGCGGGCCGTGCCGCCTGCTGGGGCGGCGCATGCGCAGGGGCGACGCATGCGCAGAGCCGGCTCGGCGGGGCCCGCGCGGGGGTGGCTGAGGCCGGCCCGGGGCCCCTCGGTGCTGGGAGGGGGCCGGGGCCGGTGAACTCTCACGGGCATCGCAGAAACCGCGCCCAGCCCTGAGGCGGTGCCCAACACAAATTCTGAGCGCATCGCGGTGCTCAGAGCCAGCGTCTGGCAGAGCCCCGTGCTCGTATCCCCGGCTCCTGCTTCAGCCCTCAGGCCGGGCTGTGAGGGCCTCTCCTCTCCTCGCCCCTGAGGGGGAAGTGTGTGCCCCAGCCCTGCCCTCTGCAGGGCACAGCAGCAGAGCCGCGGACAGTACCGAGGGACTGAGGGGTGGTGCTAGGTCAGGGTGTGGAGTCTGGGTCTGGTTTGGGACCGGGGTCGGGTCTAGGATCTAGATCTGGGTCCGGATTTGGGGGCCAGGACTGGGGACTTGGGGCTGTTTGATGGATTTGGGGGTTGTGAAAAACTCCAATCACTTTTCACAGGGGCCTTGGCTGGGTTTGGTGGAGATGGGGTCTAGGTCTGGGTCTGGGTTTGTGGGCAAGGCTTGCATTTGGGGTCTGGGCCTAGGTTTGAGGTCTGGATCTTGGGATTTGGGTCCGGGTCTGCAGAGGTCTCTGCTTTGCCATCCCCCAGCACAGCTGTCACCAGCTGTCCCCGAGCACCGTGTCGTGTGTCGCCGGCCCTCTGCCTGCCCTGACAGCAGGAAAAACGGATCCCATCTGTCTCTCCATTCATTCATTGCTTTCCCTCTCTGCGCGGGCCCTGCTGCCCTCTGGTGCCTGTCAGGGCCGGGTGAGGGAGAGGAGTTCGGGATCGGGACTGTCTGCAGTGTGTTCTCTGAGCCTCCGTGTGCCACCAGAGCTGTCCCTGAGGGGACACCTGTGCCCTGCCCAGCGAGGCAGTGAGTCCTGAAGCACTGCTTGTGCTTTGTGCTCCATGGAGTAGCTCTAGACCCAGTTTGTTCCTCTGGTGAGCCAGGCTGGCCTGTGCTGCCAGAAGTCCTCTGTGTTCCCTCACTTGTTAGGAGGGAATGCTGTGCTCAGCCTGCTGCCCCACCACAGCAGCCCTGTGAGAATTCCCCCAGGATATCCTGGAAATAAAAACCTCCTAGGAAAGGGAGGTGCTGGGTGCCCCAACCCTGGCAGTGTTCAAAGCTCAAGGCCAGCCTGGGGGTAGGACTAGATGGTCTTTAATGTCCATCCCTACCCCTAATATCCTATGATTCTAATCTTGCCTCTCTCCTGGGACCCGCCAGCCCTGTGTGCTGAGAAGGGCTTGGTGGCTGGGAGCTGGGACTCTGCAGTGTTGATGCTCTGCCTGTCTGCTTTACTCAACTCCCCACAAAAACCCAAGTGTCCCATGTCAGATCTGTGGTCCCCTCCTTATCCTCCCAAAGCACCAGGTGGGTCCACATGGACCTGGTTCCCCTGCCTGGGAGCCTGACCACACCATGTGGGACACCCCTGTGGGTGACTCGGTCAAGTGTCCTGCAGCCCAGCCCACCCATGGGTCCTGGGTGGGCACCCTTGGGCCCAGTGCAGGGGCTGTGCCCACAACAGGGAGGTCCTGACCCACCCAGGTGGTCACTGGGACCCCCACCCACCATGGGGGTCAGGTGGGATGAACCTGGAACAGGGAATGTGGGGACCCCTGGGGAGGGGGGCAGGACCCAGCTGTGCTGGTGTCCTTTGCCCCTTCTCAACATCCCCCACCCCACTGGGTGCACAAAGCTGGTGTTGGTCATCACCCATGGCTGGGGGGAACCCAGCTCTGCCTGCCTGGCCTTTGGGAGCCTGGCACTGCAGGGGTGCTCCTGGGGCCCACAGTGCTGCCAAGGCCTCTCAGCCCTGCCCGTGCCACTCGGGGTGAGCTGAGTCCCTGGGCTTCTCTGCCTGGGGTGCTCAAGGGGCACAGTGTCCCCAGGCCAGGGGACCCCAGAGCCCAGCATGGGCAGAGGCCCCTCACTGCAGGACCAGGAGCCTGTGCTGCAGTCACCAGGGCCCCTCTTCTGGGGGGCCCTCTCTGGGCCGTGCCCCCCGGCCCTGCTGCCACAGGAGCAGGAGGGAGGCTGGGAATGAATGCCTCCCCACTTGGCATCTCCCTGTGCCAAGGGCCTCTGCTGCTGGGGACAGGTGCTCACCAGGACCTGTGGCTTTTGGGGGACACATCTGCCCCTCTCTGGTACCCTCTAGCCTGGAGGGACTGGCACAGGGACAGCTCTGTGTCCTACTGGGCACAGGGACAACTCAGTGTCCTTGTTAGGAACAACTTCATGCACTGTCAGACACAGGGACAGCTCAGTGTCCACAATGGGGACAGCTCTGTCCCCACTGGGCATGGGGACAGCTCCATGTCCCTGTGTCAGCTCTGTGCCCCCACTGGGTGCCTCTGTGTCCCCAGTGGGCTGGGGACAGTCGGAATGGCTGTGTGACACCATGGAGTGTGACACTTCTGGTCACACTGAGCCCACCCCTCCCTGCAGGGAGGTTTGGTGGGTGCTGGGGGACAGATCGGCACTCAGGGAACCCTGACAGTCCCCACGGCCCAGTGGCACGGGCTCGCTGATGTCCCCACAGCCAGCCCTGACACAGGAGGGTATAAATAGCAGCTCTGTCACCTCCTGTCACATGCCCAGTGCTGGCAGGTCCCCTGCCCCCGGCTGGGGGTACAGCTGTTCCTGGGAGAGGGAGGGATGGCCAGAGGGGCACCCCATCCTGCCTGCCCTTCCACCACAGGGGCCACCCCACAGACCTGGGAACACAGTTCCTGGGGGACATCCAGGGGTCCAGGCTGTCCCTGTGGGGACATCACTGGGGATGCAGACCCCAACCCAGCACGGGGACAGATCTGAGATGGTTGGACCATGCCCACCCCACCAATATGGGGACCCACTGCCAGCTCCAGGTGCTTCCCTGGGGATTTCAAGGGCACTTCCAACCCCAAAGAAAAGCCAAAAGGGAAATTTGTGCCCATTTCCCCCCTCCCCTCCCCACTGTGATCCCATGCACTCCGTGGGCAGAAATGGTCACTGCGGTCTGGGGCGGCTCTAAAAATACCCAAGCCCTGACAGTGACAGCTGCAGCCAGGCCAGGGGGGCCCACAGCAGGGCCAGGGCTGCCAGCCCGGTGTCCCCTCCCTGCAGGGACAGCCCTTGGCTCTTCCCACACACACACTCGCACACACACACGCACTCGCACATTCACATTTCTCCATTTCAGGGACCCCCGGGGTCCTGTCCTCCTGCCCTGGTGTCCCAGCAGGACAGTGCCATGGGGCAGTGGCTGTGTGCCCACGCTGTCTCCACGGCCTGGCGACCGGCACGCGGCCGTGGTGGCCCGGTGGCTGTGGCGCTGGCTGTCCCCCGGCCTCCCCGAAGCCCCTAATCCATCTCTCGCAGCAGGAGATGCCTAAGCTGCCTTTTCATGCCGGCTCCTCCGCGCGCGGGCTCGCGCGCTCTCAATGCCGGCGCTGGCAGGAGATGTGTCCGACAAGCTGAGGGGATCCTCCCCTGCCAGCAAGGTCAAGGTGTGCTTAAGCCATTTTCCCCACACCCGCCCTGGTGGGCTTTGTGCCCCACCAGCACCGGGGGTGGCTTTGGGGGACAGCACAGCTTTGGGGTCTCAGCACCCTGAGGGATCCAGGCAGGCAGACCCATATTGTGGGGGGGGGCTCATCCCCCAGCTCAGTCTTGGGGTCACCCACCAGCCCCCCAGTCACAGCTGGGGACCCTCTGTGGTCCTTGGCTGCCCCCAGGGCTTGGCTCACCCCACACCCAGCCCAGGGCTCATCTGTGCCCCCAGCCCCCCTGGGCAGGGCTGCTCACAGACCCCTCCCACACATGGAGCCACTGCAGACCATCCAACCAGTTCAGACCAGTACAAACAAGGCCTAAGCACTCCTCTCCCTGGTAGGGAGCACACGTACGCATGTCTGCACACGTGTCTGTGTGTCTGGGCATGCAGGGCCCATGCCCAGGACCCCATGTCACTCCTGTTCCCTTGGTGACAGACCCCCGTCCTCTGCTGGCACCTCACGCCTGCCGCCAGCCAGGGCCCTTGTGCCTGGTTTTAATTAGAGGCTCTTAAGTGTGAAACAAAGCCAAGGGCAGGGCCGGGGGGCCCTTCCCTTCCTCTGCGCTCCTGGGGGACCCCCGAGGTCCCCATCCTGCCTGGCATCGCCCGCCACAGCCCCTCCATTACCCACTTGTGCTTTGCCATCCTCTGTGCCCATCCCTAAGGGACACTGCCAGTGCCCCCTGGAAGTACTGCCCTTCAGAGTGGTGCTGGTCACCAGCCCTGCGTGGGGCCACCCACAGGGCCTGTGCTAGATGTGGTGCCACTCCCAGTGTCACCCCCAGGGCACCTGTCCCCAGGGAGGAGGCTCAGAAAGAGGCCACCAGCCTGGGGCTGGGTTAGGGTGCTGCTGGGGGTGATATGGGTGTTCCCAGCTGTGTCCCCCATCCCTGGCTTTGATGGGTGCAGGGAGGACCCCAGGGGCATCCTGGCACCTCATGGTGCTGGGGGAATCCCAGGAAGGGGGGCTGCATGGGCACCATGTCCTGCTCCACGAGGGACACAGGAGCCACCAGACTTTTGGAGTGGCCATACCTATGGGCCTCCCCCTCGGGACCCTTGGTGCTGGGAGCAGGGGGCTGGCAACACTGCGTGCTCACCAGCATCCCCCAGTGCCGTACTGGGATGAAGTGAGAATGGAAAAGTGGGAGGATTGGGGCTCCTGGGTGCCCCCCACCCTGAGCAGCTCTGTGAGGACATGAAGGGGAGCTGGGGGGAAGAGCTGGGTTTGGCCCCGTACTCCCAGTAAAGCCCAGTCTGGGCAGCACCCATCCTCTCCCACTGAGTGCAAAGGTTGGTCCTTGTCTTCACAGTGTTCCCTCCACCCAGGACACCAACCCCAAACCCACCTGGAAAGTTTTGGGAGGGGGCAGCATCTTCTACCACCACTCATGCCTATGGCAAGGTCTGGTGCCAGGGACAAGTGATATTAACAGGATTCCCTGGCCACCCTGAATGTCCCTGGGAGGGGACATCCCTGAGTGGGCAGGACCCCACTGGCTGCTTCCCTGGGGTGTCCCCTGACACCCCCAGCCCACCCAGGGCTGACTGGTGGATCTGCTCTGGGTTTTGCCCTCCCCAGGAAGGCTCAGCACCCACTCTGGGTGGAACCATGTCCCAGTGTGTCCCTGGAGGCTCTGGGGAGCCTTGTCCAGAGCCACCAGCACCCAGGAGGACAGGGAGCATGGGGCCAGCCTCTGCAACCCCTTCTGGAAGTGAAACCCCTTTATCTCCAGAAAGAATCCAAGGTTTAGGAAGCCAAGATCCACGTGGCTGTGCAGACACCCTTGTACCCCTCCGTCTCTGTCGCTGTGGGTCTGGGGGGACACGATGGGGACACCCAAGCAGACTGTGCCGCCACAGGGCCGGAGCCGGAACGGGACGGGAGCGGGAGCGGGAACGGGAGCGGGAACGGGAGCGGGAACGGGCCGGAGGCAGCGCTGGCCGCGCTCCAGGCTCTGTCTGCCGCCTCCCGCCCGGGACCACCGGACACCCAGCGACCCCCGGGGCCCAAAGGCAGCACAGCACCCCTGGGTGCCCCATCGGGGACAGCCGACCCTGGCTGCCATCCCACCGCCTCAGCCCACGGCAGCCCCGGAGCCTCCGCCATGCCCGGAGCGGGGAGAGCCCCGGGCAGCCCCGCCGGGACACCCGGCACGTCCGGCCCGGGAGGCTGGCGGAGAGGGGGGGCCGGCAGCATCGTGTGTCCCGGCTTCCCCCCCCAGGCTTTGATTTTGGAGCACCCCCCCCCGCCCTTCCCCCTCGGCCAGGAGCCGCAATGGTTTCAATTACGCTGTGAAAGGCGGTGGGGCCCCCTCTTTTCACGACAGCCCGGGTCTCCTGCTCACAACAAAAGCTTAAGTTACAGGAAAGGGAGAGAAAGGGAGGGAGGACGCGCAGGGAGGGAGGGAAGGGGGCTGCCAGGAGCCCCCCACCCCCCCAAAACAGAGCGGACGGGGGCAGGGAGCTCCCCACCACAGCCCCCCCGGCTGCCCTTCATCCCCCAGCCCCCCAAAACGGAGTGGACAGGGACAGGGGGCTCCCCACCACAGCTTGCCCAGGGAAACGGGGAGAAAGGCAGCCCCCCATTCTAGTGCTGAAATTTGGGGTGATCAACTAGTTTTGTTCTCTCCAAACTCCAGTGGATCCCAGTCTCTCCCAGTGTGTCTGAGTCTCCCCAGTGGGTCCCAGTGTCCCCCAGTGTGTGTTTGACTCCCCAGTGTGTCCCATGACCCCCCTGTGCTTGACCTCCCTGTGTCCCAACACTCCCAGCGTGTCTTGGATGGCCCCAGCACGCCCTGGATCCCCCTGCTGTGTCCCAGTGTCCCCCTGCAGTGTGTTCCAGTGTTTGCCCAGTGTGTTCCAGTCCCCTCTCGTGTGTCCCAGATCCCCCCAGCAGGCCCTGGATCCTTCCAGTGTGTCCTGGCTCCCTCCAGGCATATCCCGGACTCCCCCTCCCAGTGTGTCCCAGTTCCCTACAGTGTGTCCCAGTCCCCCAGGCTTCTCCCACTGCCCTGTTTTGGGGACACCCTTGGCTGTGCAGTGGCCTTTGGGGGTGCAGCACCCCAGGGATGCCCATGGGGTGGTGGCACTGCCTGGCTGACACCTGGGGACAAGGGATGTTGGGGCCAATCACCCTGTCCTGGAGGTCTCCAGTGGGGCATGGGAGCTAATCTTACTCCACTGCACCCTAAAGTGGGACCTGGGGACAGTGGGGGACCCCTTGCAGCACCTTAGAGGGGATGTGGGTCTTGAGCTGGGGGGAGCAGCCCCACAGGGGGGTCAAGGTGGGGTTAGGGGACATGAGCAGTGCAGAGGACACAAAGGGGGCACAGGAGACACGGAGGGGACAGAGGACATGGAGGGAGGGCAGGGGCCACAGCAGGGCTAGGGCACACAGCAGGGGATGCAGGGGACACTGGGGGTGCAGAGCACTTGGGGGGCACAGGGTACATGGGAGGAGCAGGGGACAGGGGAGGGAGGGGCACAGGACAGAGGTGACCACGGTGATTGTCAGGAGACATTGGGGAGAAGTAGGGGACACGAGGGGACACAGAACAGAGCAGGGACCAAGGGGACACAGGGGGGCACAGGACAGCAGGGCACACAGAGCAGGGACAAGGGGACACAGGGGGACACAGGACAGCAGGACACACAGAGCAGGGGCAAGGGGACACAGGGGGACACAGGACAGCAGGGCACACAGAGTGGGGACCAAGGGGACACGGGGAGACAAGGGACAGCAGGACACACAGAGAGGGGACACGAGGGGACACAGGACAGCAGGGCACACAGAGCAGGGACATGGGGGGACACAGGACAGCAGGGCACACAGAGCAGGGACCAAGGGGGCACAGGGGACACGGGGGCACAGGGGACGCAGGGCACAGGGGACACAGGACCACAGTGGGCACACAGGGCACAGGGGACACAGGCGGCAGAGGCCACAACGCAGTTTGGGCACACGGGGCACTGGGGGCACAGGGGACACGGGCGGCAGAGTCCACAGTGCGGTTCGGGCACAGAGGGCACAGGGGACAGTGGGGGCACACGGGACACGGGCAGCAGAGGCCACGCTGCGGTGCGGGCACACGGGGCACAGGGGACACGAGGGGCACAGGGCACGCTGCGGTTCGGGCACACGGGGCACAGGGGACACGAGGGGCACAGGGCACGCTGCGGTTCGGGCACACGGGGCACACAGCAGCGCCGCTCCCCGCGGCCCCGGCCCGACCCCGCCCGCGGGGGTTCGGGGGGGTTCGCACTGCTCGGAAAAACTTGGGGGGGGGCGGTGACCCTGGGGGCGGGGGCGGGACCGGGTGGGCGTGACCAGGGCCGGAGTGGGCGTGGCGGCCGCGCCGTTTGAATGTGATTGGCGGAGCGGGCGGGGCGGGGGGCGGGGCGGGGGGCGCTGGCCCCGCCCGGCGGGGACGCGGCGCTGCCCCGCACAAAGGCGGCGGGAGCGTCCGGTGCGGCCGCTCCGTTCCCCGCGCCCCGGGACTCCGGCACCCCCCCGGCACCCCCCGGGACCCCCCCTCCCGCCACCCTCCCGGCACCACCGCCCGCCCGCGGCTCCGGGAGCAGCAGGAGCGCCAAGTTCGGGCAGCCGGAGCAGCGCAGCGGAGCACCGGGAGCGCCACGTCCAAGCACCGGCAGCCGTCCCGCCACGCACAAGAGATCGAGACACCGGGAGCCGTCCCGCCGGGCACGGGGTAGGCGGACAGCGGGCAGCGGGAGCCGTCCGGGCAGCGCCGGGCACGGCGGATCCGGGAGCCGTCCAGGCGGGAGCCGAGAGTATCCAGTCACCGGGGATCGTGCCGCCAGCACCGGCCACGGCAGAGCTGATCCCTGGGAGCCGTCGAGTCAGCATCGGGCACGGCAGATCAGGCCAGCCGGAGTCATCCAGGCGGGACCAGAGCGTATCCAGTCACCGGGAGTCGTCCAGGCAGCCCCGGGCACGGCAGCCCCGGACGGGAGGATTGGCCGTCCGGCGGGGCACCGGGCACGGTAAATCGGGGCGCGCGGCTCGGGGCACCATGGGCCCCCCCGGCGTGCTGCCTGCCCTGGCCTGGCTGCTGGTGGGGCTGAGCGTGCCGGCGCCGAGCCGGGCCCAGCTGCACGGCGAGAAGGGCATCTCCATCCCCGACCACGGCTTCTGCCAGCCCATCTCCATCCCGCTCTGCACCGACATCGCCTACAACCAGACCATCATGCCCAACCTGCTGGGTCACACCAACCAGGAGGACGCGGGGCTGGAGGTCCACCAGTTCTACCCGCTGGTGAAGGTGCAGTGCTCACTGGAGCTGAAGTTCTTCCTGTGCTCCATGTACGCGCCGGTGTGCACGGTGCTGGAGCAGGCCATCCCGCCGTGCCGCTCCATCTGCGAGCGGGCGCGCCAGGGCTGCGAGGCCCTCATGAACAAATTCGGCTTCCAGTGGCCGGAGCGGTTGCGATGCGAGAACTTCCCCCGACACGGCGCCGAGCAGATCTGTGTGGGGCAGAACCACTCGGAGGACGGTGGCTCCCCGGCGCTGCTGACCAGCGCCACGCCGCTGGCCGGCCAGGGCACCCCCGGCGCCCCTCGCTACGCCACCTTGGACCACCCCTTCCACTGCCCGCGGGCACTGAAGGTGCCCAGCTACCTCAACTACAAGTTCCTGGGGGAGAAGGACTGCGCGGCGCCCTGCGAGCCCACCCGGCCCGACGGCCACATGTTCTTCAACGAGGACGAGATCCGCTTCGCCCGCATCTGGATCCTCATCTGGTCCGTCCTGTGCTGCGCCTCCACCTTCTTCACCGTCACCACCTACCTGGTGGACATGCAGCGCTTCCGCTACCCCGAGCGACCCATCATCTTCCTCTCAGGGTGCTACACCATGGTGTCGGTGGCCTACATCGCCGGCTTTGTGCTGGAGGAGAGGGTGGTCTGCAACGAGCGCTTCCAGGAGGACGGCTACCGCACCGTGGTGCAGGGCACCAAGAAAGAGGGCTGCACCATCCTCTTCATGATGCTCTACTTCTTCAGCATGGCCAGCTCCATCTGGTGGGTCATCCTCTCCCTCACCTGGTTCCTGGCCGCCGGCATGAAGTGGGGCCACGAGGCCATCGAGGCCAACTCCCAGTACTTCCACTTGGCCGCCTGGGCAGTGCCAGCGGTCAAGACCATCACCATCCTGGCCATGGGGCAGATCGACGGGGACCTGCTGAGCGGCGTCTGCTTTGTGGGCCTCAACAACATCGACCCTCTGCGAGGCTTCGTGCTGGCCCCGCTCTTCGTCTACCTCTTCATCGGCACCTCCTTCCTCCTGGCCGGCTTCGTCTCCCTCTTCCGCATCCGCACCATCATGAAGCACGGCGGCACCAAGACGGAGAAGCTGGAGCGGCTCATGGTTCGCATCGGGGTCTTCAGCGTGCTCTACACCGTCCCAGCCACCATCGTCATCGCCTGCTACTTCTATGAGCAGGCCTTCCGCGAGCACTGGGAGCGCAGCTGGATCAGCCAGAACTGCAAGAGCTTGGCCATCCCCTGCCCGCTGCACTTCACCCCCCGCATGACCCCCGACTTCACCGTCTACATGATCAAGTATCTCATGACTCTGATCGTGGGCATCACCTCCGGGTTCTGGATATGGTCTGGCAAAACCCTGCACTCCTGGAGGAAGTTCTACACTCGGCTCACCAACAGCAAGCAGGGCGAGACCACGGTGTGACCCCCCCGGCCCCGCCGCCCTTTGGCCTGAAATATTTTTTTTTGGGGGGTGGGGGGGGAGGAGTTATTATATATTTTTTATTTTTAGATTTATTAACGTCTAAGGGGTGTCTCTCTTTCTCTTTGAATTTTATTTTTTTTTGTAATTAAACCTGTAAATAGCATTTGTAAATTTAAGTATATATTTCTATTTTAAAATGTGGAAAAAGAGAGGGAGAAAATAGGAGGAGAGGGAGGGAGAAATAGGAGAAAAAGGAAAGGAGAAGAGGGGAGGAAAAAGGATGAAAAGGGGAAAAAACAGTGGAAAAGGGAGGAGAAAAAGGGGAAAGGAAACAAAAAAAGAAAGGAAGGGAAAAAGGAGGAGATGAGGGAAAAATGAGCAGCAAGGGGTGAAAAAAGGAGAAAAGTGAGGAAAAAGGGAAGATGAGAGGAAAGGGAGGAAAAAAGTGGGAGAAAGGGGAGAAAAACAGGAGAAAAGGGAGAAAAATGGAAAAGGGCAGAAAAAAGGAGAAAAGGGAAGAAAAATGAGAAAAAGCAGAAAAAACTGAAAGGGAGAAAGAACAGGAGAAGGGGAGAAAAGAGAAAAAGATTAAAAAGGAGAGGAAAAGAGAAAAAGGAGATTAAAAAAACGAGGAGAGAAAAAGAATCAGGAAAAAAGAGAAGGAGGTGGGAAAAGGGAGAAAAAAATGGAGAAGAAGGGGAAAACCACTGCCAAAGCTGGGAGAGGACCCTCGGCCCCCTGCTCCCCCCTTCCGCTCCGTCCCGGCTCCCTCCAGCCTTGCTCCGCTGGCCCCTGTAGAAAGGGGGAAAAAAGGCAAAAAAAACCCCAAACCAAGCCTATTTTTCTCACTCTTCTTTCAAAACTCCCCAAGAAAGTGGATTTTTTCTTCCCCACCCCTTTGCTCCCACGAGACCCTGGGCTGGGGCTGCCGCCCCCGGGGGCTCTCCCTGGGCCCCCCTACTTGGCTGATGACTTTTCCTCCCAAATCCCTTTTTGAACAATCCTTCACAAATACAAACGAGTCCAAAAAATGCCAGATTATTCCCAAAGGATTTTTTTTTTCCCCCAAAACCCCCAATAATTAAATTGTGGGGGTTCCCATGGATTCTGCTGGGCCCCCCACTCCCACCGCCCCGTGGGGATGAGCCAGTGCCTCCTTCCAGCTGGAACAAAGCACTTTGAAAGGGGGAAAAAAGAGATTTTTAACCCAAAAAATGAGGAATTTTCAGTGTGCAGAGGGAGGGGGGGCCTCTCCTGTGTCCCCCCCGGGAGGAAATAGCTCACATTTTCTCTGGGATTAGGGGTTTGGCTGGGGTGGGCCCCAGGTCCCGACTCCGGGTCGATCTGTTGGGGTTTGGGGGATGCTGGAGGGGGGATGTAGGGGAGTTTCAGCTGGAGGGGGACAACTCAGGGCAGGGAGGGGGGCTGAAAGGATGGATTTAATCAGCTGGGTTTAATTGGAATGAAAAAAAATTCTCTTCCCAAAATGGAGAGGGAGACCTGGCCACGAAGCGCTGGCCCCAGGGGTGCTCCAAAATCAGCCCCGGGGAGCCTCAGCCCTTCTGCTCTCGCTCGTTCCAGGGGATTTGGAGATCCCTGGAGCACAAAGAGGGATCGCCAGGGCTTTGCACCATTCCCCTTCCCCCAGCAAAGCCCGGGAAAATCCCCAAACCCCTTAAAAATCCCAGTCCCGCGGTGAGGGCGAGGCAGGAGCTGAAGGGGTTAAGGCAGCGCCTCTCCAGCACATTTTGGAAAGGAAAAACTCTTTGGATCCGGTTTAATTTTCCAGCGATGACTTGGAAGGGGGAGAGAAGAGGGGGAGAAACTTACCCAGGGCTTCTTCTCCCCCTCCTCTGCCGTTTGGAGAAGCAGTTTGGGGGTCGGGCTGGGCTGGTCGGGACGCCCCCAAGCCCCCCCTTGGCACCCCCCAGGACACCCCAGCACCCCCTGTTCCCCGAGGCCCTGCCCTGGGAGCCTCTGGAAGGGGGAATTCAGGCAGGGAGATTCCTGCAGTCTGTTCTGGTGGTGGCATGGGCAGGCTGAGCCTCGGCCAGGGCATCAGGGGACCCCCCCTGCACCCCTCAATGCCCACCCCGAGGGTGCCACCCCCTTACCAAGGGGGTCCCGGGCTGTTTCTAGCCCTGGCTCTGGGTGCTTTGGCTTTGGGGTGCTGCCCTCGGGGTGCTGGCTCTGGCTGGAGGGTCCTGCTCCCCAAAAAGCTGCTCCCCGCCAAGGCTGCTTTGTTTTCCAGAGGCACAGATCACAGGGGACGGGGGAATGTAAACTCTCCACCCAGGAATGCAGGAGCTCCGAGAGGAGATTTTTTTAAAAGGCTTCATGTCCTGGCTTTGGAAAACAGAGCTGGGATCTGGGATTGCTGGGGCTGCTCCTGTGCTCCAGGGGGGCTGCTGAGGGATCTGGGGGTTCTGGGGGTCCCTGACCCCCCTCCCTGGCCCCACAGGCTCCTGTGATGGAGGAACTGGGCCAGGTCTGTGCCCTTTCCAAGCAATTTTGGGGGGGGGGGGTTGGAGGTTTTTGGCTCTCGGGGCTGTTTGCAGCCTGGGCAGGAGGAGCTGGAGGGTGTCCGCAAGCAGCAGTCAGCATGTGTCCCCTCTGTCCCCTGCTCTGTCACCCCAGGGATGGGGCACCCTGGGCAACACCAGGGACAGGTGACCCCAAAGATGGATCTCTGTGGGAGTGGCTCACCCTGGGTACAGGTCACCCTGGGGGTGGGTGACCCTAAGGATGGGTCACCCGAGGAGCAGGTGATTGATCTCTGAGGAGAGATCACCCCAAACCCAGCTAACGCCCGGGGTGGGTCACCCCACGTCCAGGTAACCTTGGGGATGTCGCCCAAAGAATGGGTGCTCCCAGGTGCCACTAATCCCAGGGACAGGGGACAGCAACCTCCTCGCTGAGCAGGGCTGTCCCCAGGCCGGTGACTCCCATCCTCCTCTTCCCCTGTTAAGCCGAGTGAAGAAGGAGCAAACGCCAGCGGGTCGGGCCGTGTCCCCTCCCGGCCGCCCGGGGCTCCTTTGATGTCCCCTAATGAGCCCCGCTCTGTTTTCACAGCTGCCACCGCCGCGGGAGTCAATTAATCAATTAACACCAAACCCGGGCCGGCCCCGAGCACCCGCAACTCATCGCAGCAGTGCCACCAGTGCCACCAGGGCTCGCTGGGCTCGTGCTCCTGGCCATGGGGACAGGGCTCAGCCCGGCCGTGGGTGACAGCCCCGGCGGTGGCAGCGCTGCAGGCAAGGGAGAGGAGGAGGAGGGAGGAGCTGGGAGAAGGACCCTGGGTCATGCGGTGTCCCCAGCGCTGTTGTCCCAGTGCTCCTGGGACCCAGGCTGTGGTCACTGCTGTCCCCTGCTGCTGGTCCTGGGCTCCATGGGCTGTCCTGGCCACAGGCTCTCCTGTCCCCTGTCCCACATGGGGGCTCTCCTGTCTCCTGGGGCTGTTCTGTCTCCTGTCCCCAAACTGTCCCTTTTCCAGTCCCGGGTCACAATTCCCTCAGAGCAGTGGGATCCATCTCCCCTGTCCCCTCCCTTGCCACCGCCCCCCCTTGTCCCAGTGACACGGAGGTGGCAGAGGGAGGTGACAGAGCGCACGGATGTGACAAGGGACATCTCTTTGCTACACTTCACGTGTCTGCATGATCTTGGTACGACAAGTCCTGAGACTTTGTGGGGACATCTCCGGCTGTCCCCACCTTCTGGCTCCGTGTGCCTTCACCCCCACGGGGACAGAGCCAGCCAAGGGCCGAGCACCCAGCGGTGGCAGCGGGGCCCCGGCTGTCCCCGGCTGTCCCCCCGGGCCGGCTGTCCCCGCCGGGCGGGCGCTGGAGCGGGATCTGGCCGAGGCCGAGCCGTGGCCGGGCGCCAGCGGGGACAGGCGGCTGAACTCGGCTCCGGCCGCTCTTAAAGGAGACGGAGCCGCCGGGACGGGACGGGACCGGCACCCCGGGGGCCCGGGCAGGAGCCCGGTCCTGTCCCCATCCTGGCCAGGTGTGCGCGGTGCGGGTGGGATCCGTCCCCGTCACTGTCCCCGAGCCGTGCGGGATCCTGGCTCTGTCCGGGGACACACCTGAGCGTGGGGGAGTGGGGAATGCGGGGGAATGGGGAATGCGGGGGAATGGGGAACGTGGGGGAGTGGGGAATGTGGGGAATGGGGAATGCGGGGAGTGGGGAATGTGGGGAATGGGGAATGTGGGGAATGGGGGGCGTGGGGGGAGTGGGGAATGTGGGGGAATGGGGAATGCGGGGGAGTGGGGAATGTGGGGGAGTGGGGAATGTGGGGGAATGGGGAATGTGGGGGAGTGGGGAATGCGGGGGAGTGGGGAATGTGGGGGAATGGGGAATGTGGGGGAATGGGGAATGTGGGGGAGTGGGGAATGTGGGGGAATGGGGAATGTGGGGGAGTGGGGAATGTGGGGGAGTGGGGAATGTGGGGGAATGGGGAATGCGGGGGAATGGGGAATGTGGGGGAGTGGGGAATGCGGGGCCTCCTCCACATCCCAGCATTGTCCTGGAGAGCTTGGGACAGTGGGTGTGATGAGCTGTGCCATCCACAGTGTCCTCCCCTCCCCTGGACACAGGGATGGGGGGCCCTGGCTCCATCTCAGCACCTCTCCTGCAGGACAGAGCTGGATTGATCCAATCTCCATCCAGGAGAACCTGGGGTTGGTGGACACAGGGTGGGGGGCAGGGGCTCCCAGCTCCATTCTGGTGCACCTCCTGGAGAAGCTGGGATGGGTGAGAGTGGGACCCCACCAACACCCAGGGCCTGTCCAGAGAGCGTTGGGTGAATGGACAAGGGATGGATGGGCACGGATGGAGGGATGGATGGATGGATGGATGGATGGATGGATGGACATGGAATGAGTGGATGGAGGGATGGAGGGATGGATGGATGGGTGGATGGATGGATGGAGGGAGGGATGGAGGGAGGGATGGATTGATGGATATCAGATGGATGGACATGAATTGGATACACATGTGTGGAATGGGTGGATGTGAGGTGGATGGACATGGAATGGATGGACATGGATGGAATGAGTAGGCTCAGGATGGGTGGACACAGATGGACACATGGAATGGATGGACACAGATGGGATGGATGGGTGGACATGGATGGATGGATGATGGAAGGCTGGATGGGTGGATAGATAGATATTGGATGGATGGACATCAATGGATGCACGTGTGTGGAATGGGTGGATGTGAGGTAGATGGACATGGATGGACACAGATGGGATGGGATGGGATGGGATGGGTGGACACAGACAGGATGGATGGATGGACATGCATGGATGGACGCAGTCTCCTCCCCAGCCCCCAGGACCCTCCCCGCCCCGTCCCACAGGGCTCAGCCCGGGGCCGCCCCTGGGCCACGCGGTTCCGCAGCTGCCCTGGCGGGGCAGGGTCCGGCCGGGGCCCCGGGGGGCTCCGGGGGCGGGGCGGGCCGGGGGCCCAGAGGGGGCTCGGGGGAGGGTCCGGGCGGGCGCGGGGGCGGCTCCGGAGGCGGCGGCGGCTCCGGGTGCGGGAATGTTTGTGCAGCTGGAGCCGATTATGGGCCGGGAGCGGGAGGGGGGAGGGGGGCCAGGGGGTCGTGCAGGGGGGAGAGGGATGTGCAGGCGGAGCAGAGCGGCGTGCAGGGGCTCCCCACCTGCGGGGAGCGGGTGTGGAGGGTCCCCAGGCACCCCCGCGGCCGTGTGGGGTGCCACCCACTCCGACTGTCCCGTCACAGGCACCCCGCGTGTGCAAACCCCAGGGACCGCCGGGGACACACCGGGGACACACCGGGGACACACCGGGGACACACCAGGGACACGCCAGGGACACGCCGGGGACACACCAGGGACACACCGGGGACACTCCAGGGACACGCCGGGGACACGCCGGGGACACACCAGAGACACACCGGGGACACGCCAGGGACACACCGGGGACACACCGGGGACACGCCAGGGACACGCCAGGGACACGCCGGGGACACACCGGGGACACACCGGGGACACACCGGGGACACACCAGGGACACACCGGGGACACACCGGGGACACACCGGGGACACGCCAGAGACACGCCAGAGACACGCCAGGGACACACCGGGGACACACCAGGGACACACCAGGGACACACTGGGGACACACCGGGGACATGCCAGGGACATGCCAGGGACACGCGTTCACACCCTCGGGCGGGGGGTGCCCTCAGGGGTCACTCCCCCCACGCCGGGGATCCCAGCCCGGCCCCAGCTCGGCCCCGGGCTCGCTCCTGTCCCCGCTCACACCCTGGGGGCTCTCGGAGGGCGCGGCCACGCTCGGGGCCAGGGCGGTCTAAAGGCCATTGGTTGTCCCTGCCCTGCCTGGGGGGTGAGGGAGCCACTCCTGCAGGGACCTTGGGGGGGCTCCCGCATCCGTGCCCAGCTCAGCCCCCCCGATCCGGCCCTGATTGCCCGTGTGGAGATGGAATGGGGGAAACGGTGATGGGGAAGGGGGGATGGCGCCCCCAAAACAGAAAATTGGAAATGCCCCCCCATGGCACCCCAAAAGCCAGAGTTCCCCCATCAGGGTTTAACCCCTGCACTGCCAGGACCGTGACACTGCCTGATTCCACTCCCTGTTTTCATTGTTTTTACCCCAAACAGCTGGTTCAGGTTGGGCAACTGATTCCCTTGGCCCAGTTTCCCACTTTTTGTTCATTATTTTTATTAGTTGTTGTCATTATTATTAATAAAGAGAAAGAAATCACCCCCCCAGCATGGTAAATTATCTGCTTGCCTTTGTCTGCCTCCTCTGGGAAGAGATGGATGGATGGATGATGGATGGATGGATGGATGGATGGATGGATGGGTGGATGGATGATGGATGGATGGATGGATGGATGGATGGATGGATGATGGATGGATGGATGGATGATGGATGATGGATGGATGGATGATGGATGATAGATGGATGGATGGATGGATGATGGATGGATGGGTGGATGGATGATGGATGGATGATGGATGGATGGGTGGATGATGGATGGATGGGTGGATGGATGATGGATGGATGATGGATGGATGGATGGATGGATGGATGGATGGATGGATGGATGGATGGATGGATGATGGATGGATGATGGATGGATGGATGGACAGGGATGGATGGATGGATGGATGGATGATGGATGGATGGATGATGGATGGATGATGGATGGATGGATGGACAGGGATGGATGGATGGATGGATGGGTGGATGGATGGATGGATGGATGGATGGATGATGGATGATGGATGGACGGATGATGGATGGATGGGTGGATGGATGATGGATGGATGATGGATGGATGGATGGATGGATGGATGATGGATGGATGGATGATGGATGGATGGATGATGGATGGATGATGGATGGATGGATGGATGGATGGATGGATGGATGGATTGATGGATGGATGGATGGATGATGGATGGATGATGGATGGATGGATGGATGATGGATGGATGGATGATGGATGGATGGGTGGATGGATGGATGATGGATGGATGGATGGATGGATGGATGATGGATGGATGGATGGATGGATGGATGGATGGGGTATGGATGGATGATGGATGGATGGATGGATGTGGTATGGATGGATGATGGATGGATGATGGATGGATGGATGGACAGGGACGGACGGATGGATGGGGTATGGATGGATGGATGGATGGATGGATGGATGGATGGATGGATGATGGATGGATGGATGGATGGATGGATGGATGGATGGATGGATGGATGGATGGATGATGGATGGATGGATGGATGGATGATGGATGGATGATGGATGGATGGATGGATGGATGGATGGATGGATGGATGGATGGATGGATGGATGGTGGATGGATGGACAGACAGACTGTGTCTCAGCCTGCACCACCCTGTGCCACACACTCACCCTGTGCCCACTGGGTTTCAGGGGTGAATGTGGGGTTCAAAACCTGTTCAATGTTATTTTTTGGGGGCTAGGTTCATTAAATCCAATGGATGGTTCAGTGCCATGGTGAGCAGACTCTCCAGAATGCCAGGAAGTGCCTGGTGCACACAGAATCCTGCTCATGGACCCCAAGGTTCACCCACTGGTCCCTGGCTTTTCCCTCATCAAAATCCCTGCTCCATTACCTGTCTGAAGCCTCCTTTTGGGGCTTTAATGCACCATTCCTCCATTTTTGAGAGTTTTCTTACATGGAATTCGGAGGAGCACAGGGCTGGGTCCATCCTGGTGCTGCAGGACCTGGCTGCCATTGGTGTGATGAGCTGGGGCTGGTGGGTCAGTCTCAGAGCCAGGGGTCCCAGTGGCTGCTCCCCGGGCTTTTCCTGCTGCAGGGAGGCAGAGGAGGGGGTGGAACCTCCTCAGCCCCCCAGTTCCACTCAGACACCCCTGACCCAAAAACCACCATCTGCTGGGCACCGCAACCTGGCTGCTGAAGGGGCACTGGTGCCACCTCTCTGTGCCTGTCCCCAGGGCTGGCACCTCCTGGGGGATCCCACAGCAACACTGGGATCCCACAGAGACGTTGGGATCCCACCCTGGCCCTTCCTGGTAGATCCCACAGTGCCATTGGCATCCCACAGCAACATTGGGATCCTGCTGTGATCCCTCCTGGAGGATCCCACAGTGCCATTGGCATCCCACAGTGACATTGAGATCCCACAGTGACTTTGGGATCCCACAGTGACTTTGGGATCCCACAGTGCTATTGGGATCCCGCAGTGACATTGGGATCCCGCAGTGACATTGGGATCCCGCAGTGACATTGGGATCCCACAGTGACATTGGGATCCCACAGTGCCATTGAGATCCCACAGTGACATTGAGATCCCACGGTGCCATTGGCATCCCGCAGTGACATTGAGATCCCACAGTGACTTTGGGATCCCACAGTGACATTGAGATCCCCCAGTGACTTTGGGATCCCACAGTGACATTGGGATCCCACAGTGACACTGGGATCCCGCAGTGACTTTGGGATTCCACAGTGCCATTGGGATCCCACAGTGACATTGGCATCCCGCAGTGCCATTGGCATCCCGCAGTGCCATTGGCATCCCGCAGTGCCATTGGGATCCTGCAGTGCCATTGGGATCCCGCAGTGGTCACTCCTGGGGGATCCCACAGTGCCATGACTCCCCAGGGGCAGGGTTTTGGTTTTGTTCCCCATGTGATACAAAGCTGACCCTTTCAGGCTTTACATTGGCTTTTCCAGTGGCAGGAAGGAGCCGCTCTGGGGCCTGCTGGTCCTGCCCTGCTGGGGACACAGCAGGACGGGCTCGGCCACGGGTGGCTTTGGGGGCTCAGGGTGATTTGGGGGCTGTTTTCTGCTCAGCTGAGGGTGCAAGGCCGGGTGTGCCCCCACCCTGTGCCCCTGCAGCGGGCAGCGCTCCGGGAGCAGGGAAAGGGGCGGGACGGGAGGGGCAGCACTGGGGAACACAACGGGAAAGGGTCTGAAACACCCAGGGCGGCCGGGAGGGGACAGGGTCACCCTTGTGGGGCTGGGGACGGGATCCTGCTCGGGGACACAGGGACAGGGTCCTGCTCAGGGACACAGGGACAGGATTCTCCCCCGGGACACAGGCACAGACTCCCGCAGAGCTGCCCTGGCCCTGCTGTGCTCTCCTCCCTGCCCGGGGCTGTCCGGGGCGCTCGGGGTCCGTGGGAATGCGGATCCTCGGGGACCCCCAGCAGGACGTGGCCATCGATGCCCCCTCCAGCTCCGGACCCCCGGCCCCTCCGAGCCCCAGCGCCTTTCCCGGTGCCCCGGCCCCGCGCCGGTCCCGCTCGGGGCCCCGGGCCCGGGGTCACCCGCTCCTTCCCGGGGGCGCGACCCCCGCGGGCCCCCGAGAGACACCGAGACCCCCCGGACACGCCCATTGGCCACGCCCATTCAACGACCGCGCCCAGAAATGACGACACCCTTAGCACAGACCACGCCCACGTCCCTGGCATATTCCCGCCTATTTTAAGGCCACGCCCCTTCTCGGCCCACGCCCCCTCCCATAGTCCTCGCGCTCTTTGCCTGCCACGCCCCCTTGCCAAAGCCACGCCCCCAGCCCAGGCCAATCCCCGCGGTGTGCCGGGCGCAGACCCCGCCTAAAGCCCCGCCCCTTCTGGCATCCCAGCCTCGTCTCCGCTTTCCCCGCCCTTCTCAGGCCACGCCCCCACAGATCGCGCCCATCCAGCCGCGAACCAGCTCATCGGGCCACGCCCCTTCCCGCGCTCAACGATCACCACGCCCCCTTCCTTCTGCGCAGGCGCAGTTCATCAGACCCCGCCCCCCAGCCCCGCCCCTCCGCGCTCCCCGCTCGTTCCGCCGCCCGCGCGCCCGGACTGCAGTTCCCAGCATGCCGCGCGCGCGGAAGGGGCGTGGCCGCGGCGCCGCTTCCGTGCTGGCGGCGAGGCGGAGGAGCGGCAAGATGGCGGCGGCGGCGGTGCTGGAGCTGCAGCGCGCGCAGTCCCTGCTCTCCACCGACCGCGAGGCCTCCATCGGCATCCTGCACTCCATCGGTGAGCGCCGGCCCGCCGCCCGCGCCGCCCGCGCCGCGCCGCCGCCCGCGCCGCGCCGAGCCCCGCGCCGCCGCCGCTGCTGACTCACCGTGCGCGCCGGGCGGGAGCGCGGCCTGGGCCCGGCCCCGCGGCGCTGCCCCGCGCCGGGACGGCACCGGCGGCGGCCCCCGCGCGTGGGGGCACGGGCGGCAGGAGCTGTCGGTGCGGGGCGGAGCGGGGGCTACACTCCGGGAGCCGGTGCCCGGTGCGTGCCCGCGGAGCCGCTCAGAGCAGCCCCAGAGCCGGGCCGGCCGCTCCTCCCCGTCCCGCTGGAATAAACGCGCCGGCCCGGGAGCCCCGATCGGACCCTGCCGGTGCCGGTAGCGCGGGGTGTCGGGGTGGTTCGGGGTGCGGTGTCACGGCCCGGTCCCGCCGTGCCCTAGGCCGGGAGCGCTCCGATGTTTGCGCTGCCGTTCCGCCGGTGCTGACCCGCACGGAGCCGCGGAGGTTTCCCGGTGTCGCGGCCCGGCTCCGCTCCTGGCCGGAGCAGCTCCCTCGGGGTTCGCTTCTCCCAGCCCGGGCCCCTTCGGGGGCGCTCGGTGCTGTGGGGGGTGCGGGCACGGCGCGGCGCTGGGCGAGCTCGGCACTGCTGGGTACAGCAGGAGGGCCTGGCCCTGGTGACCTCTGTGGGATGTCACCCCCGCTGTCACCCCCCTGTGTCGGGAGAAGTTTCCGAGTGTCCCCGCTGGAGCTGGCTGTGCTGCCCGGCTCTCGGAGCTGGGTTTGTTTGTCCCGCGGTGTTTTGCTCGTGTCGGGGTCGGGCTCAGTCCGGACTCAGCCCCTGGTGTGGGTGGGAGTGTCAGGAGTGGCCCAGGCAGTGTTGCTGTGATGTTTTTCTCCTTTAGAGCAAGGTTCTTTCACTTTTGGTAGGGAATTAGAGGGGTGAGAGCCGCAGTTGCAGTTCCTAGAACCGGGGTTCGGGCTCTGTTCGTGTGTGGGTTGGAGCAGCTCCCTGTGCTGGGGGGTGGCAGGGAGGGAAGGGCGCTCACATGGAGCTGCTGCTGCTGTGCACGCTGGGCTTGTGCTGCTGGCTGTCACTTGTCCCTTTATCTGCCTCGGAGCAGAGTCACTCCCTGGAGCAGAGGGTGGTGGCACTGCCAGGACTCAGCTGTGGCAGCAGGTGTGACAGCAGAGTGGGGAGGGATGTACCCACCTCACTTTGCTTGTGCTTCACTGTGTCCATGGGATCTCAGCTTAATGCACAAAGCAGCAACATGAGCAGTCCCAGAGTGGGGTGTCCAACCCCAGAAATGCCATTAAATGTCTCTTGTGCTCTGGTGGGTGATGCTGGTTCTTAGTGACACTTGCGCAGCTGGACAAGCTCAGATTGTTCAAACCTGGGGCTGGAGTGAGCAGGGGGGTCTGTGGTGAAGGCCCTGTGGAGCACAGACAGAGCATTGCCAGCTTCCCTGCACTGAATTTAAACTTCCCAGAGCTCTTGGGCCAGGCTGAGCTCCCTGGTGCCTGTTGGAGCAGGTCCTGCTCAGGGCACACATCCAGGAGCTGAGCAGCAGGGATGGTTTCCATCTGAAACACCACTAAAGGCAACTTTCCTGCTCTTTTTCTCCCTAGTGAAACGTGATGTCCAGGAAAACGATGAGGAAGCAGTGCAAGTCAAAGAGCAGAGCATCCTGGAGCTGGGGTCACTGCTGGCCAAGACTGGGCAGGCAGAAGGTGAGCCTGAAATCAGGAATTGAGGTAACAGGCAGGAGATCCTGCAGCCAGTGGGTTTGGTTTCCTTAGTGGGATAGCTGGAAAAACAGCTTTTGGTAGGAAATGTTCTCTCAGAGACAGGACAAAAACTAAAAACCAAATAAAGAACATAAATATTAATTTGCTGTTCCTGCTTGGCCCAGTGTTCCAAACAATGCACAGTTCAGTCTGTGGCCTTTGATGTGGAGCTGGTTCCGTGTGGATGACTGAAGTTTTGCTAAGTTATGTTTGAGATAAGAGGTGTCTCCTGCTTGGTTTCAAATGGGAAGGTTTGTCCCATGAGATATTTTCTCACCAGCAGCTCCTCTCACAATCCATTGATTTATCTGCTGGCCATTACATCAGCAGCCCCTGTCCAGCTCTGCAGGGGACAGTCCCTCTATTGTGAGTGTGTGAGGGGACTGGGATGGAGTTGACTTCTCTGTTCAGTGATGATTTGGAGTCTGTTCCTGTTTCCTGGAGAGCTCAAGGCGGCACTTGGTTGTTTTGCCCTCAGCAGTTTAGGGCTGTACCTTTCCCCTGGAGCATTTCAGGACACTGTGTCTGTGCCCAGAGTGTTCTGTGGAAATGTTTCCTCTGGGGTGGGGAAAACACCCAGCACCTGGGTCAATCCCACTGCAAGGGCACCAGCCTGACTTCAGAGCAGCTCATGGAAAGTTCCTGAGGGCTCAGCCACGGCTCCAGGTCACAGTTGGTATTTATTGTGCAATGTCCCTCGGTGCTGGGCTGGGCCATGTCACTGCTCTGTGCTGGGATGAGCATTCCAGCCCTGGTCCCGCCGTGGGTGGCACTGGGACAGGGCTGACTGGTCCTGAGAGGCGCTGTCCTTGTCCCCTCACTCAGGTGATTCCTCTGATTCCTGCTGGGGGCTGCCTTTAGGGTGTCTGGGGTAAAACAAACCCCTCCAGCACAGGGTTTTCCTGCTCCTGCAGGACAGGGGAAGCTGCTGTGCAAGTGCCCTTTCCTGGCTGGGGTCAGGAGCTCTGTGGGTGTCTGTGCTGTGCCAGTGCCCTTTGCACCCTGCTGTTTGCTCCGCAGAGATCACCAAACGTGATCAGCAGGGCAGATGGGTGTGTTTGGGTAAAAAGGGGGAAATCAGAGTTTCTCCAGGTCAGTGTGGATGTGCTGCTGGTGAGGGCAGAGTTCTTGTGGCCTCCTCAGCTCTGCAGAGCTTGGGGCAGGGTTGAGTTGAAGCTGAAGCTTGGCACAAGGATAGAGAACTCCAGGGTTTTCCCAGAGGGTCGTAATTGATGGATTTATTTTCTTTCAAGGGGAAGGCTGAAATTATTGACAGTAACACTGTTAACTCATCAAACTCAGGGCTGTGAGGGGCAAACATGGAATGTGTTTGTGGTCTATTAAAGGCACCAATAACTGCAGAGTGAGTGTGTTCTGGAGGGAAGGAAATGGACTTAGTGCCATTCAGAAGCCATGTGTGTGTGCAGCTTAGAGGGAGATCAGCAGGACCTGGAGGTGTTTTCTGGAGTTGTGGGGATGAAGGACAAGGTACCCTGGCTTAGGGTGGTGCTGGGGCTGTGGGAAGGGCTCCGGCCCTTCCCCTCCTGTCACCTTTCTGGGTAGGAGTGGCAGGTCAGGGGCAGCAGCACCATCGCCAGGTACAGCTGCTCCCAGTGCTGGGCTCACACTGGGGTTTCATCCTGGGGCTTTCACTGCACAGGGTTTGGTTGTAGCCAGTGGAATTTCTGGGACAGCTTTGAGGGGTTCCAGTGGCCAAAGAGGTGGTGGCTGCACTGTCCCTGGAAGGGGATAAATTAAGTTCAGTTTATTCTAAATCTGCACTATGGGATGTTTAGCAACCTTCCAGTGCCTTAATGGGCTCCAGGAGCTGGAGAGGGAGTTGGACAGGACCCAGGGAATGGCTCCCAGTGCCAGAGGGCAGAGATGGACGGGATATTGGGAATTAGGAATTGTTCCCTGTGAGGGTGGGCAGGCCCTGGCACAGGGTGCCCAGAGCAGCTGGGGCTGCCCCTGGATCCCTGGCAGTGCCCAAGGCCAGGATGGGGCTGGGAGCCCCCTGGGATAGTGGAAGGTGTCCCTGCCATGGCAGGGGTGGCACTGGGTGGGCTTTGAGGTCCCTTCCAACCCAAAGCATTCTGTGATTCTGTGACTCTACTGAACTGCAGCCTTTGTTTACAAAAATAACAATAATACAAGTGACCCCCTTCAATCCTTTTATCTTTATCAAGCAGATAAAATTGTAGATTGAATACTAAACTTGTAGACTGATTACTTTTCTTTGTGACAGTTCTAGATTTTTATAGCATTTCACAGAGCTGTAGGGTTGGAATATCTGGATTGGGAATTTGGGTATGTGCAGTGTTAGCTGGTGGAAGCACGTCCCTGAGGATGAGCTGCAGGCTTCATTTTCCAGAGCTGCTGCTCATCACTCCTGCAGAGCTGTCAATCCCACCCCTTTACCAGGCATTGCATTTTCTTTAGAAAAATAAAATCCTAAAAATAGTTGATGGTTACGTTGGTAGGAGAGGGAAATTTCTGTGGGAACTTGAAGGCTGCCTGGCTGAATGTGGAGTTTGCAGAATGCACAGCTGCATTCCAGCTGTTGACTTGGGCTCTGCTTTCTGGGGAGCTCTGGGGCAGCTCTGGAGCACATCAGTGGGATGCTAAACAGTGCAGTGTGTTCCACTGGAGTTTTCCTTCTTTGTTCTGCAGTTCCTGTGGGAAAGAGTGTGTTGGGCACTGATCCCACTGGTCCTGAGGAGCTGGGGGAGGCAGGGATGCACAGGAGGAGGGTTCCTGGTACTGCTTGGGAGCTGCTGGATCTTGGAGAGCCTCAATTGGATGCAGAGCCCACCTTTCACAGCTCCCAGCAGATGCTGGAGAGGAGCTCTGTGCACAGCTGATGTGTTGGATTGTGCTGGTTTGTTTGCTGTGTGTGAGACCAAAGCATTTGCCTTGCATTAAAATGATTGGGATTTGCATCCAGGACTTGTACTGGAGATTAAATAAACCCCAGAACTGGGTGGTGTGGGAAAAGTCATGGAGCAGCAGGTTCCTTGTGAGTCCAGACTGCCTGCAGGTTGCAGTCTGAGGTGTGGAAGTAGCTGCACCTTCAGTGTAAAAAAAGCTGCTTGTTTATGCTCTGGCAGAGAGAAAATAAAACTTTCTGGGAGCAGGTGTGGCACAGAGCACCCTGTGGTGTTCTTGTACTGAGTCTGGGTGCTTTGCAGGGCTCTGGGTTTGTGCTTTGCAGGGCTCTGGGTTTGTGCTTTGCTGGATCTGGGCTTGTGCTTTGCTGTGCTCTGGGTTTGTGCTTTGCTGGGCTCTGGGTTTGTGCTTTGCTGGGCTCTGGGTTTGTGCTTTGCTGGGCTCTGGGTTTGTGCTTTGCAGGGCTCTGGGTTTGTGCTTTGCTGGGCTCTGGGTTTGTGCTTTGCTGGGCTCTGGGTTTGTGCTTTGCTGGGCTCTGGGTTTGTGCTTTGCTGGGCTCTGGGTTTGTGCTTTGCTGGGCTCTGGGTTTGTGCTTTGCAGGGCTCTGGGTTTGTGCTTTGCAGGGCTCTGGGTTTGTGCTTTGCAGGGCTCTGGGTTTGTGCTTTGCTGGGCTCTGGGTTTGTGCTTTGCTGGGCTCAGGATCTCCTGCTCTGCAGTTTGGGAATTAAAGCTGAGGTCACACTTGAGTTAAGTTCTGTTTGTTCTAAATCTGCACTTTGGGATGTTTAGCAACCTTCCAGTGCCTTAATGGGCTCCAGGAGGTGGAGAGGGAGTTGGACAGAACCCAGGGAATGGCTCCCAGTGCCAGAGGGCAGAGCTGGATGGGATATTGGGAATTGGGAATTGTTCCCTGGGAGGGCAGGCCCTGGCACAGGGTGCCCAGAGCAGCTGGGGCTGCCCCTGGATCCCTGGCAGTGCCCAAGGCCAGGCTGGATGGGGCTGGGAGCAGCCTGGGACAGTGGGAGGTGTCCCTGCCATGGCAGGGGTGGCACTGGATGGGCTTTGAGGTCCCTTCCAACCCAAACCATTCTGGGATTCTGTGATCACTGGGTGATTGTAAAAAGTGAGTTCTACGTGTTAAGGGAGTGACAAATGAGGTGTGTCAGCTTGATTAAACTTAAAGTAAATAGGTTAAAAAACCCAAAAATATGAAGAATAATTTGTTAAAAAAATCAAAAACATGAAGAATAATTTGTAGATATTAATAAGATGTTGTTATAACAATTAGCATTAGCATTCTTTTGCATTACTGCTAAATGAAATACAGAGGAACCCTTGTTTACATTTGTTTTTATTGGAATCCTTCCAAACTGAAATTCTCCTGATACTCCTCCATATACTAATTGAAATAAAATTAGACTAATCTCTTATTTTAGTTTTGATTCAGTACCAGTTTGGTGTAGAAGATTTCTGAATTAGTCATTCCCAGCTTTGTTTTGATTTTGCTTTTCTGTGGAACCTTGTAAACACAGTAGTGTGAGATCCACCTGATATTTGGGTGAGACTTGGAAATCTGGGGCAGAGAGAGCTGTGGTTTCAGTGTGCAGACCTGGTGCTGATGAGTCAGCACTGAAGCCTGCCCCTGCAGGATCATCTTCCCAAACTGGGAGCAGCCCTGTCCAGGACCTCCCCAAAACCACGTGGTGTTTGTTGTAGGAGACTTTTCACTTGTGCTCTGCACTTCCACCACGTCCAACATTCCTTGGTGCCTCTGAGTGCTGGAGCTGCTGTGCTGGGGCTGCCACATTCCTCTGCTCCCTGGCTATCACAACTTCAGTGTTTGTCCATAAAAAAAGACATTTCCTTTTTCCACCTCTTATAGAGACAGGTTTTATAACTGTGAATTAATGAGGAGACTTAGAAGAGAAATGTTAAGTGAGATCAGAGCTGATCAGATAAAGGTGGAGTTGGAGTGTTAAGGAATATGATTTCCAGTGGTGGAACACACGGTGGATCCTGTCACAGACATCTTTTATGAAAAATCCTTTCCTTAGGATTTTTCCTCCTAAGAATCTGAGAGGCCTCAGGAGCAAAATGTAAACAATGGTTATCTGCTGCTGTGCAATGCAACAGGTGCATCTGGGATTGGGCTCATGTGGTTGTTTCTAATTAATGGCCAATCACAGTCAGCTGGCTCGGACAGAGAGTCTGAGCCACAAGCTTTTGTTATAATTTCTTCTTTTTCTGTTCTTAGCCAGCCTTCTGATGAAATCCTTTCTTCTATTCTTCTAGTATAGTTTTAATATAATATATATCATAAAATAATAAATCAGCCTTCTGAAACATGGAGTCAGATCCTCGTCTCTTCCCTCATCCTCAGACCCCTGTGAACACTGTCACAGGATCCAACATCCTGGGCTTGGCTAGGTGGGGCAGATTAAGGCATGAAACTGTGAGTTCATACAAACACACCTAAATGATAAACTCCCATCCTGATTTTATCGAAAAATCTCAGAGCATTGAACAAATCCTTACATTTTAATGGTGGGGCAGTTACAGCTGGGGGGAGCTGCAGTAGCAGGCAGTGCTGGGGTGAGGCTGCAGCCCCTGTGTGTCCCTGTTTGCTCCAGGGCTCCCTGCAGGTGACATTTGTCACTCTGTCCTGTGGGTGATGCTGAAAAACCACCTGGGGAAGGTTTGCTGTGACAAATCCTGGTGCGTGCCATGTGTGGCTGCTCCAGCTGGGCTCAGCTCTTGGCTGGGGAGTGCGTCTGATGTTTTGGGGTTTTTTGCAGAGCTGGGAGGACTCCTGAAGTACGTGAGGCCCTTCCTGAACTCCATCAGCAAGGCCAAGGCTGCACGCCTGGTGCGCTCCCTGCTCGACCTCTTCCTGGACATGGAGGCAGCCACAGGACAGGAGGTGAGGCTGCAGCTGCAGCACCAGGCTGTTCCTCAAAAGCCTGCAACACCATTATCTGACCTAGTTTGCTTCTCACTGAAGAATTATTCATGTCAGGAAGCAGAGTTTTAATGCATTTGGATGTATTTTATAAATAAAACATCAGATAATTGAATTTATAACCATGTTTTTTCTGCAGGTCTCTCCCTGCTGCGGTTTAGGAGTGATTCCCACCATGGGCATTTGTCTTAGATTCTTGTTGTTTCCTCAAGTTGTGCCAAGGGAAGTTTAGATTGGATATTAGGGAAAATTCCTTCATTGAATGGGTTGTTCCAGCCCTGGCACAGCTGAACAACCCATTCCAGTCCTGTCCCTGGAAGGATTTAAAAGCCCTGTGGAGGTGGCACTTGGGGACATGGGTCAGTGGTAGCCTTGGCAGTGCTGGGGGAGTGGTTGGACTCTGATCTTAGAGGGCTTTTCCAGCCTCAGTGGTTGTAGGTGCAGCATTTGGAGTATTCTGTAGTGTGAGCAGTGTTGGGAATGTGTTCCCAGGGAGCTTGGAGCAGGAATGCTGCAGGTGGTGTGGGATGGCACAGAGCTGCAGGAGCCGCTGCCGGGGGCTGTCCAGGAGCTGGTCAGGATTGCAGCTGGACACTCCTGTGGTGGTGTTTCACTGCACAGAGACACAAAAGTTACTCCTGAAGTGGGAGTGGAAAGGGTTTGGCAGCTGCCAGGGGATGAACTCCCCCGGCAGAAGCCCTGAGACAGTGCCCAGTTAGGGTTCACTCCATTCTCATCAGCTCCATAGGATACTGTTTTTCCTTTTTTTTTTTTCCCCAGTTGTTGGGGTTTTGGGAGCAGGATAAGGACAGGAGCACCTTGGGAGGTGGCACAGGACGGGTCTGGGCAGCAGGTTGGGGATAAAACCCACCTGAAACCTGCACTCTTGGACTGGCAGATTGCAGGCTGGAGAGGTTCTGCTATGCTGAGGGGCAGGTGACATTCTCATTAGCCAAATTAGCACAAAATTAACCAAATTAGAACTGTCATCCTCTAGTGCAGGTAGCCCAGGCAATGTCCCTTGTTTGCAGCTCAGTCCTTGTGGCTTGTGGGTGAGGAATGGTGGCAGAATGTTTTCCCCCTCTTTCTCTAACAGATGAGCTCAGGGGAAATGGGGTGGGGTGTTCAGGTGAGAATTCCCAGAAGTGTCAGGAGGAAATGAGCAGCTGCAGGCTTTTCTCAAGGTAATTTGGTGTGAAGGACAACGTTCAAATGCAGTTGCAGAGGAGGAGCAGGTTGGAGTAATGGTGATGGAAATAATAAAAAGTCAGTAAAAATAGAAATTTTATTCTGAAGCCAACCCCAAAACCTTAAGGAAAGATGACATCAACCTGTGAGATCCTTGATGCAGCAATCTCAAATCCTTTCTGAAATGTTCCAAGGCTTGTCTGCTTCCTCAGGGTAGCTCACATCCAGAGTGCTCCCAGGAGCCCAGTAAAGCGGTGAAATTGGAGATTTCTCCAGCTCCTAATGCTCCTGCTATCACCCTGTAATAAATTGAGACTTCATAATGGCTTTTCATAAAATGTTCACGTTTAATAAGCAGTGAGGAGGAGCTGACAAGGCCTGCAGGGTTGAGCTGCAATCCAGAGGTTTTGGGAAGAGCAGTTCCTGAGCCTGGCACCACAGGATGACTTACTGTGTGTTATGGGCCAGATAAGAGAAAATAATATCTGAGCTGGAGCAGTTCTGCTTTATCCATCAAGGGAGTCTCAGCCTGAAAAAGATGGGAAGATTTTGAGTTTCTTTGCTGTGCTTTGAAATGATGGATGAGGCCCCCAACGCAGAACTCAGCACCTCTGCTGCTTATACAGATTACTTGATTTATCTAGGCCCTAAAGCACATGAAATTTATTTTTATTTATAGAAAATACTCCATGACTGTGGGTTTAAACTCTGGGAGAGCTTTACTGCCTACCCCAAATGCCTCTGGTGTCACTGGGAGCCATTTGGGGTGGGCACTGACAAGGAAAGTGTCTAGAAATGACTTCTTTCTTTCTGCTCCCTTTAAGGTTGACCTGTGTTTAGAGTGTATTGAGTGGGCCAAATCAGAGAAAAGGACTTTCCTACGTCAGGCTCTGGAGGTAGGTGCCACACCCCAAACATGGGGAGCAGCATCATCCCCTTGGCACATTTAATACCTGGAAAAGTAGAGAGCATTTGTGTGCTGTTCACATCTTTCTCTGTGTCAGGGGAGGGCATTAATCACACTGCAATTCTCTGTAAAAATTCAGGGTTTTACTCCTTGTGCAGGAGGCCTTGCATGATTGGACCACACAATGTGACAAATGCAGATGAATGTAGTGAAGTTTGTGCAGAGAAGAATACAAAAGTTCATTTTACAAAACAAATCTGTTCTGGTTTCCTCACAGCAGTTCCTTTTCTGTTCTCCAGGCCAGGCTGGTCTCTCTCTACTTTGACACCAAGAGGTACCAGGAAGCTCTGCAGCTAGGTGAGGCTCCACTAGGTGGTGGTAAATCTTTGCTTTTCATTTACTCCTGCCAAGGAAAGCCAGCACCTCTGTCATCTTCCGTGAGAGATTTTGCTGGATTTGGGTCTTAATTTCTCAATGCTGGTGCAGTTCTGGCACCTTCTGCTGTAGCTGGGTGATGACAGCTTTTAGAGGTGTCTTTGTTCTCTCTGTTTCACCATCCTCACCCGTCTCACCTGGGCCTCAGACCAGTTTGGGTGGGGCTTGGAGCAACCTGGGAGGTGTCCCTGCTTATTTTTGAGCTTTAAGGCCCCTTCCATCCAAACCCAGTCTGGGATTCTGTGATTTGTTCATTGCAGGTAATTTTGGGATCTGTATCCAGCTGAAGGCCACAGATTTGGCTCCTGCTGGAATATTCTGCTGTGGCCACAGAGGCTGAAGGGAGAAAAGACCTTTTTTTCAATTTGCTCAAACACAGCCCCAGTTAAACCAGGAAATGGCAAAACCTCTGTGGGTGTCATTAGCCAAGGTCTTAGGGAGGCTTTAAGAATTTGCCCCTGCACCACCCAAGGGATGGAAATAAACCAGTGAACTCCTGCTCTGCCCCAGAGCAGAGTAAAGCAGGACCTCCTACAGCTCCCCTGGTGCTTTTAAAATGCTCATTTTCCAAATGACTGCAGTGCTGTAAGTGAGGCTTAAGCTGTAATTGAGATTTAAGGTTCAAGTGAGGTTTAAGCTGTGAGGTTTGAGCTGTCTGAGGGGTGTTGGCACAGCCTGCTCTGCCAGGGACACAGCCTGAACTGCTCACCTGGGACCCAGAACTTCTTAACTTGTGTGGTGGCACGAGCCTGTGTCACATCCAGAGTCCGCTGGGTGATATGTCTTGTCAGAATATTGAGTTCATGGAATTCAGGATGGAATTAGAACTCATTTGCATAGGGATAGGTAATGCACGTGGGTTTAAACTGACCAGAGGCCACACTCCAAAGCTATGCCTGGGGAGTTGAGGAGGTCTGTGCCTCTGGGGCAGGCTCTGGTGCCCTGTCAGGGTGTCAGTGCTGTGCACAGCGTTCCTGTGTGGCTAAGGAGGTGGCTGTGGCCATGGGGAGTAGGTGCAGGCAGGGTCTCTCAGGGATGTTTCCAGGGAGAATCCATTTGTTTCTGGCCACTTTCAGCTCTGGTTATCAGCTCCTGAGCACAGCAAGGGAGGAGGAGGATTTTAGGAGACAAATTTCCTCTAGGATTGCTCATTCTGTCCTCACAAGGCTGTGGTGTGGCAGCTTATCCTGACATTTCCTAGGCTGTCCCTTCCAGCCTCCTGAATCTGGCCTGCAGATGTCCCGAGTAAAATCTTTCCTTCCTCATCCCACTTTCTCAGGAGTTTCTTGAGAATGCTCCATGCTGCCAAGGGGGCACTTGTGCAGCAGAGGGAAATCACCTGGGCACGGTGCCAGGGAAACCATCCCAGCTGCCCATCCCCTCCAGGGCACTGTGCTGCCTGCACCCCACCTCTGCCACAGAACTGCTTCATCCTCCTGCTCTGGACTGGCCCTGTCCCCCCATTATTCCCTCTCCCTTGCTTTTCCTTGGAAGGACAGGTTGTATGAGCCTCACATCCCTCCCTGGAAGCCCTGGCTGCTGGGGGGGTGGATGGCTGTAGCCATGATATTTCCTGAAAACTCCTTTCCTTGGGATTTTTTCTCCTGAGAAGCTGAGAGACCTCAGGAACAAAATGCAAACAATGGTTATCTGCTGCTGTGGAATGTAACAGGTGCATCTGGGATTTGTCTCATGTGGTTGTTTCTAATTAATGGCCAATCACAGTCAGCTGGCTCAGACTCTCTGTCCGAGACAAACTTTTGTGGTCATTCCTTCTTTTTCTCTTCTTAGCCAGCCTTCTGATGAAATCCTTTCTTCTATTCTGTTAGTATAGTTTTAATATAATATATATCATATAAAATAATAAATCAGCCTTCTGAAACATGGAGTCAGATCCTTGTCTCTTCCCTCACCCTTGGACCCCTGTGAACACTGTCACAGATGGCCCCTGGAGAGGCTTTTTGTGGATGTTTTTTGGGTGCTGATGATACAGAGCAGCTCACAGTCCTGTCCTTGCCCTCTGCCAGGCTCCCAGCTGCTTAGGGAGTTGAAGAAGATGGATGACAAGGCACTGCTGGTGGAAGTGCAGCTCCTAGAGAGCAAGACTTACCATGCCCTGAGCAATCTGCCAAAAGCAAGAGCAGCCTTAACCTCGGCCAGGACTACAGCCAATGCCATCTACTGTCCCCCCAAGCTGCAGGCAGCGCTGGACATGCAGTCAGGTGAGGCACCAGGACCAGGACAGCACCCAGGACTGCCCTGACACATCATTTGTCTGATACTGTGTTTTCTGAGGGAATCCTGGGAAGTGGTGCTTGCTGGGGCTGTCACATTCACATTTTCTGAAAAATCTCTTTGCCCAAGATTTTTCTCCTGGGAAGCTGAGAAGTCTCAGAGAAAAAGGAAAACAGTAATTATCTCATTTGCTTCTCCTCCATTTTGCTCATGTGGAATGTGTGTGGAGATTGTTTACCCACAGGTGATTGTTTCACTGGATTCTGCTGTGAGTTGTTTTCACTCTTTGGCCAATCAGGGCCAAGCTGTGTTGGGACTCTGGAGAGAGTCACAAGTTTTCATTATCTTATATAATATTATTATTATATTAATAGCATTAATATAATAATATTACATTAATATATTAATATACTATCATTATATTCGTATATTAATATAATATTATGATATTAATGCTATCTTTTTTAGCTTTCTGTATTCTTTAGTATAGTATAGTTTAGTATTCTTTAATAGAATATAGTATAATAAAATAATAAATTAGCCTTCTGAGAACATGGAGTCAGGTGCATCATTCCTTCCTGCCATGGAGGACCCTGCAAATACAACAGTGGGGCCCCAGGGTATCACCAGTTCTGCCTCAGGTGGCATCAGCTTTGTTCCTGACACTTTTCAGGCCAGCTTTGAAAGCTGCCAGTGGTGGAGGGTCCCTCAGCTCCCCAGGTGCTGCCGTTCCAGCCTCACACTCTGTTCCCGACCCACTTTGCAGGCACTCACCTGAAGCGCCCCAAGCTTGTCTGTCTAAAAATGTCCTTGTAAGAGAGGCTGTGGATTTTTTTCTGCTAGACATGAGGCAAGGGGGGCACAGGAGGAAAGGTTTCTCTTCACTCAAGTCAGAGATAAAGCACTGAACAGCCAAATTGTTCTGTCCTCTCCCAGCCATGCTCAGAATTAACCTGTTTGTGCCTCTCCCAGGTATTATCCATGCAGCAGAAGAGAAGGACTGGAAAACAGCCTATTCATATTTTTATGAGGCATTTGAGGGCAATGATTCAATTGACAACCCCAAAGCCATCACTGCTCTGAAATACATGCTGCTGTGCAAAATCATGCTCAACAGGTAGGTGGCAGATGGTTCTGGGAAGAATTCTGCCTGCATTTCCAGGGGAAGAGCTTTTTGTTGATGGGACTCCGAACTAATGGGCTCAAGCAATGTCTTAATCACCTGATCAGTGCTGCTGATGTGGTGATGTTTGGGTTGTAGTCCTTTGCTGTCATTTGGGGATTTTTGAGGTGCTCTGGGGTTTAAGCTGACCATGTTCCTGTAAAAATCCTTGGTATAATTCCTCTGCTCCCTTCCTTCTGCAGCCCAGAAGATGTGCAAGCATTAGTGAGTGGGAAGCTTGCTCTGCGGTATGCAGGAAGACAGGTACAGAAATTTAACCCTTTCTATCTTCCTCATACCTCAATGCTGCCTTATTCTTCTTGTCAAACACTTAGCTCTTTTCATACCAAAATACCCATCACTCCTGAGTGTCCTGAACGAGATCCAGAACTGATTAAATTCCCATGAGTCATTGCCAGGAGTCAGTTGCCTTCAGAGGGTTTTACAGTGATTTTCACAACCAGAGAATTTGGGCTGCCCAAATTTGGGCTGTTTTTCTCCTTCCTCCTTTTCTTCATCAGCTACAAACTGCCTGATGCCATCAGCTCCTTGTCTCCTTGCTCTCAGCAGCTGCTGCAGTGTTTAAATCTGAGTTGCTGCTTGTACTTCATTGTAGCCAGTGCTGAGAATCCATTGCTGGCAGTGCAGCTCAGGCAGTCAGGGAGGTGTGAAATCCCCTGCTTGTTCTGCCAGGCTGGGAAAACCACCCTCAAATTCAACTCAGGGGCTTGTAGAGGGTGCAGGGCCACAGTCCAGGTGTGCCAGGCTGGGATCCTGCTGCCCTCAGGGGCTGTGCTCAGCCTGGGCTTTGCTGTGACGCAGGAGCTGCTGCTCTCCTCCCACAGGGGATTGGGAATTAGCAGAGCTCAGTGAGCAAAGGTCTGACGTGGGGATATCCCAGGAAGGGCAGCCCCAATCCTGCCTCATCCCTCTGCCCTGAGTGGCAGCTGAGGCTCCTCCCCAGGGCAGGGGATCCTGGCTGTGCCCAGGATGTGCTTTGAGCCAGCCCTGACCAGCAATTCCTGCTGGGGGAGCAGGGAGAGAGCAGCCCTGGGGCAGTCCTGGAATATCCCCACTTGGAAAGGAGCACAAGGATCCAGTCCAGCTCCTGGCTCTGCACAGGGCAGGGCAGTCCCAAAAGATGGGGCAGCAGAAGCCTGGGGCTTGTGCACCGCAGGCACCAGGCTGTCCTTGTCCTGTCCCTCCCCTTGGGCTCTGCTCGGCTGTTCCCTGCTGGGATTACCACTGTGGGCTGTAAATGGGCTTGTTTGGGGATCAGGCTTTTGCTTTATGGGGTGTAGAGAAGGCTCATCCCTGGTGCTGTCCATGGTGGGTGTCCATAGGAGCTGCTGCCCTGCCCCTGTCACTCAGCAGAGAAGTGGCTGTGCTGGAGGGCCCTGGTCATTAAGCAAGTGCCAAAATGTGCACTTGCCTTAAAAACAGCATCAAACTCACTCCCAACCTGCAGCTGGTGCTGTCAGACCCGGGTGCTTTGTCCTTCTGGAGATGTTTCAGGTCGTGTCTTGCAGCTGCCTGGCTTCTCCTCCCCTCACAGCTGCTCTCCCTGTGCCTGTGGCAGTGGCAGTGAACATTCCTGCTTTGCTCTTTGAGCACGTTCCCAGGCTACTGCACAGTTGGCATATTCACCCTGAGAGGAGAATCCAGAGGAAAATAACCTGCTCTGGTTCTCTTTCCCCACAGACAGAAGCACTAAAATGTGTGGCACAGGCCAGCAAGAACCGGTCGCTGGCAGATTTTGAAAAGGTGAGTCAGGGACACAGAGGATGGGCCTGGCTGGGCAAAAACCAGGCAGAAATGCCAGGTTTGGAATGTTGTAGAAGCTGTTACATCCCACAGCAGGAAACCATGGAAACATTGATGGAATGCATCAAGAAATACCCCCCAACAATCAACTGGTTGCGTTTTCAGTGCGTGGGGGGTAAACTTGCTTGAACCCAGTTTTTTCCTTTTTTTTTCCTTTTTTCTTCTATTTTCCTCTCCTCTTTTCCTCTCCTCTTTTCCTCTCCTCTTTTCCTCTCCTCTTTTCCTCTCCTCTTTTCCTCTCCTCTTTTCCTCTCCTTTTTTTTTTCTTTTTGGAGAGGCAAATCAGAAGCAGTTTTCTTTTCGGTGTTGTGTCACTGGGATGTGTATCTTCCTAAAAATTTCCTGGATTCAGCAGGAATGCTGCAGAGCTCAGGGAGAGGATTCCCATGTCAGGGTCCAGTCCTGTCGTGCTCTGGGGCTCTCTGAGCTCCCTCAGGGTGGAGATAAAAGGAGAGGCTGCTGGAACCTGCTGCTTTTAGCTAAGTTAGGGATTGGATTAGCCATGGGGCTGGGCTGGGAGGGCATCTCATCCTCAGAGGACCTTGAGGAGCTGTTGCTATGGGAGTGATTTCCTCCTGCCGTGTCCCCACAGGCTCTGACAGACTACAAGGTGGAGCTCAGGGACGACCCCATCATAAACACTCACCTGGCCAAGCTCTATGATAATTTATTGGAACAGAACCTGATCAGAGTCATTGAACCCTTCTCCAGAGTACAGGTAAATGTTTCCAGCAGCACCTGGAGGGGCTGGTCCCTCTGTCCCTGCTGCTGGGGGTGGGGGGATTGTTCCCATATGAACACTCCTTACTCTGAGCTGCTCAGCGCTTTCAGAGCTCAGGGTTCATCATGTTAAATCACAAGGAGGAGGCAGAGGGGACCTCTGGAGAGCCACATTCCAGAGTCATTGCCCTTTCCAGCTGTTTCTCTCATGCTCCCTGAAAGGTGATTGGCTTTGTGGCAGCATTTGGCTTTGGAGGCCTCTGTGCCATAGTCTTGGAGAAGAGATTTCACCTTCCAGAGTGAAATGACTTTAGGGGTCCAGTCCATCTTAGTTAAAATCAGATGTGAAACCTGAAGGACCTGAAGCTGCAGAGTGGAGAAAACCACTGGGGATATTTAGGCCAGAGCATTTCCAGGCCCTTGAGCAGTTCCATGGAAGAGCCCCAAACCTCTTTGTGTGTCCAAAATGAAGCTAAAGATTAACTGAATGTTGGTCTTCCTTATAGATTGAACACATATCCAGCCTCATCAAGCTCTCAAAGGTAAGAACCTCACCAGAAATCAGTGCCATGCGTTCAGAGGATAGAGGAGTTGGGCTTAAGTGGCATTTGTCACTGGGAACTGAACATGAAGGGTGACAGATGAGAGCCACAGCATTTCCAGGCAAATCTCACCCTTGGGAGCTAAACTCTGACCCAGGCAGCTCCTGGGAGGCATCAAGGCTTCCTGCGCTCCAGACTTTGCTGTGCTGTTCCCTTCCTCCATGGGTTTTACTCTTGGCTCTTGCTTTTTATTGGAGGCAGATTTCCTCTGCTCTGTCGTGACCAGCCCAGTCTTCCCCCATGCCCTGTGTTTAATCCCCTGAGTGTTCCCAGGGGAACCTTCCTGAGACCCTTTAAGATGCAGGATCCAGCTAATCACCCTGCAGTGGCATTAGGGATGTGTCTGTCGCACTGACTGTGCAGTCACTGCTTTACAGATAATCCCAGACAGATTCAGTTTTAGGAGAATCCCCTGTAATCCCAGCCAGTTGCACCCCAGTGCTGTTGTCTTGTACTGGCATTGAGGCCAGAGCTTGGGAAGTGAGCTGAGCTCAGCCTTTGTGCTCACAGAATCACTGAATCATTCAGGTTGGAAAAGCCTCTGAGATCATTGAGTTCAGATATTCCCCCAGCACTGCCAAAACCACCCATGTCCCAAGTGCCATATCCACAAATCTATTAAATCTGGTGATTTCACCTCTGCCCTGGGCTGGACAGTGCTCTCCATGAAGAAATTTTCCCTAATATCCAACCTAGACCTGCCCTGGAACATAGTCTGTTCCCAGACTAGCTCGTGGTGTTCAACACATCCTTAATTTAGGATATTCAGGATATAAAAATAGGATATAAAAATATTCAGACTAAAAGCTGTTCTGTGCTCCCTGCCCAGAGAGGAGCTGCCTCCTGTGGCCCTTCCTGCTGCTGGGCAGGAGCTCAGCTGGGTGGATTAAATAAAACTTGGCCAAACTCTTGTCTAAATCCTTGCTGAACTGAGTTAGAAAGTTCCAGAACCCCCACCGGTAAAGCCTGTGTGAAGTGACAGATAGAGTGTCACCTGTGGGCCAGGGGACATCCTGCTGCTCCGCATTAACAGCTGCTCCCTGATTTCCTGAGGCATCTCCAGCAGGTGGTGGTGTCCAAGCCAGGCTCGGGGAGGAGCAGCTGCTCATGTCCCACCAGGGATGTCAAATGTGCTGCAGTAAAATTCGTGTGGTTTTATGTGTTCTGGGAGACTTTTAATTCTTCTGCTTCACTTTCAGGCTGAGGTAGAAAGGAAACTGTCACAGATGATCTTGGACAAGAAGTTTCATGGTGAGTGCATCCCTCAGCTCTGACTGCCCCATGTTTGCACCAGCTGTGGCTGGAGTCCCCTTCCTCCTGTGGCCCTGGGGGTCCTGCTCAGGCAGCAGGGGTGACAGGAGTGACAGTCAGGAGTGACAGGAGTGCTCTTCCTGCTGCTCCATTGGAGGGGACAGTCAGGAGTGACAGTCAGGAGTGACAGGAGTGCTCTTCCTGCTGCTCCATTGGAGGGGACAGTCAGGAGTGACAGTCAGGAGTGACAGGAATGCTCTTCCTGCTGCTCCGTTGGAGGGGACAGTCAGGAAGGCTTTTCCTGCTGCCCCATCTGCCTTCCCTAAGCTAAGGGGTAATTTCAGAAATGTTGTTGGGTCCCTCTTGCTGCGACAGCATCCAGGGACAGTGTGGGATCTGCAGCTGGGCTGTCTGGCCAGGCTGGGCTCTCCCTCTTGGAGCTGCGCAGGGCTGTGGTCACCTTTCCCAGCTGCTTGTGTCTGGAACATTCTGTAGGGACACCCCATGGCCCAGTGGGGTGCTGTGGCTTGGCTGCTGCCCCAATAACCCCTCAGGGAACCAACTGTGCTCTTGGTTCTGTTGTCCCCTTGGTTCTGTTGTCCTTGGATGTGTCTGAGCCAGGGAAATGCCGGGGAGCAGCAGGTTGGGCACAGAGTGCTGTGGGGGGACAGCCCCTGGCACCTGGGCACAGCTGCAGGATAAACCAGCTGTGCTGAGCCACCGTGCTGGGCACAAGGCCTGAGGAGGCAAGGAGGTGGTAGGGAATGGCAGCAGTGCTCATCTCCTGGATGGCTTCTCAGGCTGGTCTCTGGGATGTGGTTTTTTCTGGGAATGCTAAAGCAGCCCTGACCAAAATCAGCCAGTCCAGCCCAGCACGTGAGTCCTTCCCAAACCCTGCACAGCCCCTACAGATCTTCCTGGGGTAGATCCCTAATTCCTGCTGTCTGGAAGCTGTGAGCCATCGAGCATCCCAGTGCTCACAGCAGCTTGTGCCCACAGGAATCCTTGACCAGGGCGAGGGTGTCCTGATCATCTTCGATGAACCCCCCGTAGACAAAACTTACGAGGCTGCCCTCGAGACGATTCAGAACATGAGCAAAGTAGTGGATTCGCTCTACAACAAAGCCAAGAAGTTGACATAGGTGAGTGGGGCCTCCCTGGGGGCTGCAGAGCTCCGGAGTCGCTGCTGAGCCCTGCCATGTCCCCGAGCCTCGTCCCCTCTCCTGTCGAGTGACGTGGCTCTGTTTTCTCTTTGCAGAGTTGAATTTGCTAGCTGTCATTTGGAGAGTGTGTGTGACAGGAGAGTGAAACCTTTGGGAAAATGTTAGGAGACTTTTTTTTTTTCTTCTTTGTTCTACTTTTCGCTCGGAAAGTTTTTAAACTTCCTCATCCGGTGCATCTTGTATTCCAGACGATGCGTGTTCCAGTTTCCATGTAATCTTTACTGGCCGAACTTTGTATCTGGGGGGGAATATTGTTTAAACAAAGAGGGTATTCTAAATAAAAGGAAAAAGGCTTACACTACCTAAACATGTGCTTTCCACTTCCTGAGGGACGGCAGAGTTCAGCAGGGACAGCGTTTTGTTACCAGTAGGTGCCCAAATCCACTTTGTTTCATCTCCTCCGCCCCGAAATCGGAGACGTGCTGGCAGTGTCCGAGCAGCCAACTCGATTCCATTTGTACTGAACCAAACAAACCCAAAATGTACAGACTGCTGGTTTCTTTTCCATCCTCAAGGCCTGCGACCCCCTGGAAGCAGCTCCGCGATGATTTTGCTGCGGGCTGGAGCCGCCCCGGCCGCTCTGGGCGAAGGGGACGGCGCGGCTCTCCCTGGAGCCTGACTTTGCATGCTCTTGTTCACGATAGACTTAGATTTCAATGTTCCCTCCGTCCCCACCTGCGCTGGTAGGAGGAGCAGGTGACCGCGGGGGCGGGCTCCAGCCGTGCCTCTGCTGCAGCAGCGCTGAGCTCTGGGTCCCCGCTGAGGTGGGACAGCCCAGTGGGAGCTCCCTCCTCGGTCCCACAGTCCTGGGGGTGGAGCGTGGTGTGTTCCAGCATGTTCCATTTTCTGGTGAGGTTTCCAGTAAGTTTTAATGCCATTTGGGCAGTGTAAGCTTCTGCATCTCTGTCCTGCTCATCTTTATTTTTTTCTTTCCCCTCTGTCTCTATTTCCCTCTCCATATTTTTCTTACAAAATTTATATTTTGTAAAAGGATTCTGTTTTATCAGGAAATATTTTGCCTTCATGCTGACTCTTAGACTGGCTGATTTTTTCCCCTTTCTGTTCACATTTTGACCTCTCCGACCTTTATTTTATTTTATTATTCTTAATTTCCATCTCCTCCAGTCAGTCGCTGTTTGGGTTTTTGGCACCATCAATATCAAATGTACAAACGGTTCTTGCTAACCAACACCAGGTATATCTGATGTTCAGATGAGTTCCAATAAAGAATTTTTTTTTCAAAAACCTCTGGCTCCTGTCTTCAGCCACCAGGGCTGATCCTGGCTGGGTGCAGCTCCTTTACTTAGGAAGGGTGGGATCATCCCTCACCAGAGCATCCTTGGGGACCGTATTTTGGAGACACCAGATGGGAATGTTTGAGGTGGGATCATGAAAGATTTATGGATTGTGACATGACCCTGTTACAACAAGTTCTAGTACACCGAATGTATAATAATAATTATTATCATGGTGAAAAATGGATTAAATGTCCTCTCACTCCTCCAGCCTTTCCTGATCATGCCCTTATACCGTGTTGGAGTCTCACACTGCACCAGGCCAGGCCCAGATTCCTCGAAAGGCTGGGGAGGAGGTTTAGGGTGCCTTTGATACAACATCTTGAATTTTTATATCTGAAACTCCCGAGACACCAGGTGGTGCAGGAAAGAAGCCTGCCCTCAGCGGCAGGAGAATGTGGAGGGTTCCACTCTGCTCTTACATCTCAGGCAGCAGAGAAGTGCAGTTCTAGTTTTAATAGTTCTTTTTTTTAGCTCTAGTTCCTGAGATTCTTCCCCAGACATCTCTGTCCGGTTCACTGTGATGGCTCTGAAGTGGCATTTTCCCCAGGGATGTGTCATTTGGAAGGGATTTGCTGAATTAGGTGCTGATTGTGGGTGAATGAAAGGAAATCCATACATGGAAGCAGAGATGGAGCAGGGATGGGCAGAGGCTGGGGTGGAGATGGATGGGGAGTCACAGAATCCCAGGAGAGCTTGGGTTGGAAGGCACCTAAATCAGCACCCAGTGCCACCCCTGCCATGGCAGGGACACCTCCCACTGTCCCTGGGGGCTCCAGCCCCATCCAGCCTGGCCTTGGGCACTGCCAGGGATCCAGGGGCAGCCCCAGCTGCTCTGGGCACCCTGTGCCAGGGCCTGCCCACCCTCCCAGGGAAGGATTCCCAATTCCCAATACCCCATCCATCCCTGCCCTCCTGCAGCTTCTGTCCTGTGTGTCCCTGCTGGGGACCATGTCCAGCTCCAGCTGACATCCCCCAGAGGGGACTGAACTGATCCCGACCCCACAGGTGACAATGTGACAACGTGACAAGGCTGGCAGGTCCCTGTGGTCGGGGCTGAGGGGATCTGACCAGGAGCAGGGATGATGCAGCAGGGCTGTGGTGACAGCAGCTTTGGTGCCTTGTGTGGGATCAGGGGGTTTGGTGACACATCGGTCCCTGGAATTGCCTTTGGAACAATGGGGTTTTCTGAGGCACCTATAAGGATGTTAAAATTCGGGCCAAAACCCCTCAAATTGTAGAGCCTGGTTTTAAACCCTTTTGGCTTAAACTTCATAAGGCTGAACTTAAAAAGCCGAAAATTCTGAGGGAATTCTCAGTGACAGCGGTGCCCAGGCTGGGCTGTCACTGTCCCCATGGTTTTGAGAGGAGAGAGCCCTGACCACTCCCCGAAAACCAGCTCCCACAGCGGGTTAAATGTGCTCTGATTGTCAGGCAGGTTTTTGGAACAGGGCTGTCCTCACGGGAGATTTTGGGGTTTTTGGGATTTCCCTGCGGTGGGACCGGCATTGGCAGCCGCGGGTCCGGGTCGGGGCATAAATAGGTGTAAATGAATAGAAATGAATTTGGGTCATCGGGGGGATGTGCCCGAGCTTTCCTCGCTGCTGCCGGGACCCACAGGGTCCCCCGGGGGCGGCTCCGCTCTCCGCGGCCGGAGCGGGCCCGGCAGCCCCGGTGGCGGCGGAGCGGCCTCTGAGTGTCGCTGCAAGGTCGCGCAGAGCCCGGCGGGGCCGGGGCTGCCGGTGCCTCCCGCCAGAGCCGCCGCCGCTCCGGTACCGGCGGGAATGGGATCCCGGTGCCAGTGGGAATGGGATCCAGGTGCTGGGGGGAATGGGATCCCCGTACAGTGGGAATGGGACTCCGGTGCAAGTAGGAATAGGATCCTGGTCACAGTGGGAATGGGATCGGGTATCAGAAGGAATGGGATCCTGGCCACAGTGGGAATGAGATGCCGGTGCCAATGCGAATGGGATCGGGTATCAGTGGGAATGGGATCCCAGTACTGGTGAGAATGGGATCCCGGTCACAGCAGGAATGGGATCTCAGTACCAGTGGGAATGGGATCCCAGTGCCAATGGGAATGGGATCCCGGTACCACAGTGGGAATGGGATCCTGGTCACAATGGGAATAGGATCCCAGTGCCAGCGGGAATAGGATCCCGGTGCCAGTGGGAGTGGGATCACGGTCTGGCCAAGGGGCGCTGGGCCGGGCCGGGCGGTGGCTCCAAGCGGAGCCGTGAGAACCGGGTGTTCGGGAGCTGCAGGCGCGTTCCCCGAAACTTGCCCCAGCCTCAGAACGCGGTGCCGGGCATTTCATTGTTCCGGTACCTTCGGGGCGAGCGGTGGCACCCGGCCCGGAGCTGGGGAGGCACCGCCGGGCGGGGCAAGCGCGGCCGGGGTCGATGCGGGGTGTGGGGCCCGGGTGCGAATCCGGGGTGCGGCTCCGGGATGTTGGTGGAGAAGGGTTTTAAATCTGAATTTTGGGATTTAAAAAAAATTATTTTCGATGCTTTTTGTTCTTTTCCCCTCCGCGTCGTGCCCGGCCCTGCCCGGGGGCTCTGTGGCTCCGCGGGCTCTGCGACCTCCGGGACCCCAACGCGGAGCGGGGCCGGGGGCGGGGCCAGGGCCGTGAGGGGCGGGGCACTCAGTATTCATAAACAGTGAGGCGGGGCCTGTGTTGTGTGGGCGTGGCCTGGCGTGACGGAGGCGGGGCAGAAACCATTGGAGGCAATGAGGGGGCGGGGCTCTGTCGGCTGTCACCGTGTGGGGGCGGGGTCTGCGCAGCTGGGGGCGTGGCCATCGGCATCTGTGGTCACGAAGGGGGCGTGGCCTGGGCTGCCGCGGCGGGCGCACGTGTCGGCGGGGGGGCGGGGCGGCGGGCGCGCGCACTGCGCCGGCGGGGGAGCGCGCGCGGCGCGGGCGGGTCCGGGCGCGGCGCTGAGCGGCGGCGGCGGCGGCGGCGGAGCAGCGAGGCGGGGCCGGCCGGGCCGGGCCGGGCCGGGGCCGGGGCCGGGGCCGGGGCGGGCGGTGGGGGCCCGCCGGGCGCCCGCCGGGCGGCCGGCGCCATGGGCACGGTGCTGTCGCTGTCGCCGAGCTACCGGAAGGCCCCGCTGTTCGAGGAGGGGGCGGCCACGGTGGGGCACTACACGGCGGTGCAGAACAGCAAGAACGCGAAGGAGAAGGGCCTGAAGCGGCACTCGCTGATCTCGGTGCTGCCCTGGAAGCGCATCGCCGCCGTCTCCGCCAAGAAGAAGAGCTCCAAGAAGGTTCAGCCCAACGGCGGCTACCAGAGCAACGTGACCCACCTCAACAACGAGAACCTGAAGAAATCGCTCTCCTGCGCCAACCTCGCCACCTTCGCCCCCCCGCCGCCCCCCGCCGCCGCCGCCGCCGCCCTCGCCTCGGCGCAGAAGGCGCCCCCGGCCGCGCCCGCCGCCGCCGCCGCCACCCCGCGCCGGGTCGTGGTGCAGGCGTCCACCAGCGAGCTGCTGCGCTGCCTCGGCGAGTTCCTGTGCCGCCGCTGCTACCGCCTGAAGCACCTCTCGCCCACCGACCCCGTGCTCTGGCTGCGCTCCGTGGACCGCTCGCTGCTGCTGCAGGGCTGGCAGGACCAGGGCTTCATCACGCCGGCCAACGTGGTCTTCCTCTACATGCTGTGCCGGGACGTCATCTCGGCCGAGGTGGCCAGCGACCACGAACTGCAGGCAGTGCTGCTCACCTGCCTGTACCTCTCCTACTCCTACATGGGCAACGAGATCTCGTACCCGCTGAAGCCCTTCCTGGTGGAGAGCTGTAAGGAGGCCTTCTGGGACCGCTGCCTCTCCATCATCGACCTCATGAGCCCCAAGATGCTGCAGGTCAACGCCGACCCGCACTACTTCACCCAGGTCTTCGCCGACCTCAAGAAGGAGAGCGGCTCCGAGGAGAAGGGCCGGCTGCTCATCGGCCTCGACCGGTGAGCGCCCGCCGCCCCCCGGAGCCGCTCCCGGGGGGATTTGCCCGGCGGGGAAGGGCGGGAGCCGCCGCCTCCCCACCCTGGGGGGACACGGGGGGTTCGGCCGCCGCCGGACCGGAGCGCAGACCCCCGGTTCCCTCCCGCGCCGCCGCTTTGCAGCCGCCGCTTTCCCCTCCCCGTGCTGCGGGCCCGGGGATGCTGCGGCTCCGCCATCGGATTGATCCCAGCCATTCAGGGATGGGGGATAACGAGAACCCCCCTCCCCAGCCGATATCCCCCGGGAGCGGAGCGGGGCTCCGCCGGTCACCGCATCACCGAGACAGAGCCCAGGTAGGGGGAAAAAAAAAAAAAAAAAGGAAAATAATTCCTGTAAAGGCTCCAGCGCAGGCGGCTGAACCGGCCCGGTCGGGACTCACCGGGACAGAGACGCGGGCACGGCCCGGGGACCCCCCCACCCCCTGTCCTCCCTCATCCCCTCCACCCCCCCCCCCTTTATTTATTTTCTTTGAAGAGACTCGAATTCCCGAGCGGGTCCGGGTGACGGGAATCACCGCTACTGTTCATGAGATCAATGTGAAATGTCTTGTTCCCATCGTGCACTGGTCATGAGTATTGTGTAAAGGATCTACTTGAGTGTGCAAGCAAGGGGAGCCGCCACATGCTGCTATATGAATTCTTCTAGAACAAACCCAACGAACTGCAAACCTGCGGGGGGGAAAGAGAAAAAAAACCCCTTCTTTCTTCTGTCATTGTTGCTTTTCCAGTGGTATTGCGCATGCAAACAGGAGCATTTTGTGTCTTCGGGAAAAAAAAAAAAGGAAAAAACGCATAAAAAAATAATAATCAAAAGAAAAACCTTAACGAGAGATGGCTGTAAAATTACACCCATGCACAAAGACCCGCCACCACCCCGACACCGCAGTCTCGAGCCGGTATTCCCGTATCAGGCCTGGGGACTGAGACCTTCTTTTTGGGTTTTATCGTTTTCTTTTCTCCGTGTGCTCAGTTCTAGTTTAGTTCTGGTCCATCGGGCGTTAAACTGGCGAACAAGAGGGAGAAATAACGTGCCATTTATTTTTATTTTTGATTTTTCACTTGAAGCTCTTCATGGCTGTACATTGGACCCTGCTAATGATACATGTGTACGTACGTTTTTTTAGTGCAATCTCTTCTGTAGATCTTTGTTGACCAAATTGGTGGGTATTGTTACTTATTAATTTATATTTGTCTCATTTTTGTATGTATGTGTATAGTGTGTTTGTAAGTATGTGTGGTTTATAACCCGACCGACTGTGTCATGGGGCTCAGTGTGCCTGTAATTTAATCCCCTCCCCTTATTTTTATTTATTTTTGTACTGTGCTGATTAAATAAAAATGCACTGACCATCCATTACACGGCAGCGGCTCGTGGCCGAGTCTTTTCTGCGCTCGCAGCCCTCGGAGCTGGCGGTGGATTTGTGTTGACGACAGAGATTTAACGCAGCCGCCGCTTTAATCGCGTTACCGGGGTCACCCCGTGGTGGGAGAGCGGCGGGGCCGCAGCACTGGAGGGGGAAAATCGGGATACTGGGATAACTGGGATAACTGGGAAATCCATCCCATCCCTCTGGGCATCATCGCCCCCGCGCCGGCAGGAACGGGCAGTGCCACGGTGGGATGTAACTAATCGTTTCTTTTATTATTTATTACAGTGAATTATGTAAACAAAATCCAGGTCCATTATAGTAGGGTTTTTTAATGCTCTTTTACACATAAAATATCAGCGATTTATTTTTAAAAAAAGGTTCATTGCATTATCGCCCCCGGCTGAGAATCCAAGTTTCAATTTAGAAATAGTTAATTTATGGGAAAACCAAGAATATATATATTTTATATATTTATATATATATTTTATATCTATATATATAAAACCAGAGCAGGAACAGATAATATATTTTATAAGACACATCTCATCACATACAATATTGCCATCTCATGGTAGGAGATCATTTCCCAAGCCTGCAATTCCTTGCCGTCCATCCCGATTCCATCCATCCCACCGTTCTTCTGGAGGGACAAAAGTGCTGATCGCACCCCCGGGGCGGGGACGTTGGCACCGGGACGGGAGGCGAGAATTGCAGATCCCAAGGCACAGACACGCCGGGCGTTCCTCGGCGGGGGCGTCCCGGCCTTTGGCATTGGTGTCGCCGCTCCAGAGGAGCTGATGTGGGGGCCAAGGAGGCGCTGGAGGCTCCCGGGTGCTCCCGGGTGCTGTGTGGGCCTGGCGGGGTCGGGGCTGCCGCTGTCCCCTCCTGGCCCTGCGCTGGTGCTGCCGCGGGGGTTGGGGGGTCTGGGGGAGCCCCTGCCCGAGGAGACATCCCAGAGCTGCACCCCGAGAGGGGCTGGGGGTGCTGGAGGCTCCCAGGGCTGGTCCAAGGCCAGGGACAATGGGAATGGGGAGCTCTGCCATGGGGGCTCCCCGTTCATGGCTTGTCCCAGCTCATTCGTGCTCTGCATCCCCGTCCCGCCCTGGTCTCGGGGGTGCCCGAGGGACACCGAGGCTGCAGTGACCTGTCCCGTGCCCCGTGTCCATGGCACAGCTTCAGGAAACCTTTGTGAGTGAGGAGCCTCTTCCAGGCTTTCTAATTCCCAAAATGCTCCATCAGACAAGGGCCCCCCTTTGCTGGCCGGGCCGGAACTCGAGGTGGGGTCACCCTCAGCTCCCCCATCTCCAGGGCTGGGAATCCTGACCTGACCAGCAGTGCCAGGACAATCCCAATGTAAATCCCACCAGCCTGGGCTGCTCAGGAACCACAGCAGTGCCCAGCACAGTGGGAATGAACCACTGAGGAGATCCATCAACACAGAGCTCGGGGTTATCTGGGCTGGGCAGGACGAGCCCAACATCCCAATACCCACAGCCCACTGTGGGAGAGCCAGGAAAACTCACGGAGGGAGGAGCCTGGTGCTGGCAGCTGGGGCTGTGCCAGGTTAATGTTGGATAGTGCAAAGCTTGGCCCCCAAACCCCCCCTGTTCCTCACCACAGCCCTCCCTAACCCCAACACTGGCACAGACACAAAGCCACGTGGATCATCCAAAATTCAGCAAGGCCACACGGTCCCACCTGCTCAGGCCCTTGGAGGGGGTAATTAAGGCAAAAAGCAATGCAGGATTAATGAATCCAGGCCTGCACTGGAAGTCCCCTGTCCAGCCAAGGTGCCTCGATGGGTTGATGAATTCCCGAGGGAAAGCAGCAGCTCTGGAGGTGTCTCCATGAACCTTCCCAGCCCCTGGGGCTGGAGGAGTGTGGAGTGTGGGAGGCAGCCCTCCCTGCCCAGCCTGGCTCCGGCTCCGTGGGGATCTGGCCCTACAGAACCCTGAGCTGGGCATCTTTGGTTCCTCCTCTGGAGGCTGCATCAAACTGCAAAATCTGACACAAGGGAAAGGAGCGTGGAAGGGAGAACAGGAGAGGGGGTGAGGAATCAACGTGGGAAAGGGAAGAAGGGGTGGAAGTACCTAGAAACTCTTTTTTTCAGACTAATTCCAAAGGAAGCGCTCTCCTGATGTTCCAGCCTGGTTTGTAATGTGGAGAACAAGTCCCCGGTTATTTCAGGTCTTTCAATTTGGCTCTTCTAAACCCCTGGAATTGGGGTTTTCCAAATCTCGAGCTTCAGAGGCTGCTTTGGGCACCTTGCGAGTCGCTGCCGAGCATCTCCCGGTGCATCCCGGCGGGAGGAGGCGAGCCCGGCCCGCTCGGGGGAGGGAGGGGCCGTTAATTGCCCGGCACGCAGAGCACGAAGCCCGAGCGGTGCTTGGTGAAATCCGGCTGGGGCTGGTTGATCTTGGTCTCCACGGACACGGTGCATTTCCTGCCGTGCAGGCTGCACTGCACCGGGTTGGTGACAGCGACGTGCAGGGAGCGCTTCTCCCTGCGGGAGAGGGACACAGTCAGCAGGGAAGGGTGGGATCCAGGGGATGGGATCCATGGGATGGGGTGGGATCCATGGCATGGGATGGGATCCATGGGATGGGGTGGGATGGGATCCATGGCATGGGGTGGGATGGGATGGGATGGGATGGGATGGGATGCATGGGATGGGATCCATGGGATGGGGTGGGATCCATGGGATGGGGTGGGATAGGATCCATGGGATGGGGTGGGGTGGGATGGGATCCATGGGATGGGGTGGGGTGGAACAAACAGGTTGGGATGGGATGGGATGGGATCCATGGGATCCATGGGATCCATGGGATGGGATGGGATGGGATGGGATGGGATGGGATGGGATGGGATGGGATGGGATGGGATGGGATGGGATGGGATGGGATGGGATGGGATGGGATGGGATGGGATGGGATGGGGTGGGATGGGGTGGCCACAGATGGGACAGGTATTTTCAGGTCAGGCATATCCTGCAGCCATCCCAAAACTCTGTGTTAAGCCAGGCCTGAGCTCTGAGCCCAGCTCTGGGCTTGTGAAGCCTCCCACTCTGGGACTGGGATCCTGTGGGAGGCCTCAGCTCCATGGGCAGAGCCAAGACCAGGCCAAAGGGCCCAGGGGCTGCTGCAGCTCAGCCACTGCCCCTGGATGAGCCTGCAGTGACCCCTGGGCACCCCATGACACCAGCCCTGCCACCAGCTCTGTGCCTGCAGCAGTGGCAGGGACATCCCTGGGCTGAGCTCAGACTGAAACACAGCCTGGAACAGTGGAAGGAGCCACAGGTGGGGTGGAGGCTGTTCCCAATTCCCTCTCAGACAGACAGACAGACAGACAGACAGACAGACCGACCGACCGACCAAACTGGCTGGGACAAAACTGTGTCCCTGCAGCTTTTGAACCCCCCAACCCAGTTTTGGCACTAAACACGATTCCCATGAGTGAATCAGGACTTTCTGCCCCCCTCATTGGTTTGTGTGGCTGTTAGGGTCACTCACTGCCAGCGGGGACATGAGGACAGCAGGCCCAGGATGACTGGCAAGAATGTCCCCCTTTGCTAAAGGCCATAAAGGCCCCTGCTCTAAATCCCAAATAAAATCCTTGTGCCATAAGCAAAGGAATCATAAATCATGGAATAATTCAGGTGGGGAAAACCCTCTGGGATCATCAAGTCCAAATGTTCCCCCAGCACTGACCCATGTCCCCAAGTGCCACCTCCACGTGCCCTGGGCAGCTGTGTCAGTGCTCACCAGCCCTTTCCATGAAGAGAGGGAAGAGCCCAGCAAAGCTCCAGGGGCTGGGATGGAGCTGTGGCCCAGCTGTGGCCCAGCTCCAGCCTCAATCCCTTGGGACCAGCCAAGAACCCCCAGAGATCCCCAGGAGAGGAAAATCCTGCAGCAGATCCATCCCCACAAGCCACCACCAGTGGGAAGAGCCATCCAGGGACTTGGAATTTGGGATTTCTCCCCTGTGACTTCACCCACACTTCAAATTCCCACATTTCCAGCATTTTTAGTGTAATACTGAGTGGTTTAGAATCATTGACATTGACTCTGCTGCCTCTCTGGATGCTCCAAACACCCTGGGGGGATGTGCTGGGATCCCATTCCCCGTGTTTGGCTCCCAGACCCCAGGTCCTGCCTTGTCTGAGCCATTCCAGCATTTCCACTGCCACAGCCCAAATCCTTTGTGCAGCTTTTACTCCATTTCCATTAACAGACTGTTCAGATGGTGTAACATCCCTTAAGCTGCATTTTTATGCAGTTCCCAAATTCAGACGTTCACCACTTCCATAACAATGCCTGCTTGGTGGAAGGGGCTGGCAGGGCCCAGCACACAAAGCTCTCGTGTATTTAATGTTCTTACAGGTATTTAATGTTATTTACTCCTGCCTGGGTGAGCTGAGGCTGCAATCCCAGCTTAGGTTGCTATTTTTGCTGTGTCTTAGAGGAATGAGCTGCACACCCAGAGGAGCCTCTCAGAGATCCCTGCTCCTTGGGAAAAGCTCCAGCATCAAATGTCTCTAACAGGGATAAGGGTGGAGGATTTTTCCTGTCCCAGAGCAAGTTCAGAGGATCTGGGGAGAGGAACCTCAATGATCTGAATTCTGACCCCAAGCAGGACCCAGGCCTGGGAATCTGGAGGTCCTGATGCCCTGTGGCTGCGGGACCTGCAGGAAGCTGCATCAGGCTGGGGCTGGGATGAGGAGAATGAGCTGAACACAGGTCTGAGTGAAGCCAATGCTGTCCTGGCATGGAGGCATCTGGAGAAGATGCTCTGATCCTTCCCATGTGTGACAATCCCACTAAATTAAGGCTTCCCTCCCCCTCTCTCATTCCCAGACCCCACCTTGCCAAAGCTCCTTCACTCCTCACCTGCTGCTTTCCTTCATGTCGGGGTTCAGCCCTAAAGCTTTAGCTGGGGGAGCAGGGCAGCTCCTGCATGGAGCAATCCCCAGGGATCTGTGAGTGCTCAGGGGTGACAAACCCTCCTTGGTGTCCCTGCTGGGGCCACCAGCCCTGCCACCAGCCCCAGCTGGACCTGCTGCACCTCGGGGCTTTTGGCACCAGAGCTTGGGCTGAGGCCAGGGAGGGGCAGGAAAATGAAATTCCCCTCTGGTTTCCAGCCCAGCAGGCAGGACAGCCTGGCTCCTGGAGTGGCACGGGGTGACAGCTGCTGGCTGCCCTGGGCTGCCCAGGTTTGTTCTGGGCCCCAAGGGAGGGAACAGCTGCTGCAGCAGCTGGGAAAGCAGAGTCAGACCTTCCCATCCATCACTGCTTGGATGGGAGCTGCTTCCCTGAGCTCCTGCTGAATTTGTATCCCAAAGGGAGGGGCTGGGATGGAGATGGAGCAGAACAACCCTGGATGACAACAAAGTCTCAGAGACAAGGGCAACACACAACAGAAATACCCTTTGGAGATCAGTGGTGCTCAGCAGGACCCTGATGGCAGCAAAGGCACAGACAAGCCCCACTTCCAACCAAACTTGAGCTGGAAAAGGAGTTCTGATGGCATAAACCTGTCCCACCACCTCTGGGGACTTTGACAAGGAGGGACAGGGCACAGGGAATGGCTCCCAGTGCCAGAGGATGGATGGGATATTGGGAGTTAGGAATTGTTTCCTGTGAGGGTGGGCAGGCCCTGGCACAGGGTGCCCAGAGCAGCTGGGGCTGCCCCTGGATCCCTGGCCGTGCCCAAGGCCAGGATGGGGCTGGGAGCCCCCTGGGACAGTGGGAGGTGTCCCTGCCATGGCAGGGGTGGCACTACGTGAGCTTTGAGGTCCCTCCCAACCCAAACCCCTCTGGGATCCCCTGTGGGTACCAGGCACTGCTGGGGCTGAGTCCAGCCCTGGCTCCTCACCAAGCCCTGAAGAAGTCAAGCCCATCAGGACAAAGTGATGGATGTGATGGGTGCAGCTGCTCCTGGGGCTCCTGCTGGGCAATAACCCCACTCCTGATCACCCCAAGGGACAGCAGGGTGTCAGTGCTGAGCGCTGCAGGGAAGGGACCCAGCCCCAGCACCCCTGAGGCTGCTGGCAGGATGGAACAGGGAAAGAGATTCTGGGGGAAGTCAGGACCCAGCCCTGCTCCCATCCTGCCAGGGATGAGGGAGCCATGTGATGTCTGTGATGAAGCACAGTGATTTCTGTTCATAATATACACCAAGGTGTTTATTTTATTATACTAGACTATAATATACTGTACTATACTATACTATATACTATATATTATATACTATGTATATAATATATTATATAATATATTATATACTATATATATACTATATACTATATACTATATACTATATACTATATACTATATACTATATAATATATTATATAGTATATAGTATATAGTATATAGTATATACTATATAGTATATAATATAGTAATGTATTATAGTAATATATTATATAATTATATTATTTATTATTATATAAAAACACCAAGGTGTTGATTCATAAGAAACACCAAGGTGTTGGTGTTCCTACAAACTCAGGTCTTCATAGAACACGGGGAATATTCTGGGGTGGAAACAGCCCCTCGTGCAGCTCAGCAGTACCATCCACAGCTGCTGATGCCAGGCTGGGGCTGCTCTTTGCCTTTTCCTGGCTCAGTGAACCCTGCAGGACTGGGGCACTTCTACTCCTCCCCATCTCCCCTCACTCTCCTGGCTCACAGGAGGAGGTAAAAGCTGTGCTGGGAGCCCCATGTGAGCAGGGACACACATCCCACGTGTGTGGGACACACATCCCAGAGCCAGAGCAGCCCCTGAGCCACTGCAGGAGCTGAGCAGGCACTGGGGGAACATTGGCAAAAGGGAAAGCAGCAGGGAAAGGAGGGCTCTGAGTGAAGCAGATCACTGGCCCATGAAATGTGAGAGTTTTGACTGAGCATTTAATCCAGCACCTCGGGGGAAACACAAGGCAAGTGGCACAGAAATGGCCACAGACATCTGTGAGAGCTGCACAGAGCACAGAGACAGCACCAGCACGTGGTGGGCAGGGAATGGGGAAGGGAAGGAGAGCAGGAAGATCAGAGGCAGTTTTGGTGAGGACAAGAGGTGTAAGGCTGAAAAGTTACATAAATGTATTGTTAAATAAATGTAAATACAGGAGATGCCAGCTTGGATGGGGCTTGGAGCAACCTGGGGTAGTGGAAAGTGGAAAGTGGAAAGGGATGAACTGGATGGGCTTTGAGGTCCCTTGCAGCCCAAACCATTCCATGATTCCACGCTCAAGAACAAGCCCAGATGAGCTGGAATGCCCTGGAAGGAGCGACAGGATGAGAACACAGCAGAGAGTCATTGATGAGATAATCCCCAGTGGGAGCACAGCAGGATGGGGAAATGGGAACTGGGACACAGCAGCAGGCAGGGGTGGGGAGCTGGGAACACCCCAGGGACAGCAGCAGGCAGGGGTGGGGAGCTCCAGAGCTGCAGCCCCATCCCTGCCAGGGCTCCAATGGAACAGGGCTTTGTGAAGCTTTCCCAGGAATTTTTAAATGAGGTGCTGTCCCCAGGACAGAGTGGGAAATAAGCTCTTTTCAGCAGCAGGATTTGGGTAGAGATGGCAAAGCCAGCACAGTAATTGCCTGATTTTCATGACAACAAACCAGAGGGATTTCAACCAAGTGTGCAACCAAGTGTGAAATGAGGGCTCAGCAGCAATGAACCCACTGGGATGGATTCCAAAGGGGATTGCTTTAAACCATCAAACCTTCCCAGAGTTTAGACCAAGGCCTCTTTCTGGAAAGGCAGGAGCACTGTGGGCCACTGGTTGGTTTCCAGCTCAGGATATTCTGTGATTCTCTGGCTCCAAGGAAGCCTCCAGCTGCACACAAGATGTGAGGGCTGTGAGGGGCAGCATGGAGAACAGCCCATCATGGTAACCCCTCATGTCAGTCAGTGCTGCAGCCTCACCTGGATCCTGGCCTCAGCCTCTGAGAGGGTTCAACCATGAAAAAAAACATTAAAAAGGCTCCCAGATGAAGGGAGGCAGCAGAAAATAGCCCAAAAAAGCAGCAGCTATATTCTGCATGAAGAAAAAACACAGGAAGCAGGGAGAGAGAAACTCAAGAGGTCTAAAAAAAGGCAATTTTCAAGGCTCTGCTTCCTAACAAGAGCCAAGGAGAAAAACAGGGATATGAAAATTCCAGGGAGAGTTAAATCAGCTCTCCAGGCCATGTGTGGTGGCAGAGAGGTGACAATCATGGAGCCATAAAATCATGGAATGCTTCGGGTTGGAAGGAACCTTCAGGACCATGAGGTTTCAACCACATCCAGTGCCACCCCTGCCATGGCAGGAACACCTTCCACTGTCCTAGGGGGCTCCAGCCTGGCCTTGGGCACTGCCAGGGATGGAGCATCCATGGAATAACCTGTGCCAGGGCCTGCCCACTCTCACAGGGAGCAATTCCTAACTCCCGATATCCCATCCATCCCTGCCCTCTGGCACTGGGAGCCATTGCCTGTGTCCTGTCCCTCCTTGTCAGAGTCCCCAAAGGTGGTGGGACAGGTTTATGCCATGAAAACTCCTTTTTCAGCTCAAGTTTGATTGGAAGTGGGACTTGTCTGCTCCTTTGCACACCCAGTGCCACCCCTGCCGTGGCAGGGACACTTTCCACTATCCCAGGCTGCTCCAAGCCCTGTCCAGCCTGACCCTGGACATTCCAGGGATGGAGCATCCATGGAATAGCCTGTGCCAGGGCCTCCCCACCCTCACAGGGAGGAACTTCTTGAGCAAGTCTAAAAAGACACCAGATATAAGATGGGTAATAAACAAGGACATATCTGAGGTACAACAAGTGACATTTGGGGACAGATAAGTGTCGTCTCAAGAGGGTTTAGGGCCCAGGCTGGGGCTGGCAGGGCAGGGATCAGGGTCTATCTCACCCAAGCACTTGTGGGTTTCTGCAGCTTGCAGGACTATGATACTGAGGGCAACAGGCTCAGAGGAAAACTTGCTGAGAAAATTATTCCCACAACAGCTTCAACAGAGAAAAACAGGAACAGCTGAATTCCCAAGGGGTACAGGAGCAGAACCTGCACTGAGAAACTGTGTGCCCTTTGTGTCCCCCCTGTGCCACCCAGGCTGTGGGAGCTGCTCCCAGCAGGGGCTGCCACTCTTCATGTGCCCACAAGAATCCCAAAGTCACTGTCCCCAGGGTGCCAGGACACAAAGGGCATCACCTGTCAATAATCCTGGGTGGAAATTTCATTCCAGAGCTGCAGCTCTGCCTCTCCCACATCTCAAGTGTGGCAGCTCCAAAGCATCAGGTCCCACTGCCAGAAGAGATTTACACACTCAGTGTTGGGAAGGAGGAAAGTTTGACAAGAAAGTCTCACAGATGCTTAGCAGAAAGATTTTTAAATGTTGAGTCTGATGAAGGAATAGAGATGGAAGCAAGTTTTGATAGAGAAGAAAAGAATTGCTGAGCCAGTCTTACTGGGTAACCAAGGAGGCAAAGGGTGTGTTGGTTAGAAGGGGTTTTCATGACTTAGAGCAAAGGATAAACCCACCCCAAACAAGATGATGTTTTTACCTAGCACAAATGTAGCACAGGCAAGCAAGACATGTTGCAAGTAGAAAAAAGGTCTCAGAATTTTTCACTGCAAGAAAACTGAAAAACAACTTCTAGCTTAAACTGTGATGTACTAACTTTGAGTGATTGGAGAACAGTGACATGAATATGGTAATTACAGTAGTTATGATAGGCTAGAGATAAAAGTTAAGGTATAGATTGGTTCTACTGTATGAAGATGTTCAGCAAAGAAAAGTAAATAATGCATTGTAACCAAAAGAAAAGTAAATAATGCATTGTAACCAAAACCAAAGGGTCTCCAGGCCTGCCTGCAGCTGGAGCTGACAGCTGGAGGCACAGCTCTGTCACCCATGACCCTGGGCTGCTGGAACATCTTGGATGGAACAAACTGCATTTTGGATACAATAAACTGCATTTTGGAGAGTCACCTGGAGTCCTGCATCTCTCATTTAAGCTCTTACAACTCAGAGCATCAATTTCCCTATGTAAGACTCAGATGATTTTCACAGCATCATCCCTGTGACTCCTTGGCACTCCCCATCCTTCTCAGAGGGAGAAAATGAGAGAAGAGACCTTCCCCATTCAGGTCTTGTTTAAGACCTGACTCTTGAAAAAGGTTCAAAGCAATGATTTACTGTCCTGTGTGATCCAGAAACAACTTAACACCCTCTTTCCTTCTTGCCTCGGCTGCTGGGCTGTATGGAGAGCCCGTCTGCACCCTGTTCAGGCAGCTCCCCTCACCCCACACCTTCCTGAGGAGAGGAGGAACCACCCAGGAGCCCCTTGTGGGTGCAGGGGATGCACACGCACACACAGACACACGCACAGGCAGCCTGTGACTCACACGTGCCATGAGGGAGATGAAAACATCTGAAACCACAAGGGCTTTGCAAAACCTGCCTTGTGAAAGCCTCGCAGGGCTCACAGGATGTTCCTCTCTGGCTTTTTGGAGCTCCTCAGAGCCAGGTGGCCTTCCCAGAATCAGACATTAGGATGGATCAAAGCCACGGAAAAGAGACCACAAAGAAAGTCAGACACGAATCAAGGAGATCTCAAGTCAGGATCAAAAGGAGAATTTCCATAGTCAAAGGTCAGAGCAACTGCTGCAGGCATTTTGATGCTGGGAAAGGTCACTGAGCTGAGCACAGCTGCCTCCTCACCGTGTGGTTTTTCACCATTATCTGCAGTCAAGTGACACTTGAGACACTGATTATTTTTTTTTTCCATCTTCAAAACCAGCAAATATTTACAGTGTATTTCTTTTGTCTGCTCAGGCAGATCACCTCAGAGGCTGCCAGAAGTGCCTTTTCAGAAGGGATTTTTTAACGTGCAGGGGAAGCACCAGGCTAAGCTGTGAGCTGAGAACTCAACCCCTCCACTTAGGGAGTGCCTTTCAAGCCTTTCTGGCTCAGCCTTGCCCTTTGAGTGACGAGAGCACAGCAGAGCCTGGCTTTGGGACCTGCTGGGTGACACAAATTTCATCATCACCTGCTGAGCTGTGATAACAACGCTGCTTTTCCCTTTTAATGAGCAACAGGAACTGTGCATGGGTCTCTTCCCAGTGCAAAGCGTCCCACATGTCCCATGGCCCAGGGCAAGGCAGAGCCAAGCCCGCTGCACTGGGATGGTCCCTGTGAGTCCTGTCTGAGCCATAGAAGCACTTTCCTGAGAGGACAGCAGCTGCCACAACACTGCTGGGCCTTTGCCATGATGTGTCTGCAGCACATCCAGGTGTATTCCTTCCCCTCTGGCTGAGAGGAGCATTAAATATTTATATATAAATTATTATATATATTGAATATATATTTACATATCTATAATAGAACTAATATTATGTTATATATGATATTAGATATGATATTACATTATATTATTACATTACATTATATTATTACATTACATTAATATATTATATACCATATTATATGATAATATATAATATATAATATATAATATATAATATATAATATATAATATATAATATATAATATATAATATATAATATATAATATATAATATATAATATATAATATATAATATATAATATATAATGTATAATAAATATGATGTAATAGATCATATAGTTCTACTATAATACAATATAATATATCATTATAGAACTTCTGTTATTATTACTATATTATTACATTATATTAATATATAATATATATTATTATTATATGATAATAAATAATAAATATTATATGATACAAGATATTATAATATTATAATATAATATAATATAATATAATATAATATAATATAATATAATATAATATAATATAATATAATATAATATAATATAATATAATATAATATAATAATATAATATAATATAATATACAGTTCTATAATAATGATATTATATAATATTGCATTATATTATATTAATTATAATAGAATTATATACTATTTATATAATTATATAAAATTATATTTTAAAAAATCATTAAATAAAAATCCCCAGTCCATTGCATATTTGGTTCTCTCATTCCTAAAATGCATTTATTCCCTTTGACCCCGAGGCTGGGAGGTCCTGGAGCAGTCTGTGGGCTGCACTTCCCTCCTCACTGATTTAGGAGCTGGGCTGTCTGTGCATCCCTGCTCAGGAGCTGGGAATCATCCCTGCCAGGGAGAGCTGGGAATGCCAGAGAACTGGGAAATATTTCTGCAAACCCCTTTGGTTTAGGCGCTCCTGGCAGGGCATCCTGAGGTGATGGGGCAGGGGCTGCTCCTCCCCTCCCCTCCCCTTGCCAGGGCTGCTGGGAGCTCGGGCCAACAGCCAGGCTGTTGTGAAACCCCCAAACTGGCCAAGGAGGGCTCAGTGGGCCAGGCTGCACCCCAAAGCAATATTTCATGGTGGGAAAGCCCAAAAGTGGTTTGAGGCATCACTCTGTGTGTCACTGCATGGGCAGAGTGGAAACACCCAGGGAATGTCCCTGTTCCTGCCATGGAACACCCAAGAGAGGGATCCCAACCGCAGCCAAGCTCCATCCTCCTGCTGAGCCAGGGCCAGCCCTCACTGCCTGAACCCCCTGAGCCCCAGGCCTGACCCAGCTGGACCTGAGCTCTGCTAAAGCCAGGCCTGGAGCTCGTTACCCCTCTGGGATTATTAATTCACCCCAGCCCAGACTGGACAGGGCTTGGAGCAGCCTGGTCTGGCGGGAGATGTCCCTGCCCAAGGTCCCTCTCAACCCAAACCATCCCATGGATAAATTCAAACCCAAACCATCCCATATATAAATTTCCTTGCCAACCCAAACCATTCCATGGATAAATTCCCTTCCCAACCCAAACCATTCCATGGATAAATTCAAACCCAAACCATCCCATGGATAAATTCCCCTCCCAAACCATTCCATATATAAATTTCCCTCCCAACCCAAACCACTCCATGCATAAATTCCCCTCCCAACTCAAACCATTCCATGGATAAATTCCCCTCCCAACCCAAACCATCCCATGGATAAATTTACCCCTTCTCTGCCCACCCCCGCACAGGAGGCTCCAGGTTCCCTCAGTTCTACTCCTGTGGGAGCTGGGAATTCATCTTTGGATGAAATGTCTCGGGTTTTCCCACCCTTGTGCCATCAGCTTCCAGTGCCTGATGCCATTTATCCCCAGTGAGCACTCCCTAAAGCTGGTCAGGGCTTTTGTGGAGGAAAAACACAGGATCATTCAACAGGGAATTTCCTGGGAACCTGCAGTAATGAAGAAGCTAAAAAAACCAGATAAAAAATCACCAATAGTGTGTTAAATATTTCATTTCCTCCAGCAGGGAAAACGAAAAATTCTCAATCCCGTGAGGTGGAGGCAGCTCCCAGTCCCCATGGGAGCCAGGGCTGATGGATGATGGATGGAACACCCTGGCAGAGGTCCCCACCCTGCCACATGCCCCCCTTGAGGGAGCTCTAACATCCCCAGAGTGCTCCTTCCCTGATCCCTGTCACACCACAGGAATGAGGGGGGGATTCAATGACCTTTAAGGTCCCTTCCAATCCAAAGTGCTGAACGATTCTGTGCCTTAAATTCACTCAGAAATCAATGTAATTTGATTTTTTGAAGGGAAGGGAAAGGGAGGGGAGAGCTGGACCAGGGCACGAGGGGCCTGTGGCTCGCAGGGCCAGCAGGGAGGACAATGGGGACACGTCCCAGCCCCATGCGCTGCTCCCCTTCACCTCCCCAGCCCCACCCTGCTCTCAGCAGCTGATGAACTGCAGCTTCTGCAGCCTCAGTGAAGTCACATCTCAGAGCTATTCTGAGCCTGGCAGAGCTTTGGGGAGTCAGAGCTCATCCGGCTCTGCCGTGGCCTCAAGATGCTGGAGTGTTCCATATTTTATAAAAACCACCATGCCAAAAATATGATTCCAAGTGCTTGGCTGGAGCAGAGGAAAGCAGCACATGGGGGTGATGCCAAGAGCCTGGCATTAGAAATGCACCAGCACATAAATAAAATAAGAGCACTTAGGAGGATGAGCACAGAGCTGCCTCCTGTTTGGGACATCGTGGGCTCAACTCCTGGGCAGGCTGAGAAACAGCAAAAATCTTTCCTTGTATTCTCTTCCCACTGCTGAGCCTCCCCATGGCCCAGCTGGGGAATGAATTCACCACCCCACATTTACTGGGGCACATTTGCAAAGTCCCCCCTCAAAGGATGCTCCTGGCCTGTTCAGCAGCTGCTGATCAAATCCTGCCAGCTGAAGTTTAAGGAAGGTAGAAATTCCCCCCAAAAATACTTTGAAGGGAATCCAGCACCTTTCAGGCATCTGGGATGTGTTTGTTCAACATCTGCAAGACTGTGAGGTACAGGGGGTTGATGCAGAGGACAGAGGTGTGGGATTATTCATCTGTTTTCCACTCAGATTTACAAGAGGCAATGACTTTGGAGGAGCAAGGAGTGTTGGAACAGCTGATGGATGCTTTACACTGGAAAACAACAGCACAGAGAAGCTGCGCTCTCACTTTGGTACCCAGAAAACCTCCAGCCATCCCCAGGGATGAGCAGCTCTGCTTTTCCCACTGCAGGGCTCTGAATTAAATAGGTATTTTCAGAGGTCTGAAGCCACAACAAGAGGGAAGCTTCCCAGAGATCACCCAAAATCATGACAGGAACACAAATAGCGCGGACACTTTTGAAATTCTCTGGGTTTTTTTCATGATTCCTTGGGATCCACCTGTGCCAGTGAAAGTGCCAGGAAGCAGCTGGGATAAGAGAGGACAATTTGCTGTGCTGAAATCACCAGCTCAGGGGCTGGAAGCCACGGGGACAACAGCAGCAGAGCTGTGCCCAGGCAGAGGGGATGGCAGCAGGGTTGGCACATCCCAGCACAGCTCGGATGTGAGGATCACAAACAGCTCAGCTCCCTTGAATTCCACGCACATTAAAGCCGAGCTGGGAATGTGCCCGGAGGGCTCTGCCACCCTGGGGAGCATCCCGGGCACGGGCAGCTGTGCCAGCCGTGTGTGCTGGCTGTGGGGGTGATTGGGGGTGCCTGGGGGGCTGGAAGGATGATGGAGGGATGATGGAGGGATGATGGAGGGATGATGGAAGGATGATGGAGAGCGGCTGCTCGCAGCTCCCGGTCGCTATGGCAACCTGGATCTCCCTGATCCCATCTGATGGCTCAGCGCTGCCAGCCAAGGGGGCCGTGCAGAGCGGCGGGGTGGGTTCACTTACTGCCACCCATTGCTGGAGAAGCCCTGCATAAGCAGGATCGTGCTCCGAGGCCCCTCTCGGAGGGGTTTTTCAGCGCCCTCGCTGCAGTGGCAGGGAGCGGGGCTGAGCGGTGTCACCGTGACCTACTTAGTGCAGGACACGGTGACATCATGCGCGATGGCAGCGGCTCCCCGGGGCTCCGGACAGCCGGGCCCGACCCAGGGCTGAGCTAAGCCGGCCCCAGGGCACGTTCCGGCCGGGGAACCTCGCTCTGTCAGCCCCGGCCACGTCTCACTCCCCTCCGCTGGCCTGGAACAGCCGCGCTGGCTCCGGCCTCTGTCTGCAGAGCTGATCTGAAAACCCAGATTTTTCTCCTTTTCTAATGGAAAGAGAGGGGAATGAGCTAAAGCTTCAGAGGACACAGGAACGGCAGGAGAAGAGAGCCGGGGCTGCGCTGAGCGCTGCTGCGGCTTTTTCCAGAGAGCGGCTCCGTCCCCGCGACCTTGGGGACCGCGACACGGGGGGGGGGGACACCCTCGGGCAGCCCCCACGGCTTCAGGGCCACCCTGGCCGCCACCCCCAGCTCATTCCTGGCTGTTAAACCATGGATTAAACCATTTCTGGCTGTTAAACCATGGATTCCTGCGGAATGGGAGCGCAGAGGGAGGGGGTGATGGTGGCTCGGGGCCAGCGAGGAAGGCGGTTCCTCCTCCTCCTCCTCCTCCTCCTCTTCTCCCAGCATCCACACTTCAGCTGAATCATCCTTCAGTTAATGACAGGCTCTTAACCTGCTGCTGCGGAGCCTCGCTGAGGTCCCTGCTCTTAAGAAAGCCCAGAAGGAGAAGCGCTGGGCACAGGGATTGTCCCACCCCGGCGTTTGCGCTGCCCCTCCTGGGATGGGCACGGCGCGGCAGCAGCTCCGTGCTCCCTTCAAACACATCGCCCTGCCCAAGCACGGGTGAAACCACGGCCCCAGCCCGGCAGAACGGGCACGGAAGGGAAGGGTCAGGCTGGGGGTGAAGGCAGGAAAGGGAAGCTGCACACTCAGGGGGACTCAGGGCACAGCTCTCATTGCTCCATCATCAGCCAGGGTTCAGCTCTGAGCCTCCTCCTCTGATCCCGGGGCCAGGAGCACACCCAGAGCCCTTTGGAGAAGCCTGAAGAGACACAGCAAATGTGCAGGGCTCGAAAAGGGGTTGAACACACCAGGAGGTTGGATAAAAGCCAAGGAGCAGCTTGGGCTGAGGTTGGTGCTGCTGGACAATCCCTGAGCAGAGCCCAGGGGTCTCAGGAAGAAGAACCCAGATCTTGAAAGGACTCAGAGCACTTTGGGGTGTGCTGCTCCCACTTTGGGCTGGTGTTTGAGGGATGTCTGACCAGGTTACAGTCCTTGGGGTGCTGGGGGCTGATGAATCTCATCTACACCCACATTCCCCAACAATGCTGGTGTGTAACGGGTCCTGAGGAAACCTGGCCTCTCCCCCAACACAAAGGATGGGGATGGATGGGCATTGAGGAGAATTCCACAGCAGAAAAGAGAAGAGGAGCAGTAACCACAGCAGGGAATGAGGAGGATGGGCAGGAAGGAAGAGTGAGGATGACTGGCCTGCAGCAGTCCCTGGTCCTACAATGAAGGGAGAAGTTGCTTCAAACTGCCCATGAGGGAAAACCCAGCTCGAACCAGCCCTGGCATCACCTCTGCATCAGCACTGCAGCACCCCAATGACACACTTTGACTCTAATCAAATTTCAGCCATGATGGAAATCATCCCAGTTCTGCTTGGGAGCACTGGGGTTGGAAAAACAAAGCCTGGGGAGAACAGAGGCTGGGGCAGCTCTGGAAGGAAGATTTTCCTTCCATCACAAAACTTTAAACTCAAGAAACCAAGGGCTGCCATTAGTGCAGATATTTACAAAGGGGGATTTCAGTGTGGATTTCTGATGTCCTCTCCAAGGAGCAGGAGCAGTGAGAGCAGCCTAAGCTGAGGTGACAGCAGGCCTGGCAGGAGGGTGGCACCAGCCACAGGCACTCCTGGAGCACAGAGCCAAGCTGAGAAATCCAAACCCACCTCAAACGACCAAGGGCAGCCTGTTGTCTGCATTTCAAGCCAGATGATTCCTGAGAGCACCAAAATTTCCCTGTGTTTCCTTAATATTATGCATTCATGACACTGCAAGGCACCAAGGACAAGGCTCGGAGCCGGGAAATCAATTTTTCATGTGACAGCAGAAATGACAGGCAGGGTTTTAAGTGGATTTCATGTATTCAGAGAGGTTGAGCAGACAATTTGAGGGTTATTATTTCAGGAAGCATTTGCTGAGATGTTCCAGAGTGGTCTCAGTATCACTTCTGCAAAGTAAAGGGCTCTGAAGCTGCAATCCCAGAATGAAAACGCTGGCACTTCTGCTTCCCTTTGTTCTCTTTATTCCCTGATACATTAGCACAATTCACATAGGCAGAAAAAAGGCAACTTGCTGTGAAGAGAGACAACTATATCTTATTTAAATACCTGACCTATTTCTACTTTTCCTTTGCCTCACTCCATGAGGAGTCTGGATTTGCAGAAATAGCTGAAAAAATGTGTTGGATCATGTGAAAAATGCTTTTTCCCTGTGGCAAAGCTGCCATGAAAAACAGGTGCATAAACAAAGAGAATCTTACTTTTAGAAATGCAGAGTTTGGAGGGGAGCTGCACATTGCCAGGCTGATTCTCAGTGTCACAGAATGGTGGGGAGGGACCTTAAACCCATCCAGTGCCACCCTCACCATGGGCAGGGACACCTTCCACTGTCCCAGGGGGCTCCAGCCTGGCCTTGGGCACTGCCAGGGATCCAGGGGCAGCCCCAGCTGCTCTGGGCACCCTGTGCCAGGGCCTGCCCACCCACCCAGGGAACAATTCCTCATTCCCAATCTCCCATCCATCCCTGCCCTCTGGCAGTGGGAGCCATTCCCTGGGTCCTGTCCCTCCAGCCCTTGTTCCCAGTCCCTCTCCAGCTCTCCTGGAGCCCCTTTGGGCCCTGGCAGGGGCTCTGGGCTCTCCCTGGAGCTCCTCCTCTCCAGCTCTCAGCATTTGCACAACATTTTAATTTTCACCTTGGGCTGCTCCTGCAGGACAACAGCTCCATAAACACGAGGTGGACACACAACACCCACACGTCTGTCAGCAGCTGCCCCTCCTGCAAGCACAGCCAGTCCCACAGGATCTGCCCCAGAGCAGCTTGCTCAGCAGGATCCCATCCCAGCCTGGATCCACATCGGGCAGGGTTTTCATGGTCTGAGGAGGATCTCATGCAGCTTTTGGCAAGGTGCAAGGAGGGTTCAGCCTGAAGGGAGAGGGGCAGTGAAGGGCTGGTGCTTGCTGTGACCTGGGGAGGCCACTGGAGCCTCCATGTCCCTGGAATGACCACGGGTCAGTTCCCCAGCAGGCTTGGGATGGAGCTGGGAGCAGAGCCACATCACCAGGCACAGGAAAATGCCTTTAATGACTGTCTGGCACAGTCTGCATCCTCAGCTGCAGGACAATTGATCCTTCTTCCTATCTCTGATTGCAGGGAGGGCAAGTTTTCCCTGAAATGCTATTTTTGACCCTCTTCCCTTCCCACACCAGACCTGCTGCTCCATGTGGGTCAGAGCCAAGGCTGTGACTCCTGATAGTGCCATTGCTGCAGCTTGGGCATCACCCCAGACAAACCACCAGCCTCTGGCCCTCTGGATTCACCCTCTGCTCTGGATTCATCCCTCTGGGCTCTGCTGGATTCATCCCTCTGCTCTGGACAAACCACTGCCTCTGGATTCCCTCTGCTCTGGATTCATCCCTTCTGCTCTGGATTCACCCCTCTGCTCTGGATTCATGGGCTCCTCTGGGATTCATCCCTCTGCTCTGGATTCATCCCTCCCTCTGGGCTCACCCTCTGCTCTGGATTCACCCTTCTGCTCTGGATTCATCCCTCTGGGCTCTGCTCTGGATTCATCTCCCTCCTTTCACAAACACCCCCAGGGATTTGGTGCTGCTGCCAAGGCTGCAAGGAAATGGACCTGGTGATCTGCAGGGTTTTATGCTCCTGTATCAACTCCCCCCCAGACAGACACATCTATCTAACAGTGTGACATGGCACGAGGTATCCTGAAGGTTTCCAGCCCAAGAGGGACACTGGCAAGGACAGTGACAACAATCCTGAGCGGTGTTGGACCCTGCCTGCAGGTAAAAAATGCTGGAACTCCATCTCAGCAGGCACAATTATCAGAATTATCACCATTTCTGCTTCCATATTTTGAAGCTGTGCTGGGAGAAATCAGCACTTCTGCACATGGCACTGAGAAATTTGCTACATCAACCAAATGCCTGCAAAGCCAAAGCCATTAACAAATCAAACATCCCCAGCTCAGGCATTCAGCATTAATTTCTTTTGCTGCAGTCATTTCAGCTGTGCAAAATATCTTCCCTACCCCAGTTTCTAATCTGCCTCCATCCTCCTCCAGGCTCACCACAGTTAAATATTTCACATTGCTCCTGAAAACTTGAGAAATTGAGCTGTGGACAGGGAAAAATGAGTTGTGGAGCAAATGTTTCCCCCAGAACCAGATGAAGTCTTTGTTCCAAGGCTGTCACATCAGTTCAAGAGGCTCCTCTATGTTTTTCTAAGAGCCTTTGCAGTGACAAGATAAGGTGCCACCACTGTGAAATAATCTCAGGGGAAAGAGCCATCCCTGCTGCCTGAGGGCTCTGTCCCCACTGGGGGTGGCTGCAGAGCTCGAGGGACACAGCCCAAATGCCAAATTAACCCTTCAGCTCCACACAACCTGCATGGGGAGGGTCTTCCCCCCATCAGGACTCTTCCAAACACTGACATCCCACACACGGAGCATTCCTCATTCCTCATTTCACAGCTGCACCTCAGGATCTCAGCTTTTCTGACCTCAGGGTTTTGGTGCAGACAGAGGTGGCTGTGGGGTTTTCAGTATAAAAAAAAAGGAGAAACACAATTTCTTTGCGAAACTGTTCTCAGTCTCATGACTCTCCCTTCCTGTGCAGCTCAGTGACCTCTTCCTCTTGGCAGCCCAGAGCTTCTCTGCCAGCAGCTGGGATGGGAGAGGAGCTGAGGACACCTGGAGCAGGGACATGGGGACACAGGGACACCACCCTCAGACCTTGGGAAAGCAAAAACCCAGCAGGAAAGGCCAGAGGATCAAAGGGAGGGCACAGGTGGGACCCTCCTGGGCACTGCTCTCCTGGCACAGACCCTGCTCTTACCAAACACTGAGTGATCTTCTGTTACACCACAAGGTGGGAATGAAGCAATTCTCTCCCTTGCTGGCTTGGCAGGGCAAAGAATTTGTTCAGATGATTAGAGAGAGTCCGGCAGGCCCTGAGAGCCCTGAAAACCCTCCTTAGGTCATGCAAATTTCTCCAGATTTCTAAAATCCTGTCCCCAGCCCCAAGAGCCAAAAGCTTCTGGGAGCCCTGAGGAAGGGAGGGCACAGAAACCTCCTGCTGCCCAGCCCAGGTGAGCTGCTCAGTGAGCTGGGCTCTGAAACCCCCCAGGATGAGCTGGCAGCATGGCAATCCCTCCTGGGCTGTGGTGGGACACTGCCCTGCAGCCTCACGGGCAGGCCATGCCTGTGGGACAGCATCATCCTGCAGCAGGTGCTGAAGGAGTCACAGAATCCCTCCATGGGCTGGGCTGGAAGGGACCCCACAGCCCACCCAGTGCCACCCCTGCCATGGCAGGGACAGCTCCCACTGTCTCAGGGTGCTCCAGCCTGGCCTTGGGCACTGCCAGGATCCAGGGGCAGCCCCAGCTGCTCTGGGCACCCTGTGCCAGGGCCTGCCCACCCTCCCAAGGAAGGATTTCTTCCCAATATCCCATCTGACCCTGCCCTCCGGCACTGGGAGCCATTCCCTGGGTCCTGTCCCCAGCCTTTCCCAGAGGTGACGACACTCACCTGGCTGGGTGGATGCATCTTCCCATGACTCCTCTCAGGGAAGATGCAGCTACCTTCAAACTGCTCCCTGTAATTATTGCAGAATTCCTGCAGCACGAGAGAGGAACAGCTGGAATTACAGGCTCCATGTGTGAGCACAGGAGAGAGCAGCTGCTGTCAGGCAATTCTGAGCTCCTTGGGCAGAGCAAACTCTGGGGTCACTCACTGGAGCTGCTCTTGCCTCTTTCTCTCCCCTCCACAAGAGCTGAGCTGCTGCCAGCTAAAGCTGCTGTAATTAAGGACAATAAATCTGCAGTTCTGTGCTGAAACCTCTGCAAGGGCTTCCCATGATCCTGGGGGGTCTTTCCCAACCAAAATAATAAATCTGTGATGTTTCACACGCTCCATTCCCTCTCTGGAAGTGAGACCCACGTGTGCTGCTGCAGGGCTGGGAGGGAGCTCCGTCCTTGGGGGAGACCTGGGGATGCAGGAGCAGGACCTGGGAATGTTGGGATTCATGGAGCAAAGCTGCAGCCAGCACTCAGCAGCCTCTGCAACTTTAAAAGCTGTTGTCTGGCTTTTTTTTTTTTTTATATGATATTTAAATTCAAACCAAGTTCTTATTTTAACCTTTGCTGTGCACACAGGGAAGAGCTCCCCAGCCTGAGTCAATCTCTGCAAACACTGATTTTTTTCACTGTCTGCAGGCACTTCTGTCTCACCCCAGCAGGGACTACATTAACTCACTGCATGGACACCATGTCCTGTGACACCGAAGCTGTCCTGTGACACCAAACCCATCCAACTCTGACAGGTACTCCATGCTCCTGTGCCAAGAGGATGTCACACATCCAAACTCTTCCCATTATTGGGCAAGAAATATGGGATATTAAAATAAATAATAAATATTAGAAAATAAAATAAAAATATATTTTATATCTTATATCTTATATCTTATATCTTATATATAGATAAATATTATATATATAATATATAAAAATAAATATATTATATAACAATAAATATATAAAATAAATGATAATAAATATCAAATAAATAAAAATAAAATAAAATAAATATTATATACTATATATTATATAATATATATATACTATATACTATATATTATATATTATATATCATATATATATATATATATACTATATATATATATATATAATATAATATAATATAATATATAAATAATGTATAATATATAATGCATAATGTATAATATATAATAATTAATATTATATAAAAATAAATATCTATAAAGAAATAAATGATAAATATTAAACATGCCCATTATTGGGCATATTTAAGCATTAAAAGCAGAGATGTGAAGGGAAGAAGAGGCTCTCCCTGAGGATTTCATGGTTGCACTTGATGATTTTAAAGGACTTTTCCAAGCTAAAGGATTTGTGGTTTTGCTCTGCCCCTTGGATAACAGCTGGGTAATGATCCCATTTCCCCTTACAGAGACAAACGGTGCAAGTGAGCCCTGAGCACTCCAGATCTGCTCCAGAGATAACTTGAGATAAAGAACTCCCACTTGAGATAAAGGAACAAGTGGTAACAGGAGCTGATCCACAAGCTCAGCGTGCCGGGATTTCCATGGGGAGCAGGGCCCGCAGAGCCGGCAGTGTGCAGCTGTTAACAGCAGGCTCAGGAACACATCTAAGGGAGGGCTGAATTTCAAAGGCGTGAAAAATGCGTGTATTTTATGATTGGCTTTCTGCAAATATTCAAATGAATATTAGATGTGTTGTGTTAGAAAGCAATGCTGTATTAATTCTCTTAAGTAGTGTGCTAAATATAGTTTTAGGTTATAAAAAATATTAAAATAGAAACGATGCTATGTAGGATACTTTTTTTAAAGAAAGGACTCGCAGTGAGATAGCAGCCACAGGACACCTGAATCTTTCAGGGAAGAAGAATTTATTGCTCCATTATCAGAAGAAATGAACTTCTTCCCACCTCGAAGGGGCTGTTAGGACTGGGAGGAAGAAGTTGACACTGACCAGACAGAATCCTGTGTTTGAATGGAATTTATGCATCATATATGAAGTGTATGAATATGCAACAGGCTGTTGCTTTTAAGGGTTAATCCTTTATTCACAGGGGTCCTTTTTCAGGCTCGTGCTGCCCAGGAAAAGGTACCCGGACTTTGTCTCTATTGTCTCATATTGTCCTAATTCAAATTGTCCAAATTGTTATTACTCTAATTGTATTACTATTTTTATAACCATTTTATTACTATGAAACTTTTAAAATTTTAAAAACACGTGACTGGCGTTTTTCACAAAGGCATCCTGCCAGCATCGGGCTGGGCAGCAGGAGAGGCTGAACTCCATAAACACGAGGTGGACACACAACACCCACACGTCTGTCAGCAGCTGCCCCTCCTGCAAGCACAGCCAGTCCCACAGGATCTGCCCCAGAGCAGCTTGCTCAGCAGGATCCCATCCCAGCCTGGATCCACATCGGGCAGGGTTTTCATGGTCTGAGGAGGATCTCATGCAGCTTTTGGCAAGGTGCAAGGAGGGTTCAGCCTGAAGGAGAGGGGCAGTGAAGGGCTGGTGCTTGCTGTGACCTGGGAGGCCACTGGAGCCTCCATGTCCCTGGAATGACCACGGGTCAGTTCCCCAGCAGGCTTGGGATGGAGCTGGGAGCAGAGCCACATCACCAGGCACAGGAAAATGCCTTTAATGACTGTCTGGCACAGTCTGCATCCTCAGCTGCAGGACAATTGATCCTTCTTCCTATCTCTGATTGCAGGGAGGGCAAGTTTTCCCTGAAATGCTATTTTTGACCCTCTTCCCTTCCCACACCAGACCTGCTGCTCCATGTGGGTCAGAGCCAAGGCTGTGACTCCTGATAGTGCCATTGCTGCAGCTCCAACAGCATGGGCATCACCCCAGACAAACCACCAGCCTCTGGCCCTCTGGATTCACCCCTCTGCTCTGGATTCATCCCTCTGGGCTCTGCTCTGGATTCATCCCTCTGCTCTGGATTCATCCCTCTGGGCTCTGCTCTGGATTCATCCCTCTGCTCTGGATTCATCCCTCTGGGCTCTGCTCTGGATTCACCCCTCTGCTCTGGATTCATCCCTCTGGGCTCTGCTCTGGATTCACCCCTCTGCTCTGGATTCATCCCTCTGCTCTGGATTCATCCCTCTGGGCTCTCTGCTCTGGATTCACCCCTCTGCTCTGGATTCACCCTTCTGCTCTGGATTCATCCCTCTGGGCTCTCTGCTCTGGATTCATCTCCCTCCTTTCACAAACACCCCCAGGGATTTGGTGCTGCTGCCAAGGCTGCAAGGAAATGGACCTGGTGATCTGCAGGGTTTTATGCTCCTGTATCAACTCCCCCCCAGACAGACACATCTATCTAACAGTGTGACATGGCACGAGGTATCCTGAGGGTTTCCAGCCCAAGAGGGACACTGGCAAGGACAGTGACAACAATCCTGAGCGGTGTTGGACCCTGCCTGCAGGTAAAAAATGCTGGAACTCCATCTCAGCAGGCACAATTATCAGAATTATCACCATTTCTGCTTCCATATTTTGAAGCTGTGCTGGGAGAAATCAGCACTTCTGCACATGGCACTGAGAAATTTGCTACATCAACCAAATGCCTGCAAAGCCAAAGCCATTAACAAATCAAACATCCCCAGCTCAGGCATTCAGCATTAATTTCTTTTGCTGCAGTCATTTCAGCTGTGCAAAATATCTTCCCTACCCCAGTTTCTAATCTGCCTCCATCCTCCTCCAGGCTCACCACAGTTAAATATTTCACATTGCTCCTGAAAACTTGAGAAATTGAGCTGTGGACAGGGAAAAATGAGTTGTGGAGCAAATGTTTCCCCCAGAACCAGATGAAGTCTTTGTTCCAAGGCTGTCACATCAGTTCAAGAGGCTCCTCTATGTTTTTCTAAGAGCCTTTGCAGTGACAAGATAAGGTGCCACCACTGTGAAATAATCTCAGGGGAAAGAGCCATCCCTGCTGCCTGAGGGCTCTGTCCCCACTGGGGGTGGCTGCAGAGCTCGAGGGACACAGCCCAAATGCCAAATTAACCCTTCAGCTCCACACAACCTGCATGGGGAGGGTTTTCCTTCCATCAGGACTCTTCCAAACACTCCCCACTGACATCCCACACATGGAGCATTCCTCATTCCTCATTTCACAGCTGCACCTCAGGATCTCAGCTTTTCTGACCTCAGGGTTTTGGTGCAGACAGAGGTGGCTGTGGGGTTTTTAGTATAAAAAAAAGGAGAAACACAATTTCTTTGCGAAACTGATCTCAGTCTCATGACTCTCCCTTCCTGTGCAGCTCAGTGACCTCTTCCTCTTGGCAGCCCAGAGCTTCTCTGCCAGCAGCTGGGATGGGAGAGGAGCTGAGGACACCTGGAGCAGGGACATGGGGACACAGGGACACCACCCTCAGACCTTGGGAAAGCAAAAACCCAGCAGGAAAGGCCAGAGGATCAAAGGGAGGGCACAGGTGGGACCCTCCTGGGCACTGCTCTCCTGGCACAGACCCTGCTCTTACCAAACACTGAGTGAGCTTCTGTTACACCACAAGGTGGGAATGAAGCAATTCTCTCCCTTGCTGGCTTGGCAGGGCAAAGAATTTGTTCAGATGATTAGAGAGAGTCCGGCAGGCCCTGAGAGCCCTGAAAACCCTCCTTAGGTCATGCAAATTTCTCCAGATTTCTAAAATCCTGCCCCAGCCCCAAGAGCCAAAAGCTTCTGGGAGCCCTGAGGAAGGAGGGCACAGAAACCTCCTGCTGCCCAGCCCAGGTGAGCTGCTCAGTGAGCTGGGCTCTGAAAACCCCCAGGATGAGCTGGCAGCATGGCAATCCCTCCTGGGCTCTGGTGGGACACTGCCCTGCAGCCTCACGGGCAGGCCATGCCTGTGGGGCAGCATCATCCTGCAGCAGGTGCTGAAGGAGTCACAGAATCCCTCCATGGGCTGGGCTGGAAGGGACCCCACAGCCCACCCAGTGCCACCCCTGCCATGGCAGGGACAGCTCCCACTGTCTCAGGGTGCTCCAGCCTGGCCTTGGACACTGCCAGGGATCCAGGGGCAGCCCCAGCTGCTCTGGGCACCCTGTGCCAGGGCCTGCCCACCCTCACAGGGGAGGATTTCTTCCCAATATCCCATCTGACCCTGCCCTCCGGCACTGGGAGCCATTCCCTGGGTCCTGTCCCCAGCCTTTCCCAGAGGTGACGACACTCACCTGGCTGGGTGGATGCATCTTCCCATGACTCCTCTCAGGGAAGATGCAGCTACCTTCAAACTGCTCCCTGTAATTATTGCAGAATTCCTGCAGCACGAGAGAGGAACAGCTGGAATTACAGGCTCCATGTGTGAGCACAGGAGAGAGCAGCTGCTGTCAGGCAATTCTGAGCTCCTTGGGCAGAGCAAACTCTGGGGTCACTCACTGGAGCTGCTCTTGCCTCTTTCTCTCCCCTCCACAAGAGTTGAGCTGCTGCCAGCTAAAGCTGCTGTAATTAAGGACAACAAATCTGCAGTTCTGTGCCGAAACCTCTGCAAGGGCTTCCCATGATCCTGGGGGGTCTTTCCCAACCAAAACAATGAATCTGTGATGTTTCACACGCTCCATTCCCTCTCTGGAAGTGAGACCCACGTGTGCTGCTGCAGGGCTGGGAGGGAGCTCCGTCCTTGGGGGAGACCTGGGGATGCAGGAGCAGGACCTGGGAATGGTGGGATCCATGGAGCAAAGCTGCAGCCAGCACTCAGCAGCCTCTGCAACTTTAAAAGCTGTTGTCTGGCTTTTTGTGTTTTTAATATGATATTTAAATTCAAACCAAGTTCTTATTTTAACCTTTGCTGTGCACACAGGGAAAAGCTCCCCAGCCTGAGTCAATCACTGCAAACACTGATTTTTTCACTTCACTGTCTGCAGGCACTTCTGTCTCACCCCAGCAGGGGCTACATTAACTCACTGCATGGACACCATGTCCTGTGACACCGAAGCTGTCCTGTGACACCAAACCCATCCAACTCTGACAGGTACTCCATGCTCCTGTGCCAAGAGGATGTCACACATCCAAACTCTTCCCATTATTGGGCAAGAAATATGGGATATTAAAATAAATAATAAATATTAAATAAATAAAATAAAAATTTTTATATCTTATATCTTATATCTTATATCTTATATCTTATATATAGATAAATATACAATATATATAATATATAAAAACAAATATATTATATAACAATAAATATATAAAATAAATGATAATAAATATCAAATAAATAAAATAGAAATAAAAATAAAATATATTATATACTATATATTATATATTATATATTATATACTATATACTATATATTATATATTATATATCATATACTATATACTATATACTATATAATATATATAATATAATATAATATATAATATATAATGCATAATGTATAATATATAATGCATAATGTATAATATATAATAATTAATATTATATAAAAATAAATATCTATAAAGAAATAAATGATAAATATTAAACATGCCCATTATTGGGCATATTTAAGCATTAAAAGCAGAGATGTGAAGGGAAGAAGAGGCTCTCCCTGAGGATTTCATGGTTGCACTTGATGATTTTAAAGGACTTTTCCAAGCTAAAGGATTTGTGGTTTTGCTCTGCCCCTTGGATAACAGCTGGGTAATGATCCCATTTCCCCTTACAGAGACAAACGGTGCAAGTGAGCCCTGAGCACTCCAGATCTGCTCCAGAGATAACTTGAGATAAAGAACTCCCACTTGAGATAAAGGAACAAGTGGTAACAGGAGCTGATCCACAAGCTCAGCGTGCCGGGATTTCCATGGGGAGCAGGGCCCGCAGAGCCGGCAGTGTGCAGCTGTTAACAGCAGGCTCAGGAACACATCTAAGGGAGGGCTGAATTTCAAAGGCGTGAAAAATGCGTGTATTTTATGATTGGCTTTCTGCAAATATTCAAATGAATATTAGATGTGTTGTGTTAGAAAGCAATGCTGTATTAATTCTCTTAAGTACTGTGTTAAATATAGTTTTAGGTTATAAAAAATATTAAAATAGAAACGATGCTATGTAGGGTACTTTTTTTAAAGAAAGGACTCGCAGTGAGATAGCAGCCACAGGACACCTGAATCTTTCAGGGAAAAAGAATTTATTGCTCCATTATCAGAAGAAATGAACTTCTTCCCACCTCGAAGGGGCTGTTAGGATTCAGAGGAAGAGGTTGATGATGACCAGACAGAATCCTGTGTTTGAATGGAATTTATGCATCATGTATGAAGTGTATGAATATGCAACAGGCTGTTGCTTTTAAGGGTTAATCCTTTGTTCACAGGGGTCCTTTTTCGAGCTCGTGCTGCCCAGGAAAAGGTACACGGACTTTGTCTCTATTGTCTCATATTGTCCTAATTCAAAATGTCCAAATTATTATTACTCTAATTGTATTACTATTTTTTAACCATTTTATTACTATGAAACTTTTAAAATTTTAAAAACACGTGACTGGCGTTTTTCACAAAAGGCATCCTGCCAGCATCGGGCTGGGCAGCAGGAGAGGCTGAACTCCCTTTCCCATCTGCGATCCCTGGCATGGCAGCACAGCAGCTGCTGGCCCGGGGGCAGTGAAATAAATGGGCAGAGGAAAGAAAAATCACCTTACTGGTACTTTAGAGGTAACTCACTGGTTAACTCAGAGCCTCTGTGCGCCAGAGACAGATCTGAGAGCCCCCAGCCCCCATCCAAGTGCTCCCCAGAAGGCAGAACAGTTTTGGTTTTTTTCAATTTATGCAAAGCCCCTCTTTCCGTGCACAATAGATTTCAAAGCAGCCAGTTGCTGCTTGGGAATGGGAAGCTCCCAAAGCAGGCAGGTTTTTCCTGTGGAATTCTCCTGGTGCTGGTCTCAAATTCCCAGCCCCGAGCTGTCACACAGCACGGAGCTCAGTGGCCAGGGACACTCAGCAGCACCTCGGGGGTGCAGGGGGGACACTGAGCTTGTCCTAGCCTGGAAAATCCCAGTGCTCTCCTGCTCCAGCCTGAACCAGCCCCATTGCTCTCCCGGGCTGCTGAACATCCCCAGTGTTTCCTGCTGAGTCTCAGAGGAGACCTGGAGCCTCCCACACTGCACAGCTTCATCTGGAGAAGCTGCCGAGCAGCTCCTGCCCCTCCAGCAGCACCTCTGAGTCCTCTCTGAACAGGAAAGCACAGCCCAAATCCAGCCCTGGGTGCACTCACAGCCTCTGGAGGCAGCTGGAGCCTCTTCCCAAAATGTCACGGCCTGGGTGTGTTCCTGTACAGGAGGAGCACAGGAAGGTCATGGAATGGATGGGCTTGGAAGGGGCCTTAAAATCCACCCAGTGCCACCCCTGCCATGGCAGGGACACCTTCCACTGTCCCAGGCTGCTCCCAGCCCCGTCCAGCCTGGCCTTGGGCACTGCCAGGGACCTAGGGGCAGCCCCAGCTGTGCCAGGGTCTGCCCACCCTCACAGGGAGCAATTCCTGCCCCATATCCCACCTAACCCTGCCGTCTTTCAGTTTGAAGCCATTCCCTTGTCCCATCCCTGCATTGTCGCTGTCCCTTGTCACAGATGTGAGCGGGTAAAACTCCTGCTGCCTCTGACCCTGCCTCCACCTGGTTTTTCTCCTCAGTTTTATTGGATGAGGGAAAGCCAGAAGGCAATGATGGGGTGGTTTGGCCATGAACATCATGACAGCTTTGAAAAGGATTTTCCAAAATTCCCTTTTTGTCTCAGTGCAGCTCCTGAAGGGAAGCTGCTGCCTGGGACCTGCCCCTTCCCAGCCTTTAAGGACAAAGAGGTGTTGATCCTAATCCAGATGAATTTAAGATTTTCCTAGAGGCTTCCAGACATCAAATGCTGGAATCAGAATGGAGAGAAAAGCTGCAGGAATACCCACTGCACCTGGGACAGAGCACCCTCCACATCTCAGTCCTGGCACACAGGGAAAAACAGGGACTGGGAAAATGGAAATGTTGGATTTGCTGCTGGGCCAGGGGTGTGCCAGGGCTCGTTCCTGATGCCCTGAGCTCTTCCTGAAGCACAAGCAGCAGCAAGGGCAGGGGCAGGGGATGGCTGAGGTGCCTGGCACAGGGGCAGCCCTGGTTCACAGCCAGGGTGGTGCTGTGGAGGAGGATTGTGGCACCTCCTGCCTCTGGAACTGTGGCCTGGGGCTGCTCCTGCCTCTCCTCCTTGCTTTTATCTCCTCATCTGTGGGATCCAAAGGAGAGGACAGGCAGGGATGAGCTGGCTGCTGCAGGAAGGAGAAAAGGGAGAGGAGGGTGCTGTGCTATTTTGAGCTGCCTCCTCCTCAATTCCTAGGGGAGGAATTTTACCTCTGGAGTGTTGATTGCTTTGTAGGAAGGATTTAAAGACTACTTACACAAAAATGATAATTAAAACCTAAATTAAACGTAGGCCTAGTCAATACTTCCCATTTCCATTGTTCTCAAAATCCAAAATAACATTTCCAATTTGCCATAGAGATTTACTGGCCTTTTTCTACCATTTCACTAAAACAAACTGAAAATGCTGGGTTTGAAAATGATAAGTCTGTAGAAAGCCCCACTGGCAATAAGCTTCAAGCACGACTCCTTAACTCTGCAGCATCCAAAGTGACTTCAAATTAAAAGCATTTTGAAGCACTGTCATTACTTTGATTAGTAAATCAACAACCTGATGTAGTAAAAGCACTGGCAGCTCACAAAGTATTAACAAGAACAATTAACAAGTGTTGGCAGTTATATTTAGTGTTTGGAACTATATTTACAAACTGAACTCAGCCTAGAATCAATACAGCTGAAATCCCACCTCAACTCATTCCTTTAACATTTCTGCTTTTACTTTGGAAAACCAGAAAATGCTCAAAATAAGGGAAATATCTTCTAAAGTAGAGACCAAAGCAATGGTTGGACTCAGTGATTTTGGAGGTTTTTCCCACCCTCTGTGATTCTGTGAAAGTTTAATGCTCATGACCTGAGATAAAATGCCTTTGGTAAACCAAGACTCCAGGAAAATCAATCTATTCCTGCCCCTTGTGCCAGTAGACAGGAGAAATTAAATTAATAAGTGGATATTTAGAGCTGAAAACTGGGGGCAGCAGGTTGGGAGTGGAAAGAGCCCTGACAGAGCTCTGCCCAAACTCTGGTTGAATTTAAGGAGTTGTTTGGTTTGGATAATGTCAGGCAGAGCAGACTGTGCCTCCTTATATAATCTTAAGTGCAAACAGATTTTGTGAATAAGCACTTTCAAGTCATAAGTGGGCTTTTTGTTAATAAATGTCAATAATTGGTTGCTGTAGCAACAGGGATTGATCCCCTGGCTACAGAAAGGGGGAGAGCAGAGCCTGCTCCCTGCCAGCTCTTTTCTTTGCACCATTTCTGCCCATCTGCTCTGCCAGAAACCCAATGGAACCGAGGGGTTCTTGGCATGTGGATCTGGGATGGCTTCACCCAAACCCTGCTGGGGGAACTGGGAGGGGATGGTGCTCCCAGGGATGCACCCCATGGGGCAGGAACATTTAACTGCTGGAAAACTCCTTGGTGCTGCCTAGGAGCCAAATGAAGCTTGGCCAGGTGAGCAAAGGCTCAGGGGACACCTCAGAGGTGAGAGGGACACCCCAGGTGACATCTCACAGGTGACAGGGACAGGTTCGTGTCTGGCTCTGCCTCCTTGCACTGCAGCTGCCTGACCCAAGCACCAAACCAGGGCCAAAATCTCTTTGGGCAGGGATAAAGTGGTGCTGGCTGTGGTTGGACAGCTCAGCTGAAGGAGCCCAAAGAGCTCCTCCATGGAGTCAAAGCAGGCACAGAGCCAAGCCCTGGTGCTGCCCAGGTCCATCTGCACTCCAGCCCCAGCAAACACTCACAGACAGGGGGTTAAAATAAAAGGGTGAACATGGCTGTTGACCAGCAAGAGATGGAGCAGGAGGCAGCAGAGCACTGGGAGAGTGGTGGGAAGCAGGGAAGAGGGACAGGGGGACACCTGGCTGGGCTCCACCCCACATCCTCCCCCTCTGCCATGCTGATGGAGCAATTCAGCCTCAGCCCAGCTCCTTTGGAACCACTCAGATGGCACCAGGGAAGGAAAAAAAGGACAATTTTATCCCTGTTCTCCAAAGCTCTGAAGCTCCATCAGCTTCTGCTCCCCCCATCCTGCCTCTCCTGCAGTGACAGCTCTTCCCCACAACACAAACCAGGGGGGTTTGGTGAGGCAGCACCTCCTGCCCCTGGTGCCTGCTCCAGAGCCAGGCACCCCTGGAAATGTGTGAGACCTTTCCTTTGTCACCATCCCTCAGCATTGTGGGGTTCCTTACCTGAAGGAACTGAAAAAATTCTGCTGGAGTTTGGCACCAGGGCTCAGTGGGGTGATCCTCAGCCCTGGGGCTGTCTGGCATTCCCTGGGCTCTTCCTTCCATGGCACTCCCTGGAATTCCCTGGGCTCTCCATTCCCTGGGCTCTCTCTTCCCAGGCATTCCCTGGGCTCCCCATGCCCTGGCATTCCCTGAGTTCTCCATTCCCTGGCATTCCCTGGGCTCTTCCTTCCCTGGCATTCCCAGGTCCTTCTCCACCCCAACACCAGCAGCACACATGTAGGACACACAGGATATGGGATGGTTTGAGGTTGGAAGATTGGCAAGTGAACAAAAGTGCCTTGACTTTGTGCCAAAGTTCCTGGTGACAAATTTTGGACAAAGGGGAAGGAGGTTTTTGTGTGGTCACACATAACAATCAACCCAGCCCTGAGAGGAACAATAAACTGACAGACTGAGCTGATCAAGTGCTAACATGGTTTGGTTTTCTGCATTTTAAATCACTTTTGTAGTTCTGTGAAAGCATTTCCATCAGATCCTTTGCTACATCCCTCTGTGGAGAGCAACAGTCAGTCCCATCCTCTAGGAAATGTTACTGGGAGCAAACACTCTGAAATCCCTCCCAAAAATACCCAGCATTGCTGTGGTTGTGCTGTCAGGAGATCCTTTTCTGCATCCTGAAGTTGCAGAGGCGCAGTGCTGTGACTGAGAGATCACAGATCTCTGCCCTGCCACCATTTTCCTTTGTGAGGATTATCAAATCACACACCTTCCCAGAATGATCTTCCTCTGAAGGGATCTCTCTGGATAACGTGTTTGAGTTCTCTCAGCTCTGTTGGCAGCACCTCCCTGGTTTTATCCTTGCAAACAGCACAAGCTCCAAGGGGATGCTGTGCTTCCCATCCTCCTGTGATCCTGCAGAGCAATTCAGGGTTGCCTCCAGCCAGCCCCGAGAGGTTCCCCCTGACTCAGGCAGGTTTGGAATTTCCAATGCAATCAGCCTGAGGATGAGTCAGGAGCTGCTCCTGCGCCTCAGGAGGAGCTGAAGCTTCAGCAGAGGTTCTGGAACCATGGAAGGGCTTTGCTTGGACCAGGGGAAGCTTTTCCTGCTGTCCCTGAGTCTCCTGCACACAGGGACAGGAACCACCCGGAGCTGAGGGACACCAGTGACCGAAGCCAGAGGCTGCAGGGGACACCTGGCCCCAGCCAAGGCACCTCAGCACCACCCGCCGGCTCAGCCTGGGTCTGAACATGGCCTGGGAGCTGACTCGCCCTGACATCACCTGTGAGCCCTTCCAGCAGCTCCTCTGGCCTGGGACACCCCTGGGAGAGGATCTCAGCTGCCTGTGGAGCCACCTCCACGCCTGCTCCTGATTTTTGTGTAGGAGAAAGTCGATTAAAAAGAAGTTGGAAACTGCAGAGAAAAGATTTTGGCAGAAAAGCTCAGTCCTGAAGGAGCCTCGCTGGAATTCTGGAGGCAAAGGAGCCTGGAAGGGTTTTCCCAACACTCCTCCAAGCCCAGATGTTTCCCAAGCATCCCCAACACATTAATTTCCAGGGCTGGGATGCTGCAGCAATAACCCCTGGTGGGAGCACCAGCAGTCTGATATCAGAATATTATCATTTGTTTGAAAAGAGCTGCAGGGCAGGAACAAAAAGCCCCCATCAGCTGGGATTTTTTATCCTTTCCACTCCTAATTTACTGGGAAGTTTCTCTACCACAAACTCTGCGCTGATTGCACCACCAGGGACAGCTCACCAGGCTCTCAGCCCAACCTGGGAGGATTTTGTGTATTTTAGATATTTTATGTGTATGTATTTTAATTTCCATCATCCCAAAGACACCACTTAGTTACCTGAGAAATTGAAATTTATGAAGATACTGGGAGAATAAAACATTTGCTGGACGTGTCTCTCCTAACGGTGGGGGATTGTAAAGTGGGAGTCTATTATTTATAAATATTTTCTAATATTTGAAAATAAAATATTATTTTAAAATATTTTCTAAATATTTTTAAATAATTTAAAATTATTTAGTCTATTATTTAAAAAATATTTAGTCTATTATTTAAAAATATTTTCTAATATTAAAAATATTATTTTAAAAATATTTTGAAAAAATAATTTAAAATTATTTAGTCAATTATTTAAAAAAATTATTTAGTCTATTATTTTAAAATATTTTCTAATATTTAAAAATAATAGACTCCCACTAATATATTATTTTAAAATATTTCTAAATATTTTAAAATAATTAAATTATAAAATTTTCTGTACCATCTTTTTATTTGATGCTGATAATTAATATTTATCGTATTAACTGCAGACAACCTCTCTGCCATGTTTTGCTTCAGCTCAAACAACCACTGCAATGCCAAGAGCTGAGGTTGTTCCACCAGCAGCTCCCTGTGGGGTCACCCTGAGGGTACCCCTGCCCATCCCACGGGATTTTGGAAGAGGAAACCTCCAGCCCCAATCCCAGCCAATCCAAGCTGGGACTGTTGTGCACCCTGCAAACAGCCTGGCTTTGTTTCCAGCAGAAATTCAGAACTGAGGCTATGAAACAAATCCCAGCTCTGAGCACTGCACGTCCCCAGCTCCCCCACGCAGGCTCTGGGCAAGGTGGGAGTGTGAGCGCACTCTGGGAGCTCTTTGGAAAGCTCAGGATCCCGCTTGGAGCAGCTGAGCTCCTGTTTGCAACAGCAAATGGACCCTGGAAATGTCCCAGGCCAGGCTGGACGGGGCTTGGAGCAGCCTGGGACAGGGGAGGGTCCCTGCCATGGAAGGGGGGCACTGGATGAGCTTTAGGGTCCTTTCCAACCCAAATCCTTCTCTGATTCTGTGACATTCAATCATTTTTACACATTCATGTGAGCTGCTGCTAAGCAAATAACAAAATATCCAAGATAAAAGAATTTATTGTGGTTTTTTTAAGCCTTACTCCCCTGGCGAGCAACCAAACAGATTTTTGGCTGCTGGTGTCTCCAACCCTTCATTTTTGGGGGCTCCTGAAAGGATCATTTTGCTCTGGAACATGATGGTGGCCCCTGGTGCTCCTCACACACAGGGGAGTGTCCCTGCAGGGACAGGGACAGGGACAGGGACAAACCCCAGGGCAGTGCCAGGGACAGGGACAAACCCATGGCAGTGCCAGGGCAGCTGCTCCAAAGCTGGAGCACACAGGAACAGCCCCACCAAAACCTTCCTGGCAGAAAATCAACCCAACATGAGGCACAACTGCAGAGAGATCACAGAGATGGGCAGGAACCAGCACTGCCCAAAAAGGAGAAAAACCACACAAAAAGAGAATTTGGCTCAACTTTAGGGAGCACAGGACACTGTGCTGGGGAAGGAGCTTCCACCAAGAGCTGTCCCTTCCACCAAGAGCTGTCCCCTGGCCACTGTGGCCACATCTGAGGCAGCCCAGCCCAGCCCAGCCTGTCCCCTGTCTCCCCATGGGATGTGCCCAGACCTGCAGCTCCTGTTGCAGGCAGGGTGATGATGATGATGATGATGATGATGATTATGATGAATCCCTGGTGCATCCCTTCCCCTCCAGCAAGCACTGCCTGCTTTCATGTCAGAGCTCAGGCCCAAGCAAACACACCAAGGTAATTGCAGGGACACAGAAAAACAGCCAGGAAAAGGCTGAGACAGAGGTGGAGCTGTCATCAGACATGAAAATCATGTAGGGAGAGCTGGGGGCATGAGCAGGAGGAAAACCAGGACAATAAAAACATAATATGGACTATTTAAAACCAGATTTTAATCTCATGGAAGCACAGAATCTCCTGAGCTGGAAGGGACCCATCAGGACCATCCAGTTCCTGCACAGACACCCCAACAAAGCCACCCTGAGAGTGTCCAAATCTGTGACCTGGGCACCCTGAGGGTGTCCAAATCTGTGACCTGGGCACCCTGAGAGTGTCCAAACCTGCCCTGGGCACCCTGAGAGTGTCCAAATCTGTGACCTGGGCACCTTGAGAGTGTCCAATCTGTGACCTGGGCACCCTGAGAGTGTCCAAACCTGCCCTGGGCAGCCTGATCTCTGTTTATCTGAGCAGCAAGTTCCTCCTGGTCCATGTCTGCTGAACACAAACATGGACACAAAGCTCCCTCTGAACTCCTGAGCTGAATTTTGGCAGAGCTGGAGCCTGGGGAGGGCAGGGAATGCTCTGTGTCCCAGGCAAGGGCATCACACAAATGGGATGGAGCAGCAGCAACACAGGGAGGGAAATATTTCCAGCCTGAAGCTCAGAATCCAAGTGAAAAAGAGAAATATTCCTATATTCAACCTGCTGGGAAGTCTGGGACACTGGGGACCTGGAGCTGGCACCTACGAACAGGCAGGAAGGGGAAATTCCTGAATTAAATTCTCTTTAGTCTTAGGCCTGAGACTGAATTCTGAAGTGAAATAAGTCAATTAAATAGAGTTCAAAGTATTTATCCTGTCTTAGCCTAAATCAGTTTTAATAACAGGTTTGTGTGCCAAGGGTTTAATGGCTTCAGCAAAAATATCTCCAATGTACCAGATGAAATAACTCCGTGTAGGAGCCCTACAAACTCCAACCCAGCTTCTAATAATAAACTGTTTCAGGCTTTCATTTTCTAAATTGTTCTGTGTCCTCTGGAGAGGTTCCCTTGAACCTGCTGCATAATGAGAGATTGCAATAAATCTTGTCAAACCAGACAAACACCACGAAATTTTAATTTTACTTTTAAATTGCAGCTGAGTGCTCCAGTGGATGTTATTTTTTGGTAACTGCCACATAACTAAGGCGGAGGAGCTTGCTTATTTTTAACAGGAGAGTGTTATTGTCTCCATGTGTTAAAATATTTAGTTGTCTATAAAAAATTCAACCTTTATAGATGCAGAGTTGGATTTGCTTCCCCTGCTGTAGCTTTGGCCAGTAAGGGAGAGAAAATACAGGAGGTAAGGGGGGAAAATAACAATGATTGGAAGGGATGGTTTACCCCCATGGTAAGAGAGGCTTCTTTTTTCAATATGGAAAATTTTCTGTACCAAAACTCAGATTTTCAGCATGGAAAATCCCTCCACACCTGTCCCACCATGGCTAAAGCTTGGCAGGGGGCTGAGAACAAAATTCCTTTTGTTGTTAAACCACACACCACAACCACCTCCCAGATTGTTGGGATTTGTCAGAAATGGGCATTTTGGCGCTGCTCCCCCATTTCTGCTGAGGGGAGATTGCAGAGCACTGAGCAATCTGCAGGCTCAGGGTTCCTCTGCACACACTGTGCTGAGCACATGGAGCTGAAAATGAGGGACAGTGGAGTTAAAATGGGGGAAAACTGAGTTAAAAATCTCCTCCTCCTCCTCCTCCTCCTCCTCCTCCCTGCTCTAGGGATCCCATGTGTGGTTCCCCATAGAATAAAGGGCTGCATTGGTGCCTCAGCCCCTTTGCCCACCAAACATTTCCATATTTTTTTGTTTTCATTGTGTTTGTGAAGGATTTGGAGATGAACTGATTCCATAATGGAGCTCAAAATGGGGGACAATGGAGTTAAAAGGAGGGACAATGCCCCCCCTTGGAGCCCACCAGGATGCAGAAGGCACCCTCCTCCTCCTCCTCCTCCCTGCTCTAGGATTCCCATGTGTGGTTCCCCATGGAACCAGGGGCTGCAGTGATGCCCCAGCCCCTTTGCCCCCCCAAGCATTTCCATTTTTTATTGTTTTCATTGTTTTTGTGAAGGGTTTGGAGATGAACTGATTCCATCACCAGTGTGACAGCGACTGCCTGAGATGCTGCTGCTGTTGCCATGGTGACTGTCCCTGCTCTGGGGACCCCAAAATCCCAGCAGCCCTCCCAGGCACCCCTGTGCTGCACAAAGGATCCCATTTCCCCTCTCTTTGCCACCTGTACCCCAGCCCTGCCGTCCCTGCTGTCCCACCCCCTGCTCCCTGGCCCTGCTCCAGCTGCTTCCTAGAAAGGCTGAAACAAAAGCTGCTCTGGCTGTCACAGGAGATCCCTGCAGGGCCCAAGGGACAGGGACACCCCCAAGGCCACCAGCAGCCACCTGACCCACTGGGCAACCTGGAGAAACCATTCTGAGCTGTAACTGGCACAGCCTGACTGCAGAGTGAGGAAAGCTGGTTAAATATTCCACAATTCTCAGCTTTTCTTAAAGAAAACCAAACAACCAAGCACAACTTGGGTTTGTGTTTGCACTTAAGGGACCCTAAATTCAGTCACCTCAACCAAGCTGAGCTCCCCTGGCTGTGCTGGGGATGCTGAGGCCATTCCAGAGCATCCCTGTGGGCAAGGAAAGGAGAACTGCTGGAATGGTTACACTGGAGAGGAGACTGAACTGGGCAGGACAGGCACAGGCACAGGCAGGGACAGGCAGGGACACTGCAGGTGGGACAGAAGGACAGGCAGGGACAGTCTGGGACAGGGACAGGCAGGGACAGGCAGGGACACTGCAGGCAGGAGAGAAGGACAGACAGGGACAGGTAGGGACAGACAGGGACAGGGCAGGGACAGGACAGGCAGGGACAGAAGGACAGGCAGGGACAGGCAGGGACACGGCAGGCAGGGCAGGCAGGACAGAAGGACAGGCAGGGACAGGCAGGGACAGGCAGGGACAGGTAGGGACACTGCCATCCCAGGCAGGACCCAGGACCCAGGGACCCAGGGGACACTGCAGGCAGGGAGGCAAGGACAGAAGGACAATTAGGGACAGACAGGGACAAAAGGGACAGATAGGGACAGACAGGGACAGGAGGGACCCCAGGCAGGACAGGCAGGGACAGCAGGGACAGCCCAGGGACAGGACAGAGTGCAGGCAGGGACACTGCAGGCAGGGCATCCCAGGACCGGGGACAGGCAGGGACATCCCAGGGACTCCAGGGACAGGCAGGGATCATCAGGGACACTCCAGGCAGGGCAGGCAGGACAGGAGGACTCCAGGGCCAGCAGGCAGGGCATCCCAGGACAGGAGGAGAGGCAGGGACACTGCAGGCAGGGCAGGCAGGACAGGAGGACAGGCAGGGACTGAGCCAGGCTGCAGCAGCTCCATCCCAGCCCCTGCCCAGCCCAGCTCCCATCTCTGAGCAGGCCCCAAGGCTCCAGAGACAATTCAATACAAAGGATCATCCCAGATCCCATCTGCAGGGGCATGATCCCCACCCCTCACACCCCAGGGCCAGCCCCATGATCATCCCAGAGCTCCAGGGCCTGCCAGGATCATCCCAGAGCTCCAGGGCCTGCCAGGATCATCCCAGAGCTCCAGAGCCTGCCAGGATCACCCCAGAGCTCCAGAGCCTGCCAGGATCATCCCAGAGCTCCAGGGCCTGCCAGGATCATCCCAGAGCTCCAGGGCCTGCCATGATCATCCCAGAGCTCCAGGGCCTGCCAGGATCATCCCAGAGCTCCAGGGCCTGCCATGATCATCCCAGAGCTCCAGGGCATCTCACTGAGGAGCTGCTGACAGAGCCATCTCCAGTGCTGCTCTCTCTGAAGTCACCATATGAGGAGGAAGTGAAACATTTGCATGAGCTAAAAATGTTTTCCTGTGCTGTGTGAGGCTGTGGAGCTGCAGCACGCCCCCTCTGCACCCTCCTCACCACAGCAACGTCCTCTCCTGCCTGGATCATTCCTATTTGTGCTCCCAATCCCCAGGCCTGAGTCACAGCAGAACAGAACAGCCTTTCTTAGCAAAAATGTATTTCCCCAACACAGGCAGTTACAGGATGTGCCCGACTCCACAAGCTCCCTGAAAGGAATGATGAAATCTGGAGTTAGGATTAGGATGCCCTCATTCCTAATTCTCACTGTCAGGCAGGCCTTGACCTCCAGTTCCTGCTCTCTCAAGCTCAGCTGACAGCACTCAGCAAACCCAGCAGGATGTGGCTGCTGGCAGCAGCTGAAATGAAAACAACCCCCAGGATTTGTCAGAGGTTGCTGCTCAGGAGGGAATGTTGAGATGTGACAGGGCCTGGGGTCACTGTGCTGCTCCCTGGGGTGGTGACAGCCCTTCCCCAGCCCTGCCCCAGCCTGGCTCTCTCTGCACTCCGAATTTTGGCTCTCCCTGACTGAGCAGCAGGGCTGCAGGGCTGTTTGCTGCAGGATGCTGCTGCTGGCCTGAGCTCCCAGAGAGATCTGTGCCTCCCTCCCAGCTCCTCTTCAAATGAATATTGAAACCCCTGGAAAGCCCAGGACTGATTCCTGGGTCAGGTCTGTACTGCTGTGATTGTTATTCCAGCATCCCTTCCTGCTCAGGCAGCCACCTGCAGATTCTCCTTTCCCAGCCTGATGCTGCTCCCCTGCTCCTCTCCTCAGACCTGGGCTGAGCCCAGTCCTGGATTCCTCAGCCCTGTGGGATCCCAGCCTCAGTTACAGCCACTCCTGATGGATCTGTCCTTCCCTGAGCTGCTGCTCTTCCCCAGCCTGCTGAAGCACAGGAGGATTTTAGGATATTACAGCCTGTCTGTCCAGATCCACTTTATTTCTCAAGACAAAAGGTTTTCCACTAATTTGTGCTCTCCTCCCTCCCATACCTCCCCACTCTCATCCTGTTTCAGGCTCATCTGAAGACCACAAAAGCAGGGGACTGAAGGCAGTGCGAGGTGCTTGTGTTGGATGCTGCTGTGTTTAATTGCCTGCATCCCAGGGATCAAAGAGGCTGCACTGGGAAATGCAGGAGGCAGCAAGCAAGGCTCAGTGGAATTTGATGGCTGACTTTCTGCTCATTAACCCAATTCCTTTGAACTCAAGCAGGAGATGCAGGAACACATCACTGGCAAGCAAGCTCCAAGGGATGCCAAAAGGGATGAGCTGGAGAGGGATGAGCTGATGATGCTGGAATTTCCCAGCCTACATGGAGGAAAATTTCCTTCCTACACAGAGTGCTGATCCCTGTCAGTCTGTCCAAGAGGCTGCTGACATGGGAACCTCACACCATCCCTGCATTGCAGGCACTCTTCTTTGCACCCCCTCCTCTTTCCTTGGAAAAGAGTTTGTGAATTTGATAATTTATTTAATTTATTAATAACAATACATATAATAATAATAATAATAATAATAATAATAATAATAATAATATTATTATTATTATTATTATTATTGTTATTATTATTAACTATTTATAATACAAAAAGGCTGGAGAGGAGCATTCCACAAGGGCCTGAAGAGACAGGACGAGGGGGAATGAGTTCCCAGTGCCAGAGGGCAGGGTTAGATGGATGCTGGGCAGGAATTGTTCCCTGTGAGGGTGGTGATCTGCCCTGGCACAGGGTGCCCAGAGCAGCTGGGGCTGCCTCTGGATCCCTGGCAGTGCCCAAGGCTTGGAGAAGAACTGGGATAGTGGAAGGTGTCCCTGCCATGGCAGGGGGTGGAATTGGGTGATCCTTAAGGTCCCTTCCCACTCAAACCATTCCAACACCTGCTCAAAAGTGATTTCTGAATCACTGCAGAACTGGCCCCGCTGCTCTCTGTGCCTCAGAGCGAGCACCTGGCACTGGAATTGTGCGGGAACCTCCTCCCTGTCTCACTGTCCCTGCGTCCCTCTGGGCTGAACTGCGTCACACAGACAGCAGGAACCCACGGTGGTGACACAACTGTCCTGCATCCTGGGAAAAAAATGGCATCAGGGATTGGACTTCAAGTCCAAGGTAATTTAATTATGGAATCCCAGAGTGGTTTGGGTTGAAAGGCACCTTAAAGATCATCCATTCCTCTCCATGCTGTGAGCAGGGACACTTTCCACTATCCCAGGCTGCTGCAAGCCCTGTCCAGCCTGGCCTTGGACACTTCCAGATGGGAAATTGTCACTTGTGACCGTGTTCACAGGGGTCTGAGGATGAGGGAAGAGACGAGGATCTGACTCCATGTTTCAGAAGGCTGATTTATTATTTTATGATATATATTAAAACTATACTAAAAGCATAGAAGAAAGGATTTCATCAGAAGGCTGGCTAAGAATAGAAAAAGAAGGAATGATAACAAAGGCTTGTGGCTCAGAGTCTGAGCCAGCTGGCTGTGATTGGCCATTAATTAGAAACAACCACATGAGACCAATCCCAGATGCACCTGTTGCATTCCACAGCAGCAGATAACCATTGGTTACATTTTGTTCCTGAGGCCTCTCAGCTTCTCAGGAGGTAAAATCCTAGGGAAAGCATTTTTCATAAAAGATGTCTGTGGCGGTCACTTGGCATGACCTGCCCTGGAGCTGCAGGCTCAGAGCTGGCCTGGCTCAGTCCACATTTGATCAATGGCCAGTCTGGGATGCCAGGGGGAAGGGGGCACACAGGAAGGTGTGGCTGGATAAAGGCATTTTCCTTTCAACCACTCTGCATTAAAACTCATCTTTAGTTCCCTGTTTGAAGTTCATGACTTGGTTAAACCAGCAGAGCTGCTCTGCACAATCCCCTGGGCACACCTGAGGGGAGAGCAGAGCCCACCCCCAATTCAGCACCAGCAGGGCCAGGCCAGACACAAAACCATGAAACAACCAGGGCAGACACAGAAACACAAAACAACCAGGGCTCATTAGCACTGAGGGTGCCCCAGACCTGGCGAAAGGGCACTCACTCTTCAGGGATCTCATTTGCTTCTTTCCTCTCCTTCATTTCATCACCTGCCGCCTCTTCCTTGCCTGTTCCTCTGTTTAAGAATTCATTCAGGCCCTGCCCTTGAACACCCCCTGTGCTTCGCTTGCAGGGATTGCAGAGACTGACCTGGCACTCCAGGCATATTTAGGGATATTCCAGCTGGGCAAGTACCTTGGAAAAGCAGTTCTGAGTCTGCTGCAAACAAAGCAAGGAGGATGACAGGTGAAACAAGGGAACCCAGCCCATCAGGGCCTGGGTGAAGCAGGGCACACCTCAAAGGAGCCAGGGTGAGGCTGTCACCCCACGGAGCTCCAGGCAGGTGCTTCCCTCACTGAAACCCACCCCACACACCTGTCTAGACACAGAGAACTCCAGGTTAAATAAAAACCACCAAAACCCATGGAGGCACCATGGGAAGGCTCAGACTAAAGACAAACCTTGCCAGGAAGAGCTCTCAGGGAGGGGTGGGAAAGGCACAAAGGGACCAAAGCTGTGCTGAGAAAAGACTTTTATCAGAGCCAGCTGCACTGGCAGAGCTTTTGGAGAGGGGGAATGAGATGTGGGGTTCAACACCTCAGAGACAAAGGGCAGAGGAGATGGGTGAGAGGTGGATCCAGAGGGGTGGATGTTCTTCAGAGCAGGGCATCTCCACCCCACAGCTCCAAGCCTCCCTCCCCTGACATTTACACCTGCTAAGTCCCTTGGAATGCCAGCCTGGAGGCCCAGGCCCTGTCAGATCTCTGCTCTGAGAAAAGGAGATAAGCTGTGAGTGACAGGATCTTCAAAGCACAGAGCAAACTGCAGCAACCCGAGGCCCAATGGGCAGGAATTGAGTTTAACCCCAGGGAATTCACCCTGAGACTGGCCCAAAAGTCAAGGGCAGCTCCAAGGCTGGTGAGGGCTCCAGCTGGGAGCAGGAATCTGCAGTGGATTCACAGCCTGGGACAGGAGCTGACCTTTATTAAGTGCACAGGAAAGTCAAGAACCTTCCCCTGGAAAGTTTATGGTTAAAAATAAGCTCTTGGTAAAAACCACGAAGCTGATGCACACTTAACCTCTGTCACCCCAAACTTCCTCTGCTGGTGGTTGGTATTTGGGACTGAAGGCAGAGACAGAATTCTGCCTTCTGAAAACAGAGGTGCATTTCAGCCTGGTTCCCTTTGCTGTCCCCACTCCACCCCCAATCTCACAGACAGGGAGAACATGAATAAATAACTCAAAGCAAAATGATTTATTTTTGCCAGGACACCTGAATAAAGCCCTCTCTGGGGAGGGAGATCAAACCCAGCCCTGGCTCTGCCTGGCTCCTGTCACACCAGGATTTCTCTGCACCGACCATGGAATGCAAATGCACCAACTCCTCCCTGGGAACTCCAGTGGGAGGGCAGCAGGAGGAGGAATCAGCTGCTGTGCCAAGGGTGGATTTTAGAAGAAAAGGACCCAATCCTCAGGCAAGGTGGTTTCACCCATCCCCTGCTGCTGGGGAGCAAAACAAATCCAACCCAGCCTGCCCTGTGCCTTTTCCAGACCTGCATCTGAACCCCCCCTCTCCTGACTCAAACCCACCCCTGACCAGGACTGAAGGTGTTTTTCTCTGGGTTAACAAGCTTTGCAGTTGGAAGTGAATTGATTTCCAAGCTCCCAAGGCTCTGGGTGAGAGCAGCCCCTGACAGCCAAGTGGGGTCATGGGGGTGTCTGTGGGGTCCTGCTCATTCCCAGGTGTTCCCTGCACAGTTTTTGCTGTCCCAGAGAGGCTCAGGGACCTCCCCAGCAGTGACAGCAGAGCAGGGGCTGGGACAGAAGAGCACTAAACCTCTCAGGGATATCCTTCCTGCTTGCAGCCAAACATGGTTGAATTCTTCAACCAAACCTGAGGATGTTGCCTGACCAGGAACAATCAGAGCAAGCAGAGAACCCCCTGGAAACTAAGGAGACAGACAGACAGCTTTTATCCCTTTGACTTTCAGAAAGCCAAGCACAGCAAAGCCCAGAACTGGGTCAGTGGTGGCCATGCTGCCCTTTCCCACTCTATTTTTAGCTCCAGCTACAACCACAACGCAGCATTGCCACGAGCTGCAGGAGATGTGTGATCACAACTGACACCAGGCTTGCATGACGTCCAGGAGGAATCCAGGATCCCTGGGAGTTCATGGACACTGGGCCAGCAGCACTGACCCCTCTGTGCTCAGTCATTTATTTTGCTGCTTTTCTCCACATAAATATGAACAAAACCCACCTCTAATCCTGATCATGGAATGGTTTGGGTGGGAAGGGACCTCAAAGTCCATCCAGTGGAAGGTGTTCCATGCATCCCATAGCAGGGACACCTTCCACTGCCCCAGGCTGCTCCCAGCCCCGTCCAGCCTGGCCTTGGACACTGCCAGGGATCCAGGGGCAGCCCCAGCTGCTCTGGGCACCCTGTGCCAGGGCACAATTCCTAATTCCCAATATCCCATCCATCCCTGCCCCCTGGCACTGGGAGCCATTCCCTGTGTCCTGTCCCTCCATCCCTTGTCCCCAGTCCCTCTCCAGCTCTCCTGGAGCCCCTTCAGGGGCTCTGAGCTCTCCCTGGAGCCTCCTCCAGGCTGAGCACCCCCAGCTCTCCCAGCCTGGCTCCAGAGCAGAAGGGCTCCAGCCCTTGGAGGGTATTTATGGTCTCATCTGGACTTGCTCCAACTTTGTAATTGCATCTCTCAAGTCTTCCTGGTTTTCCTCTTCACCAATTTAGGTTTGGATGCTCCTTCTCATTCCCCAGTGCCCTGCACTGCTGTGGTTGGGGAGGATGGGGCTGTGTTTGCTGTAATTTGTGAATTTAGGATTGAGTGTGTCCATGGAATGGTAAATTAATCCTACAGTTGCAAAGAATATTATATCCCATCCCTGGCAGTGTCCAAGGCCAGGCTGGATGGAGCTGGGACAGTGGAAGGTGTCCCTGCATGGCAGGGGAGGCACTGGCTGGGCTTTAAGGTCCCTCCCAACCCAAACCATTCCATGGTTCTGTAATTCCATGAATATCAGCATGCAGGAATCCACTGAAGCCATGGCTAAGGGATCACACCTGAAATGTTCTTTTCTGGTGGCTGTGAATCCTCCTGGGCTCACACTGCAGTCACACAGAGCAGGCTGTGTTTCCATGCCAGCCTGACTCCCCTGACCTCAAATCCAAGCAGAATTCCTCAGCACATGGATAAAAACTCATCCTCCCAGGGGGGAATCCCTCCCCAATATCCCATCCATGGGGAAGCCATTCCCTGTGTCCTGTCCATCCAAAATCCCTCCAGCCCAGCTGAGCAGGGTCAGTGCTGCTGCCCTGGCCACAGCTGGGTCAGGAGCACCAAGGTCACTCTGAGATTTGTCCCTGGGAGGATGAGGCAGCTCTGGCAGTGCCACCTAAAGGAGGTGGAACAGTTTGGGGTGTAACCTCAAAGGCATCAATCACAGCAGGTGCCTCAGATTTCATGAACACAAAAGCTTTTCCAGTTTATTCAAAGTAAATAATGTGGCCACAGCCTAGACAGGAACCGCAGTGATGAGCCAGCCTTGCTCACCTCAGTGTGTCACCAAGGTCTGTCACACTGCCACCACTCCTCTTGTGTGCCACAGGGCTCCCCAGGCTGGCACTGCCCAAGCCTGTTTGGCTGCTGGGGCTGCTCAACTGTTGGTTGTTCTGGAGCAAAGGAGGCTCAGGGGGGCCCTTGTGGCTCTGCACAGCTCCTGACAGGAGGGGACAGCCAGGGGGACAGGGACAGGAGGAGAGGGAACGGCCTCAGGCTGGGCCAGGGGAGCTCAGGGTGGATTTGGGGAAAATTCCTTCATGGAAATGGTTCTCCAGCCCTGGCACAGCTGCCCAGGGCAGTGGTGGAGTCCTCATCCCTGGAGGGGTTTAAAGCCCTGTGGATGTGGCACTTGGGGACAGGGGTGGCCCTGCAGTGCTGGGGGAATGGCTGCACTCAACCTCAGAGGGCTTTTCCAGCCCTGATTGTTGGGGAAGATGAAACAGGAAAGCCTTATAAATATGATTGTCTGGCAAAAGATTTTGAGAATATAGAAACTATAAGCGAGATTGAAATGAAAGCAAGCTTTGAGATCCCTCAGTTACTGAACAACTGGAAAACAATGGCATGGCCAGCTGAAGGTGATCCCCTTTTGATGGAACAACACCCTCTGCTTGCAGACAGCTCCAAGGGTCAGAGCAGACCCTGCCAGCTTGGCAGAAGGGGCCCAAAGAGGAGTTTTTAGGGTTTAAAATGTAACACAGTATGGTAATGTAATGATTCTTATAGGCTGTATGGAAATGCTGTAGGATTTGTATCTTGTACTAGATTGGTTAATGAGAATCAGAATATTCAACACAGAAGAAGATTTATCGTATTGGAATGGGAACCTTACTCCCTTAGCTCTTGCCTTTTACTCTCTTACCCCTTTTACTCTCTTATGCTTTTACTCTCTCCCCTCTCATCCTCTCTCCCCCTCTCTTCTCCCAGCCCTGCTCTGAGCTGTGCCTGGCAGCTCCCAGCAGGGCCCTGCACCCAGGCCCTTTGCAATGAACCCCAAGTTCCAGCCCTGGCTGCAGAGATCTCTCATCTCCATCCGTCCCCACTGTCCTACCCCCGACGCTCCTATACCTGATGATTTTATTGTTCTGTGGTGAGACCAGTCAGGCTGAAGCCCCAGCACTGAGCCCTCCCCCTGCAGCTCCTCAGGTCCCTCCCAGCAGTGGGAGATGTGTCACTGTCACTGGGAGGTGACACATCCAACACCTCCTGCTGCAGGGGGTGTGAGCCACACCAGGCACTCCCTGAGTCACCCAGGTGTGAGGGCTGCACCAGCTCAGCTCCCTCCAAAGCTCCCTCTCCCCCAAGCTGTGTTTTCTGCCCTGTTCCAAGCTCATCCTGCTCCCTTCTCCTGTGCTTCAGGACTCTCTTGGCCAGACTTTTAACATTTCAAAAGTCTTCATAGAATTCCTTATTATAAAGCAAATTCATTCCAGCCCTGAGGAGCAGCTGGGCAAACACATCCCTCACACTGCAAATGTGCAACTCCGGCAAAGGCAGGCAGGGATGGAGGCTCTGGAGGTGGCTTCCTTATCCCACCTGGCCCAAAGTGGGACCTGCTCAGCTGCTGGAGACATCTCCTGCTCTGCTTTGAAGGTGGATGTGGGATGAAGGTCCTGAACACAGAGCAGTGGTGGCATTTCAGAGACCCTGGGGACACCCCCTGTCCCCAGCTGTCACTGCAGCTCCCACCCACAGCCCTGGGCACATTCCTGGCACACCACAAGGGGTCTGAAATCACCTCCCCTGGTACTTAAACCCCCACTTCACACAAGCCATGCCTGCTGGGGATGCACCTCATGTTCCTTGGCTCTGGAAAACAGGATCCTGTCCTGCCTCACTCTCCAGCTGATGCTGAGCAAGGCAAAACACAACATCTGCTGGTCTTTGAGGTGACAAAGGGATGAGTAAGTGTTTAAATCACCCATTTTATTCTCCTCCAAAGTTCCTGGGAAGGAAATGTCACCATCTGAGTTTGGATGTGAACACCAAGCCCAAGGGTGTGTGTGGGGCTGGAAAGTTTGCAGCAGCCCGGGGTCATTGGGTTCCAGCACCAAAGAGCTTTGCTTTCCTCTTTTCCACATCAAAAAAGGCAAAGGATCCACTCAGCAGATCCTGCGCGTGGCTGGGGGCTCCACAGAAACATCTTTAATGCTTCCATGAGGAGCATCCCGTGAGATGTTCTTGAGTGGAAGAAGGACTACACTGAGCTTTCCCAAAAAACAAATAACCCCCAAAACCAAATTACCCCAAAAAATAAATAATCCCAAAAAATCACTCCCAACACTCCTGCACGGTCCCTCAGCACCTTTTCCTTTTCCATGTGGGATAATTCTTGGAGGGCTGAGGAAGCAGCAAGGCAGTGACTGCCCAGGGGCTGGGGATGCTGAACCCCTCTTGGATGGCTGAGGATTTCAAGGCTTGTCTCTTTAATCAAAACAAGCCATTTTCACCAAAAAAGCCTCCCAGAGAATGATCTTTACTACCTCTCTCCCTGACTGTCAAATCTCAGCATCCAGCAGCCACATAAGGCCCTGTTTCCCTGGGAAACCAAGCTAAAAATAGCAGGGCTGGCTGGGGAGACTGGGCTGGGGCTTTGGAGGTTGCAGCTGGAGATGGCACCAACCCAAAAATGGATGGGGTCCAGTGTCCCCCTGCTCACCCTGGTGCTCAGGACCCCAGGAAACCCCTGCAGGGTGGAGAAGGATCCTCCGGCCTGGGCAGGGAGAGCTCAGCTCCCCTGGGGATGCAGCAGGACTGGGATCCATCCCTTGGAACCCCCAGGCTGGGCTTGGACACAAGCTGGGGTGGTCCCAGCACTGGGGGGACCTGTCCCCATGGCATGGAGGAGGTGACAGCCAGATCCTGCTGGATCCATTGCTCAGCTTCTGTTCCCATCAGCATCTCTGTGAGGGCAGGAGCAGAGGAACAACTCCTGAGCCAGGGGATTGGGGCTGGGGGACAGAGGGGTCTGAGGAGAGGCTGCCCAGAGCAGCTGGGGCTGCCCCTGGATCCCTGGCAGTGCCCAAGGCCAGGCTGAACCAGCCTTGGAGCCCCTGGGACAGTGGGATGTGTCCCTGCCATGGCAGGGGTGGCACTGGAGGGGTTTAAGGTCCCTTCCAACCCAAACCATTCCCTGAGCCATGATCAGCACAGCTGGGGTTATTTTATTGCTTGGCTGCTCTCTATGCATCAAGGAAACATCAGAGCGCTCCATCCCTGCAGAGACAAACTCAGGGTGCAGGAAGGGTCCCCAAGGCCTGGTGCAAACTGGGATTGCTGGGAGGGAGCCTGGCCCCTGAACAGGCCCAGGAGTGCAGCCACATTTCTATTCACAGAGAAAAATAAGGCACAATTCTTCCCAAGAATATTTCTAAATTTCACATTCTCTGAACATCAGAAAAAAGAAAAACAATTTTTATCTCATTTGCTGTACCTATATTTGTGCAAAAATAAAATATAATATAGATAATATTTACCCAAAATAATAATGTTTTGTTTCCTTGGCTTATCAGGGCCACGCCTGTGTGTGTGTATCAGGACTGCCAACTGACAGTCATAAAATTCTGTACAATAAAGGGCAGTTATATACACTTAAATGCTTAACAAATTCAATTTAAATATAATAATATAATATAATATAATATAATATAATATAATATAATATAATATAATATAATATAATATAATATAATATAATATAATATAATATAATATAATATAATATAATATAATATAATATAATATAATATAATGTAATATAATGTAATAGAATAGAATAATTAATAATATAATATATAAATATATATTATATATAGTATATAATATATATGTTATATATAATATAATATAGTAATTAATAATATAATATAATAACTAATAATAGAATAGAATAGAATAGAAATATAATGGATAAATATAAATAATATAAACAATGTAAATAATATAATAAAGTTATTAATTAACTTTCTAATAGCAATAAAATCCTCCTCATCATCCCTCCTAAGAATACTATACAGGAGGGTGGCACAGGGTGGAGCCACCCCTGTAAATCTCCCATAAATGCCCATCAGGGAGCCAGCAGACACCAGGCTGGGGTGATGCACAATGAAAACCACCTTTCCTTCACCAGGATCAGCTCCTCTGAGCTCACACAAGGAAAAGCAGGAAGGGAAAAAGGAATTCTCTTTTGTGCATTGAATTCAGTCTAATTACTGGGTGTAAATTAGTCAGCTGGCTTCACCTCAGCCTTGCCATGTAAGAGCCCATGAATCACAGCTCTGTTACAGGATGGATGGGGCCATTTGGATGGAAAAATGCTTTATGCAAGGCACCCTGTGGCCTGGGAATATTCATTTATACCATGGAGGTGGATGAAGTGAAATGAAAGCAGAGGAGATAAGATACAAGCCTTGCTCAACGTCTGAAACTGAGGAACTGAGGAACAGGCTCTGGGGGTTCTGTGAGGTGGAATCAGCCACTGGAGCTCAGCTGGGACATGTGGACATGGTGGCATTAAAATCCACTGACTGTGACCAAGGTTCTCTGGACAACAGCACTGTTGTGGTTTCCTTCCCCTGCTTGCTCTGTGTCCTAAATATTCTGTTTGCTGTTCCCAGATGAGCTCCCATGGGCACAGCCCTGGCCAGACAATATTCCTCTCTGTGATCCCAGCTTCCTCCCAGTGAGCCCCATTTTGGTGCAAGAGCTTCTCTGGCAGCTCCTCCAGTCAATCCCAGCTTCCTTCTGTGGTTTGGGAGGGATGGGGGGTGAGGAGTGCCGTGCCTGAGAACAGCACCCACATCCCAATTTCCCTGGGGAGGCAGCAACAGCCACTCCAAAGGCTCCAAACTCACTTGACAAAGCTCAGCCACCAGCTGGAAGTTACCCGAGCTGGAGGGGACACGGTGGCCATGGACTGAGGGGACACCAGGGCTGAGTTCCTGCTCCTGAAGAAGCACTGAGCTGTTCCCATGTTTGTGCTCCTCACTGCTTAGAGGAGAACTGAACATCCCTTCCAGCCTCATTTGGAGCCAGAGACTGAATGAATTCCCACAGATCCTGAGTGGTTTCACAGTGGAGCTGATTCCCCTCTTGTCCTGCCTCCTCCATGGTTTCTGTCACCTCTGTGGGGACAGCACAGAGCAAAGTCCTGCCCTGGGAAGGGAGCACAGGGCAGGAGCCCCAGAGCTGCTGGGAGAGGGTGGCAAATGTTCCCTCAGCACTTCCATCCCCAGGCAGCCTGGGGAAATAATTCTCAGTGTAAAAGAAAACAGGAATTCTCTGTTTGCTGAGAAACCAGGAATCACCTGAATTATCTGGGGAATTATCTGAGCAGCTGCCCAGGGCAGGGCTGGAGTCCCCATCCCTGGAGGGGTTAAAAGCCCTGTGGATGTGGCACTTGGGGACAGGGGTCAGTGCTGGGGAACAGCTGGACTCAGACCTTGGAGGGCTTTTCCAGCCTGAATCTGTGATCCTATGGACTTCAGGGAGCTGAGTTTGTTATTTACACCTAAGCCCAGGGTTTTGCTCTAAGGACACAGTTCTGGGGTGCCAGGAAATGCAGAAAACAGGAGGCAGAGTTTATTTTATGCATATTTATCCATGTGCTGAGGAATTCTGCTTGGATTTGAGGTCAGGGGATTCAGGCTGGCATGGAAACACAGCCTGCTCTGTGTGACTGCAGTGTGAGCCCAGGAGGATTCACAACCACCAGAAAAGAACATTTCAGGTGTGATCCCTTAGCCATGGCTTCAGTGGATTCCTGCATGCTGATGTTCATAGAATTACAGACCCATGGAATGGTTTGGGTTGGGAGGGACCTTAAAGCCCAGCCAGTGCCTCCCCTGCCATGCAGGGACACCTTCCACTGTCCCAGCTCCATCCAGCCTGGCCTTGGACACTGCCAGGGATGGGATATAATATTCTTTGCAACTGTAGGATTAATTTACCATTCCATGGACACACTCAATCCTAAATTCACAAATTACAGCAAACACAGCCCCATCCTCCCCAACCACAGCAGTGCAGGGCACTGGGGAATGAGAAGGAGCATCCAAAAACCTAAATTGGTGAAGAGGAAAACCAGGAAGACTGGAGAGATGCAATTACAAAGTTGGAGCAAGTCCAGATGAGAGCACAAATATCCTCCAAGGGCTGGAGCCCTTCTGCTCTGGAGCCAGGCTGGGAGAGCTGGGGGTGCTCAGCCTGGAGGAGGCTCCAGGGAGAGCTCAGAGCCCCTGAAGGGGCTCCAGGAGAGCTGGAGAGGGACTGGGGACAAGGGATGGAGGGACAGGACACAGGGAATGGCTCCCAGTGCCAGGGGGCAGGGATGGATGGGATATTGGGAATTGGGAATTGTGCCCTGGCACAGGGTGCCCAGAGCAGCTGGGGCTGCCCCTGGATCCCTGGCGGTGCCCAAGAAACACCCTGGGATAATGGAAGGGGGTGGGAATGGATGGGCTTTAAATTCCCTCCCCTCCCTAACCATTCCACGATCCCATGAATATGCAAAATGCTGATGACTTCCCATCCTGCACTGCAAACCCATTTACAACAACCCTACAAAAATGTACCAAAGCAGGTGTAAAGCATTTGTTAAATAAATAATCACCTCTGCTAGAGTATTTTCACCAGAAAAAATAATTATGCTCAACACAAGCCTTTGACAACACAGCTCAGACTCTCCAGGAGAGAGCTAAAAGCCTAATTTGCCTGAAAAACAAACAGAAAAATTATCAAAAGATGAAGGCATCCCATGATTTAATGGCATCACTTCAAACAATAGCTCTGCCTGCAGTCAGAGCACGAAGCAGGGAGACCAAAAATGGGAATAATACATCACAAGTGGGGGAGAAAAAGGAAGTCTAAATGATGCAATAAAAAATAAACCATGTCTTTGAGAGGCTCCAGTTAAACAAGCAAGGGGCCACGTTGTGCATTCATTATCATTCCAGCAGCAATTCCCTGGAGACTCCAGCCAGCAGCACTGCAGCACACACCAGAGCAGCAGCAAAGAGCATTTTAAGTAGGTCACCAGTAAATATGATCATGATGGAGGGGTTTTTTTTGTTGTTGTTTTTTGTTTGCTGTCAGTCACTGGGGCCCTTAACTGAGGGAAATGCTGGAGAAGGAAAGAACTGATGGAAAAGAATTCCAGGGAAAATGTGTGGCAGCCTCCTGAAAGCAGCTGTGTGCTCCTGGCATCAGCAGCAGCAGCAAACAGCAGCTCCAGGGCTCCCAGTATGAACTGGGTGCTCAGGGGAAGGATGAGGACAATGGGGAAATGCAGGCTGGGATTGAAGGCCCAGGGATTTAATGGGATCAGAGAATTATCCTCTTTCCTTTCAGTTTCCTTTTCCCACCTCTCAGGAATTTTGTACTGAAGAAATCAACCTAAAATCATCCACCCCTGCGACTGCCTGGCCAGTCCTACACTAGAGGAAAGGAATTCAGGAAAGGAAAGGAAATTCAGGAAAGGAAATTCAGGAAAGGAAATTCAGGAAACTCAGGAAAGGAAATTCAGGAAATTCAGGAAATTCAGGAAAGGAAATTCAGGAAACTCAGGAAAGGAAATTCAGGAAAGGAAATTCAGGAAACTCAGGAAAGGAAATTCAGGAAATTCAGGAAATTCAGGAAAGGAAATTCAGGAAACTCAGGAAAGGAAATTCAGGAAAGGAAATGAAATTCAGGAAATTCAGGAAACTCAGGAAAGGAAATTCAGGAAATTCAGGAAATTCAGGAAAGGAAATTCAGGAAACTCAGGAAAGGAAATTCAGGAAACTCAGGAAAGGAAATTCAGGAAAGGAAATGAAATTCAGGAAATTCAGGAAACTCAGGAAAGGAAATTCAGGAAAGGAAATGGAAAGGAAAAGGAAACTCAGGAAAGGAAAAGGAAAAAGGAAAATTCAGGAAAGGAAAAGGAAAAAGGAAAGGAAAGGAAAGGAAAGGAAATGAAAGGAAAAGGAAAAGGAAAAGGAAAAGGAAAAGGAAAAGGAAAAGGAAAAGGAAGGAGAAATGGAAAAGGAAAAAGAAAAAGAAAAAGAAAAAGAAAAGGAAATGGAAAAGGAAAGGGAAAAGGAGACAAAGGCTCTCAGGATGACTCCAGCAACAAAGCAGATCTACACAAAATTTGCCTCAGCTCATCCTCAATGCATCTGTTTTCAAAAGGGGGAAAAAACAATGTGTAAGAAACAGCTAATCAAAAGTGATTTAAGGATCTGAAGGGCTGAAATGAAGCCAACACATTAAAACTCACCACAAAATTACCATAACTGCACTTATGCAAATCTTTCTCACATTACATCAAAAACCCAACACTGCTTAATTTAGGAATTTGGCAGAGCAAAGGGGAAAGAGGAGAGCCATGGACCAAACACACTCAGACATGTGGGTAAAAAATGACAGCCTGGTGTAGGAGGATTTGTACAGAGAGCAACACTCCAGGCTCAGTGGATTGAGTTGATCTACTTCAGTTTTACACCAGGAATATGATTTTTTCCAGCCTGCTTTACAGCACAAGCTTTAACTTTTAGCTCACAAATTCAGTTCTGTACCTGTTGCAAAAAAAAACACAAAACAAAAGCTCTAAAATCTGTCAAGCAATAAACAGTTTTGCCTTGTTTTTCCAATGCAGCCATGTTTAAATTATAATTTATTTGACCTCAGCTTCAGAAGGAATTGTTGGGAGCCAATATTTTTGCCAAATATTTAGTATCTGATTACAAAGGTCCTCAGACATTTCCAAAAATGCCAAGCCCCAAGCTCAGGTTCTTCAGCAATTCAGATTTTATCAGTGAGATCCTCCAAACATCCAGAAAAAACCCAAACCCAAGCCTGCCCTCTAAGTACAACATTTGAGTTATGTGAAAAATCACTAATTAGAATTACTAAATAGACTGAAATCATTAAAGAGAAGAATTTTCTGGGATCCCAATGACTTCTGACAGAGCAGCCACAGAAATGCCTTTTGGAGAACAACTCAGATCTGAGCTCAGGAGATGCAATAAGCCAGGCCAGAGGAGAATGGGAGGAAAGGAAGCTGAAAAGAGCAGTTTTGGCTCTGCTGAAGATGCACAGAGCAAAAGAGCAGGAAAGCTTTATTAATCTGTATTTTCATGATACTTTGTTTTATGTAATAATCTAAAAAATGGCTAGATCAAATATCTAATATATTAATCAATATCAACATTTAATATTCCCTTGAATATGAAAGAGAAAAAATTATATTTTCCTTATTATTTCAAACATGACCAACCTACTGATCCTCTTTATTTTATTAAATTTCCATGTCCCTAAAAATATTAAGGCCTTGAAAACCATTCCTGTCCTCATTTTACAGAAACCTCTTTGGGACTGACCCTGAGAGCTCTCCCCAGACTGAAGGAGTGCAGTTAAAGGCAAAGCTCTTCCTAAGCTTGGCTCAGGCTTTGGCTCTGGAGCACACCAAGACCTTTATTGGGAATAATGAGAGCCAAGGTAGGAAAGCAAGGTGGGAAATTGTGGCATTCACATTTTCTGAAAAATCCCTTTGCCCAGGATTTTTCTCCTGGAAGCTGAGAAGCCTCAGAGAAAAGGAAAACAATAATTGTCTCATTTGCATCTCCTGTGCTGTGCTCATGTGGAATGTGTTTGGAGATTGTTTACCCACAGGTGATTGTTTCACTGCATTCTGCTGTGAGTTGTTTTAACTCTTTGGCCAATTGGGGCCAAGCTGTGTCAGGACTCTGGAAAGAGTCACGAGTTTGCATTATTATCATTTAGCCTTCTGTAAATATCCTTCTGTATTCTTTAGTAAGTTTAGTTAATTTTAAAATATAATATGGTATTTTACTATATTGTATTAAAAATATATAGTATTATAGTAGTAATATATATATTACTATATATAGTAATATATATATAGTATTTTTAACATAATATAGTATCATAAAATAATAAATTTGCTTTATGAGAACATGGAGTCAGATTCATCATTCCTTCCTGCCACAGAAGGAATGTAAGTATCTTTTAGCCTTCTGTAAGTATCCTTTCTGTATTCTTTGGTAAGTTTAGTTAATTGTTAAAATATAATATGGTCTTTTACTATATTATATTTAAAATATATAGTATTATAGTAGTAATAGATACATTACTACATATAGTAATTAATATATATTATTTTTTATATAATATAGTATCATAAAATAATAAATTGGCCTTCTGAGAACATGGAGTCAGATTCATCATTCCTTCCTGCCATGGAAGGAATGTAAGTATCTTTTAGCCTTCTTTAAGTATCTTTTCTGTTTTCTTTAGTATAGTTTAGTTAATTTTTAAAATATAATATGGTATTTTACTATATTGTATTAAAATATATAGTATTAGAGTAGTAATATATATTACTATATATAGTAATATATGTTACTATACATATATTATATATAGTATATATATTATATATAATTATATACATTATATTATATATATTATGTATATTATATAAATATTACTATATATATAGTGTACTATATATACTATACTATAGATAGCAATATATACTGTACTATAGATAGTAATATATTCTATAGTATAGATAGTAATACATATATATAGAGATAGTATTTTAAAATAGAATATAGTATCATAAAATAATAAATTAGCCTTCTGAGAACATGGAGTCAGATTCATCATTCCTTCCTGCCATGGGGCACCAGACAAATGCAACAGGAACTCAAGGTGGGAAACCCAGCCTGGAGTGTCTCCCTGGGAACAAAGGGGCTGCACAACTCCTGGCCATGTTTCAGCATTTTTGGTGCCTCAGGCTTTGTGAGCAGCTCCTGGTGCTGCCAGCCCAGCCCAGCCCCTGCCCAGAGCCCAGGGAGGAGCCAGGAGCAGCCTGGGCTGGGATCCCAGCACCAGAGCAGAGGTGCTGAGCACTGAGCCCAGCAGGAGCTGCACAGGCTGGGAGCTTCGTGCTCTCACCAAAACCCATCTGTGTCTGTTCTGGGTCCCCAGGGGCTGTTTGCAGCTCAGGGCTGCACACCCAGTGCAGCCAGGGGGGCTCTCCCTGTCCAGGAGCTCCACATCCCTCTGGCACAAACCTCAGCCCCCTCCCCAAACCACCCCAGCACGTCCAGGCTCTCTGTGGCTGAGCTTTGGGCTCTTCCCAGTGCCCAGCCCATGTGCCAGGGCAGCTGCTGGGGCAGCCAGGATGCGCCAGCCCAAACCCAACCCAAACCATCCTGGGATTGAGCTGGGGGTGTTCACCTGGAGAGGAGACCAGGGGTGACCCCATTGTGGCTTTGCAGGGCTTGAGGAGCCACAGGAAACCTGGAGAGAGAGGATTTCCAAGGGATGGAGGGACAGGGAACGGCTCCACTGCCACAGGGCAGGGATGGATGGGGTATTGGGAATTAGGAATTGTTCCCTGGGAGGGTGGGCAGGCCCTGGCACAGGGTGCCCAGAGCAGCTGGGGCTGCCCCTGGGTCCCTGGCAGTGCCCAAGGCCAGGCTGGATGGGGCTGGGAGCAGCCTGGGACAGTGGAAGGTGTCCCTGACACCCTTCAGGGCTTTGAGGTCCCTTCCAACCCAAACCATTTTGGGATTTTGGGATGCAGCAGAGGATTTGGGGCTGTGTTTGTACCATCCAACACTTTTTAGGAGCTGCTTCTGTCAGGTTTTAACGGGGGCAGGGTGATGGTTCATGGAATCACAGAATAATTAAAGTTGGAAAAGACCTTTAAGAGCATCAAGTCCAAGTGTCACTCCAGCACCCTGCTCATCACTCCAGTGCCACACCCACGGGGTTTCTGAACATTTCCAGGAAAAGCAAAAAGTGTGGATTTGTGTCAAACTTTCCAAGTGTTGAATGAGCACCGAGAGCTGCAGCTCAAGATTGAAAATAATAATTTGTGATAATTTGTGATAATGAATACACTGAGCAGAGCCCAGAGCCAGATGAGGAAGAGGTTTGTAATATGAGAAACTTCAATTTTCCTGTTCCCACATCAGTGCCTGTGCTGAAAGGAAATCCCCAGTTTCCAGTACCAAAAAGGAAGCTGGATTGGGAAGGGTGGCTGTGGGATGTGGGATGCAGGAATTCTACACCCTCAGGGCTGATTACCTGAATTGCTTTCTGATCATAAATATCTCAAGGAGAGCAGGGAGCTGGACAGAACCTCATAAATGACACAAAATGCTGAGGGGTCTAAAAATAAAATTCATATTTAGGGGTCTGAGGCTTCTGAAACCCTGAAGGAGGAGCAGGAGGAGGAGGATGAGGAGGATGGCTTTGAGTTTTCTACTCCAGGACTGGCTCACCTCTTCTGACAGTCTCAATGCTGGTTTTTACCCCCAGACCACAAAAAATCCAGTTTCACCCTGGTGCTTTAGCTTGTCCAAGGATGGGGAGGATTCACCTGTTTAACCCAGCGGATCCTTCAGCTGGAGACAGAAAATGAACTGGGAAACTCGAAGAGCTCTGCAGAGGGTCAGTGAGAACAAACATCATTTGTACAACATCACACTGGGGTGGTGGCCTGGAGGGGACCTGTGGCCACTGGAGGGAACTTCTGCATCTCTGGGGAGCACCCTGGGACACTGGAAAGCCCCTCTGGTCACTCGAGAGGATTTTTGGGACACTGGAGATCTATTTCCCAGGAACTGCAGTTACTGAAGAAACCTGGGCGCAAATTCCCAAAGTAATCCATGATTTTTAGGTGCCCTGGGGAAGATTTTCTGAACACAGAACAATTCCAGGAAACCCCAAGTGACACCATGGGAAGGAATATCAATCTCTTTCAGTACCTCAAGCCCCAAGAACTTCATTTTTACCACGAGCTCCCTCCCAGGAGGACCCTGGACGTGGAGCTTTAGCATCCAGGAGCTATTCAGAGAAGGGAAAGCACCAAAGTTACACAGGGCTGCTGGAATTAAGGATAAAGAGAAATAAAACTGAATCCCCTTTCCAGAGGGTTTTGTACAAAATTAGTGCTGGCACACAATGGTAGCAGGGCACAGGCAGATTAGGGAAGGAAAACTGACCAAAAAACCTCTCAGGACTCAAAGGAAGACCATGAAACACAATTAATTGTTACTATTTATGTTATCAGACACAAGAATTGACTTTTAGATGCAGAGGCTGGGACTCAAATAAAGGATTCACACAAACTCATCAGCCTGGGGAGAGCCCAAACCCCTCCCTGGAGCTCACTGTGTTCTCAGTGTCACAAACCCAGCACTGAGGGGTGGGAAATGGATTTGTAGAAAATTCTTCAAGTCTGATAGAAGGTTTACATTGTATGTAAACCTTGAGATAAGAAATGCTGACTTAAATGCCATGGAATAGGACAGACATTGTTGAGAGAGAAATGGAACTGGAAACAAGTTTCAGAGGATGGTTTTGTAAATAACATTGGATACTTCAGAGAAACAAAACTGTGAAAGATGCATTGTAATAAGATTCATGAAGGGTAATTTGAGAAGATTGGCTTTAAGGCATTTACAGCATGGTGTAGCTAAAGCTGATAAGCCAAGAAACACTTATAATGTATTTTAATTTAAAATAGTTACCTTCTGATTGTAATAGTGTGAATTAGAACATCTGTATTGTCTCACCCTCCATATGAGACTGAAAATGGAATAAAAGTTTTTAAGACACCTCTCAGCTGCCCACCTCTGGGTCATAAAAAGGATTAATCCAACACTGAGGGAGACAAATCTACTTTTCCATGTCAGGAACACATTGAGAAGTGTAATAAAAAATACTTTTCCACAGGAATGTGAGCTGGGGAGGCTCCCCTGGCCAGGGACCCACTCAGAGATGGAGGATGAGCAGCAGCAGCAGTGGCAAGATGAGTTTTAAGGAAGGGAATGAGCCTCTTCTTAACGAGTTCCCTTCCCACAGGACAAGTGTTTGGAAAAAGTTGCAACAAGAGTTTTCCAGGATGTACAAGAATTAAACCAGAGGCAGTCTCTGCAGGGTGCTGTAATTCCACCTCTCTGTGCCCTGGAGTCACTCAAAACAACAAATCTTTCATTTGTTTTCCCAAGCAAAACTCATTTCTCAATCCAAGTTACAACTGTGAGGTGGACAGAGGAATTACCAGAGCTGATTACTGGGAATCATGGAGTGGTTTGGGTGAGAAGGGACCTTAAAGCCCATCCAGTGCCACCCTGCCATGGCAGGGACACCTTCCTCTGTCCCAGGTGGCTCCAATTTACATGTGTAACCCTGTAAGAAATGTAATTTCTGTATATATATATATATATATATATACACACTATATACAGAATATATTTATATATATAATATAAATATATATATGAAAATTTATATATTATAAAATATAATATATAACATATTATAATATATATAATATAATATTATATGAAAATGGAAAAAAGTTTTTAAAACACCTCTCAGTTGCCCCATCTCTGGGTCAGAAAAGGGATTAATCCAACACTGAGGAAGACAATTTTTTTTGCATATCAGGAACACATTGAGAAGTGCAATAAAAAATACTTTTCCACAGGAATGTGAGCTATATTATATATATAATATTATATACATATATTATATATATGAAATATATATTATAACAAAATATATAAAATAAAATAGAAACTATATTATATATAATAATATATGTTATTATTATATATAGTATAATATATATAATATATATATAATATATATAGTATATATAATATATATTTTTATATATAATTTTTTTTCCCTCCACCTGCCCAGGACATCCCTGTGTCACAGTGACAGGTGACACTAAATCCAACACGCAAACCTCTCCGCTTTCGCAGCCAAAGAAGTTTGTGCACCTCTGTGACGCCGTGAAATGCAGGGATGGAGGGCGGGAGGCAGGGACAGGGGATGGGGGGTTCCTGAGGAGCACCAGGAGCCCTGTGTGGGGCAGGAGCTGCAGCCACAGCCCTGGGGCAGGCTGAGATCCCCTGGGGAATTCCTTGCTCCATCAGGACCTGAAAAATCCAGTTTCACCCTGGTGCTTTAGCTTGTCCAAGGATGGGAGGATTCACCTGTTTAACCCAGCGGATCCTTCAGCTGGAGACAGAAAATGAACTGGGAAACTCAAGAGCTCTGCAGAGGGTCAGTGAGAACAAACATCATTTGTACAACATCACACTGGGGTGGTGGCCTGGAGGGACCTGTGGCCACTGGAGGAACTTCTGCATCTCTGGGGGAGCACCCTGGGACACTGGAAAGCCCCTCTGGTCACTCAAGAGGATTTTGGGACACTGGAGATCTATTTCCCAGGAACTGCAGTTACTGAAGAAACCTGGGCGCAAATTCTCAAAGTAATCCATGATTTTTTTAGGTGCCCTGGGGAAGATTTTTCTGAACACAGAACAATTCCAGGAAACCCCAAGTGACACCATGGGAAGGAATATCAATCTCTTTCAGTACCTCAAGCCCCAAGAACTTCATTTTTACCACGAGCTCCCTCCCAGGAGGACCCTGGACGTGGAGCTTTAGCATCCAGGAGCTATTCAGAGAAGGGAAAGCACCAAAGTTACACAGGGCTGCTGGAATTAAGGATAAAGAGAAATAAAACTGAATCCCCTTTCCAGAGGGTTTTGTACAAAATTAGTGCTGGCACACAACGGTAGCAGGGCACAGGCAGATTAGGGAAGGAAAACTGGCAAAAAAACCTCTCAGGACTCAAAGCAAGACCATGAAACACAATTAATTGTTACTATTTATGTTATCAGACACAAGAATTGACTTTTAGATGCAGAGGCTGGGACTCAAATAAAGGATTCACACAAACTCATCAGCCTGGGGAGAGCCCAAACCCCTCCCTGGAGCTCATTGTGTTCTCAGTGTCACAAACCCAGCACTGAGGGGTGGGAAATGGATTTGTAGAAAATTCTTCAAGTCTGATAGAAGGTTTACATTGTATGTAAACCTTGAGATAAGAAATGCTGACTTAGAAATGCCATGGAATAGGACAGACATTGTTGAGAGAGAAATGGAACTGGAAACAAGTTTCAGAGGATGGTTTTGTAAATAACATTGGATACTTCAGAGAAACAAAACTGTGAAAGATGCATTGTAATAAGATTCATGAAGGGTAATTTGAGAAGATTGGCTTTAAGGCATTTACAGCATGGTGTAGCTAAAGCTGATAAGCCAAGAAACACTTATAATGTATTTTAATTTAAAATAGTTACCTTTTGATTGTAATAGTGTGAATTAGAACATCTGTATTGTCTCACCCTCCACATGAGACTAAAAATGGAATAAAAGTTTTTAAGACACCTCTGAGCTGCCCACCTCTGGGTCATAAAAAGGATTAATCCAACACTGAGGGAGACAAATCTACTTTTCCATGTCAGGAACACATTGAGAAGTGTAATAAAAAATACTTTTCCACAGGAATGTGAGCTGGGGAGGCTCCCCTGGCCAGGGACCCACTCAGAGATGGAGGATGAGCAGCAGCAGCAGTGGCAAGATGAGTTTTTAAGGAAGGAATGAGCCTCTTCTTAACGAGTTCCCTTCCCACAGGACAAGTGTTTGAAAAAGTTGCAACAAGAGTTTTCCAGGATGTACAAGAATTAAACCAGAGGCAGTCTCTGCAGGGTGCTGTAATTCCACCTCTCTGTGCCCTGGAGTCACTCAAAACAACAAATCTTTCATTTGTTTTCCCAAGCAAAACTCATTTCTCAATCCAAGTTACAACTGTGAGGTGGACAGAGGAATTACCAGAGCTGATTACTGGGAATCATGGAGTGGTTTGGGTGAGAAGGGACCTTAAAGCCCATCCAGTGCCACCCCTGCCATGGCAGGGACACCTCCCACTGTCCCAGGTGGCTCCAATTTACATGTGTAATCCTGTAAGAAATGTAATTTCTGTATATATATATATATATACTATATACAGAATATATTTATATATATTATATAAAAATATATATGAAAAATTATATTATATATATTATAAAATATAATATATAACATATTATAATATATATAATATTATATGAAAATGGAAAAAAGTTTTTTAAACACCTCTCAGTTGCCCCATCTCTGGGTCAGAAAAGGGATTAATCCAACACTGAGGAAGACAATTTTTTTTGCATATCAGGAACACATTGAGAAGTGCAATAAAAAATACTTTTCCACAGGAATGTGAGCTATATTATATATATAATATTAAATATATTATATATATATATATATGAAATATATATTATAACAAAATATATAAAATAAAATAGAAACTATATATATATATAATAATATATATATATATATATATATATATATATATATATATATATATATATATATAATATATATAGTATATATAATATATATTTTTATATATAATTTTTTTTCCCTCCACCTGCCCAGGACATCCCTGTGTCACAGTGACAGGTGACACTAAATCCAACACGCAAACCTCTCCGCTTTCGCAGCCAAAGAAGTTTGTGCACCTCTGTGACGCCTGAAATGCAGGGATGGAGGGCGGGAGGCAGGGACAGGGGATGGGACCTTCCTGAGGAGCACCAGGAGCCCTGTGTGGGGCAGGAGCTGCAGCCACAGCCCTGGGGCAGGCTGAGATCCCCCCTGGGGAATTCCTGCTCCATCAGGACCTGACCAGGGTAAGGCCCAGAACTGAGGAAAATGAATCCAGGGCACACTGATGATTAAAATTGGCTGACAGGTCCCAAAGAGCAATGGAAAATAGAAAATTATCCTCAGGCAAGTGATTTTCTGCTGGAGTTCTGCAGGGATTGCTTTTGACTGCTCTTTTAAGTCCCCCTTCCCTCCAGGAATGCTGGAAGGAGCCCAAGGGCTGTGGCTCAGGCAGTGTGGGGATTTGGGAACAAAAAGCCCTGGAGCAGGCACTCCCCGATCCCACCACGGGGGCAGGCAGAGAGAACAGCCCCTGCCTGCTCCCAGAGGGCAGGGAATGAGCCCTGGGGACAGGATGGGCCTTGGGCACCTTCATGGGGACCCCTGAGCACCCCCAGGGCTCAGATCACCCACATGGGGGGGACCCCACACGGGTGGGAGCACAGGGGGGTGACCTCAGCTGGGTCACCTCAGGTGACGGGCACTCAGAAAATCCTCAGCGTCCTGCACTGCTGCCTCCAGACATCTTCTAGAGCCCGAGAGGCTCTGAGGATGTAAAATGGAAAGGGAAAATACAATCCTTCCCTTCCTGCTCCCTGCCTCGGCACACCAGGGGTGAGGGCACTGAGCTCAACACAGCCCCTTTGCTTCCTGCTGGGCACCAAGGATAGAGAGATGACCCAGATTGTCAGAACCCAGGACATCCCTCCATTCTGCCCTGGAGGACTCAAGACCCCAACAGGGGGCTCAGAGACCCTGGCACAGAGCCCAAGACCCCTGTGCCTTTGATTTAGCCCTTGAAAAAAACAACTCTCAACCTTACATGAAGAATTACAAGCCATGAAAGTTTAATTAGAATGATAGTGAATTTATCACGGGGTGAAAACATAGATTTTTGGGGTTTTTAGAATGGGACAAGATGGAGGAATTGGGGTGTGTCCAGCCTTTCTCCTTCTCCTTCTTGGCCTCCATCTTCTGCTGTGATGGTGGCACTTTTAGATTGGTTTAGAGTAGAAGCTCACTGTCTAACATAGATGATAGGTATTGGGAAGTTTTTGTAAATAATGTACATGTAGTTTTTAGTATAAAAGATAACACCACTCCAGGGGAGCCAGAGTGCCTCTGTCTGACCTGCTGAATGGACCTTGGCTGGGCAGGAGAAAGAATTTTATAGAAAAGAAACAATAAACAACATTGAGAATGGGAACTGAAGAGCTCTGACTCCTTCTTCGACCACCAGGCTGGGAAAAGAGACTTTCTAACACATCTCAGGGTCACTGTGAGAGCAGATTGCACCCACCTGCTCCAGGCACTCCCTGATCCCAGCCCTGCTGGTCCCTGAGCCAGGGAATTCCCAGGGGAGCCCATGGACACTGCTCGCTGCTCTGCAGGCACACATGAACTTTCTGTTCACTACATCAACACCTCATCCAGCTTCCCAGAATTTCCATTGGGAATTCAGCTGCATTGTAAAAAAAACCCAAATCCAGCTGACTCAGTAGAAGTGTGACTTGAACTTCTGCTAACTCACTAAAAATGTCACAGCTCACAGCAGCCTCATGTTAGTTTTCCCCTGAATAAACACTTATTTGGGAACCACAACCTCAAAGTCAGACAATTCCTACCAGGAATAACTTTTAAAAGACACAGCTTTGTGAGGCTTTCATGGGTGATGCAAAGAAATGTGAATCAGGCAAAACATTCCCAAATGTGAAGCCTTTTGTGCCCAACAGCAGCTGCAGAATGCAGCATTGACAGATGTCACCTCTGTAATTGTTCTAAAATGTCCAAGGTATTTCTTGCTGAAAATGTCCAAAATTCCCAAACAGATGGGTCAGCATTGAAGTTCCCATTTCAAAAATAAAAAATAAAACCTGATAGAAAGCATCTGGATGAGGTTTGGGTGTCCTCAGCTCAGGTGACACCAGCAGCCTCCTCCTCCCCTTCCTACACCACAGATGGCACTGAACTCACATGGTTTTACCACCCACAGCTAAAGGATCATCACCCACCTCCACCCACACACCCACAGGTGCCTGGGACACCTCAGCCCTGCCAAAACCACCCAGCTGGGACTCAGGATGGGTGCTGGGATGGCTGGAAATGGCTTTTAATGCTCAGAGAGAGCCCCAGAACCCACAGGAGCTGCTCCCACACCCTGGCTGGAGCAGAGCTCCTAAACCCCACCATGGGTGGGATTGTCCAAGCAATTGAACTTTTAGGTTTGAGATTTTCTCCAGCCTTAGCTCCTCCTCAGGCAGGGCAGAGAAACCCGACCCTGGCAAGGCACACCCACAGCTAATCCTGCTAATGAGGAATTCCCTGGCTAATGAGGAATTCCCTGGTGCCTCCCCAGCACAGGCTCAGCCAATCCCATCCTCTGACAGGAGTTTGTGACTCCAGGAAAATGGAAAGTGATGGAAAACACGAACACATTCCTGAATGTTTTGATTTACAGATATTGCTTTGAAGAGGAAAACCATGACATTTATATATTTGGGAAATTAAATGCAAGTTCTCCTGTGCATTGTCCCTTCATCCAGGAACTTTTAATGGATGTTGCAGAAAAATGGGTTCTACAGCAGCTCTCCCATTTACCCAGCTGGGCTGAGATTTGTCATTTGAAGCACTAAAATAATGCTAATATTGTGTTAAGTGGAGCTGATCAGCACATAAATATATTTAACTGCCCTTTTCCTACTGACAGGGATTAGATTAAACCAAATTCTTTTTAAAGATAGAAATGTCATTGTTAAAATCAGTGTAAGAAACTGGAAATCAGCAGTTCCCACCTTTAGGAGCACAATGTGCAGTGTTTCAGGCTGATGGTCACAACATCCTTTATTAAAATGAAACTTCTGCCTGAGGCTGAGCGGGGGACAGGTGACACAAGGGCTGCTGGTTGGGGGACCAATCTGAGCAAAATTAAAAGCAATTTTGGGTAATTGGACACTGAACCAACAGTGTCACAGCCTGTCCCCACACCAGAGAGCTGGCAAGGCCCCAAGGAGCATCAGCCACCTGAGGGTGATGCTGGATGAAGAACTCCAGGCACTTCCAGGATTCCCAAACGAACATTGCCTTACCGAATCTCCTGAGCCTGCACGAGCAGCTGCCTTTGCCATGAAATGAGATGCAGGTAAAAGCAAAATCAGAGAATGTTTTCTGTTGCTTTGCAGCACTGAATGTCCCCAAACAAGTTACACCAATGCTGAGAATTCATCTCCAAAGGACTCAGCCCCTGCCCAAAGAAGCACAGCCAGTACACTGTGGTGGTGAGAGGGGGCTGGACCAGCAGTCTTCTTGAATTCATGGAAAAACACCCTAAAGTGACCAAAATCCCCTCTCATTTTCCTGCCAGTGCCAGCTCTGTGTGGAGATTTGCCTGTAAAGGCTCTCAGTTCTGTGGAGGTTGTGATCAGCAAAGCCAAGGCTGCAGGTGCTGGCAGCACCATTCCTGTTGGGAACCTCCTCTGGAGCAGCCAGGAACAGCCCGGAGATCTGCTCACTGCCCACCCTGCTTCTCCCAGAGCTCCTGCTGTGCCTGCTGCTGCTTGGGCAGCCTGCAATTCACTCCTGGCATCCAGGAGCTCAATCCCAGATACCCCCACACCAATCACCAGCTTTGGCTCAGGGATTTACAGGACAGACAGACTTCAGGGAGCAGAGATGACTGCACAGCAATGATTTAGTGCTCAAGCAATAAATCACCTGCTGGTGACTTATGGTACTGGGGCAGGGGTCAATCTGAGCAAAGAAAACTCCATTTAAATTTTAAATATGAAGAGTTTGGCTGTAGGAAGCCCTCAGGAGCCACTGTGACACACCCCAAGTGCACCTTTAGTGATATTTGTCCCCAAAACACCTGTGGCTGTCACACACATGCAGGGAAGGCAGAAGAGGAATACAGAAGAGGCAACCAAGTAAAAATGTGTCCCAAAAATGCCAGGAAGCAAAGGTCCCTGTGGCATCCCAGGGCTGGCAGCCCAGCACCACAGTGACCCCAAGGATGGTCTCCACTTTGGAATGGGTGTCCAGCAGCCCCAGCCCCAGCCCAGCACTGACCTCTTGAAGTGACTGGCCAGGACCCCCACGAGCTCCCCAATCCTGCTGTCGTTGGAGGGGCCATTGCTGAAGAGACAAACGATGAGATCCTTGTTGTCCTTGGTGTGGAACACCACCAGCTGGTCCTTCCCATTGGAGACACTCAGCCCCACCAGCTGAGGAGAGAAAAGGAGAACAATGTTGTGCTGTGCTGATATAAAAATGTTGATTCTCCATCCCTGGAAGTGTCCCAGGCCAGGCTGGATGGGGCCTGGAGCAGCCTGGGACAGTGGAATGTCACTGTCATATTTTCTGGAAAAATCCCCTTGTCCAGGATTCTTCTCCTGGGAAGCTGAGAAGCCTCAGAGAAAAAGGAAAACAATAATTATCTCATTTGCTTCTCCTGTGTTTTGCTGCTTTGGGATGTGGTTTGGAGATTGTTTATCCAACAGGTGATTGTTTGATTGGTTTCATATGAATTGTTTTGACTTAATGACCAATCACCATCAGTTGTGTCAGGACTCTGGCGAGAGTCTCAAGATTTTCATTATTGTTTTGTTAAACCTTCTGTAAGTATGAATAGAATAGAATATAAATAAATAGAATAGAAACATAATATAATATAAATAATAGAATAGAATGGAGTCAGATTCATCATTTCCTCCCTTTGAGGGGGATAAAATAGAATGGGAATGAATAGAATAGAATGGATGAATAATAGAATAGAATAGAATAGAATAGATTCCCTGTGAATGGCAGAATAGAATAGAATGAATGGGGAATAGAATAGAATAGAATAATAGAATAGAATAGAATATCCTTCTCTGTGGGATTCAGCAGCCTGGGAGGTGTGGGGAGATTCATCATTGCCTGGATCAGCTCCTGTGTCACTGGGGACCCTGTGCCACCACAGTGGAAGGTGTGCCCTGTGCCACTGCTGTGCCCCTCCCTAGACACCCCCTGTGTCACTGCTGTGTCCCTGTGTCACTGCTGTCCCCTTGTAAGGTGCTCCCAGCAGCTCCTGTGTCAAACCATCTCCCTCACCTGGAGCTCCTGTGTGCCTTTGGCACTCCCAGGATCCCTGTGTTCTCTCCCCCCTCTCACTGGGGCCCCTCCACCATGGGGCTGTCAAGGGGTGCCCAGTATCACTGGCTGCTGTGCCCCCCAGGAGCTGGCAGTCCCTGTGTCAGGAACAGCAGCTCCCAGACAGCTGTGGGATGCCAGCAGCCTGGGAGGTGGGCACCCAGCCAAGGATGTCCCCCCTGCCTGGATGCACCCCAGGCAGCTCTCCCAGTGCCCCTGCTGTGCCCCCCCTGAGTCCCCCCCCACAGTCACTGTCTGTCACCCCATGTCACTGCTGTCCCCCTCTGTCACTGCTATGCCCCTCTCCAGCAGCTCCTCTGTCCCCCTGCTGTGTGTCTGTACCCCCATGTGTCTGTGTCACTGCCTGTCCCCCCAGGATTCCCTGTCACCCCCACCTGGCAGTCACCCCACAGGAGTGTCTGTGTCACTGCTGTGCCCCTCTCCCTCCCCAGACAGCTCCTGTGCCACTGTCTGTCACCCCCCCAGGAGTGCCACAGGGCCCCCATCAGGAGTGATGTCCCCAGCCTGTCACCCCCCAGCACCCCCCCAGGTCAAAGTCTGTCACTCCCCAGAACCCCCAGGGTGTCTGTCACCCCACAGGAGTGTCCCACCCCCACTGGAGTGTCTGTCACCCCATCAGGAGTGTCTGTCACCCCCACAGGAGTGTCTGTCACCCCATCAGGAGTGTCTGTCACCCCCACAGGAGTGTCTGTCACCCCCATAGCAGTGTCTGTCACCCCCACAGGGGTGTCTGTCACCCAATTAGCGGTGTCTGTCACCCCCATAGCAGTGTCTGTCACCCCCACAGGAGTGCCTGTCCCCCCATCAGGAGTGCCTGTCCCCCCACCTGCCCAGCAGCCTCTCCAAACCCCACTCTGGGAAACCAAAGGTGGCTGAGGCTGTGCCAGGGCAGGGGCAGGGGGATCTTGGCAGAATTCCTTCAGTGGAAGCCCTGGCACAGCTGCCCAGGGCAGGGCTGGGGTCTCCACCCCTGGAAATGTCCAATAAATGTGTGCATGTGGCACTGCAGGATGTGGTTTGGTGCTGCTGCTGCTGGACTTGATGATTTTCAAGGTATTTTTCAACCTGAACAACTCTGTGCCACTGTGAATTGCAGGTAAGAATAATTTAGGAAGAATTTGAGTGGCAAACCCTGCAAAGCCACAATGATTGCCATGTTCAGGCATGGATTAAGGTCTGCTCTTCTGACAAAATAAAAAGCTGCAAGGGTTTGGTTTGGGTATTTTATTTTCTGGCACTTTGTTTTTGCACTTGGCTCATCAAAAGCTTTGTCATCATCTCACAAAGGGAAAAAAGGGAATTTTTAGGAGGGGCAATCTGGGAGCACGGTTACTCAGATGAATATTAGAGAAAGCAAAAAAGGATCTGTGCTGGGGAAACAAATTGTAAAGAGGGCAAAAAAAGCCTCAAAAGGCAAGTACAGCAAAGCAGAGAAAAAAAACAGAATAAAATAAATAGAATATAATAACTGGGATAAAATACATAGAATATAATAATGGGACAAAATAAAGAGAATAAAGTAAATAGAATATAATGAATTCAATGCAATGAAATAAAATAACAAAAAATAATATAAAATAAAATAAAAAAAACAAGAAATGTGAAAGGATGATGAGTACAGAGAGAACACAGAGGAACTTCCCTGTCCATTAAAGGCTCCCTTGTGCCATCCAGTTATTTGCAGAGGGAAGCCCCATTCCCCTACAAGTGAGAGGCACCCATAAAGCATTTTGTTGAAATTAAAGTCTCGTTATTCTCTTGTTTAGGGGAAAAGGCTCCTGTGTCCCCCAGTCCAGCTGGAGATTCCCAACCCTGCCAGCCCAGGGGGGCTCAGGCTGCCCCCTGGCTTTGCCCACCATGCGTTATTCCCAAGGAAGCTGCTCCAGCAGCTCTGGATGCCTCAGCCACCCCAGATAATCCCAGCCCAGCCCAGCAGCCTGCTCTGTGCCCTATTTTTGGGATCAGACTCCACACAAGGTGCAGCCCCTGGGGTTTTGTTGGTTTTCACCCCAGGAATGAAGGGCAGCAGCTGCTGACCCTGCAGCCCAGGCAGGGCCCTCCTGTCACCAGTTGCCCCAGCACAGGTGGAGTTTATTCCCAGTTCAGGCTATTTTGGGGTTGTGAAATGCTTTCCCAACAAGCTCCACCTCATGCACAGGCATTGACAGCTGCCTGGCTTTACAGTGTCCCTTAAAATTAATTTGCATGCTTAAATACCCTCCTGTGAGCACAATAGCACCACAGGGACTGCTGCCATCAAGGTTTTAAATGTGCAGCGAGTGTGAAAGATGAACAAGTCGCAGTGTTGGATTTGAAAAGGCAATTTAAACATTAATTATTCAACAGAACCCTGTTAGGAGGCCAAGAGCCCTTCAAAATCTTCCCATTTCACCCCTCCCTACAAGACTCTGAGTGAATAAATGCCACACAAAAGAAATCATTTCAGAGAAGGTGCTTATCACAGTATTTACCAACACTAATACTGGCCCTGCTTGAAGAGCAGGAAAAATTCCTCAGTTTTGCAGAACATCCTTTATTGTGTTCACCAGTGCAGGGGAGATGTGGCTGCAAGAGCCTTTCTGCTGCTTGGGTGCCTTTTAATTCCTCTCAGGCAGTACCTGTTTGGTTTTAATTCAGGTAAAAACAAGAAGGGCACTGTGTGTTGGTACTCGGAGGCAATGCCAGAGTGCTGGAAGATAGAAAATCCACACAGAGAATCCCCCAAAGCAGCAGCTGCACGTGGAGAGAGCAGCAGGGCTGCCAGGGAAGCTGTTGTTTGTCAGGTTGGGTAGAGACTGGCACATTCCTCACCCACAGCCATGGGGAGGTTTGGGTGGAAGGGACCTTAAAGCCACCCAGTGCCACCCCTGCCATGGCAGGGACACCTTCCACTGTTCCAGGGGCTCCAATCCCACCCAGCCTGGCCCTGGGCACTGCCAGGGATCCAGGGCAGCCACAGCTCCAGGGCCTGCCCACCCTCATTGTAAAAGATCCCTTCCTTCCACCTAAGGCAAATCAAACCAGGTTCAGTCCCCAGCCCGTTCCCCGGTCCCAGTGCAGAGGGGACTTCAGGCAAACCTGGCTCTGGGAGATGGGGAGAGATTTCCTCAGCTGAAAACAAGTTTGTGTGCGCAGCAGCCATCAGCTGACTCTCCAGTGTCTCCATGGAAACACCACCCCTGAGGATGCCGCTGTGCTGGCAGGGCACTCCTGAAAGGCTGACAGGCAGCAGGCACGGGAAGGAGCATCCCTCTTCCCACAGAACTCTCATCAGGGCTGCTCCATGGATACACATCACTACCAGTGCCATTACTGTCCATTTTGTCCCCAAAAAACCTTCAGAGCATTTCAAACCATTGCTCTTGTCCCAAAAATGATGGAATTTCTGTATCATGACCAGCTCCTTCCACATGGTGGAAGGGCTTCCATGAAAGGAGGCACAGAAAATGGGGAGAGAGTGCAAAGCAACTCATGGGTGGAAAAACAACACAAATATAAACATTAGGTAACAAATATAAACCATAACTACACCAAGGAACAAACAACTGCTCAACAGGATTGACTTTGCCAGGGTTAAATCTGAGAAATCCTGAGAGAAATACAAATGGAGTGGCTTTGAATTGGAAGGGAGTAGGTTTGGATGGGATATTAGGAAAAAATCCTTTCCTGGGAGGGTGGGCAGGCCGTGGCACAGGGTGCCCAGAGCAGCTGGGGCTGCCCCTGGATCCCTGGCAGTGCCCAAGGCCAGGCTGGATGGGGCTGGGAGGCAGCCTGGGACAGGGGAAGGTGTCCCTGCCATGGCAGGGGGTGGCACTGGATGGGCTTTGAGGCCCCTTCCAATCCAAATTCAATCCCATTATTCTGTGAAATATGCTGTGTATAAATCAAAGGCAGCCCAAATTCTCCTCCTCTCCCCCTCCTGCACTCAGCAGGATCAGTCCCACCCCAGACCCAGGCAGGGCTGGGGCTCCTCCCCAGGACACAGGGCAGGTACAGGGAGAAGCTGTGGCCAACAGAGCTGGAATTTTACACCACAGAATCATCTACCAAAGCTTGGTTTAACCAAATTTCCATCCTGGAATGTTACCTTGACAACCTGTAAGGGTCAGCAGAGGATGTCCTGGACCCACCCCTCCTGTGCCAAGCACTCCAGGACCCCTGGAATCTCAAGGACTCCTGCTCAGGTCAAAGAAACTGTCTGGCCAAGATTGCCTGTGGTAGGTTACTGAAGGAATAACTGCACATCTACCAATAAAACTGATTTATAGCTGCAGAAATGGAGAATTCTCAGAGCAAGAGACCTATCTGCACAGCCCATTAACTGCTCTTGTCCTGAGGAACTGCAAAGCAGCCACACGACAAACACAGAGCCAAAATACAGCCAAAAATACAACATGGAGCCAAAAATACAACCAACACTGAGCCAAAATGCAGCCAAAAATACAACATAGAGCCAAAATACAATCAATATTGAGCCAAAATACGACCAAAAACACAACATAGAGCCAAAAATATAACCAATATTGAGCCAAAATGCAGCCAAAAATACAACATAGAGCCAAAATACACCAACACTGAGCCAAAATGCAGCCAAAATAGCCAACACAGGACCACCACAGAGCCTGCCCTAGGGCTCTCTATAGGCATGGATATTCTATTTTTAACACATCTTTTACTGGTGAAAAAGCAACAATTACTGACATTTCTTTCTGAAATTTCTTCCTGAAATTGTACCTGACTTGCTTAGCTCTCATTTTTAAGGCATTAAGGATTTCAGAGAGAAATGTTCAGGTGACCAACAAATGATCTGGTTTTGCGCTGCTGTAAATGTACAATTTGCACCTTTACACCCATCAGGCACACAGGAAAAAGAGACATTGTCCTAAACCTGTGATAAACACAGATTTATCTCTCATTAATCCTGCACTCAGTGAATTTCAGTGACCTGGACACTCTGGTTAAGGTAAAGGTGGAGAAACCAATAGTGAGAAATCCTGATGGACAAAATCCTGCCTTGTGCACATCACCAAAAAACACCTGGGTGGGAACACCTGGAAAAGCAGGTGTGGAAAAGCCCTCTGCTAAAAGGCTGTGATGTGAGTGTGGGGGTGGCAGAGCTCTGCTGGGAGCCTGGGGGTGTCTGCACCCTGATTTGCACCAGGCTGGGGGTGTTTGCACCCTGATTTGCACCAGGCTGGGGATGTTTGCACCAGGCTGGGGGTGTTTTAACCAGGCTGGGGATGTTTGCAAGAAGCTCAAGGTGTTTGCACCCTGATTTTCACCAGGCTGGGAGTGTCTGCACCCTGATTTGCACCAGGCTGGGGGTGTTTTAACCAGGCTGGGGATGTTTGCAAGAAGCTCAAGGTGTCACCCTGGTTTTCACCAGGCTGGGGGTGCCTGCAGCCCAGTTTATACAGGCACACAGCCCCTGGCACACAGCAGGATGTGCTGCCAGCCCCTCAGAGCACAGAGCCACCAGTGCTGGGACAGAAGAGCAGGCAGGAAAACAGCTGCTCAGGGCAGCTTCCTTTCAAAACAAGAGGCACTGCCATGGAGACACTGCCTGCTGCAGCCAGGATTCCTACTGGGAGTAGCTACTCCATGGATACTCTGTGCTGGGTGCCCGGCAAGGAGGGCAGGAGGAGACTCTGAACCCAACATTATGGATGCAGCCTGAGCTAATCATCCCCTCCACATCTGCAGATGAGATTTCACCCTCACCCTAATCCCATCCCTGCCCTCCCAGCAATACAGAAATGCCAGGTTTGTCATTTCTCCAAATGCAAACATCCCAGAAAATCCATGCAGGGCATGTCCAGGCAGGCTCTGGAGGTTGGAGATAACCAGAGCACCTCAGGCTGAGGGAGATTCAGCTGAATTCCTGCTCCAGGATGTTGGGGAGCAAAGCTGAGGTGCAGCCCACCCCTCCCATCCCTGCTAATCCACTGCCTGGCAGCTCCACCCTGCTACCCCCAAGGCCAGAGCTCACCCTAATTCTGAGTTTAGCTTTGGTAAGATTTACATTAAACATGAACAAATATATAAAAAAATAAAAATTCAAGCACAACCTGAAGGATCAGACAAGCCCTCAGAGACACGGAACAGTGCCATAAGCTGCTGTGAAATGCCAACCACTGCCAGGGCCAGGATCCTGCACACAGCAAAGCAAACTGATACAGGGAGGGAGCAGAACTGTAAGAGGCAGTTTGGGGTTTAGCTTTTATTTTATGCACCAAAATTAAAAGCTAATACGATCATAGGATCATAGAACCATGGAATATCCTGAGTTGGAAGGGACCCACCAGAACCATCCAGTCCAACCCCTGGTCCTGCCCAGGACACCCCAACAATCCCACCCTGATGCTTTGGTGTGGCAATAACTGCCCTGTAACTGTTATAAAGACATTAAATATATCAGAAACTGCAACCCAAGGACTATTTCCATTTTATGGACATGAAAATGAAGCTACAGAGTAAAGACACTGCCCTGAAAGAGCCCCAGAAGAGGATCCCCAGTGCTGTACTCACGTTGTAGAGGGGGATGGTCCTCATCACCTTGTACTGCTTCATGGGGTCCATCTTGTACAGGTGTCTGTCAGTGATGAAAATGGCCCTGTCCTCCACCTTGTTAAAGCGATTCACCTGCACAGAAACACCTGGTGAGTGCCACTGACCACTGCAGGAACACAGGGAATGAAACTGGGCAGTGCCAAGTGCCAAACTCACTCCAAAATGCCCCAAACTTACACAATAGTACCCCAAATTCACACCAAAATACCCCAAACTTACACAATAGTACCCCAAATTTGTACCAAAATACCCCAAAGTCACACAACATACATCCTAAAGTCACAAACAGCCAAAATTCACACAAAAATACCCCAAACTCACACAAAATACCCCAAACTCACACAAAAATACCCCAAATTCACACAAAAATACCCCAAACTCACACAGCCCCCAAACAGATTTTCCCCGTGGAGCTCTGAAAATGGAACATGGTCCCTGGAATCCCATTATACACAGAGAGAGGAGCAACATTCCCAGTCATCCAGCAGAGCTGTGGCACCCTAGAAAATTCCAGTTTTCACTCAAAGCAAGGCCAGATGCTTTCCCCAGCCATGTTCAAGCCCTGTCCAAGCGGAACCCAATCCCAGGCTGTTGTCCCTACATTATCCAGGAGCTTTGGGCACTCCAAATGGAGAATCCCTGCCCAGGCACAGCCAAGACCTGAGACTTTGGGCATCCTTGGTCTGGGTTCTGTCCCTCCATCCCTTGTCCCCAGCCCCTTTCCAGCTCTCCTGGAGCCCTTTAGGCCTGGAAGGGGCTCTGAGCTCTCCCTGGAGCTCCACCTCAGCACTGAACACTCAGCAGGCAGGATGCAAAGGTTTGTTGGAAGTGCCTAAGAAAGTAGGACACAAAGTAGAAATTGTTTTTCACTGAGGCAAAACCAGAGTCATGGTTGTATTACAGTCACTGAGATATTTATTAATCAACTGAGAAGGGGAGACAAGGGTAAGACGTGAGGAGGATGAACAGAAATAGGATTTTCCAGGGTGAAATCAGGAGACAACAGGAGAACTTAAATATCCTCAGTCAGGAGGAAGCAGAGTGACAAAGTTCAGAGCAGATAAAGGCAAAAAATGCAAATTGGGGAGCTCTGTGACAGCTTTACATTAACGGCACTGACTCAGAAAAAGCAACCGAGGATGATTTCAGACAGCTCTGGAGAGATCTTGGCACAGAGACATGAGGCAGCTCAGAAAAAGCAGAATGTTGGCACAGGCAAGGAATAACATGGGAATAATGTCCTGGGAACAATGGTTCACCTGGAACAGCCTGTGAAGGACCAGGGTGCTGAGTGTGAAGGAGAATCTGGTGTTTCAGAGAAGGTGAAGAACATGATTGAGGGCCTGGGAATCTCACAGGAAGAGATGCTGAGTAACCAGGATTATTTTAGGAAGCAGATGAATGGGAGAAAAAAGCCTAAAGGCTACGAAACACTGAATGGCCCTGAGAAAGTAGGTTAGGAGTGCCTGGTGCCACATGTTGGGTGCTGGAGCAGAGCAGCACTGTGACCGTGTTCACAGGGGTCTGAGGATGAGGGAACAGATGAGGATCTGACTCCATGTTTCAGAAGGCTTGATTTATTATTTTATGATATATATTATATTAAAACTATACTAAAAGAATAGAAGAAAGGATTTCATCAGAAGGCTGGCTAAGAATAGAAAAAGAAGGAATGATAACAAAGGCTTGTGGCTGGGACAGAGAGTCTGAGCCAGCTGAATGTGATTGGCCATTAATTAGAAACAACCACATGAGACCAATCCCAGATGCACCTGTTGCATTCCACAGCAGCAGATAACCATTGTTTACATTTTGTTCCTGAGGCCTCCCAGCTTCTCAGGAGGAAAAATCCTAAGGAAAGGATTTTTCATAAAAGATGTCTGTGACACAGTACCAGTTCCTCAACCAGGACCTGGGAAAGCTCTGGGCTCTCCACACTCCAGGTCCCGGAAGCTGAACCAAAGTCCAGTCCCTGGGGCTGGATCTGCCCCTCTGAGCTCAGATCAATGCTCAAATCAATCAAATAATTGATTTTCTGTGATTTATTTGCAGAGTCTGACACAGAGAACACTCCCTGCCTGGCTGCTGTCCCACCGCCAGCCCCTGGTGACAAAGGGAGCAGATTTCTGGGGCTGTGACACCAGAGCCACCCAGGGCAGGAGGTCCTGTGGCTGCTGCCTGGGAAGCAGAGATGGGAAGGACATTTAGCTTTCACAGCCAGAAAGGCTGGAAATGCCCTCTGAGATCATCAAGTCCAATTGTTCCTCCTGCACTGCCAAGGGTGCCACTGACCCCTGTCCCCAGGGATGGGGACTTCACCACTGCCCTGAGCAGCTGTGCCAATGCCTGATCACTCTTTCAGTGAAGACATTTTCCCTGATCTCTAATCCAACCTGCCCTGGCCCAGCCTGAGGCCGTTCCCTCTCCTCCTGTCCCTGTTCCCTGGAGCACAGCCTGACCCCCCCGGCTGTCCCCTCCTGGCAGGAGCTGTGCAGAGCCGCAAGGGCCTCCTGAGCCTCCTTTGCTCCAGGCTGAGCCCCTTCCCAGCTCCCCCAGCCCCTCCTGGGGCTCCATTCCCTGCCCTGGACACCCCCAGCCCCTCCAGGTGCTTCCCACCATGAGGTGCCCAGAGCTGACCCCAGGACTGGAGGTGCCCCAGCAGTGCCAGCTCAGGGGACAGTCACTGCCCTGCTCCTGCTGCCACCCCATTGCTGATCCAAACCAGGTGTCCTTGGCCTCTGGCACACCTGGACTCACCTTCAGCCCCTGCTGACCAGCCCCCCAGAGCTGTATTCCAAGCAATGGAACATTGGGGAGTTCTACAGGCATGGTTTGAATCCCACTATTTTCTCATGGCTCCCTGCTGGTTTTAGTATTAAAATTCAGCTAAAGAAATGTACCAAAGGAGAGGTCCAGCAGCTCATCTCACCTGAGGAGCAAATTCTCATGTCATTGCAGCTTTTTCCAAGCTCCAGGTGCCTCATGCACCTACAGTGCATTTGTGTAAATACTACTGCTGTGGGTTAAAGTAAAAACTGTCCCACTGGGGAGCAGGCACAGAAGGGACTCACACAAATTTGCACTCAAAATTGCACTCACAGTGCAAATACCACTACTGGGCTTGTAGGAGTAAGGACAGGCCTTCTGTTCTCAGCTCCAGCTCATTCCCTCCTGGGAAACAGCCCTTCCCAGCATTGTGTTCTCTGCACCTTCTGGGCATTCTGTATTTATATCTTGTTGATCCAAATGTGAATCAGTCCTAATTTAGCTTCCTGACAAGCTCGTGGGGGAAATGAAGATCTGGCAAAGAGCTGTAAAATCTTGAGGGAAGTTTTTCAGGTCTCTGTCAGTGGCCTCTGGACACTGCAGGGCAGCAGCCTTTGATAGAGATGATCCTGTCAATGGAGCTTGGTGCCACAAGTGACAAGGGAAAAGTGAGAAGAAAAAACCTTATTCTAAAGAAAATAAAGAGAGAGAGTTGTTTCCTAGGTGATCCAACAAAATCTGGAGGTTTGCATGAAATATGCATTTGGTTTCTCCTAAGGCAAAAATCTTGAAAATTTCCTTTGAAAAAGTGAAGAGCAGCACAATGCTCAGAAAAGATGGATTTTTCCATAGGTAGGAATGACCTGCTTCTACCTGTACCTACTGCAGGGAAGCAACCACACAGCTCATTCCTCTCCCTCAGCAAGGCTTCAAAGCCTTTCACAGCCCTCCTGTAAAAACTGCTCCAAACAGAGCCCCCATTATTATTCGGCTCAAGCTGCTGAAATTGGGCCCCCACACAGGCAAAGAAAACTCTACCAGCAGCTCAAAACTTGGAGAGCAGTTCCTGGAATAAATTAACTACTTCGACTTAGAAACACAAAATTATTGAGGTTGGAAAAGCCCTCCCAGCCCATCAAGTGCAAGCTGTGCCCAATCCCCAGCAATCCCCACCTTGTCACCAGCCCAGAGCACTGAGTGCCACATCCAGGTGCTCCATGGGCACCTGCAGGGATGGGGACTCCAACACCTCCCTTGGGAGCCCCTGCCAAGGCCTGACCACCCTTTCCAGGAAGAAGTTTTTCCTGATCTAGAATCTTCTGGATTCTTCCTGAAGAATTCATTAGATCAATGTCATCAGCTAAAATATTCTGTGTCAATGAATTTAACGAGCCAATATCTGACAGGTCACAGGGGCTGCTCTACTCATAAATGTGTTTAAATAGGTGAGCTCTGGGCTCCACCTGTGGCTGCTCAAGTTGCCCAGTATTTTTGCTTTTCATGTGTTTTCTGTGCAAGGAAAGAAGTGCATTAGACTGAATATTTCCAAGAGCTGACACCTGACATTGCTGTTGACACTTAACAACTATTTCACATGTGGTTTGGTGACTCAGTAGCTGAAGGAAGCCACAGAGCAAGGCTGATGCTGCTTCAGAAATAAAACATTCAGCCCAGCTCACCAAAGTGCCCTTTAACACCCTCCCACCAACACCTTCTTGCCTCAGGGAAGAGCAGGAGCAGCACAGTTTTTGCTCAGGAATCCTCAAATAAGCTGAATCATGAAAACACAGCACGGATGAACTCGAGCAGCCTTTTTTTGTCAATTGCTGCTTTGTTCAGGGGAATTATTTAAGGGAAGCAATGAAATCACCTGATAATTACAATTTCATTTCAATAATTCTCTCTGCAGGCCCCTGTTAAAGCTTCACGTGAGTCAATTTTCAGCAGAGATCAAACCCAACCTGCAAACCCACAAGAACCAGGTTTAACATGAGAGAGGTGACAAATGTGCCCTGAGCACTGGGCCAGGCTGCACGTGCCAGCACCAAGTGCCACCCTGGGGCAATAAGGTTTGGCAACGTGGGAAATGGATTTATAGGTAATATCTGTTATACATATAAAACAAATATTATATTATATTATATTATATTATATTATATTATATTATATTATATTATATTATATTATATTATATTATATTATATTATATTATATTATATTATATTATATTATATTATATTATATTATATTATATTATATTATATTATGTCTATTCATATATATTAGTATTTTATATATATAATATATAAAAGACATTATAATATACAATATAAAAATATATATTATACATATATTACATTATATATATTATTATACATCTATTATATTTTTATATATAATTTTAAATATAATTTTATACATATATTTAACATGAGAGATGTGACAAATGTGCCCTGAGCACTGGGCCAGGCTGCACGTGCCAGCACCAAGTGCCACCCTGGGGCAATAAGGTTTGGTAATGTAGGAAATGGATTTATAGGTAATATTTGTTATATATATAAAACAAATATTATATATTTTTGTATTATATATTATATTGCATATATATGATATGATATCATATCATATTACATCATATTATATATAAGAATATATATTTATATATATTAGTATTTTATATATATAATATATAAAAAACATATTATAATATACAATCTATTAAAATATATTATATATATTATATGTATACATATATGAAGGTATATATAAATACCTTCATAAAACTAAAAATAAAATAAAAATTTTAAAACACCTTTCAGTTACCCCATCTCTAAATCAAAAAAACCATAATCCAACAGGTTGGACATGGGGAAGTCAAGGCTAAAGAGAAGAAACATGATGATTTATTTTAAAAAAATATTTGTTAAAAATTCAAAGGGAAGAATGCAGCAATGAGGAGAGATCCCCCCTGCCCCAGCACTGACGGTCACCCTTACTCTGGGGTAAGAGGCAGGATGCCAAAACTTGTATTTCTGACAAGAGAAATGCCTTCATTTTAACCAGCTTGGAATGGAAATTGTTTCCTGCGAAGGGCAAAGGCTGCTCCCAGCTGTGCTCCTGCAGTCAGAGCATGGAGTCACTCCTGTCCAACAGCCCTCACTGCTGCTCAGTCTGCAGATCCAGAAACATGACCCGAGGAAGTGCCTTGCTTGGAAAGGGAAATGCTAAATTCTCAAATGTCAAACCCTTGTCCTGTTAACCTTCCCATTTCAGCAGTGTTTGTGTTCCCTGCTCTGCTCCCTTGGACATTTCCTGTCTGTACAAGCAGAAGACAAATGGTTCCCTGAGGGAGGAGCCCCACCCCAGTGTGGATCTGGATGGGATGGATTGCATTTGTGACATGGAGAGGCTCTGCAATCACCAGGTTTACACATCCATGCGATGGCACAGTGCTGCAGCCTTGGCCTCAGCAGTGCTGAGATCATGGAATCATGGAGTGGTTTGTGTTTGGAGATCACCCAGTGCCACCCCTGCCATGGCAGGGACATTTTCCACTGTCCCAGGGTGCCCCAAGGCCTGTCCAACCTGGCCTTGGACTCTTCCAGGGATGGGAAATGCTGATGGCTCCAAAGCCATGCCAGGAATCCCTAACTTAGCAGGCCAGCAGGGGATCAAGTCTGTGGCATTCACACTCTCTGAACAGAGAGACGTAATTCTCTGTCTCAGGGCTTTTTTCTGGAGAAGCACAGAGAGAAGAACAGAAAAACAATTCTTATCTCTACTTGCTGCTCCTGTTGTTTTTGCACACGCAGAATGTGTTATGGAGATTGTTTACCGATTTATCAATTGGATTCTGCTGAGGATTGTTTTGTTTCCTTGGCCAGTTGGGGAAAACTGTGTCCTGACTGTCTGGAGTTCAAACATGAGTTTTCTTTAGTATTCTTTAGTACTCTTTGTAGTATGGCATCTCTTTAATATAGTGCAGTATAATGTAATATAATATAGTTTAATAAAGCAATCGTTCAGCCTTCTGAATCAATGGAGTCAGATGCCAATCATTGCCAGACGCTGGGGGCACCCTGATTTTACAATACAAGTCCTACCTCTCTGTGAAAAGAAAGCAACAACAATTTAACCTTTCAAAAGTTAAAAGAAGCTACAAGATAATTTAAAACCCACATGGATGCAAGTCTATAAGCCTGCAATATTTGTGATTTCAGCTGAGCTGCCCTTTTAATGCACCCACAGCTTTAAAGCTTTGCCTCTGAGAGCACTGAAAGCCTTTCAGGCTCAGGAGAAATCCACTTTATGGTGGGTAACACCTATTCCATCCCCATTCTGCTTCTACTATTCAAGTGCTGGCATCTCAGTGCAACAAACCCACAAAAACTGGATTTTTCCAGCACAGTCACAGTACAGAAACATGGAATGCTCAGAGATTCCTCCATACACCAAAACCAACAAATGCTGCTCTGACACTTGTCTGGAGGTAGGAGCTCTGTCCTGGCAGCTAGGAACAGGATGAAGTGTGGATCTGTGCTTCAGGAATGTGCTTTGCCCTGTGCTTGCACAGGAGATTGCCCTTGAGAGCTGAACCAGGAGCAAGAGAAACACAGTGATTTAAAGGCTAGAGGGCTGCATAACAATGAACCAGATAAAACTCCCACACTGTGTCCATCACAGTGAATCCCAGACCCCCAGTGATTCCCTCACCATCATTCCATCACATTTCTAGTAACTGAATATTGTCCTTTCTACAGTGATCCCAGTTTAGCCAGGAACTGCAACTGGAATCACTTCATTCAATGAGTTAGAAGAGGAATTATTTTGTTTTCAGTCTAACCTGAAAAAAGCCAGGGGAATTCTGCATTTCTCTGTCCCTGAGGGAGGTTCAGCCCAAGAGCTGTGAGGTTGTAAAAAGGAAGTTTGGATTCAGACTGGCCTGCTCCCCCCTTAATCCTGTGAACCACATCCTCCCAGAGAACCTGGTCACAGCAACACCAAACTCCACTGAGACATTTTTGCTTGGAAAGCAAGAAAAGATTTCTATTTTTATGAACACGAATCCCTGTTGAATAAACAATACAAGTCACTACCACTTGCAAAGTTTTATTATAAAACGAAATTTTGTGCTGCAGGATGAATTGTCTAGATCTGCAGAATCATAAGGAATAACTGTGCACGTGGGGACCAACTGCAGTATTTACAAATAAAAAGAATATACAGCTTCTTAAAACACCTGAACACCCACAGCACTGGCCTGCCACTAAAATTGAGTTTGTCTGTTGGCTTTGTAAAATTAAAAATATCCTTCCCTGACAGATATTTCCAACCAGCATCATTAGGACCTACCCAGAGCAATTAAACAAGTCTGTTTCTTTAATTAGCTATTTAAACCTTCCAACCAAGTTAACAAAAAACCCAATTCTGCTACAAAAAAAACATCAGACCCAACCCAGTTAGGCAGAAAAAAGTGATTTTATCACAAAATCATGGAATAGTTTGGGTTGAAGGGTTCTTAAAGACCATTCAGTTCCAGCACTCTGCATGGGCAGGGACTCAACAATTGACACAATGAGACCCCAGCAGCCACCCAACCTTGCTCCACCCAAAAATCCCTGCTGCAGCTCCTTGGAAGTGCTCTGAAGTGCTGTCCCAGGGTCACCTCGTGGTCTCTGGACACCCCAGCCCTGTTACCCATCATTAGGACCTACCCACAACAATCAAACAAGTCTATTTTTTTAATTAGTTGTTGAAACACCCCAACCCCGACCCAACCCAGTTAGGCAGAAAAACGTGGCATGGAATGGTTTGGGTTGAAGAGGATGTTTCATGGGCAGGGACTCAACAATTGTGAAGCCCCAGCAGCCCCCAACCTTGCTCCACCCAAAAATCCCTGCTGCAGCTCGAAGTGCCACAAGGGTGCAAGGTCACCTCGTGGTCCCTGGACACCTGAGCTCTGGGTGCTGTCTGTCCTGCGCTTCAGCTTTCGCTTTTCTGGAAAAGTGAAGGAGCCTGAGCTCTGGGTGCTGACAGGTTTCAGGACATGGCTCCCTCCACCCTTCTGTGCTTTGGGAAACCAAACCTTGACACACCAAAATGCTCCAAAGAAGGATGGAGTAAAAGGAAGCAATCAAATCTGCCTAGAGAGAATTTCTTCCAGTCCCTGTGTTTTCCATTCCAGCATTTCAGTCTCCCAGTGAAGTCTGGCTCTGCCCGTTTGCAGAGACAGCTGATGGCACTGCTTTAGTGCTGCTCTGGACTCACAAAAACCACTCCTAGTGCAGTGGAAGTCAAGATTTTGAACCCACATGAACAGAGGACTATTTGAAGTACTTCCCCTCCCAACAAACCAATGCTCACTTTCCTGAATTTTCCCCTTCCAGCCCCCTGAGCCCAGGTCCCTTCACTCACCAGTGCGATGTAGTTGCCCTGCCAGGCTCTCTGGAGGCCAATGTCAGCCCTGTGGCCCTTCAGCAGCTCCATGGCAGCCACCTTGGCCCTCAGCTGAGGCAGCACCTCTGGGGGAACGCTCCGGATCAGCTCGGCCGCTCTCCACCTGCCACCAAAGCAAGAGCCAGCTCTGCCTCAGCCCCCAGCCTGGAGCTCAAGCAGGAAGGACAAGAGCGGCAGCACAAGGACACCTCAGAGTCCGGCCCAGGCGTTCCCCAAGCTGCAAAGGTCACTTGATGTTTTAAAGTAATGTATTGTACTGTACTGTGTTATATGATATGATATTATATTATATTTTTAAAATATATTAATATATATTAGTATTTTATATATATAATATATAAAACACATATTATAATATACAATATATTAAAAATATATATATATATATGAAGGTATATATAAATACTTTCACAAAAGATATTTATATATAAATAGCCATCACTCCCCATCCCACACCCACAAGTCAACCACTGGTGCATCTGTTTCCAATCAAGTGTTTGCAAGCCCATTTTTGGGCTCATTTACAGCACCATTCTTCTCTAGCCAGCCCATTTTTGGGCTCATTTACAGCACCATTCTCCTCTAACAGCTGAATTTGGCCCCTCAGTTCCAGCTGCACCATGGAACAGGGCAGGGCAGCCCATGCATCACCCCCACACCCCCCACCCCCAGCCAGCAGATCCAGCACAGAACTCCAGGGTTAATGCTATAAAAAAGCTTTTTAGCAGCTAAAATTCTGTAGTTCTGATAACTGAGCTAATTCTGAAAGCAGGACTCTCTCCCCAGACAGGCTGGGGGTGGATGGATGTCTCTCCTGAAAGAGACAGCTGGAGAAAATAACAAAGCTGACTTGATCTAGAGCTGCTGGAAGTGCCATGCAAGCTGATGGCTGGACAGGAGGTCTCTGAAAGCCCCTCCAGCCAACATTTCTCTTATTCAGCCACTTTCACAAGTCATTATTTGTCAAACTGGAATTGTAGCTCCTTTGCCTACAGCTTCCCAGAGGAAAAAAAAATCACCAGCCTTTAGATACTGGGAGGTTTAATGAAGGTACAAACACCTGTTCTGCACACAGAACATGGGTGACAAGGGGAACATCACTCATTTTACTGCAAAAAACCACTAGGTTACTACAAGAAATCTTGAGGAAATCCAGAAGATTCTTTTTCTCCTCCCCCTCATCCAAGAGCAGCTGCTCTTTCTTTTCAAAACCAACCAGAAAGGCCAGGAAGGGGCCAAGGAAGGAAACTCAATGTTTATCACAATGGAACAACCTGGTCTGGTGGAAGATGCCCTTGTCCATGGCCTGGGGTAGAACTGGATGGGCTTTAAGATCTAAACCACCCTGGGGTTCTGTGATTCAACAATAAATCTTTGGATCAGAATTATCTGCCTGGTCAAGGGCATGAAGCCAGTGACACCCAAATCATGTTCTTCAGCCAGATGTCCCTGGGACTGATGCCTTGTGCAGGCTGGCCTAGAACAGAGACAGAGCTAAAGAATAAAGCAGGGATTTGTTAGGAGGCCTCAATGGATCCACCTTGGGCAGCACAAGAGCTCAGCCAGGGCTGCACCCCAGGTGAACCTAAAATAGTCACAAAATGCCCCACTGGTCACAGGGTCTCACACTTCTGTAAGTTTTGGTCTATTAGCATATTGGAGTTAATTGTCCAATTACAGCTTTAGGGTATACAGTCCCATGCTTGTTTTTCTCTCTTCAGCCCATGTTGTTTATGCTCTTGGGCCTGAGATTTGGATCATTTGTCCTTTGTGAAAAATGTGTATTTTATGATTGGCTTTAGCCAGAAATATTAAAATGAATATTAGATGTGTTGTGTTAGAAAGTTATGCTGTATTAATTTTTTAGTAGTGTGTTAAATAAAGTTTTAGGTTATAACAAAATGTTAAAATAGAAACTGTGCTATGTAGGATACTATTTTTAAAGAAAAAAGACTCACATGAGATCAGCCACAGGACACCTGAATCTTTCAGAGAAAGAAGAATTTATTGCTCCATTATCAGAAGAAACGAATTTCTTCCTGCCTTGCTCAGTCCTGAAGATGCTGTCAGGATTCACAGGAAGAATCTAACACTGACCAGACAGAATCCTGTGTTTGAATGGAATTTATGCATCATGTATGAGGTGTATGAATATGCAACAGACTACTGCTTTTAAGGGTTAATCCTCTGTTAACAGGGTGTCCTTTTCTGGGCTTATTTTGCCCAGCATCAAAAGGTACCCAGAACTGTAAATAACTCTTTGTTTCTATTGTCTTAAGGTTGTCCTAATCCAAATTGTCCAAATTTTTATTTTTTATTAAAAATATTACTATTAAACTTTTAAAATTTTCAAAACAAGTTGACTGGTTTTTTCATACCCTCATATGCAAACCCAGACCCACCCACTAAAGCAGCACAGAACCTGAAAAACACAAAACCGAAAACTTGCAGCAGCTGTGCCATGGAAGGGCTGTGTCTCTGTCCCTCTGAGGGTCCTCTCAGGGACCCCTGCCCCAGCCCGAGGTCAGCAGAGGGAGACACTCTCTGGTCCCTGCGCTGGTAATGGAGGGCTCTCTGGGTGCCTGTCTGGGTAGAAGATAAAAAGGAGCACCTGGACTGGGCACCTTTGCTTTGGGCAAACCAAACCTTGACACAGAGACATGCTCCAAAGAAGATAAAGGGCTGACTCAAATTGCCCAGAGAGGTTAATCCAAGGTTTTTTCTAGGAGTCCCAAAGCAGCCCTATGAAGTCAGGGGCTCCGCTTTGCAGAGACCCTGATGGAGATGTGCCTCTGGGTTACAAATTTAAAGGGAGGTGGAAACCCAATTTAGATAACATTTACTGACCAATAAGGGACCCTAAGGGATGGGTACTGGGGATGGACATTTAGGACAGGTCCGTTAATTCTCCTATTTAAATATAGTTGTCTCAGCTATGAGAGTAAGGTTTAGCCTGTTAATGGGGAGGTCAGCCCATAAAATTCTTATATTTTTTGCAGTGTTGGCCCTCTTTAACACATTCTTTGTAAGGCTTGGGGGCTGACCCCTGGCCTCTGGCTAATCACTTTCCATGACCTGAGCCAGAAGTTCTAGATGGAGGGGATGGGATGCTGAGTGATTGACAGAAAGGTCACTTGGGGGTTTTGGGAATGATCTCAGCCAGGATTGGGATTACATAGGTAATTATATTATATTTTTAAAATATATTCTGGGATAAACCATTTGGGAAAAATATGGGGACATAAAACCAAAAATATTACTTCATATATTACATATATAAATATCACAAAAGGTATTTATGTATAAATACCCATCACTCCCCATCCCACACCCACAAGTCAACCACCGGTGCATCTGTTTCCAATCAAGTGTTTGCAAGCCCATTTTTGGGCTCATTTACAGCACCATTCTTCTCTAGCCAGCCCATTTTTGGGCTCATTTACAGCACCATTCTCCTCTAACAGCTGAATTTGGCCCCTCAGTTCCAGCTGCACCATGGAACAGGGCAGGGCAGCCCATGCATTGCCCCACACCACACCCCAGCCTTCAGCAGCAGCAGCAGAACTCCAGGGTTAATGCTATAAAAAAGCTTTTTAGCAGCTAAAATTCTGTAGTTCTGATAACTGAGCTAATTCTGAAAGCAGGACTCTGGGAGAAGGCTGGGGTGGATGGATGTCTCTCCTGAAAGAGACAGCTGGAGAAAATAACAAAGCTGACTTGATCTAGAGCTGCTGGAAGTGCCCTGCAAGCTGATGGCTGGACAGGAGGTCTCTGAAAGCCCCTCCAGCCAACATTTCTCTTATTCAGCCACTTCCACAAGTCATCATTTGTCAAACTGGAATTGTAGCTCCTTTGCCTACAGCTTCCCAGAGGAAAAAAAAATCACCAGCCTTTAGATACTGAGGTTTAATGAAGTACAAACACCTGTTCTGCACACAGAACATGGGTGACAAGGGGAACATCACTCATTTTACTGCAAAAAACCACTAGGTTACTACAAGAACTCGAGGAAATCCAGAAGATTCTTTTTCTCCTCCCCCTCATCCAAGAGCAGCTGCTCTTTCTTTTCAAAACCAACCAGAAAGGCCAGGAAGGGGCCAAGGAAGGAAACTCAATGTTTATCACAATGGAACAACCTGGTCTGGTGGAAGATGCCCTTGTCCATGGCCTGGGGTAGAACTGGATGGGCTTTAAGATCTAAACCACCCTGGGGTTCTGTGATTCAACAATAAATCTTTGGATCAGAATTATCTGCCTGGTCAAGGGCATGAAGCCAGTGACACCCAAATCATTTCTTCAGCCACATGTCCCTGGGACTGATGCCTTGAGAAGGCTGGCCTAGAACAGAGACAGAGCTAAAGAATAAAGCAGGGATTTCTTAGGAGGCCTCAATGGATCCACCTTGGGCAGCACAAGAGCCCAGCCAGGGCTGCACCCCAGGTGAACCTAAAATAGTCACAAAATGCCCCACTGGTCACAGGGTCTCACACTTCTGTAAGTTTTGGTCTATTAGCATATTGGAGTTAATTGTCCAATTACAGCTTTAGGGTATACAGTCCCATGCTTGTTTTTCTCTCTTCAGCCCATGTTGTTTATGCTTTTGGGCCTGAGATTTGGATCATTTGTCCTTTGTGAAAAATGTGTATTTTATGATTGGCTTTTCGCAAATATTAAAATGAATATTAGATGTGTTGTGTTAGAAAGTTATGCTGTATTAATTTTTTTAGTAGTGTGTTAAATAAAGTTTTAGGTTATAACAAAATGTTAAAATAGAACCGATGCTATGTAGGATACTATTTTTAAAGAAAAGACTCGCAGTGAGATCAGCCACAGGACACCTGAATCTTTCAGAGAAAGAGAATTTATTGCTCCATTATCAGAAGAAACGAATTTCTTCCTGCCTTGCTCAGTCCTGAAGATGCTGTCAGGATTCAGAGGAAGAATCTAACACTGACCAGACAGAATCCTGTGTTTGAATGGAATTTATGCATCATGTATGAGGTGTATGAATATGCAACAGACTACTGCTTTTAAGGGTTAATCCTCTGTTAACAGGTGTCCTTTTCTGGGCTTATTTTGCCCAGAAAAGGTACCTGGACTGTCCATAACTCTTTGTTTCTATTGTCTCAGGTTGTCCTAATCCAAATTGTCCAAATTTTTATTTTTTATTACTCTATTACTATTAAACTTTTAAAATTTTCAAAACAAGTGACTGGCATTTTTCATACCCTCATATGAAACCCAGACCCACCCACTAAAGCAGCACAGAACCTGAAAAACACAAAAACGAAAACTTGCAGCAGCTGTGCCATGGGGGGCTGTGTCTCTGTCCCTCTGAGAGCCTCTCAGGGACCCCTGGCCAGCCCCGAGTCAGCAGAGGGGAGACACTCTCTGGTGCCCTGACGGTAATGAGGGCTCTCTCGTGCCCCAAGGGTACTGAGGGCACCTGGACTGGGCACCTTTGCAGCAGAAGAGACACAGAGACATGGGTAGAAGATAAAGGGCTGACTCTTAGCAGGGTTAATCCAAGGTTTTTTTCTAGGAGTCCCAAAGCAGCCCCTACACCACAGGGGGCTCCTGCTGAGAGCCCCGGGAGATGTGCCAGGGTTACATTTAAAGGGAGGTGGAAACCCAAAGTAGATAACATTTTACTGACCAATAAGGGACCCTAAGGGATGGGTACTGGGGGATGGACATTTAGGACAGCGTTAATTCTCCTATTTAAATAGAGGTTAGCCTGTTAATGGGGAGGGAGTCATAAAATTCTTATATTTTTGTAGTGTAGAGCTTTAACACATTCTTTGTAAGGCTTGGGGGGCTGACCTCTGGCCTCTGGCTAATCACTCCATGTCCAAGACCAAAAGTTCTAGATGGAGGGGATGGGATGCTGAGTGATTGACAGAGAGACGGGGCGGGGGTTTGGGAATGATCTCAGCCAGGGAGAGGGATTACATAGGTAAAGGGAGGGGGGTACAGTCTGGGATAAACCATTTGGGAAAAATATGGGGACACAAAACCAAAACTACTTCATAGTATTACAAAATATAAAAACACACTACAACAGGTGTTGGAGCGTTGGGGGCAGGATGGTCAGGACGGAAGGAGACGAGAGATCTCTGCAGCCAGGCTGGAACTTGGGGTTTATTGCAAAGGGCCTGGGTGCAGGGACCTGCTGGGAGCTGCCAGGCACAGCTCAGAGCAGGGCTGGGAGAAGAGAGGGGGAGGGGTGAGAGGATGAGAGGGTGAGAGAGTAAAAGGGGTAAGAGAGTAAAAGGCAAGAGCTAAGAGAGTAAGGTTCCCAATACAATACAATAAATCTTGTGTGTTGAATATTCTAATTCTCATTAACCAATCTAGTACAAGATACAAATCCTATAGCATTTCCATACAGCCTATAAGAATCACTACATTACCATCCTGTGTTACATTTTAAACCCTAAAAACTCCTCTTTGGGCCCCTTCTGCCAAGCTGGCAGGGTCTGCTCTGCCCCTTGGGCCTGTCTGCAAGCAGAAGGTGTTGTTCCATCAAAAGGGGATTATCTTCAGCTGGCTACACCATTGTTTTCCAGTTGTTCAGTAAATGAGGGATCTCAAAGCTTGCTTTCATTTCAATCTCACTTATAGTTTCTATATTCTCAAAATCTTTTGCCGGACAATCATATTTATAAGTCTTTCCTGTTTCATCTTCTGTTGCGGTGTGATGCAATAGCCTGTCTCAGTACCCCGGTTCTTTCCCCAGGTGTGCCAATCACCCCTCCCTTCCCCTCCCATTGCCCCCTGCTGAGTGCTGTCCGTCAATCTCGGTATGCCAGCAAGGGCATCGTGTGGTTGGCAGAGTTCAAAAGATGCCTCTCAGCCCTGGGGACATTGGGCCATCCAGGTGTCATTTGTCCCCTGAGACTTCCCCCCCTTACGGGGTTGGTGGGATCCCTGTCCCTTCCCTCCCCCTCTCCCCGGGGTTAAAAGAGACACAGCACCGCACGGTTTGGGGAGTTCTGTTGGAGCTGGTGCTGCATTCAGAGGCCTGTGGGCCAGGAATAAAGCTCTGGATCCAAACCCTCCATCAGAACTGACTCCTTTCTTTCACCTTGCGTAAAGCCTCTCAGCCAGTGGTAAACCTGAGCTCCTGCATGCCTGGACCTGTCGCAAGCATCCAATTGCAACATCCAGATAGCCAAAGGTGTCTCTGAGGTGAAACCACCACAGCTGCCACCCTTGGTCAAGCAGCAAGGGCCAGATGAGCCCAGGTACGTTCCATCCGGCAATATTGGCAATTAATTCCAATATATTGGCGCCCAACGTGGGGCACGAACTCACGACCCTGAGATTAAGAGTCTCATGCTCTACCAACTATTTAATTGCAATAATCTTCCCCAACAAACAGGGCCGTACCTGTGGTAGATGTTCTGCAGAGCCTCCTGGAAGCGGAGCAGCACCTTGGGCGGAGGGGGCCAGGGGATGGAGCGGCCACGGTCGGGCAGGTCCCGCACGCCGCGGAAGCGCCGCAGGAGCTCGCGCAGGTGGGCGCGCACCTTGTGGCGCCGGTAGTGCCGCACGATGGTCAGTGCCGCCCGCGTCCGCCGGTAGCGCAGCCGGGCCAGCGTGCCCCTCCACACCTGCAGGGACACACAGCAGCATTGTTGGCTTTCCACACTCTTCCTGTGCTGCACAGGTTTATAATTTTGTTTCGAGGGAAGGGACTTCCTCTGCCATCCTGTAAGCAGAGTGTAGGAGTGCCAGGGGGTAGGACAGCTGGGACGGACGGAGATGAGAGATCTCTGCAGCCAGGTTGTGGAACTTGGGGTTTATTGCAAAGGGCCTGGGTGCAGGGACCTGCTGGGAGCTGCCAGGCACAGCTCAGAGCAGGCCTGGGAGAAGAGAGGGGGAGAGAGGATGAGAGGGTAAGAGAGTAAAAGGGTAAGAGAGCGAGGTTCCCCTTACAATACAATAAATCTTCTTCTGTGTTGAAGAATATTCTAATTCTTACTAACCAATCTAGTACAAGATACAAATCCTATAGCATTTACATACAGCCTATAAGAATCATTACATTACCATACTGTGTTACATTTTAAACCCTAAAAACTCCTCTTCGGGCCCCTTCTGCCAAGCTGGCAGGGTCTGCTCTGACCCTTGGGCCTGTCTGCAAGCAGAGGGTGTTGTTCCATCAAAAGGGGATCACCTTCAGCTGGCCATGCCATTGTTTTCCAGTTGTTCAGTAGCTGAGGGATCTCAAAGCTTGCTTTCATTTCAATCTCGCTTATAGTTTCTATATTCTCAAAATCTTTTGCCAGACAATCATATTGATAAAGCTTTCCTGGTTCATCTTCCCCAACACAGAGGAAGTGGCATTCCCTGGTATTCCCCAGGGATCCATCCCCACCTGTACTTACCCTCCAACACAACCCACCAAGCAGAAGACTGTATTTATTTTTTCTTGCAGAATTGAACTGGGAGGATAACGAGCCTCCCTGCTCACCATGGGCCCCTGACGAAGGAGAGGAATGATGAGGAGGACTCCATTGTATCAGAAGGCTAATTAATTACTTTATTATACTATATTATTCTATACTATATTTCTATTAGTTATTTTTCTATTCTATTATGTTATATTTTATTAAATCATTATATATTATATATATTATGTATAATATATACTATATAATACAGAATATATTATATATTCTATTATTATATAGTATATATAATTCTATAGTTATATTATATTATATTATATTATATTATATTATATTATATTATATTATATTATATTATATTATATTATATTATATTATATTATATTATATTATATTATATTATATTATATTTCTATACTATATTATTCTTACTGTATTACATTACATCTAAACTGAATCTGACAAGAACTCAACCCTGCACACACTGCACAGAATCTCGTACCTGTCAGTGACAGTCCACACACACACACCCACACACACACACACACACACCCACACCCCCAAGCAGAAGACTGCATTTATTTTTCCTTGCAGAATTGAACTGGAAGGATAACGAGCCTCCCTGCTCACCATGGTCCTGTCACAGACTTTATTTCCCTCTGAGAAAGATCCCACAGCACTGCTGGTGCACATCAAGCCTTCCTTCTACAGAAGGATTAATTAACTACCCAAGGCTGTTTTTAACATGACAGTTGCTTTGTGAAGCTGATGTCATAGGCTCTCCTGACAGCTTCACTGACAGTCCTGCCATGAAAAGCTCATGCAGCAACCAGTGCAGAGCTGTGAGGGGCTGCTCCTCTCTAGACACGCTCAGTTTAAAGAGAAACACAGAGATTTTGGGACCCAAACCCTTCAAAAGCAGAGAACTCTGTTCTTTCAACCACTGTCAGAGTTCTCTCTCCTTGCTGCCCCCACTGGGGATGTTTGTTTCCCTTTCCCTACAGACAGAGCCCATGCAGTTCTGGCAGAGTCTGGGCAGTTTTTCAGCACCCAGCACTTTATGGAGCATCAAACTCATCAGTGGAGCCCATTTCTGCTCTCACACAGCAGAACAGAGCCCAGACCCTGCACAATCCTGCCCACACAGAATCACAGCATTATAGAATGATTTGGGTTGGGAAAGACCTAAAAGATCCTCCAGTGCCACCCCCTGCCATGGCATGGGCACCTTCCACTGTCCCAGGCTGCTCCCAGCCCCATCCAGCCTGGCCTTGGACACTGCCAGGGATGCAGGGGCAGCCCCAGCTGCTCTGGGCACCCTGTGCCAGGGCCTGCCCACCCTCCCAGGGAACAATTCCCAATTCCCAATGTCCCATCCATCCCTGCCCTCTGGCAGTGGGAGCCATTCCCTGTGTCCTGTCCCTCCATCCCTTGTTCCCAGTCCCTCTCCAGCTCTCCTGGAGCCCCTTCAGTCCCTGGCAGGGGCTCTGAGCTCTCCCTGGAACTCCCCCTTCTCCAGGCTGACCATCCCTTCTGGTGGAAGATGTCCCTGCCCATGGCAAGGGGTGGGACTGGATGGTTTCACTGTCCCTTCCAGCCCCAACCACTCTGGGATTCTGAGAACAACCCAAGGAGCTCCATGGCAGGTTCAGCCCCTTCCAGGGCTGCTCTCAGGGAGGGTGTGGGAATAAAGAGCATTTCAGCATTTCAGTGGCTGAGGGAAGAGCTGGGGAAGCAAGGCAGGACATGGGACAGTGAAGGGAAAGGCAAGAGCAGGAAGCACAAAAGCCACAGCAGAAACTGAGCACAGCAACCAAACCCAGGGAGCTGGGACTGAGAATCTCATCCCTGTGTGCAGATAAAATAATAAACAACATGTTCCTTATGTATTCCTTGAGGCCATTAGCAGCACCCCCTGCACACGTGCTGTGCTCAGCAGCCACTCACCACACTCAGTTACCGCTGTGGTTTTGGTTTTAGCTCAGATCTGGTGCAGCTTCAGCCATGCAAAGACCTCAGAGGTGCTGGGAAGCTCAAGGCTCAAAGCTTCCTGCCTAAACCAGACTTGCACAAGGCTTGGATTTCACCCAAAATGTGTAAGGCAGGATTAATGCTGGCATTTCCCTCTCTGAGGGCAGAGCAGGCTCTGAAACTCTGAATTTGGCAGAATCACCAGCTAGGATCCAAAAACTGAGCATCCAAAGAGTACTGGGGAAATTTTTTAAAAGAAAAGCAAAGAAGATTTGGATTGCTTGAGATAGTTAAGCATAGACTGAAGAGACATAAAATGTACCTGTAAGAGATGTATGGACAACAAACAAAATCAACTGGGCAAAACCCTACTGCCAATTTCTCATTTTTGAATTTAGTAAGAACAGAAATGAGGAACAAAGGGCTCCAGGCTGCAGTGAACAATCCTTGGGTGTTACAGAGGATCTCAGGAAAGGAACACACACAGTAAATCCCTGTAAGCTGCTCAAGACTTTGCAGAGCCTCACTGCTGTCAGCTGTTCCCTGGACCATCTCAGACACAGAACAAAGTCTTGGTTTTGCTTCCTTGGGCTAGAAGCAGCCATGCTGTTGAGGGAAGTCTCTCACTGTGGTTACTTCTCCCGCCAGTCAGACATGCCTGGAACAAAGGCTGGAACAGATTGCCCCCATGTTGTATCAGCTGCATCGCTGCAGAAATTGGCTTCACAGCAAGAGGTGTCACAATTGTACAAACACTGGCCTCCCAAATCCAATTATCCAGCTCAGACATGCCCCTGGCTACACACACAGCAAACCATTAATGAAAAGCATGTTCTCAAATCAAGTTGTCATAACTGGAGAACCCCCTGCCAGTGAGGACCTTCCATGGCACCACAGCAGTGCCTCAAAGGTGAGGAAACAAAGGGAAGGACAAACTTCTCCCAGGGAATGGGGGACAAATATTTTCTAAATTAACTGTTTTTCTGGCTTGGTGGCTTTTTTTTTCCAGTGCAGCTCAAAGAAACCCCTCAGTAATGCTGAGCTGCCACGGTGACCTGGCTGCCCCACGGTCCCATGGAGCCTTCCAGAAACATGGAATGGTCAATCCTGGGGATAAGAGGAGGTGTCAAAGCAGAAACCTCCCTACTGGGCAGGTACTTAGTGTAGCTGTGAGCAGCAGGACAGAAATCAGATAAACAAGGATCACAGAATTCTGGAATCACAGGATGGTTTGGGTTGGAGAGACCTTAAAAATCATCCAGCTCCAGCCATCTGCCTTGGGCAACCTTCCACTATCCCAGGCTGCTCCCAGCCCCATCCAACCTGGCCCTGGACCCTGCCAGGGATCCAGGGGCAGCCACAGTTTCTCTGGGCACCCTGTGCCAATGCATTTCCAGAACAAGTAGCTCCAGGAGGCTGAAGTGCTTCTGCCAACTCACACCTTCCTCAGGTTTGAATATTGGGAGAGCTCCACCCAATGCACCTTTTCAATTCATAACTCAAGAACATGGAGCCCTGTAAAATGAAATTAAACACATCAAATTTCCAGAGGGAAGTTTGCACAGCCTGTAACAGATTCTCCTGTTGCAAAGGTGTGTTGGGGGCCAAGGAGGGCCAAACCCTAACAGAAGGATTTGTGCATGCAGGGTTCTTCTTCTCTGCTTTATGTCTCTGCACCCAAGGTAAGATCCAAGGGATTTTCATGCCCAGGTCCAAAGGGATCCAGTAGATCATCCCTCTGAGACCTGACAGCCACAGGCACCTCAGAATTCCCATTTCAATCCAGCCACATCCCAGCCAGCTGGGGGCATCAGAACAGAGTAAAGCAGCCAGGGATGGCAGAGCCCTGTGCCATCCCTCCCACAGGCAAGAATAAATCCATACTTCCCTTTCCCCCCTCCTGTGGCTTTCCCTGCTGGTTAACCTGATTTCCCATGGGAATGAGACTGAAGATCTGTCCCTGCCTGACCTCCTGAGATTGCTCTGACAGCTCCTGAATCCTGAGCCAGCTCCCAGCCAAGCTGACAGAGGAGCAGGAGCCTCCACGAGGCAAAGTCTCTTTATCTTTCAGAAAAATTAGCCACAGGGCAGAAGGAGCCTGAAATCAGAGTGACATTGCTGGAACAGCTTCAGCTCCAGCTCCAGAGCCATCTGCCTCCCCAGATCCCAAATCCCAACCAGCAGACACAGAGCCACCAGCCAAGCACCACAGGCAGAGGAGCCCAGGAGGCTCTGGCAGCGTCCCAGAGGGATGGGGAGGTGGAAATGTGTGTGGGGCACGAGGGAGGGGGTGGAGGATGCCATGGCTCCCAAAAAACCAATTTGATGGCAGTTTTCCAAGTGACCCCTCTGGAGCAGCCTCCTGGGCAGTGCCATCAATCAGAGCCCAGCCCAGGGACCCAGCAGGAGCAGAGGGACAGTGTGGCATTTTCAGGGTCCCCAGGATGAAGGAGGAAATGAGAATCTGACTCCATGTTCTTAGAAGGCTAATTTATTATTTTATGGTATTATGTTGTATTGTATTATATTATATTAAATAGTATTGCATTATATAATATTATAAGATATAATATAATGTAATGTAATATAATAGAAAATTATTACATTATATTATATTATATTATATTATATTATATTATATTATATTATATTATATTATATTATATTATATTATATTATATTATATTATATTATATTATATTATATTATATTATATTATATTATATTATATTATATTATATTATGCTCTACTAAAACTATACTAAAGAATAGAGAAAGGATACTTACAGAAGGCTTAACAAGGTACTAATTAAAAACTTGTGACTGCTTCAGAGTCCTGACACAGCTGGACCATGATTGGTCATTAAGTAAAAACAATTCACATGTTGGATAAACAATCTCCAACCACATTCCAAAGCAGGAAAACACAGGAGAAGCAATCACATAATTATTTTTCATTTTTCTCTGAGGCTTCTCAGCTTCCCAGGAGAAGAAATCCTGGCAAAGGGATTTTTCTAGAAAATATGACAGGACAGGACATGGAGTGGATTGTCCCCAGGAGGAAAGCCCAAGGAGACAGGGCAGGGGAAGGAAAGAACCAGCAGCATGTGCTGATTCCTCATGTTCTGATTCCTCAGGGAAGGGCCCACAAGCAAACCACAGACACAAGAGCAGAGACAATGAGGATGATGTTGAAAATGGAAAGAAAATGAGTTTTTGGGCTTAAAAAAACCCCAAAGAGCACCATAAACCAAACAACATTCCCCCCATCCAGCTCCCACCCATGGTCTCTCCTTACCTCTTTCAATACCTTTGCCTTCTCTATGCTTTGTCCTCCTAAAATTCAGGGGAGGAAAAATTGATAGGGGAATGGAAGTCAGGACTGGAGGGCTAAGGGAGGGATAGAGAGAAAGGAAAAGGTTGGAAAAACCAAGTCTGAACACAGCACAACCTCCTGACCATTACAAAGAATATTTATTTCTACACAGCTGCTCACAGTGAGGAAGTTCCTTGCTGTTCTTTCTTCACTCTCCAGAGACCTCTGCCAACTCCACAGTGTTTTAAGTGGGATGTTTGATAGCAACATCACCCATGGAATCCCAAACCCCAGCTGGAAGGGACCTTAAAGCCCATCCAGTCCCACCCTGCCATGGGCAGCTCCCACTGACCCAGGCTGTTCCAAGCCCCATCCAACCCAGCCCTGGACACTCCCAGGGATGGGGCAGCCTCAGCTTTCCTTCAGTCCCTTTTATTCCCCCAGTTAAGGCCAAACCAAGGTGGAAGTGACCCCTGGGGACATGAACCAAGGGATCTCCTCCTGCACAGCCCTGGATTCAGTGATCCCAGCAGAGTTCCAAGGGATGATCCCATTATTCCCAGTACAGCAGCTGCTTTGGCAGCTTCTAAACCAGGGATTTGCACAAACAGCATTCAGCCAAAGCAAGAGACACATCCCAGCTTAAGGGAAGCAAAGATTTTTTTTCCTAAAGAATATTTAATTCACTTGTTTTTTGATTAAAATTTAATAAATTAAAATTCAGATGAATGGCAGGGGAGATCTGAACATACCTTTAGAATCAGTAAAAAAACCTCACTGAGCTTCCAACAGAGTTTCTAAGATTAAAGAAACCTCACATCCAAGATCACATCCATCACCTCAGCAGAACATAAATCCTCCACACCCATCTATGCATTACAGCCTTGTCTGCAGGCTGCAGGCTCTTCCATGCTCTCAATGTGCCATCAAAAAAATGAGAAAAAAGGGAAGAAAGAAATGAAAACAATTAAATGGGCCCTGCAGAGCACAGGGAAAGCCAGCAGAGCAGCCAGGGTGGGCCCGGGATGCAGCCTTGCCTGCACATCTCCCATGGAAAAAGGGATAATCTAGATTTGACCCAGATGCTGCAATCTCTGTGAGTGCAGAGCAGAACCCTCACAGCTCCCAATCCAAACACACGAGTGAGCAAACAAATGCCCAGGATTCAGCAAACAAACCCAGCTTGGCTAAATTAAACGCCAGAGTGGTATTTTGGAGCAGTTCTGCAAGGAACCAAACCTTGGGAAACTCCTCCATTCCTGCTGCACCACAAACACCTTCTCCCACCACCCTCCTTCGGCTCAGCCTGCTCCATGATCAATATTCCATCTGTCCCAGCCCATGGTTTGCCCTCCAGGCAGCCCAACTGGTGAGAATCAAAGAATTCAGGCAGGCATGAAGCTCCCTGCTCAGCTCTGGAGGCTCTCACACGGGCAGGTTATTAAATATTAAATATTAAATATTATTTACGTGGCAGCGCAGAGGAGCCGCACATGCAGCGGTCTCGGGGGAATGTTCCCATCCCCAGTGCCCCCAGCCCTGCCTGCTCCAGAGGGGCACCTCCCCACGGAGCTGGGCTGTGATGGAGGGGCTCAGAGCTCACTGAGCCCCAGACTGTGCTCTGCCTTTTCCTGCTTTGAGTAAATGTGGATCCCATAAAGGGTTTAAATCAAAGGCTCCCTGTTCTCCCCAGTCACCTCAGAGAGCAGTGAGGGGGAAGAGCTGCTGCATCTGCTGAGAGCTGTTTTCTTTTTCCATAAGTCAGCTGAACAATGTTCATTCTATTGCTTTGCTTAATAGCAACAATACTCCACAGGCTGGAAAGAGAGAAGGGTCCCACTCCGAGATTAATTAGCTGGCACTAACAAGAGCGTGTTCAATAAAGAACATAAAAACACCAAAGGAGCCGTGCTCCAGCAGCTCCCAGGTGTGGGATGCAGCCACATCTCAGCTCCAGGTTCCTCCTGCAGCTCAGCCACAGCTGCAGCAAACACTCCTTGTGCTCTGGGACAGGGATGAGATTCCCAGCCCTGGGAAAGCTCCCAACCATGCACCCACAGGGAGCTGCTGGTCCTTGGGTGCCCTTGTGGTGTCCCATGGGTCTGACAGGGCGCCTCATTAATCCAGGAACCCCAGAATCTCCTGAAGGAATTGCGCTTTTTGCCCTTTTCCACACCACACTGGCAGCTCTGTCACAGCCCAAAGCAGGCTTAAAGACACCTTGAGGTGCAGCAGATCAGACCCTTTGGAAAGGTGGAAAGCTCAGGCACAACAAAAGCTCATTCCCTCCCATGATAACAATGGGGAAGCATCAGCAGCAAGGGCTGAATCTGCTCTTCCCAATTTGCCTGTGGTACACCTGGATGAGCATGGAAAAAAATCCTCTGCAGCTGTGAAAGGCAGAGAGCGAACCTGGAATGATTTCCAGGATCAGAGCCACCAAAGGTTGGTTTAACCAACTCATCACAGCACAAATGTTCTCTCTGACGCTGGAAAAAGGTTCAGGGAAGAGTCTGAAGTTTTCTTTGTGCTTTGTTTTTTCCCGCCTGTATTGGAAATGCTAAGCCAAGCTTTAAGGTGGCTCCAACAGCCATGAAGCTCCAGGTGAGCCAGCTGGGACACCAGACCCTGGCGCAGGCTGTTTCCCTGCTCTCCATACTCTGCTGGACTCTGCTGTATTTTACACGTGGTGCACACTCACAGCACCCCCTCTCCCCCTCTCTTGCTCAGCAACAATGGATATTTATGCTTATTTAGGTTACAGAGTTTCCACAGCATTTCCTGGAGCAGAAGGACACCAAGAAGGTATCCAGGTGCTACTGAAAGACAGGATCCAGCTCTCCTGCTTCTCCCCCAAAGGCAAGTCCCCCATTCTTGCTATTCCTCTGAAGGCAGCTGAGCCACTGTGGGGCTAAACTGGCAGAAATTCTCTCTTTTCTTTCAGTTTTTTGGTAAGAGGTAAAGCATTTTTAAAATGCTTTGGCATTTTCTGGGGTGGGCAGGGTGGATTTTTTTGCCTCTATGCCTTCCCTGGAAGCAGGCAGGGATGCTGTAAGCTCTTGGATGGAATAAACTGCATTTTGTATATAATACACTGCATTTTGGAGAGCTGCCTGGAGTCCTGCATCTCTCATTTAGGCTCTTACACACAACCTGTCAGGAAACACCTCCTGTGTCCATGGAGGAGCTTCCCTGGGTGGCTGAGGCTTTCCTGTGTCCTGAGCTCCCAGGGCTGGTGGGGCTGGAGCGGGAAGGTGGCACAGGGAATGATGAGGACAGAGAATGGTGACACGGAATGGTGACACCTCAGCTCTGTGCTGCTCTCCCTGCAGGCTGGGGAGGGTTGCCATGGTGATGGCAGCTCCGAGCCTCTGCAGAGCCCATCTGGCTCCAGGGATACGCGGGATGCCCAAGGACACCTCGGGATGCCCAGGGCATGTCCCAGGGCCAGCCCTGCGCCCGTGGCTGGGCTGTGTCCCAGGAGGGGCCGGGCTGCACTCAAGGACGTTCCTGCTGCTTCCCTGCCAGGCAGGAAGATTTCAGGAGTGATTTCCATGTGCAGCTGTGCCGGGCTGATAAAATGCCACGGAAATGTGGCAGTAAATTATAGTGACAGCAGCCATCATCTGCACAGCCCGCACGTGCCGCCTGCCCGGGCTTTCTTCCCCGAACAAAGCTCTGCTCTGCACAGCTAATGAGCCTGTGGGAGCCTTTCCAAGGGCAGCAAAAGCAGCAGAGCTTCGTGGCAGCTTTTTTTTAATTTATTTTTATTTGCATGATTAACATAGAGCTGCTCCATTTGCATTCAGGGTGACAATCACAGAGCTGGCAGGAGCACAGGTACAGGAAATAAACCCTAAAGCACCACATGAAGCAACCTCAGCTGGGGCTCCTGGAGTGACCCTTTGGTGTGATGTCCCTGTGCCATATGGGGTTTGTGACACTGGACACAGCTCTCACTTGCTGAATTCTCCTGGAGCCAGCAAGTTGCCACGGTTAAATCACTTCACATCTGCTCACCGACTGCGATGGGGCAGAAGGAAAATTACAGCCTGGAATCTCACTGACATTTTACCATGGAAAAAAAAGGAGCCTGAAAGATAAATCTAAGGGTGAAGACATCCCAGAGATGTGGAACAAAAGAAAGTAAAATTATCTATTTAAACTAGAAGTCAGTGTTAATTCAATTGAACCAAATTGGTAAGCACCATTACACAAAGGCAGCAGCACTGTTTGGAGGGTTAAGGGTCACTGGATGATGAAGCTCTCCAGATAATTACTGAGTCCCTTCTGGAAAGCCTCGTGATTTACAGGACAGCCACAAGCCACAGAATACACATCATTAAAAAAAGAGCTGCTAAATGTGGATTCTTTCACTTACACTCATTCCTGTGCAGAGGAAAACACCCCTGGGCCCCAGGCTGGGATCAGCTGCTCTAAGGCTGCCCTCACATCTGCCTCAGCTTGTGTCACACAAGTGCCCATTGTCACAACACCACATTTCATCTCCTCTTGTCTTCCCCTTTTCCTAAATTACAATTTGAGGAACTCCAATGCAACAGAAGGCTCAGTTATTTAAAAGAAAATCAAATCCTTCTAGATGTGCTCACAGTTTGTCTCCCTCAGCCTTTGATGCTCACAGGCAAAACTACAGAAGGAAAAAAAGAGCAAGAATTAAATTTCTCTGTGAGTTGTTAATGAACAATTGAAAGCAAGTTGAGAATAAAAATGACAGGCAAAATTGCCTTGATGCTTTCAGAGCTCAGAGAAGGCCTCATCAGATCCCTCCTCTTTGATTTTTGATTTTTGATTGTACCTTTTCCAGCACTGCCCAGTCCCATCTGCCGGCAGCAGAGCCAGGGAGGGACCAAAGCCAGGGCTGGAGCAGAGTTAGCAGGAAACAAGAGAAACACTGGAAATGGAGACAAAGTCAAGCTTTTGTCAGGTAGATATAACACTGTACAAGGTCTCTAATCCATACCTATAGCTCAACACCTTCTCTTAATAATAATTTAATAAGCATTTAGTGACTCGTTGAGTGTTTCTTGGCTTAGCTGTGAGTTCCAGGACTCTGGAAAGCTCCCCTGCACCCCCTGCCCAGCGCCATTTGAGAGCCTGGCTGAAGAACCACCAGTGAGGGTTCAGTGCAGGGAAGGAGCTCCAGGAGGGCACCCAGATTTCTCCAGAGTCCTCAGTTCTGTGAGCACTGGAGAAGAAGTTTGTCTTTTATGATCCTTTATGAGGTAAGTTAGAACTCTCTGAAGATTTTTTACTGAAAAATAACAAAAAGATGCCTCCATGTCCTGCTTCAGTCCTCAGGTAGACTCATGTTGGTCTCTCCCCACCCCAGGGAGAGCAGGACACAGGGCAGGGAGGTTTGTGAAGACACAGGTAATGTGCACCAGCATTTTAATTTCTATCACTTTTGCTGACTGTGGCAACAAGGAAACCCCCAGAAGCACCACAGTTATTCTACACCTGATGCCACACAAACCCACTGTAGCAAACCCCTTTGTGGAGCAAAGCAGTTGATCCATTACACCTAAACAGGTTATTTATCTTCCAGGGGCAAAAACATCCTTTGCCCTGCTGTCTTTGATGCTGAGCCCACTCCAGATCCCAGCCCAGACAATGTAATTCTGGAGCTGGCAGCAATCTCACAAAACGGACAAGTTGCTGTTAAAATTGTGCCTCTCACTGGATTTATCTGAAGGAGGAGCTTGGAGCTCACTGAGCCATGATCTGCTCCCACAGCAACACAGCCTGGGGCTCTGAAATGATTCTCCAATTTCCAAAAAGGTCACCCCTCAATTGCTCCCTGGTTTAATATGAAAGCTGGAGTCACCTGCGAGCAAGCAGTCCCCCCTGCAGCTTTGTTCCACAAGGAGCTCATCAGCTCACCCCATTCCTGGGGAAAAAGAGACTCTGGGTTAGAGCTGTGGCCCTGGGACGTCCCTGAAAGCATCCAAGTGGCTCCAGGCAGGAAATTCCTCCCTAGAACTCCTGGTGAGCACAGGGGAAGCACAGCTAAGGACCAGGAACATCTCCCAGGGGCATGGGAGCCCCAGAGATCAGCCCCAGGCCAGCCCAAGAGAATAACCCAGATGGAAATGTGCTCCCCTCTCCAGGGAAGGAAGATAGAAGATGTTGAGAGTCCAAGGAAGCTCAGCAGCAGCACATGCTCAGAACAGGGAACAAAACTCTGAACCCACAAAAGCTCAGGGAAAAGCAGGGCCTGCATCCTCCACAGCCTGAGCTTGGCCTTTCCAGAAAAACTCACTGCACACAAAAGGTGAGTAATTCCCTACTAAATACAAACCATTCAGCACAACAGATACCAAGAGACCAACCCTAGACCTGATGCTTTCTGCTCCCATCCTGGTCAGACTGGGTTGGGTTTCCAGACAGACCTCAGCAGGCCAGAGAAAGGATGTTCTAGATAAGAAATAATAAACAATTTTGAGAACAAGAACAGAAGAATCCTGACTCCTTCTTCGACTGCCAGGCTGGGAAAAGAGACTTGCACGTATTTCAGAGTCCCTCTGACCAGCAGAGATGCTGAGCAGGGATTTTTCAGAAAATATGACAGTGACAATGAACAACCTTTTAGGTGCTACAGCTCCCACCACACCAAGGCTCCAGAGAGCACCATGGAAAGAGCCCTAAAAATATCCAACAGCGACCAAAGTCTGGAATCTGTGCAGCAACAGAGGCAGAAAGGAGAGCAAGGGTGGTTCAAGGAACTTGAGCTGCGTTTCTGAGGCAGGGGAAGCTTTACCTTCTGCAGGAAGAGGACGATCCTGACGAGCATCTTGGCGTGCAGCTCCTCCAGGGTGAAGAGCGTGCGCGGCGTGCGGATGAAGAGCTTGGTCTTGCCGTAGGCCACGTCGTGCTGGAAGCCGTGGCACTCAATGAGCTTCCTCACTGCCTCCTTGTCTGAGGGCAGATCGTGGTTGGGCCAAGTGAATTCAGAGATCATCTTGTACCTGGAAGGAAAAGGTACCATTTACAAATGTGAGCTTGTGTTCCAGATTGCACTGCAAGATGTTTTCCATTACCATCTGTGTGGCAGATTGTCTTTGTCAAGTGGGCAGTTTGCCTTATCTCTGTCTCTGAGTGACCACATTCACACCTCCCTCGGGAGGGGACATTGCTGATAACAGCCATTGAATGTCACTGCATGGCTGATAAGAACTGTAACATCCCCTGGGAGATGCTCCGCCCAGGGGGAGGAGCCAAGCATTGCTCCCCAGATATAATCCAGAGGTTTTGAGACGCCAGCACGGCTTCTCCACGGGATTCCCCAGAGGAACAGCAGCTGCCGCTCCTTCCCCTGGATCTCCAGAGGAAGAATCCATCCTTCTCTACAGATCCCTGCTCCAACAGAACCACCCCTGACACTGCAGGAGGGCTGCAGCCACATTTCCAATGGGACTGCCACCAACACCCTGACCCACAGGGTGTCAGGTTGGGTTCTGACTCTGGCAGTGTTGTTCTGGTGTACTGCATTGTTTATTTTACCCTTTTTTTTCCCTTCCCTATTAAAGAACTGTTATTCCCTGCTCCCATATTTTTGCCTGAGAGCCCCTTAATTTAAAATTCATAGCAATTCGGAGGGGTGGGGAGGGTTTGCATTCTCCATTTCAGGGGAGGCTCCTGCCTTCCTTAGCAGACTCCTATCTTTCCAAACCAGGACAGCTTGCCAGCAAGGTGCTAGAGAAGGGCAAAATTCAACTGGTTTTATAAAAAATTATCAGTTAAATTGTAATAAAACTGGATATAGATGGAAGAGTCTGAAGAAATCCTTGCACAGATTTATTCCAGTTCTGCTCCAATTAAGCAAGCCATCTTGCAAAAACCATGGGTTCCAACTCTGGTATTCCAAGACACAGCACTCACACACAAACCATCCTAAAAACAAGCACAAGTTCTCAAAGCCTAAGATACACCTGATCTGAACATCTTTTTAAAAGAAAGCAAACACCCATACTCTGCATTACCTAGAGTTTTACAACAGGGTTTATAGAAAAAAAATCCAAGTACTATTTATGGCAATCTACATTTGGTGTGGCATTAATTCATGGCAACATGGAAAGTTTCTCAGTACTATGGTGTTCTGTTTTTGAGTAAAACTTCCAGAAACAACTTTCAGGGTTTCCTACAGAGGATTTCTTGAATCATGAACCTTAAAATACAAGGAAAACTACTAAAGAAGAAGCATGGTTTTGTGAGATGCTGCAAAATAATATGGGGAGGAGCTCAATCCATCAGCACTGAACTGGTGCAAGGGAACACACTCAGCACTGGTCTCCTGCAGATTTGTCCAATTTTTCACACCTTCAGTATCCAATTTTAATTTTTATTTGTTTGTTTAGGTTTTGTTTGGTTTGGGGTTTTTTTTGTAAGGAAGGAAAGCTTTGTTTTGTTCACATTCTGCATGAGAAGCCACCTGCAACCAATTGCCTTGTCAGAAAATGTGGATTTAAAAATTCTGCAAATAATTTTTTCCTGTGCATCACTTTGGGAATAATTTCTAACAAACTGTGTCACTTCCCCCCACAGCAGAGCTTTGGTTGCCCCAGACTGTGCAAACACTGCCTGTAACTGTGGGTCAGCCATTCCTCCCATCCTCACTCTCCAAACTGCATTTTCCAGCACAGAGAAATGCCGACTGGATATCTACAAATCAAACCTGAAGCATCGAGATCAGCCCAAGCTCTGTAAGATTTACCAGCCCAGGAAATGCTGATTAGGGGAACAGGCGTTTGCAAAAAGCAGCAGTGAATTTTCTGCATAAGATTTATGGACATAATAAGAGCTGGAATAGACATTTTCCCTGGAATGGAACTCGCAGCCGTGTTCTAAATAGAACAGGAACTAAGCGAGCTCAGCCACTTCACACTTCAAAGCCCCCGGCCAAGGCAGGCATCAATCTCAAAGCTTCAGACGCTCTCAGCTCTCAGCTGCACTTAAATGGCCTCACAATCCCCCTTTTCCTGGGAGCGGCACGGCAGGAGGGACCAGCCTCAGAGCCTGAATGGAAACCCAGCCCGCATTCATTCATGAATTAGCCTTTGGAAGGGGGGAATGGAGGTGCACACAGCGCTTAAGCAGGGAACACCATCCCCGGGGGTTACAGGGATCTCACTGAAAAATAAACAGGATTAAAAACCTGCCCCTTCAGACTCCCAGGAGAAGATTTAGCACGTGCTGGCAAAAGCATTGCTGCTCTCACACACACAGACACCAATGCTGCACACTGGATTCTCTGCCCTGTTCTCATCAGGAAAATGTTCCTGCAACAATTCACTCACTGGAAACATCTCTCACCTCGAGACAGTTATGTCAGGAAAAAGAAAACATAAAAGAGCAAAGCACTGGCAGTGCAATTCCCCCAAGCTGGGAACAAGGCTGGGAAACAGGCTGGGATCCAGACTATGGATCAGGTTTGGATCCAGGCTATGGATCAGGATCAGACCCAGGTTATGGATCAGGTTTGGATCCAGGCAATGGATCAGGATCAGACCCAGGTTATGGATCAGGTTCAGACCCAGGCTATGGATCAGGTTCAGACCCAGGCTGTGGGTCAGGTTTGGATCCAGGCAATGGATCAGGTTCAGACCCAGGCTGTGGATCAGGTTTGGATCCAGGCTATGGATCAGGTTCAGACCCAGGTTATGGATCAGGTTCAGACCCAGGCTATGGATCAGGTTCAGACCCAGGCAATGGATCAGGTTTGGACCCAGGCGGTGGATCAGGATCAGATCCAGGCTATGGATCAGGATCAGATTCAGGCTGTGGATCAGGTTCAGATCCAGGCTGTGGATCAGGTTCAGATCCAGGCTGTGGATCAGGTTCAGACCCAGGCTATGGATCAGGATCAGATTCAGGCTGTGGATCAGGTTCAGATCCAGGCTGTGGATCAGGTTCAGATCCAGGCTGTGGATCAGGATCAGATCCAGGCTGTGGATCAGGATCAGACTCAGGTTATGGATCAGGTTTGGATCCAGGCTGTGGATCAGGATCAGATCCAGGCTGTGGATCAGGATCAGACTCAGGTTATGGATCAGGTTTAGATCCAGGCTGTGGATCAGGTTCAGACCCAGGCTATGGATCAGGTTTGGATCCAGGCTATGGTTCAGGATCAGACTCAGGCTGTGGATCAGGATCAGACTCAGGTTATGGATCAGGTTCAGATCCAGGCTATGGATCAGGTTCAGATCCAGGCTGTGGATCAGGATCAGACTCAGGTTATGGATCAGGTTCAGATCCAGGCTATGGATCAGGTTCAGATCCAGGCTGTGGATCAGGTTCAGATCCAGGCTGTGGATCAGGATCAGACTCAGGTTATGGATCAGGTTCAGACCCAGGCTATGGGTCAGGTTCAGATCCAGGCTGTGGATCAGGATCAGACTCAGGTTATGGATCAGGTTCAGATCCAGGCTGTGGATCAGGCTTTGGATCCAGGCTGTGGATCAGGTTCAGATCCAGGCTGTGGATCAGGATCAGACTCAGGTTATGGATCAGGTTTAGACCCAGGCTATGAGCCAGGCCTGCCCCATCAAGGAGCTCAGCAGAGAAGGGATGTCACAGCACCAAAAACCCTCCTGCTCCTTCCCACAGGCATTAAAGACACCCCAGTGCTGATGCCCCCCTCCCTCCCAGGCACAGCAGGTGGAACATCCCAGCTGTCCCTCTGTTCCCATTGTCCTCATGGATGTCACACAATGCCACCAACTCCTTCCCTGCAGCACAGGGCACGGCTGGGATGCCACAGCCACTCACAGTCCTGGTGCTAATTATAGGCAGGCAGAGTCTGGGATAAATCTGCTCCCTGACACCACAGCCCTGCCCCTCTCCGCCTGCGGATCCCCACAGCTTCCAAGGTCACTCAGACATGGAACACCCCCTCCCAAACACCTTTGTTTCTCCTTCCCCTCTGTACCTCCCTATGGAAACACCCAACAGGGATGAGCCTGCTCCTGGAGTTAACATTTCCCAGTCCAGCTCTCCTAAGAACCAAGATTTCTGCAAGCCACTAAATGGTGAAGCTTTAATGAACAATTTTGGGTGTGCAGCTGCAGCTGGGCCTCTCAGTCCCTTCCCAGCCTGCTGTTCACAGCTCTCAGTGTTGATTCCAAGCTATGTTTGACACGGCCTGGAATAGGCATATGGATGTCTCTGTGTGGAAAGGGTTGGATTACACTCACAAACCCCTTCCTGAAACCCAATCAGCTTTTTCTTTAATGGTAATTTATAGATTAAACCAAGAGAATGCACCCCATCTGTGTAAGTGCCACCCAACTGGATGATGCCATGATCACAGCAAGGGACAGCCTGTCCTGGTCCAACAGAAAATATTTAACATTGGAAAGGGCAGCCTTCCTTTGAGAAAACTCGAAGGAAGGTTTTCTTTATCAAGAAAAGCTTGAGAAGGACATTTATAATGGTCTTAACTGTGCTTCACTTCATTCCCTTCTGAGAGAGAGGAGATATCACCTACCTTACAGGATTTAGGGCTAAATATCAACAAACTTTTCTCCTACAGAAAGAGAAGGTAATTTTCTGGTTTTATTTTTCTCCTTTTTTTAATTTAGAAAAGCCACTGTAGACCAGGCTTGGAGCCACCACACACACATGGAGTGTCTGATCCCTCACTCTGGATATCAAATCCCACTGCAGGGCTGGGCAGGACTCCTGTTCCAGCACCCAAAGCTGAAGCAGTTGCCATGTGCTGGTTTCCCTGGCTGCAAACACTGCAGGGCTGGAGCTCACAGGAGCTCATCAAACATTCATTAAAAACAAAGCAGCTGTTTATATTAATAGCAAATACACAAATCTTAAGAGTAAATTGTAATGGATTCCATGTGAGGTGAGAAAGGCCTCTATCCACTGCAGAATGGTTCAGGAAACTGAACTCCAGTGCTGCAGACTGGATTTAGAAAGCCAGAGCCTTTCATTCCACCTTGGGTATTATGATATATCCAGGCAAATCTCCACTGTGAACAGCAAAAGATCTTTCACCCACTTTGTTTCTAACTCATGACATCCCACCTGCTTGGATAGTTTAATTTTTTTCCTATTCTCACAGCCCTTTTCTCACCTGATTCAATAACAGAACAAAAATTCCATTCACTGCTCCATCAGAGCAGGTTGAACTTGCTGGGCCCACATTAATTTAGTGGAGCCTTAAGACAAATTTCAATCTAAAACATGTCATTTATCACATGTCTGGAATTAGGCAGGGCAAGAAGAATCAAAACCTGCTCCCTGACACCACCCCTGGTCCACGGATCCCCACAGCTTCCAGGTTGGAACACCCCTCCCAAACACCTTTGTTTCTCCTTCCCCTCTGTACCTCCCTATGGAAACACCCAACAGGGATGAGCCTGCTCCTGGAGTTAACATTTCCCAGTCCAGCTCTCCTAAGAACCAAGATTTCTGCAAGCCACTAAATGGTGAAGCTTTAATGAACAATTTTGGGTGTGCAGCTGCAGCTGGGCCTCTCAGTCCCTTCCCAGCCTGCTGTTCACAGCTCTCAGTGTTGATTCCAAGCTATGTTTGACACGGCCTGGAATAGGCATATGGATGTCTCTGTGTGGAAAGGGTTGGATTACACTCACAAACCCCTTCCTGAAACCCAATCAGCTTTTTCTTTAATGGTAATTTATAGATTAAACCAAGAGAATGCACCCCATCTGTGTAAGTGCCACCCAACTGGATGATGCCATGATCACAGCAAGGGACAGCCTGTCCTGGTCCAACAGAAAATATTTAACATTGGAAAGGGCAGCCTTCCTTTGAGAAAACTCGAAGGAAGGTTTTCTTTATCCAAGAAAAGCTTGAGAAGGACATTTATAATGGTCTTAACTGTGCTTCACTTCATTCCCTTCTGAGAGAGAGGAGATATCACCTACCTTACAGGATTTAGGGCTAAATATCAACAAACTTTTCTCCTACAGAAAGAGAAGGTAATTTTCTGGTTTTATTTTTCTCCTTTTTTTAATTTAGAAAAGCCACTGTAGACCAGGCTTGGAGCAGCACCACACACACATGGAGTGTCTGATCCCTCACTCTGGATATCAAATCCCACTGCAGGGCTGGGCAGGACTCCTGTTCCAGCACCCAAAAGCTGAAGCAGTTGCCATGTGCTGGTTTGGTTTCCTGGCTGCAAACACTGCAGGGCTGGAGCTCACAGGAGCTCATCAAACATTCATTAAAAACAAAGCAGCTGTTTATATTAATAGCAAATACACAAATCTTAAGAGTAAATTGTAATGGATTCCACATGTGAGGTGAAAGTACACTCTATCCACTGCAGAATGGTTCAGGAAACTGAACTCCAGTGCTGCAGACTGGATTTAGAAAGCCAGAGCCTTTCATTCCACCTTGGGTATTATGATATATCCAGGCAAATCTCCACTGTGAACAGCAAAAGATCTTTCACCAGCACTTTGTTTCTAACTCATGACATCCCACCTGCTTGGATAGTTTAATTTTTTTCCTATTCTCACAGCCCTTTTCTCACCTGATTCAATAACAGAACAAAAATTCCATTCACTGCTCCATCAGAGCAGGTTGAACTTGCAGGGCCCACATTAATTTAGTGGAGCCTTAAGACAAATTTCAATCTAAAACATGTCATTTATCACATGTCTGGTAGGAATTAAGAGGGCAAGAAGAATCAAAACCACATTTAATGGGGTCATGATACCATCCCCCTTTTCCGACTTTCCATTTTAAAATCCAGGGTTTTTTCCCACATAATGTCACCATGCACCATTATGTGCTCCCCCAGACACACCACCTCTTCCTGCAACAATTAGCCAATTCAGAGAGAAAACAGCAGTTAATTAGCTCAGGTTTTAGGGTGATACTCAGGGGAAGCTCCTCATTACACATTCCCACTGCAGATTAACACAGCCAGTGAGTTTCAGCAGAGTTGAGCCCGAGCAGCACAAGCACCTCAGCACAGCAGAACCAGAGCAGCCACCTTGGCACCAGGGCATCCACACTCCTGTGGGATCTGTTCCAGCCTCTGCAGGAGCTGATTTAAACCAAGCACAGCCCCAGGAGCTGGGCAGTGCCTGGCAGCCTGTGGCATTCACATTCTCTGAACAGAGAGAGACAGAATTCTCTCTCACAGGATTTTTCCTGGAAAAGCACAGAGAGAAGAACAGAAACCAATTCTTATCTCTACTTGCTGCTCCTGTTGTTTTTGCACACGTGGAATGTGTTATGGAGACTGTTTACCTGAAGTGATTTGTCAGTTGGATTCTGCTGAGGATTGTTTTGTTTCCTTGGCCAGTTGGGGAAAAAGTTGTGTCCTGACTGTCTGGAGACAGTCATGAGTTTTCTCTAGTTTGTAATTTAGTATAGTATATTATCTCTTTAATATAATATAGTATAGTATAGTATAGTATAGTATAGTATAGTATAGTATAGTATAGTATAGTATAGTACAGTATAGTACAGTATAGTATAGTATCTCTTTAATATAGTATAGAACAATGTAAAATAGTATTTCACCACGTTTCTCTTCACAGAGAAAAGCAAGGCACAATTCTTCCCAAGAATATTTCTGGGTTTCACATTCTCTGAACCTCAGAGAAAAGAAAAACAATTCTTATCTCATTTGCTGTGCCTGTGTTTGTGCCAAAGTAGAATGCAATATGGAGATTGTAGTATATGGTAGAGATAATTCATGCTATAGAAGTAGATATATGTGTATAAAATATTGTAAAGATCCAAAGTTATGCTTCTGACAACTCTGGCTGGGAACAGAGTTCTATTCTTATTGTAATCAGTTCCTGGACAGCGTTAAGATAATATCAGGTCTGTTACCGTATGAATGGGATGGTCCTGGGCTATTACAGGGGATTCCCTCTGGCTCCTACACCTGGAAGATAGCATCTGGACCTTCCTGGAATGGAATGTCTCAAGGAGCTCACACGACCTGCACCCGGACATGGTTTCATGGCGGTACTCAGGAACTGGTATAATTCCATTAAATGTGAATGCAGCTTCTGCCCGGACAGTCAGACATTCATCTGCATCTCCGGATTGTCTTTGTCTGTTCCTACACCTGTATGGATTCAACTCTACATGTGAAGGGACACAACGAAATATGTGGTCATCCCTGCCCCAGGCAGAATAAACTGCATATAAGCTGGCCACGGGAAGCACTCGGGGTGTAGCCCTGGGGAAACGCTGTCTCTCTGTCAGCCAGAACCCTAGGTCACCCTGCGCCTGCACCCGAGGCTGATGCTGTCTTGGCTGTGGTGGGTTTTTCCTTTTTTTGAAATTTCTATTTTTGTTATTGATCTAATAAATCTTTGTTAAATTTTTCTTAAATTGGGCTACCGATTTGATCATTTATAACAAGATTGTTTACCCACAGTGATGGTGTTTTGTTTCCTTGGCCTGTCAGGGCCAGGTGTGTGTTGGGACTGTTGGCTGGCAGTCATGGGATGCTGTGCAGTGTGTGCAGAGTGAGCGCTTGGCAGATTCAGTTTAGATGTAATGTAATATAGTATAGAATAATACAGTATCATAAAGTAATTAATTAGCCTTCTGATAAGATGGAATCCTCCTCATCATTTCTCCCTGCCACGGGGCTTCTCCTGTTTCAATAATTATATAGTTTTAACAAAGCAATTGTTCAGCCTTCTGAACCAATGGAGTCAGCTGCCAATCACTCCCTAGGTCTGAACTGTTATGAGTAAAAAAGGCTACCCATTTTATTTTTGTGAAAAGGTTGCAAAGTGAACAGGTTGGACCAGTTGCAGCCAAGGTGGAGTTCTACCTGTTTGTTATTGTAAACACTGGTCGTTTTTTCATTAACTACTCCTTTTGTATCGATAAGGCCCTGCCTGGGCCAAGTTGATAGCCCTTCTCCCCCAGACCTGTGGGGAGCGGACGTGGTGGGGGGGCATCAAAGAGAATGCAAAATAACTTCAGGACCAGCATGCCATGGGAAGCCACCCCACCAAACTTACGGAAAAGACCCCAAAAACCACGACCCAACACAGAATTAAGAGATCAAAGTGATGCCTGGACGTGAGGAACAAAGTACTGAGCCTGCAGAGATGCTGAAAACCTTTGTTGCCCCTCGCCCTAGGCAAAGAAGACTTCAGCTGTGGCCAGGGCCTTGGATGGCAAACCCAAAGGTGGTACACGGGGCTACACCCACAGCTCTCGTGAGAATGGGACCCCCAGCTCTGCCCTTTAGTGGCATTCCTCCTCCTCCAAGTCACCCTGGGAGTGTTGATGGAGAAGCCATGGACCCGCCAAGCCTCCCAACCTTGAGCTGATCACTTTTAATAAAGGCATTAAAAGGAGAAAAAGTCTCCTGCCCTGTTTATTTCATGAATCAATGGAGTCAGCTGCCAATCACTCCCTAGCTCAGGGGCTCTCTAGTTGTCTCCAGGCAGGCCCTGTCTCACCTGTGCAGGAACTTCTCGTAGCTCTGGCGGTAGGCGAAGCCGGCGCGGCGCACGCGCACGTTCTCCAGCAGCCCCAGGTACTCCACCTGGTGCCGGCAGCGCTCCTCGTCGAACAGCTGAGGGGACTTCTTGTCATTGGGCTTGATGCAGCGCACGTAGTAGGGCTCCTGGGGACAGAGGAGAGCAGTGTCACCCTGGCAGAACAGCCTGTGTGAGACACAGCCCTTCCTGCGTTGTAGCAAACTCCACAGAATTGTCCAAGACCCTGTGGAGGGCTGAGACTTAACAGTAGGAATTTCTGAGTCACGATGAGGTAGCAAAATAAGCTCCTGTCTCCCGCCTCTTGGACTCCAGCTTATCTCTGTAACCCCATAGGTCACTTTTCCCTAACCCTTACTATTGGACAAGTTTGGATCCCCTATACCCTATAAAAAGGGGCTGTTTTAGCCCATTTGGCAGAACAGGAGCCGTTTTTCAGGATTTTTCCTGAAAGATGTCTGCGACAAGGTGGTGTTAGGTCATAGGAAGGAGTCAATGCTCTCAAAGATTTTTTCCACCCTGGCTGATTCTGTGATTCAATGTTCTCCTCCTTCACACCCTTACAGGAGCCACATGTTCCCCACTGGAGCGCCACTGGCCTTTGCTGTGTGTCACAGACACATTTTCTGAAAAATCCTTTCCTTAGGATTTTTTTCTCCTGAGAAGCTGAGAGGCCTCAGGAACAAAATGTAAACAATGGTTATCTGCTGCTGTGGGATGCAACAGGTGCATCTGGGATTGGTCTCATGGGGTTGTTTCTAATTAATGGCCAATCACAGTCAGCTGGCTCGGACTTTCTGTCTCAGACACAAGCTTTTGTTATTATTCTATTCTTTTTCTATTCTTAGCTAGCCTTCTGATGAAATATTTTCTTCTATTTTTTAGTATAGTTTTAATATAATATATATCATAAAATAATAAATTAAGCTTTCTGAAACTTGGAGTCAACATTCTCGTCTCTTCCCTCATCCTCAGACCCCTTTGAACACTGTCACAGCTGTGCACCTGCCCAGCACCACATCCCCCTCCTCCTACTGTGAGGATAACAACATCAGTCCTCAGAAAAGATATCAAACCCATGGAATTCATGGAATTCACTGTCCTGTTGGATATGGCTTTTCCTGCACCACCTCCAAAAGCAGCCTGGTCACTCCATCACTTTTATCTGTGCTGAGCCAAGTCAAACACCCCCAGCTCCAACACAGCTGAACAATGGAAATGATGGAGCCCCAAACCCAGCTGCCTCCACCCAGCCCTTCCTCAGAACAAACACAGGCCACCAGCACGTGAGTTCCCCTTGCTGCACCATCTGGGACTTGCAGGGGGCAGGGAAGGTGGAATGGGGACGGGTGGCTTTACTCCAGCCTGCAGAAGTCCTGCCCTGTGCTGCTGGGGCTGACCCTGGATGAGTCCCATGGGGTCACACTCCTTTCCCTGCCAGCCCTCCTGCACCCTGAGGTCAGCCACACACAGCTCTGTTGCAGCATTACGACGTTTGCTTTCATTTTTATGAGATTAAAGGTAGTTTTTGTTTAGGCCAATATGATCTGTAACCAGCACCAGCCTTGAGGGATGGCTACAAAGCCTTTAAACTTATGTACTTTCATCCCACTGGCTTTTGGAGTTCATTCATTTCTTCCTCTTCATGGCTGGCCTTTGCTATCCCACTCCTAAATGGAAAAGTGTGGAAAATTAATAATCAGAGAACTACAAAACATTCTGAGTTAGACCTCAAGGATCATCCAGTCCAACTCCTGCACACAGACACCCCAACAAACCCACCCTGGGCATCCCTGAGAGCTCCTGGAGCTCTGGAAGCCTCCAGAACATTCCCTGGGGATCCTGGGCAGTGCCAGCACCCTCAGGGGGAAGAACCTTTCCCTGAGATCCAGCCTGACCTGCCCTGGCACAGAATCATCTAAAGCCCAATGTGGCTTTTCAAATTGTATTCTTCTAACATTAACAGATAAAACTTTTTAAGCAGCCCCTGCAAAAGGAGTGGCACATCCTGCAGGCTGGCAGAGCCCACCCAGCCTCAGCCTCAGAGAGAACTCCAAGAGGATCCCAGCAGGGCCCAGTATGGCCAGAGAACATCCCAGATGCACACAAACTGCAGCATTCCAAAGGCAGCTCTGGCATGGGGATAAAGGGAGAAAAACAGCCTGGGTGACATCTGAACGTGACAAAATGTCACCTTTGATAACCAGAGCTGATAACCAGCAATGACCTTTCAGCAATGGCTGTGAAACCACCTCTACACTGCCGGAGGAACCTGAGGGATCCCAAAAGGAAATTCCAGGGATTCTCCAGAGGGACCTGCTCTGTTCCAGCACTCCTGGATGGCCTCAAGGGCCCACAGCAGTAACAAAAGGGAGGAATGGTCTGGGGGAAAAAAAGGGATTAATTTAGTGAGAACAAATGCAAAGTTCCACATTTAGCAGAAATAGCTGGTTAATAAAGAATGAAAAACTGATTTGAGCCTGGTGCTAAAAAGATCCAGAAGCTCCAGCTGATTGAGGCAAACTCATGTTTCCATGTTTTTCTAGGAAAGGACAAAGGAACAGGAAAATTGCAAGACAAAAACCCCAACACATTTCTAGTTCTCTGAGCATCTCATGCAGCCGGGGCACTGCAGTTCAAGTGGGAATGAGAGTCAGGGCAAGAAAGAACAAGAAAAATCAAAACTCCAGCAAATATGACTCAGAGGAATTCTGGGTTTAGCCTAGAAGGACCAGACACAGAACCCTCCTGGTGTGAGATTTTGTGTATTTAAAGGATAGATATGAGGAAATGCAAACATTCAGCTTTAGGACAGAGAAGTCATGGTTTTAAGCACAGTATAAAAATTCAAATTAAGCTTCAGGAAAACAAGGAGTGGGAACAGAATGCCTGTGGGAAGAATGCAGTGGGGAGAAGAGCCTGCAAAAGGAAGATACAGGCAGAGGTGTCCTCAAACAGGAGGTGAATTTGGTGCACTCCCAAGGTCCCCCTCAGCCCTATTTCCTATGATTTATCTATTCAGCCTTATTTCTATGATTTGAGGTCTCTTACCCAATCTCAGGATAATAGGAAAGGCCCCAAATTGCCATTTCCCTTCAGTAATGCTGAGGGAACAGGATCATCCACGGCTGTCCTGGCTAGTCCTGACACAACCTGAAGCTTTGCAGCCCCTGGACAAGCCCAGGGATGAGTGTGAGCCATGAATGGGCTAAGAAAGGCAGGCCTTGGAAAGCAAAGCCTCCTATCCTGAAAGCTGCCACAAGCCACTGCATCTTCCATGTGGGATTGAGCCCTTTTCCAGCCCAGAGATGGAGTCAGACCTGCCCTGTGCTGCATCTGGTGGCAGGATGAATATAAATCATCTAAATCCCTGGAGGGGGTTGATATCACAAGTATTCCACAGAACTGCAAAGCCTTGGGAACAGAGCATCCAAATTAAAGCACCATGGAATGGTTTGGGTTGGAGGGGGCTGTGACGATCACCCAGAGCCACCCCCTGCCACGGGCAGGAACACCTTCCACAGTCCCAGGCGGCTCCAACCTGGCCCTGGACACTTCCAGGGATGGGGCAGCCACGGCTTCTCCGGACATGTCATTAGGAGCAGGAATTCCAGAAGTGTCACTTGTTCTCTGCTGACCCAGCAGCAGCCAGGTCTCAGCTGTTCCTCATGATGCCACAGAATCCCCAGCACAAGCTGGGCTGTCAGACACAGCTCTGCCACTCCCAAATGCAAAACCCCTCAAAACCCCCAAAACCCCCCAAAACCCATCAAATCTGTGACTTCAGGTCCAGCACAAAGGGCAGTGACTGTGCCTGCATTTGATATAAAAAGGCTGAAATCCTTTGGAAAGCAGGAATGGGAAGTGCCTGCACAGACAGGAGATCATCTATCAGTGCAATTACAGTGTAATTAAAGCCTCTCAGAAACGACAGCTCCTGGAGTAAATTCTAAAGTAGATTATTCCATGCTTCCAAATCCCCAAGCCCCAGCTCTTCAGGGGGATAATTATGCAGCTCCCATTCTTGCTGTCAGAGAACTGCAGTTTGTAAAGGGAAGAACTGAAATGCAGACACAAAAGGCCCCAGCTTTGAAAGCTCTTTAGATGTCTAATTGCAGCTGATTTTATTTTTTCCATCAAGCTGAGCGACTTTTAGATTTTTAAGTGTTAAAAAGAAACCAAACCAGTTTTAAGCCATTGCACCCTAAACAAACTCTTTCTTGAGGGGTTTCTTTTCTGTACTTTATAGCTCCTTGCATGAGAGAGGGGATGGGACAGGACAGACAAATTTGTGCTGGATGTGTCCAGTCAGTCACACTGATGACATTCTAACTTAGCAGAGGTGAAGCCTGTCAGCCTGGATGGAAGGAAGAGTCAGACAAAAGGAGTTACAGAGGAGGAGGAGGAAAAAAAGAAAAGAAAAGAAATAAGGAAGAGATGCATGTCCAGAGAGTCCCCAGAGAAGATTGTCAGTCACAGCTGGGGCAGCCACAGGGCTCCCTGTGTCAGGATTTACAAAACAGGCACCCAAAAGAATCCACCACAGAGAAAAGGGCTTGGGCAGTAAAACATGTTCTTGAGAAAAGGCACACAGCAACTGGAAAAGCCAGTTTTTGTTTTGAGCGGTTTGGTTTTGGAAAAATATAGTACTTTTTCCTACTTACAGGAAGCTTGTGCCTAAAAGATTCTGGAAACCTGGAGGATTTCAGCAGCATTGAGACAGCAGTGCTGATAAGCATAGTTTAAACTCAGTGTGCTCCAAAACCAGATTTCATGGAGTCACAGAATTGTTCAGGCTGGAAAAGCCCTCTGAGATCATCAAATCCAGCTGATCCCAGCACTGCCAAGGCCACCACTGCCCCCTGTCCCCAAGTGCCACATCCACATGGCTTTTAAATCCCTCAGGGATGGGGAGTCCATCACTGCCCTGAGCAGCTGTGCCAATGCCTGAGCACCTTCTCCATTAATAAATTTTCTCCAAATCCACGCTGAACTCCCCTGGCCCAGCCTGAGGCCGTTCCCTCTCCTCCTGTCCCTGTTCCCTGGAGCACAGCCTGACCCCCCCGGCTGTCCCCTCCTGGCAGGAGCTGTGCAGAGCCACAAGGGCCCCCTGAGCCTCCTTTGCTCCAGGCTGAGCCCCTTCCCAGCTCCCTCAGCCCTTCCTGGGGCTCCAGACCCTTCCCAGCTCTGTTCCCTTCTCTGGACATGCTCCAGCCCCTCAGTGTCCTTGTTCTGGGAGCCCCAAAACTTCCCCCAGGATTGGAGGTGTGGCATTTCCAGCCACATTTCCAGTGTCTCCATAGGGAACTGTGTTTGCAGAAGCTGAAATTAAATCCAGCTTTGAGAACAGCCCCTGCGCTGTTAACAACACCAGTGCCAGGGCACTGACCCTAGGGAAGCTCCTGAGACACCCCAGTGACCTCAACACCTGCCCCTCCTCTCAGACAGCAGAGCTCTGCTTCACCACCAAAATTCAGGTTTAAACCAGAATAGCAACAAAATAGAAGTTTAAACTTTGTTGTTTTAAATAGCAGAGAAGTTAAATAATTTTAATGCTGCAGCTACTGGAGATTTTGATATTCTGGTGGTGCTGAGCTGATGGTTGAACTCAGTGATCTTCATTAAATGTCTTTTCCAGACTTAACATTTCTAAAATTCCAAGATTATTGTTATTTAAATTGGCACTTTTGGAGACTATTCCTCCAAAGGAGGGTTTAAAGATACTCTTGCTACAGCCAAAAGCCCTGCAGCTTTCCAGGGAGGCCAAACATGAATATCAGTAAAGAGGAACTCTTGGGCTGCCACCCTGTTGAGGACTGCAGAAACTGAGCATATAAATGTGGTGTAAAGGAGTTTTCAGAGAAGCTCTGAGGCAGAGCAGCCCAGGCGAGCAAGGAGCACTGAATGCACTGGGCACACCAGGAATTGTCAATAAACCATCAGCTCAAGCTGCACAAAACTCAAGTCTATCTGCAACTTGTTTTTTTTGAGAAAAACATGAACTGGTGTTACCTCTCCTAAGGAACTTCATTCCTCTGACATCCCTAGACCTCAGCAGTTTGTGTTCAGAGCTGTTTCCATCAGCTGTGACCACAGGCTTCCCAAAAAAGTCCTGCAGGGTCCAAGCCACAGCCAAGACACACAGAGAGTGTCACTGTTGATTCCCCACTAGTGCAGCTTCAGTCCCAAATTCAGCACAGGAGAAATGAGTACCAGCCCCAGAAAGGAAGAGAGCACCTGAACTGCAGGGATGGGGCACCCACAACAGAGAATGCCTCCACAGGAGCGCTTCCAGCCCAGCAGAAGGAAGAGCCAAGTGTCCAGACTGGCTGTGACTGAGGCAGAGCATCCAGCTCTTGGTGCATCACCAGCATCTTGCTGGCATGGCCTGAATACCCAATTATTGCTTGTACATATCATTAACTGTGCCAAAAGTCACCTCACAGAGATGCTCAGGGCAGAGCAGCCAGACAGAAGCTGTCTGCACAATGATTTACTGCTTGAAGTACACAAAGGTTGTGTTCAGGGGTTTTGTCTAAGGAACCTCCCCAAAATTCAGACCCTTTAAAGTGACACCAGCTGGCTGCAGGATGGGTCTCACCCAGACAGGAGGGGACAGCCAGGGGGTTGGCTCTGCTGCCAGGGGACAGGGACAGGAGGAGAGGGAATGGCCTCAGGCTGGGCCAGAGAAGGTTCAATTTGGATATTGGGAAATTTTGGATATTGTTCAGTAGGATATTGGGAAAATTTCTTCATGGAGAAGGTTGTCACGCCCTGGAAGAGGCTGCCCAGGGCAGTGGTGGAGTCCTCATCCCTGCAAGTGTTCAGAAAAGGTGTGGATGTGGCACTTGAGGGGTCCGTGGTGGCCTTGGCCATGCTGGGGATAAGTTGGACTCAGTCTCAGAGGGCTTGTCCAGCCTGAACAATTCTGTGACTCCATGAAATCTGGTCTTGGAGGACACCGAGTTTAAATTATGCTTATCAGCTCTGGTATCTCAATGCTAATGAAATCTTGTCTCCATTGATATTCAACAGCAAATCACAAAAACACCAACAGCTTCAATGCAAGTTTCTCACTGAAAGTTTAGGGCAGGTAAAGAAAGGGAAAGGACTACACTGAGACTCACTCAGGAACCTCCCAGTGAATTTAACTTGGAAACAGCTCCTGGTTGTGCCTGCCCCTGGAAAGGCTGGTAATTATGATGGAGATACTGATGATAAATGGACTGAAGTAAATTAATTCCACCCAAGCCAGGCAGCCTTCAGTGAGCAATGCTGGTACCCACTGATTCAAGATGGATAAGGTGGGATTTAAACTCTCCATGCCCTGCTGGGAGCTGCAGGGATTGTTCAAACCACCACAGTGCACAGCATTCTCTGAACTATTCTATTTTTACACCTACCAGGTGGCCTGGAATAATTTTTCCAATAAACAAGGAAAGGAAGTTTTTCCATGGATGCCTGCTGAACTTGCCTGCCCCCAGCTCCCTGCTGTGCCCTGATCACAGCTCTCCCCACCACACCCTAGGGATTTGTGCTGTCCTGAACCCCTCCTGGGCTGCCTCAGGCTCCCCACACTGCGCTGGGCACAAGTGTCCATGGCCACTCTGTAGGACCAGACCTGCAATAACAGCACCAAGGAGAAACTTTTCCTTCCACAACTGCCCCTCTCCCTGAGCTCCTGGCACTCCTGACACTTGTACCAGATTCAGGGCAGGGCCAGCCAGCAGATTATTTGGAAGATGGACAGACCAGATCAGTTTTGACCCCTTGGCAAACAGAATAAAGTCTGTCCCCATGCCCAGCAGGGTCACAGCCACCTTCCAGCTCTGGCAGCTCATGATTTGCCACCCAGGCAAGCTCCTCTCTGCCTACACAGGCACTCTCTCAATTTTGACTGCTGGTGCCTATTTTAGCAGGGCCTGGCCTTGAGCTGGGCTCAGGGGCATCTTCTCAGGAGCCCAGAGGCAAAACTTTCTGGGGGGAGCCACGGGGCTCCAGTCCCCACTGGGGCCCAGCTGGCACCTCCAGGCAGCTTTGGTGGGTCCCAGACCCTCCTGCAGAGCTCAGATCAAACCCACTCCAGTACAGGAACACAAAAATACAGAATCATGGAATTAGAGAATGTGCTTTGTTGGGAAGACCCCCAGAGATCACCCAGGCAAACTCCTGGCTCTGCACAATCCCACCCCTGGGAGCATCATCCAGCTGCTCCTGGGCTGGGACCATTCCCTGGGGAGCCTGGGCAGTGCCCGGCACCCTCTGGGGAGACCCCATAAATCAGGTGTGATTCCATGTCCTAACCCTGGACACAAGAAGTGGGGGCAGCTCTCTCTGCCTGTGCACAGCCAGCACTGGGTGCTGTGCTCCAACCCATCTCCTTTGCCCCCACAGCTCCTCAGAAGTCACTCAGAGCACTGATTGCCTAATCACCCTGAATGTGGGCACACCCAGCACCCTGGGCTCTCTGTTCATCTCCTGTGGGCTGTACCCCAGTGCCAGGAGCCCAGCAAGACCACCCAGCTCCAGTAACACCCCAGTACTGCTCAGGGATCTCAGCTCAGCTCCCAGGGCTTGCTCAGCTGTGCTGCTCCAACAGCTCTTCCCAGAGCATCCCCTTCCCCACCTTCCATCACTCAATGTGGTGTTTGCCCAAGCAAAGCCTTCTACCATCAAACTGAAATATAAAGCTTTCCCTCCTCACCCTCTGGCATGGCAAAGAGGAGGAAAGAAGGAACTCACACAGGTCTGTCTGTATTGAATTCCCACTGGAATTTCCCACTGGAAGCCAGAGAGAATCTCTGAACCATGAACAGCATCCTCTGGGCCCTCTGCCCAAAGGGCTTTGCTAAACATGACATAACAACAACAACAATAATAGTAATAATAATAACAACAACAATGAAAGTTTAGGAAAGGACTACACTGAGACTCACACAGGAACCTCCCAGTGAATTTGACTTGGAACCACAACCCTAGGACAGACTGGCTTTCCTACAAGTGAGAGATGCACTGGTCATGGAGGAACCAAAAACCCACCTTCTTCATGGGGGATGGAGGTGACCCTGCCTTCAGACCTGCCCAGCCAAAGCCTGTTTGGCACAGACAAGGCTGCTCTGCCTTTGGTCAGCTTAGCTCCTGATGGATGGCAGTAATGGGAAGGTGGGAACCTCTCCAGGGAGAAGCCACACTCTTCTCATCAGAAGTCAATTTTGAAATAGGAATCTTTACCTTCAGTGTCAGGTTGTCCACCAGGGCAATCATGGAGTTCTTGAACAGAGTAGCTGCTGTCAGAGGTCTCTTGGTGACCTCAGTGATGCTCAGTTTCCCCTCAGGCCACATCATCTTCAACACAGGGTTGGAGCTACAAGAGAATCTCTTTAATTCCACTGCCCTGACAATCCAACAGTTGGTTTTACCCAGACCCACTGCTGCTCCCAGCTCACAGGGCATCACCCAAGCCAGGGTGAGACTCCTGGGCAAAACATTTCATGCTCTTAAGAGCAAATTCAAGCTTACAACTGAATATTCTGGGAAAAAATCAGCACATTCTCCCTTCAGATCAGGATGTGCAGGAATAGGAGAGAGAAAATCCCAGAGAGTGATCCATCAAAGGCAGGGGCTGCCTCACTGACACAACAGGAAGAATTTAATCAACACAAAGGAGAGGGAGACCCACAGCACCCTCCCTTACAACCTGTCACCTGTGTTCAAGCTGCATTTCTGCACCTCTCTTGATTTATAAAGTAATTTATACACTTTAGTCTGCATTTCTGAAGGGTTCAGGATGAGGTAAACTGGCCCTGATGGACGGCAAGAGTTCAGGAACAAACAGAAACTGAGCACACTTACAGCAATCTAATGGCCAATCTGTCCCAGGCTTTAATGTGCTGGAAGTGGTGTTTGGGAACAGGATTTTCCAGAGACTTCACAGAAAACAGGCTAAATTTGATAAAACCACACAGCAAATATTTTGCAAGGTTTCTGGTCAATGGGAAGTGTTGAAAACAGGAACAGTGGGGTGGCTCAGGGGAGCACAGCCAGGCAACCCAAAGGGCTGCAGACCAATTTAACATCTGTACAGGTAAACAGAGCCCACCACTGCAGGGTGTTTGTGCCCACTGTCCTCTGGGCAGAGCCCCTGAAAGCTGCAGATTACAAAATGAGGACATGTTTAGTGCCAGGTGAAGAAAAACAGCCCCATGGGGACTTCCACCCACATTCTGACAGGATTGCAAATCTGCTTCTCGAGGCAACTTTTGCTTGCCCAACACGTGACCTCATGGTTTGCATTTCTCACATCAGTGCAGACATGAAAGGATTCACACCTCTCCCCCCACTTTCTTTCAAAAAATGGTGCTTTAGGTGGGGATGAGGATATCTGTTGTTGACCAAAGCTCCCCAGCATCTTCAGCACTGATTACAGACAGAGCAGTGATGGTAAATCTGCAATGGGTTAATGACAAATCAGGCAGCACAAGCAAGCTCTGCACTATCTTGATTGCACAATCAGTTGGTTTCAAAAAAAAACCCCACTTTAAATTCTGTTCAATTAAAGGCTGCATCAGAACAGAAACATGTACAGAATAAGGACTTTAACCTGAAAAATCCAACTAACAGCCTCTGGGTCATGGGAGATGTACAAAGATCAAACCCCAAAGCAATGTGTTTATTCACACACACTGAAAACCTGAGTCTCTGATAGCATCACTCCACAAAAAAGGATTCTGACAAATCAGATTAAAATTCACCTCATTAAAATTCTTACCTGTTGTACATGAGGCGTTTGAAGTCTTGAAATAAAGTGTCCTTGTTTTTATCAATGAATCCAGTCACAGAGTAACTAAAAAATAAAGGAAAAGCAGAGTTAATTGCAAAGTAGCAAAAGTCCTTCTGTGAGCTGCTGGTGGCTGTGGAATCAGCATCCCTGCACTCCTACAGACACTGCAGATGCTAACCCAGCCCTGCTCCCAGCCTGTCCTAATGCTGCAGGAGCAGGGGGTGAGACTTGGATCCTTGGGCCAGAGAGCTCCTGGAGCACAGGAACAGCACCCCGGGCCTCAGAGAGCTCCTGGAACAGCACCCCGGGCCTCAGAGAGCTCCTGGAACAGCACCCCTGGCCTCAGAGAGCTCCTGGAACAGCACCCCTGGCTTCAGAGAGCTCCTGGAACAGGAACAGCACCCCTGGCCTCAGAGAGCTCCTGGAGCAGCACCCCTGGCCTCAGAGAGCTCCTGGAACACAGGAACAGCCCCCCTGGCCTCAGAGAGCTCCTGGAACACAGGAACAGCACACCTGGCCTCAGAGAGCTCCTGAAACAGGAACAGCACACCTGGCCTCAGAGAGCTCCTGGAGCAGCACCCCTGGCCTCAGAGAGCTCCTGGAACACAGGAACAGCACACCTGGCTTCACAGAGCTCCTGGAACACAGGAACAGCACACCTGGCTTCAGAGAGCTCCTGAAACAGGAACAGCACACCTGGCTTCAGAGAGCTCCTGAAACAGGAACAGCACCCCTGGCCTCAGAGAGCTCCTGGAGCAGCACCCCGGGCCTCAGAGAGCTCCTGGAACACAGGAACAGCACACCTGGCTTCAGAGAGCTCCTGGAACACAGGAACAGCACACCTGGCCTCAGAGAGCTCCTGGAACACAGGAACAGCACACCTGGCTTCAGAGAGCTCCTGGAACAGGAACAGCACACCTGGCCTCAGAGAGCTCCTGGAGCACAGGAACAGCACCCCTGGCCTCAGAGAGCTCCTGGAGCACAGGAACAGCACACCTGGCCTCAGAGAGCTCCTGGAGCAGCACACCTGGCCTCAGAGAGCTCCTGGAACAGGAACAGCACACCTGGCCTCAGAGAGCTCCTGGAACACAGGAACAGCACACCTGGCTTCACAGAGCTCCTGAAACAGGAACAGCACACCTGGCCTCAGAGAGCTCCTGGAGCACAGGAACAGCACCCCTGGCCTCAGAGAGCTCCTGGAGCACAGGAACAGCACACCTGGCCTCAGAGAGCTCCTGGAGCAGCACACCTGGCTTCAGAGAGCTCCTGGAACACAGGAACAGCACACCTGGCTTCAGAGAGCTCCTGGAACACAGGAACAGCACACCTGGCTTCAGAGAGCTCCTGAAACAGGAACAGCACACCTGGCCTCAGAGAGCTCCTGGAACAGCACACCTGGCCTCAGAGAGCTCCTGGAGCACAGGCACAGCACACCTGGCCTCAGAGAGCTCCTGGAACAGCACACCTGGCCTCACAGAGCTCCTGAAACAGGAGCAGCACACCTAGCTTCAGAGAGCTCCTGGAACAGCACACCTGGCCTCAGAGAGCTCCTGGAACAGCACACCTGGCCTCAGAGAGCTCCTGGAACAGCACACCTGGCCTCAGAGAGCTCCTGGAACAGCACACCTGGCCTCAGAGAGCTCCTGGAGCAGGAACAGCACCCCTGGCCTCAGAGAGCTCCTGGAGCACAGGAACAGCACCCCTGGCCTCAGAGAGCTCCTGGAACACAGGAACAGCACACCTGGCCTCACAGAGCTCCTGGAACACAGGAACAGCACACCTGGCCTCAGAGAGCTCCTGGAACAGCACACGTGGCTTCAGAGAGCTCCTGGAACACAGGAACAGCACACCTGGCTCAGAGAGCTCCTGGAACACAGGAACAGCACACCTGGCTTCAGAGAGCTCCTGGAACAGCACCCCGGGCCTCAGAGAGCTCCTGGAGCACAGGAACAGCACACCTGGCCTCAGAGAGCTCCTGGAGCTGTGCAGGTGCTGGCTGAGACACCTCACAGAACCTGGGCAGGGGGTAGAAGGCCCAAATTCAGGAGTTACACTCAGGATTCTGTCTCCAAATTGAGTGTGTGTGTTTGTGTTAAATCCTAGAGAAATTCAAGTTTGTTTTTCAATCTGTGCTGTCTGCCCCTCTCTCAGTGGAGAGTCTGAATTCCTGAGCAGCCTCTGAGCAGTGACTGGGAGCTGCCCTGGAAATCAGCACACACAGAAACACACACATTTGGGATTCCTTCCTTCCTCTGTTCCCACAGGACCACCACTGGAGGAGGTCACTGTTCCAGGGTTTCATCTCTTCTCCAGCTCTCAAGGCAAGCAGTACTCTCTCCTCACGGAAAAGGTCCAAAGTCTCCCATTCAGTGACTTCCATAGAGATGTTTCCTGAGCTCCAGATCCCACCCTGGGAAGCTGCACCCATCCTACAGACTCTGGGATCAACCCACAACCTGCTAATCCCTGCATGGAGCCATCCTCAAATCACAGAGTCATGGGACAGGACCTTTTAAATGGCACCCAGTGCCACCCCTGCCATGGCAGGGTCATCTTCCACTGTCCCAGGCTGCTCCCAGCCCCGTCCAGCCTGGCCTTGGGCACTGCCAGGGATCCAGGGGCAGCCCCAGCTGCTCTGGGCACCCTGTGCCACGGCCTCACCATCCTCAAGTCTTGGGCCTGAACTGTCTGTGATTCCTTCCACATTTCAGTCTTCTTTTACACCATTTGTCAGTTGGCACTGGCGGTTCAGAAGGTTCAGCCACTAAGACAGCACTTTGTATTTTCTCCTCCGAAACCCTCTAAAATCAGGGATGTCTGTCAGGAACTGCTCAGCAAAGACTCCAGAAGATAACCTGCTTGTGCTACATGGGCTCCAGTCTGATCACACTGGTTGTCCTTGGAAATTAAAGGTACAATTAATCCCAAGGTAAAAGAAATCATTAATTCTTCCTTCAGTAACTCCCTTTCTTCTGACATGGGAAGCTACACAAATCCTAAACCATTAAATTACTCCAGTGATATTCCACACACCAAATGGTTTCTTCCATGTGCACCCTTCACTTCCACTCACTCTCCCTTCCCAGTGCTGTCACCTCCTGCACTTGTTCCTGCAGGCTCCAGGCAAGCACTTCCCAACCCTCCTGCCCTGATCCCCCCTGCAGGTTACCTCTGCCCTGGGCTCCCAGCCTGCTCCAACTGATTGGAGAATTTAAAGCCAGAGTTATATAATCACACCAAACAGATGTCTAAACCAGACTTTATTAGCTCAGTGTAGCTTTCTTGCATAAACACTGCTGCCTTTTCTCCCTTTTTCTTCCCCTGGAGCACTGCTCTCCCCTCACCCCCGCCTCTCACTCTCCTTTTGTTTCACTCCAAGTACAAATTCCCACTCTGTAGAGCAAGGCACCAGCAGAAGATTTAATTGATAAGCAAGTGCTGCACTCTGTAATTGTGTGTGACAGCTATTCTGGCTCGCACCAGAAGCAGCAGTAAATCAGAATATTGTGCCACTTCAGAGCTGCTGGGAAGACAAAAATAAAATGTGCAGCTTTATTTCAGAAGGAAACTCACATCACATCCCCGGCGTAGTGCTTGATCCGGAAATCTCTGTCGAACTCCAGCGTTTTGTCTGTGGCACAAAGCTGAAACAAATTCATGTACATTAAAATACCACCCATGGATTGATATTAAAACACCAGCCCTGCATTTACAAGCTCCATGGAACAGCAACCTGCCTTCAAAATAGCACTGGGAACTACAGGAATTCCACTTTCTGTGTGCATGTGCAGATGTGAAAGCCACTGCTGGAAAATGTTTTCATGGATGCGCTGTAAGAATATGTGCTTGTACAAATGGAGCTGCAAGAGCCTATAATTTTATGAAGAAATTGATACTGTCTCAGAAACACCACTATGCAAAAAGAACACTCGTGCCTGTAGAGAAACATTGCACCCACGACTTGATTTGTTACTTTTTAAAGTCTTCCTTTATGTTTTTTTGCCATTGCAGTGTAACTCCTCTGCAGAGAAATGGGCCAACCGCTGTGACAGCAGCAAGGCTTGCTCGGTCCCAGACCCCTCCTGGTCATCTGACACCAACAGGGACCCCCTGCAGGCCCACTGCTCCAGGCTCAAATTGCCATCCCATCCCATCCCATCCCATCCCATCCCATCCCATCCCATCCCATCCCATCCCATCCCATCCCATCCCATCCCATCCCATCCCATCCCATCCCATCCCATCCCATCCCATCCCATCCCATCCCATCCCATCCCATCCCTTCTGTATAACACAAGATGTCCAGTGCCCACGTGGCAGCTGTTCAGCAGCAGAGCCTGTAAAACACTCAGGAATAGCAGGAGCCAAAAAATCCATCAGGGTTGGCTTAATTAAAAAGGGAGTATGAGATAAGAATGAGGATTTTGTTATAGGCAAAAGGAGTAGGAGATGCATTAAGTCTTTGCAGGCAGAATTTAACAACACCAAGGGCTATGAGCAGATATCTGCTATCCACAAAAAGTCTTGGTGAAATAAAAGAGGAAATTCTCATGGTTGAAATAAAGGGCAGGAAGGATGATTAGGAGCAGGGAGATACACTCCAAAAATTCACCTGTGTCCAAGAACACAAAATAGATTGGCTCGAAGTGTAAGAACAGATGAAAAAACCAATATATTTTACACAAAATTAATCAGAAGGAGGAGTCCAAGGAGTGTGAGTACCAAGGTCCCCAGGAGGTCCCAGGGGTGTGGGCAGTCCAGCACGGCAGGAGCAGGGAGCACCAGGAGCTGCAGAGCTGATGGATGATCAAGGTGCAGCAGAGCACAGGGAAAATGAAGAAAGGAGGCAATGCCAGGGAAACAAAGCCATTTTTCTTGCTGCAGCTTTGCTCCCAGCAGAGGGCTGGGGAGTGCCTTTTTCAGCTACCCAAACACACAGCTCAAACCAACAAGTCAATAAAAGGGGTAAATACCAAATGGCAACAGAAATGTGTCTGTGCTACCAGACAGGGCACAGCTGGCAGCACAAGCTCCTCTGAAAGCTCATCCAGCTCTGGAGAGGCTGGAAGGAGCCATAACAGCAATCAGGGATTTTGTTGTTTGCTGGTTTGGCTTTCTCCAAAGGAGTGATTCTGTCCCAGCTTTGCGTTTCCTGAACAAAGCAGTTGAAATTAGTGGAAAAAAAAACCAGCAATAACATTGATACAGTGGATCACCTGCCTGGGTTTCTGTGAGCCCTTCCAGGAGGCTCCTCATTGACAGCTCACAGCATTCAAGGGTGAGTAAAGACAGGAGAAAGGTGTTGGAAAGATGGGAATCCTGTGGGAGCCTGCCCTGAGCCTGTGCTTTCACAGCATCTGAAAAGAGCCATAATCAGAGGGCAAGGTGGAGGTCGTAGGCCTGGGTGGGGGCACTCAATCACTGAGGGCTGGCTGGGAACAGCTAAATGAGGGTGAAGCAGAGCAAATGGAACTCCCCAGCAGGGCAGGGAGTCCCACTGAGAAAGGGCAAAGTTCACAGGAACTGATGGGCCCCAAACCATCCCTTTCTCACTCAGCAGGGATCTTAACAGACCTCATTCATCTCAACAAGGACACGGAGAACTGGGAGAGGCTTAAAGGGCAAAACCCATCCCCTGTGACTGACTGCCCTGGGAGGATGGGCCAACAACTCAGTTTCCCCAGGTCAGGAAAGAAATGCCAGAGATGATGGCAAAACACGTGGAGATGATGTAGTGGAAGACGAAGAAAAATGTGTTTGGCCATTTAAAAACTAGGAGGTGAGAGGTGTAATCTAAAATGGAAAAGGGAGGAGGAAGAGAAACGGGGAGGAAGGAGCTCTTCACTTGAGTATCTGAGCTGTGGAATTCTTTGTCGATTTAAAAACGAAGAAGACCACACAAAAACCCTATCAAGAGGACCAGGAGGTTCCTGGGCTGCTCCTGAAGAACGGGAGCATGCCAAGTTATCAGTCCACATTTGTCCTGTACTGGGCTCTCACTTGGGCATTCACCACTGTCCAGTGTCTCAGGAGACACAACATCAGGACTGGAATGGACCTTCTGATACTCTTCCCTTCACAATCAGTTTGTTGAGATTGATGCTGTCCACAATTTGAAGACTGAGGCATTCATGGACTGTCTGTCAGTGCCCTGATCCTTCCAAAGTATAATATCAACAGAAAATCAGTGGAATTGGAGAGGTTGAGGATACAAATGGTGATGTTGAGAAGGGCCACTAGAACAGCTGGCACACCTGCACATCCAGATTAGCATTAGACAAACCCGAGGAGAATGCCCCCAGGCTCCAGAAACACAAAATTCTGCCACAAATTCTGCTGGTGGAAGCGTCAACCAGCATTGTCCTGGCTCGTTTGGCCTTGCCCAGGACAAGGGCAGTGATTCCTCCACGCTGGCAGCTCGGAGCAGCCGGGTACACAAAGTAGGACACGACTATTTAGGGCACCACAGCCCCCCAGAGCTTCTCCACATGGAGCCTGTGTGCAGCATGCTCTGCAGGGAGCAGTGGAGCATGAACTGGGCTGAGGGATGGGAGCTGTTCTCAACACATGCACTTTAACTCTTTGGGAGCAGCTCCCATCTGTGTGGAACTTTACAGGATCTGCATGGAACCACTGCAGTCTGCAAAGGCAGGGCATGAGATGGAATCAAGCCCTTTGTTTTAATCCAGGTTAGAAAAGCCTAGCTCAGAAGGTTCAGGCTTCCCACAGCAGTTCTGGGTGGGACTGAAGAAGAGCTCTGAGGTGCTGGGATGTCTGCAGAGATGCGATGGGGAGAAAAGATAATAATTATGCTGAGAGGTTTATGGGTCAATGTTTTCAAGGCTCTATTGATTTAACTAGAAATTAGCAAGCCAGGCAGATCCATCAGCCCCTCCATAAACATTATTTATAGCAGGATTCCTTGCCTCCCTCTCAGCCTGTGCAGGCAGTTTGTGACAACGCCACCTCCTGCTGAGGAACGCTGCAGCTGGCAATGCTGCCCTTTAATGTCTCCTTGCTGGGAGGGGACTCCCAAAGGCAAGGACTTGAGCAGATTTTATTTTTAAGTGTTCATTTTATAGCCTCCCATAGCACCTCCTGAAATTCCATCCCCTTCTGCCACTGCACTAAAGGACCACCTGCTCCCTCTGTGGCAGAGCCCCTTCCCCTGGGCAGATGTGGGAGCAAGGACAGAAGAGAAACCAAACTCCTCTCTGACATCCACTGACCAGACAGCTCCAGAAACTGGACCACTCCCTAGCATCCTACTGCAGAGGATCCCAGACCTCATCACACCAGTACTGCCTCTGCAGGAAGCAGTTTGTATTCAAACAGGAACCCAGGCCAGGCCCCACACTTGTTTTCATGTGGGTTTTCTCAGAATGTTCCATGTCACTGCTCAGGCACGTGAAATCTGGGTCAAAACTGGAATCAAGCTTCCTGTCCCCCTCCCTGAGCTCAGGTGCACCTGGCAGGTGTGCATCAGGTGTGCTGCAGCAAAAGGGCATTTAAGGAAAATTATTATCTGGGAGAAAAAAGTGGTTTTGGTTTACTTTCATCCTCGCCTCCCCTCAGACAGCCCCAGCCAGATCCATTGTTTATCCCAGGCCTCCCAGAGGCAGCCTTTAGCACATATCTTACACAACCAGGCTAATTTGGTACTTCTGACCTACATAAAATATTGTGCTGGGGTGGGAGGGAGCAGGGGGGACCAGCACTCTGAGCCATACATTTTAGACAATGTTTCTGAGTAGAGACTCATCAAACTAAAGGCCCTTATTTGATTACTCTGTGTGAAAGATTCTCAAATTAATCAGGCTGGTGACCATTTTGCAATCTGCTGCCAAGTGAGGAATAAATGAAGCCTTTTAATTTGCCCATTGTAGCCCAGACAAAGGCAGGCGAGGGGCCTGGGTGCTCTGAGGTGCGGAGGGAGACGAGCACGTTCTGCAGCCAATGAGGATGAAAAAAGCCCAAATCACAGCGCTGTAATAATGCAGGAGTGTGAATAATTTCACTGTCACTATGTATTAGAGCAGCCTGGGAAGAACAACACGTGGGCCGAGCCGGCTGTATCGATTGGTTCCAGATGACATCATGATATGTCAAGGCACGAGCTCAGGCTCCTTTTATCCCGGAATAAAAGGGATGAGCCACTGGATGGGCTGGAGCTCCCTCTGCCGGGCTCCTGTGCGGCTGGAGCTGCTCCGGGCTCCTCACCTCAGTCACTGGCGGTGATTCCAACCCAGCCCTCCCTAAGCCCCTTTTCCTCATTCCATTCCACCTCAGAACATGGGGAAGGGACAGCAAGGGACAGCAGGGTCTGTGGGTTACCTTCCTGCTGGAGAAGTGAGCGTGCTTCCCCAGTTTGCTGTTGAGGGCCTCGAGGAACATCTCATCCGTGACTTTCCCCACGTTCATGCAGGCATCATCCAGAATGGCAATGATCCCTTTGTGCTGCTGCTCCACCAGGTCCACGATGACCTGGTTGTTGAAATAATCAATCTGCAGGAAACAAAGGACAGGGGTGTTGGTGACCTTGGTTGCAGAAATGGGAGGGTACCAGTGCTGGCCATAGCAGCCAGTGTGACAGCGAGGAGCAATCAGCCCTGAATGTGCAGATCTCTGATTCCAGATAAAGCAGGCTGCTCTCCTGCACTGAACAGCACAAAAGTGATTTTTCAAGCCCCTCAAATGCATCTCAAGACCTCTGCTGCAGAATGCTCTTTAAAATGTCTTTTACAATTCAGCTGTGTGCAGTCACCACAGTGACACTGCACATCTTGTCCTTGGCATTCTGAAGCAAGTTTGAACAGGAAAAGTCAAGATTTTTACATATTACCATCAACAACTAGAAAAATCTGTAAACACTCAACACAGAACCCAGAGTTACGTGTCTGGCATCACAGAGGTGCCACAATAGGTTTCATCTCAGACCTGGAGTCCCATATTTTCCCAAGGAGACACATGGTGAGGTGACTGGGGAGCTCCTGCCCCAGCCTGGCAGGACAGCTGGCAGGGACACAGATGTCCCATCAACTGGAGCCTGGGGCATGTGGAACAGCTTCAGGTCCAGCGCTTGTGCTGGTACACTGACCTCACACCACCTCTGCCTCCCCTGCCTAGGCACTCACATGCTTCCAGGGAATTCCCTCTCTCTGGTACTCCTCCTGCTCCTGCTTTAGAACCAGCTGAATGAAGAGCTGCTGCAGCTTTTCATTGCAGTAATTAATGCAGAATTGTTCAAAGCTGCAAAAACATGAGAAGAAAAGGTGATGAGTGTTCTGGGAAAGGCAAGGGCACAACACTGGGCTTTAGAAGGTGGCTCACCTGTTATTGTCAAATATCTCAAAGCCATAGATATCCAGGACCCCAATGACTGTGTTCTTGCCATGCACTGTGGTGTCGTAGTTCTTCACCTCGATGACATCGTTGATGTGTGTCACAATCCAGCAGAAGAGACGCTCGTAAATGGCCTGCAGGAAACACAGACTGAGGGCTCCTGCCTGCACCTGCCTCAGCTCTTCCCAGGAAATTCCACACAGCTCATTCCAGGTCTCCATCAAAGCTGCAGGTCATGGTCATGAAAGTGAGCAGCTACTGACTGAAGAAAATATTCCATGGAAGTATTTATTTTCTTTCTTCCAAAACTCGTTTATACCAAGTTGAAATCCCAGTGAGGTCACTGGGTGCAGCAGTTCCCTAATTTAATTCCAGTCAGCTTTTCAGCTGCCTAATAAGCACCATTCCTGAGAATTATTTAACAATAGTGAAGAGCAAGAGAGAGGTCAGTCACAGAAACTCAACAACTGAACACAATGACAGGAGAATAATCCTGTTCAACTTTCACAAAGATAATGTTCTGTAGGCAGAGGTGTCTTCAAAGTCTTCATGTTCAAGATGTGCTGTGAAGCTGGGTAAATACATTATCTCAGGAAAAGAAGTCAAGTTAATTATCAATGACCTTCATAACTTCATTCCTTCCTCCCATATAATTTGATTTCTTAGCAGAGGAGGAACAATTGTCACTCCTGCCATCAGCTGGTTTGGGAACTCACTTTTCCACAGACCCCACAGAACTGGAAGGTGTCCCTGGGCCCATGGCACTGGGGTTCAACCCACGGGCAGAGATGGTCTTTGCACGCACCTTTGCAAAGAGATGGGTCCCTTCAACCCAAACTATTCTACAATTCTTCATAAAAAATATTTTAAAATACCACTTTGTGTTTCCAACATGAATTCTAGATGTTACAGTTCCATTCTCTACTCTTTGAATTTAACTGCAAAATGAACCTGAGGATCCCATTTCACAGCACATTCCTCCCTGTAGGACACATTTGCAGATGCCAGCCCAGCCTGCAGCCCGTCCCCTCCTCGGTGTGCCTGGCACTGCTGGCTGTGGGAACTGGAAGGGCAGGGATGGGGAGGTGCCACAGACCCCTACAGAACTTAGGAGCCCATAGGTTCAGAGAGAAACCTGCAGGATGTACAGCAACTGTGTATTCCTGTGTAAACTGTGCTTATTGGCCCACCCAGGAATCCTGCTGTGACTGAGCATGGAAAAATGTGCAGTTCTGGCAGCAGTGCCCACCTTGGGCACTGCCAGTCTTTGCTGCACCCCTCAATGCAAAGGCAAAGGCAGCAGAGATGTGTCTGTGAGTGTCACAGGAAGGGGACAGCACTCACCTTTGCAAAGGCATCCCTGCCATAGGTGGCCTCCTGCTCCGTGTGCTGTTTGTCGATGACGTCCCTGCCCGTGGCCACCGTCCGGAACAGCAGCGCCTTCTCCACCAGCTCGGCCTTGGTGGACAGGAGCTCAGCAATGACTGACACCAGCTTGCTGTTCTCGATGATGGGAGTGTCTCCATCCACATAGAACTTCAGGTTCCCCTGCAATCAGCAGCATTTCTCCATCTGCTCTTTACTAACAGGGATCAGCACACCCCAACTCCATCTGTTTTCCACCTGCTATTCCAGGCTGGAAATCTTCTGCCACACTGGAAGGTGGGTCCTGCACATCCAACACCCTCAAACCTCCAATGTCAAAGGGAGCAGCAAGGGCTTTTCCAAAGCAAAGCATTCCTGCTCAGTGTTCAGCTCAGCTTTTGGGACAAACAAGATCAAACATTTCCCAAGATTTAATCAAACACCATCCCAAGATTCAGAGTCCAGGGATAGGGAATTGCACCATGTATGCAAATGCTGGATGTAGCATTTGTCTTCACTGCAGCTCACCATGAAACCACTGGCTGCAGTTCCTCTGCCACAGAGGGAGTGGGAATGGTGTGGGGAAGCTGAGAGGTCAGTGCCAGTGGGGCTGCACTGGCAGCACCCCACCACCACAGGTCTGCTCCTGGGTACCTTCTGTGCCAGGATGAAGCAGTGACACCCCTTGGTGATCCACAGCAGAGAGTTGTCCCCCCAGCCTGCCTGCATGGCCCCACTCTGCTCTGCCTCCCTTCCTTCCCAGCACTGTCATCCCAAAGAGGAGAAGGAACTGGAATAAAGTTGCTCTTTGCCACCCTCCTCCTGCCCTCCTCTTTCCTCAGGAAACACAAGAACTGAGCTACAGAGACTCCCTGCTACTGTACAGGGGAGGAGGCTCTCTGGCTCCCAGAAGGATCCATGAGAAGGAAGGATCTCCTCTGTCTCAGAACACAAAGAGTTAAGAGGACTCCTGTGTTTCCTGTGCTCAACCTTCACCATGAAGTGAAGCAGGACCACTGTGGTGTGGGTGAGTGTGAGGGCACAAAGGGACAGAAGCTCCCTATCACCTCACTGCCAAACCCCAACTGTTCCTTTTTCAGAACACACAGCAGCTCCCAGTACTTAGTGGTATGCCTGGTTTGGGATCTGGAACATGCAGGAATACATGTGATCACCATTGCAGTGCCCTGTTCCACCAAGGACCTTCTGTCACCACTGGAGCTGTGAGCTGGACACCTTCCCAGCCAGCAGAGCTTCCAAGGGCTTCTGCAGCAGGAAAATCAGAGCTGCTGGCAGTACAAGCCCTCATGGGTTCGGGGATGGATACCCATGGGCAGGGAGCTTACCAGGTGCAGAATGGCTGCCACGATTTTGTAGACAGTTTGAATCTCCTCCTGCTTGAAGCCAATCACCTTCATGGCATCAGCAACTGCCTTGAACTCAGCCCCGTCGTTGATGGAACACTGAGGGGAGAGAGAAGTTTGGGATGGGGGATTTAATGGAAGTCAGCTGTGAGTGAGCAAGGATTTCACAAGCCCATGGGAAACAAGATGCGCTTTGATGTTTCTCAGAGGCAAGGCACTGTCATGAGGTTTCCCAGCTTATTCCAATGCCATCTTGCATGCTTGGACACTGAACCCTGCATTGCACACACGGATTCTGGCAGCAGGAGACACAGAAATCCACCACAGCACAATAAATTTACCAGTGGAATTTGCTGAGAAAGAGTTCATAAAAAATCCCAGAAGAACAGGGACAATCTGTGCACTCACAGACTCTGTGAGGAGAGGCTGCAGAGCACCAGCAGGAAATCTCTGTTTTCTACTTCTCTCAAGATTAGCATACACATTTTTAAAGAGAATCATCTGGCATGGGAGAAGGTCTCTGTGTTTCTGTACCAAAGTGCATCTCACAAAAGCACCTAGGAAATCAGGGAGCCTTTGGTCTGGAGCTGCTTCAAAGAGACAATACTAGGGACAGCTCCAGCTGTATCTGAAGTGTTCAGGATCTTGCTGTCTAAAAACTTTATGGGTTTGTTCCCTTCTCTCCTGCTTAGAGTTCCCCCTTGAGGACAAGTCAGACATGAAGGCTCAGTGCTTCAGTAACTCAAAGATCTGCTGCAAAAAAATGAGTCCTTCTGGCTTTTTGTTCCAGAAGGCAGTTTAAGGTACCCATTATGGAGCATGGAATGTCTGCCACTGGTAATGGGCCAAATATCCACACCTGCATTTATTAATAAATCATTACACAAAGAGTTAAGAGGACTCCTGTGTTTCCTGTGCTCAACCTTCACCATGAAGTGAAGCAGGACCACTGTGGTGTGGGTGAGTGTGAGGGCACAAAGGGACAGAAGCTCCCTATCCCTTCACTGCCAAACCCCAACTGTTCCTTTTTCAGAACACACAACAGCTCCCAGTACTTAGTGGTATGCCTGGTTTGGGATCTGGAACATGCAGGAATACATGTGATCACCATTGCAGTGCCCTGTTCCACCAAGGACCTTCTGTCACCACTGGAGCTGTGAGCTGGACACCTTCCCAGCCAGCAGAGCTTCCAAGGGCTTCTGCAGCAGGAAAATCAGAGCTGCTGGCAGTACAAGTCCTCATGGGTTCGGGGATGGATACCCATGGGCAGGGAGCTTACCAGGTGCAGAATGGCTGCCACGATTTTGTAGACAGTTTGAATCTCCTCCTGCTTGAAGCCAATCACCTTCATGGCATCAGCAACTGCCTTGAACTCAGCCCCGTCGTTGATGGAACACTGAGGGGAGAGAGAAGTTTGGGATGGGGGATTTAATGGAAGTCAGCTGTGAGTGAGCAAGGATTTCACAAGCCCATGGGAAACAAGATGCGCTTTGATGTTTCTCAGAGGCAAGACACTGTCATGAGGCTTCCCAGCTTATTCCAATGCCATCTTGCGTGCTTGGACACTGAACCCTGCATTGCACACACGGATTCTGGCAGCAGGAGACACAGAAATCCACCACAGCACAATAAATTTACCAGTGGAATTTGCTGAGAAAGAGTTCATAAAAAATCCCAGAAGAACAGGGACAATCTGTGCACTCACAGACTCTCTGAGCAGAGGCTGCAGAGCACCAGCAGGAAATCTCTGTTTTCTACTTCTCTCAAGATTAGCATACACATTTTTAAAGAGAATCATCTGGCATGGGAGAAGGTCTCTGTGTTTCTGTACCAAAGTGCATCTCACAAAAGCACCTAGGAAATCAGGGAGCCTTTGGTCTGGAGCTGCTTCAAAGGGACAATACTAGGGACAGCTCCAGCTGTATCTGAAGTGTTCAGGATCTTGCTGTCTAAAAACTTTATGGGTTTGTTCCCTTCTCTCCTGCTTAGAGTTCCCCCTTGAGGACAAGTCAGACATGAAGACTCAGTGCTTCAGTAACTCAAAGATCTGCTGCAAAAAAATGAGTCCTTCTGGCTTTTTGTTCCAGAAGGCAGTTTAAGGTACCCATTATGGAGCATGGAATGTCTGCCACTGGTAATGGGCCAAATATCCACACCTGCATTTATTAATAAATCATTTTATTGCTGTTTATAAGCAGATGCAGTGTGCATAGGTAAATTTGTATATTTAAGCAGAACAGAGGTAAATCTTTTCTATGATTCCAAGTACACTTGTGCTTTATCTTGTACCAGAAACCTCATTACAAACAGCACACCAGTGTCACCTTTCCCTACTCATCCCCTCTGATCTCAATTTCTGCTAGCTCAGCAGTGCTTTGAGCATTTCCAGGAGCACTTCCAATGTGAAGCTGTCCCTGGGTCCCTCAGAGTCCTCACCTTGAGCTGTGCCCCAGGGCAGATGTAGCTGTAGGCTGATGCATCCTTCTGGAGGTGCAGAGAACGAAGGAGCTGCTCAGAACCTCCCTGCAGGAGCTGCAGGAAGAGAGTTTTAAGAAATGGTGAATGAAAAATATAAAATCCTTCTTTTTTCTGTCTCTTTTTCATCTGCTTGACAAGCAAAATTATGAAAATATTAATTACTGCTGCAGTATCTGGAGCACAATGTGCAAGATACAAGGCCTGCCACCACAAATCACTGTCCTTTAGAGTCACAACTGTATAAAAACCAGCCTGAACCCCTCCCAGACCTGTTCACAGCTGTGCCATGCCACAGCTGTGCCTTGGCAAGCACATTGCCCACACAGAGACTTTTCCTCCTGGAAATGACACATCCATGAGGAAAGTGCTAATATGCCATCATGGAGTACTGAAAAAGTGGGAAAAAAATAAACAAACCTCCCCTTCCCTCAGTGCAGAATCAAGGTTATACTAATAGGCTGACCATATCCCCCAAAGGACACACAGGGAACCAACACTCAATGTGGAAGACATTAAAGAACATCCAAAAAACCAAATTACTTCCATATGGACTAAAGGCTTCAAGACAAAATAGAGGGATTAGGCTTACTACACATAAAACAGTGAGTCAAAGTCCAATATCCTACCATATTTGTTTAGTCAGCCTCCTTTTAAGTTTAGCAATGTGTTAATATGGGACTGGAGGATAGAAAACAATCCATCTTCCCAGGCTCCCTCCCAGCCCAGGCCCCTGCAGAGAACTGAAGGACCCAAGATCACCCAAGATGCTGCAGAAGGGAACCCTCTGCACAGCACATGAGAGGGTGAAAGCCCTGAGTGCTCTGCCCAAGGGAAGCTGGGGACAGGTCCCTGCTGCACCAAAGGAGCACAAACCTGGTAGAAGGAGTGGAAGCTTCGTTCCCCGGGCTGCTGCACGATCACACGGGACTGGGGGAACAAAGAACAGGGCTGGGTGTTAGTGTCCCCTCAAACCAGGACACCCCAAATCCATCCCACCTCACACTCAGGCTCTTGGGAACACCATCACACACGTGTGACCCTGGAGCTTGAGGTCTGCAGGCAAAAGCAGCAGTTGTGTAACAGCTGCAATGTCCTACTTCCACCCAGGAGTCCCATGTGGGAACCACAGGGTTGCTTTCATGGAAGAGTCAAATAAAAACCATCATTTCAGTTTTAGAGTGATTTAATCACTGAAATGAAAACCAGGACTCTGTGACTACAGATAAATGCTCAGGGCCTGGTGACCACCACTCCTACACCCCCAGGACAGCACCCACAGCACAAGGGGCTGCTCTGCTCTGACACAAGGGCCTTGTTTTAGGAGCTGCAGCTCCATTCCAGAATCCTCATTCCAAACCAGAGTAAAAAGCACAAAAAAGGGTTAAATGCAGCAGATATTCAGTCAACCAGCAATGTGTCCTTATTTCATGCTACAAATTTGAACTATGAAGAGTGATGGGGAACAGAGCTGTGTTGGGGAGGTTTGCGTTGGTTCTCAGGGAAAGGTTCTTCCCCCAGAGGGTGCTGGCACTGCCCAGACTCCCCAGAAAATGCTCCAGGAGGGTTTGGACAACACTCCCAGGATGCCCAGGGTTTGTTGGGGTGTCTGGACAGGGCCAGGGGTTGGACTAGATGATCCTGGTGGGTCCCTTCCAACCCAGGATATTCCATGATTTGATGTGTTTCTGCTGCAAAGCCACTGTCTGTTACTGCTTGCATTTGGGCCAGAGCCTCCACTGTTTTCAAATGGAAACAAATTTAACTTGGGAGAAGTCAAGGATATGAAATAAACAATCAGGATAAATAAATCATCAGGATTTAAGTCACTGCAGCTGTAGTCCCAGCCCTCTTTTTACATCAAAGTAACCCAAGTTAAATGTTTGGGTTTGTTGTTTTGTTTTTTAAAATAAAGTGTTTACTCTGAAAATAGACTTCAGGGAAATAAGAGAAGAAGTAAAAAAGAAACACAAACAAAAAAGGGTGTTGGCAGATGTGGTCAAACACATAATCAAAGCCAGACGTGTCTCACACAGCAAGAACTGTTAATGGCTCACGCCTGAGCTCTCCAGTTTTGCATATTCCAATGTTTTCAGACACCACTTAATGACATGAGAAAAATAATTATGCTCATGATCACTTGGAATATATAAAAACAACACTACCAACAGCTCACCCAAGGCCGTGGCATTATGCCAAAGTAACACTTCTCAAGCACACTTGCTCCCTACAGCCCTGGAAATCTCCTTCTCCAGGGAGAGCTCAGTGCAAGAATTACAAAGCAGGAGCTGTGCAGAGAGTAAATTTTATCCAAAATAAAAACTGAGATTAAACTTCACACACACACAAAATCCTTTGGGTAACACAGCCCCATTGCTGGTGAGCTCTGGAAGTCCAGGAACAGGGCACTGCCAGCACTGCAGTGGCTTTCCTGACTCCTGAGGAAATCTCAAGCCTAGATTTATTTTCTGTGCCCTCATTCCTCACCTGCTGTACATGTCTGAACAGAAAACTTCCTACTGACAAAGCCCAGATTGCAAAAGTAACTCCAGCAAAGGCTGCAACCCTGGAAGGGAGAGTGCCTTACCTTTTCTAGCAGGTAATTATTGATGTGCCCCCCTATGGGGTCTCCCTTGAAATCAAAGTTGATGTCCATGTACTTCCCAAAGCGGCTGGAATTGTCGTTGCGGTTTGTTTTGGCGTTGCCAAAGGCCTCCAGCACACAGTTGGATTTCAGCAGGATGTTCTTCACTCTGCAGCAGGGATGGAGGGAAGGAAAAGGGAAAGGCTTCAGCACTCACACCACGAGGGTTTTTTTCACAGCCATTTCTCCAGAAGGGTTCTGTGACAGCAGTGATGCTCTTTGCTGGCAGATTTGGGCAGGTGTGGATGGCATCAGCAAACCCCATGGGAAATCAGCTGGGAGTGTCAGCAGTGCTCCTCAGAGGAAGCAAATGCTCTTTGGTTCACAGACCAGACCCCCACCCTGAAATCAGCACCAGAAATTCAGCTTCTATATGCATTTGAATTCTAAAACCAATTTTCTGAACTCTTTTTCAAATCATTTTCAAAAGTTCATTTGGGGTAGGTTTAAGTCTGTTTCTGCAGAAAGGCACATTCTTTGCTCCAAAGGACAGAGAGGGACATTTTGCAATTCAGAATCATGTGAGCCTGGAAGGTCACAGAATACACTCCTTGCACTCCACATGGTGTTCTGGCCCACCCAAATTTCAGGCAATTTGCCCCAGGAAAAATGATTTAGAATCATTTAGGTTGGCAAAGACCTCTAAGATCATTGAGTCCTGCCATTAGATGGTTGATATTGGCTGGATGATATTTCTAGATGCTGTTTTGATTTTGAAAGTTTGAACTTTCAAAATAAACTTTTTAATGGGATTTCAGTAAAATTCCCAGAGTAAAAGCAGTACCTGAAAAATTTAAGTATAAATCAGCATGTACAAGAGACCATCTGATAACATGGTGCTACACAGCCCACAGAAAGAGATCTACAAGCAGGAGAATTTCCCTTCTTTTCCAGCCCAGGCCTTACCTCTCCACCTCAGCCCTCTGCCCGGGGTTGGTGATGGCTGCTATGTACTGCATTATGTATTTACTGGCCTCAGTTTTCCCAGCCCCGCTTTCACCTGGGGGCAGAAACACCACGGTGACCAAACAGATGAAAAAAAAAGCAAAACAAATCATTGGACAGAAGACCTCAATTCTACCCCAACAGTGCCTGGGTGGTTTGGTTTTTTTCTTTTTAAAGCAATCTTTGTGTGCACTTGGGACGTTTTCTAAACACAGCCATAACCCTGCCTGGCTGCTGCTGCTGCCGGGCTGACTTTGAGCAATTGTGCTGTGAGATTCCACAGGTCGGGAAAAGGGCTGGCACACAGAGGATCAAAGGAATATTGTTAGAGGAGAAAGCCTGGCCTGCAGCAGCACAAGGGGCCACTGTTCAGCACCCCAGGCCGGGGCTCTCTCCTTTCAGAGCTGCCTGAGCACGGGGACATCAAGGAAAAGAAGTGCCAGGATCCAGGCAGGGATCACTCTGGCACCAGCCCTGCTCCCACTGCTGGAGTCACGGCCTTGCCAGTCAGGACAGCGACAAAAATCAGCAGCTCCTGAGAAGAGACAAGCCCAGCTCTGCTGATCCCAGCTCCGCTGATCCCAGGTCACTCTCCGGAGCAGACACAGGCTCCTGCTCACATTATCCCTCTGCAGGCACAGATCCAGCTCCTGGTTGGCACCAGCTCTTGAATGAGATAAGAAATAATTGTGCCGATCTCCACACCGGGATTCAAATGCAAATGAGCAGCTTTAAGCTTAATGAAGTTTCTTTTATAAAACGCTGTCATTAGCCAAACCATTATTCTCCTTCCGCCTGGAATTTCACAGAGATCAGATGCTCATCACCATGCAGAGCTCTCCCAGCCTACCTGAGATGACGATGCAGGTGTCTTTGGATCGTCTCTTCATGGCTTTGTAAGCAGCATCAGCGATGGCAAAGAGGTGGGGAGGCCTCTCGTAGAGCTCCCTGCCCTTGTACTGCTCGATCGTGTCCCGCCCGTAGATGTTCAGGTTCTTGTAAGGATTCATGGAAACAACCACCTCCCCGATAAAGGTGTAAATCCGGCCCTTCTCGAAGCTGCCCAGAGCAGACAAAAGGCAGGAATCAGACAAAAGCAGAGGTTCAGGACCCAATAGAAACAGGACAGGAAAACCCTGGGCACTGGCACAGCAGCAGAGACCCGAGGGTACAGGGACAACAGCCCTTGGACTTCCACCACCCACAAAGGACATTTCTGCCTCTGCTTCACTTCCAGATCCACCATGTGGAATTTACAGTTTCTACAACTGACTATGAGAGTCAGAGGACTCTGACATGAGTGTAAGGAGCAAATTTAATCTGCTTCGTAAATGGGATTTACAGGCAAATTCTTTTTTCTCATTCTGTAGTTGTCCATGGCCCAGCTCAGGCCAGAGCAGCAGAAGTTTGAAGCCCTCACTGAGAGGTCTGATCACACTTGAAATTAAACAAAGACAGAAGTCCAGAAGGGAATTGCAGCCTCTCAGCTCCAGCAATGTCTTTTTTGCTGGAAGACACTTTGGTATCATCACTGCTGCTACACGAGAGAGGAAACATTTCTAAGTCTGCGTGCAAACAACCCTAAACTACACCATTCCTATCCCTACCTGGCTCTTTGATTCTTTCTGCAAACAAGTCAGAAAATAACTTGATGTTGTTTAAAAAATAATGTTGTAGTTAGAAAATGTTTCCAAACAAATTCCCATTTTATTGGAAGTTACCTATGAGGACAACTCAGAATAATTCCAGATTAACAGCTGAGGAATTTACACACCATTTGTTTCTCAGGAGGAGAAAGGACAACAGGTTTAGGGATCAACACACAAACTCTGATTTCCAGTGCCAATCCCTCTCTGCAGCTGCATTTAAACCTCGGGACATTAGATGGCACCAGAACCCCTCCACAGCGCCCGGGAGCCTCGATTCCTGACGGACTCCGGCACAAAATCCAGCGTTACTTTATTGAATTTATTACCACCCCCATGTGGTGACAGCCCTGACATTTTCTGTTGTTCATTTGAAAATTTTCTGCAGCATCTTGGCAGCGCCAGTTTTTAGCAGGTGTAATAAAACTCAAGAAATATCATCCAGCAATCAGCATTCCACATTCTACAAGTTGGTTTCTCCCACTCCAGCTTCCTCCTGGAACACTGCACTGGGAAGACACAAGAATTGCAAAAACATCCTCTTGTTCCTACATCACTTTTAACTTAAGGTGTCCTGTTATGCAAAATAATAATGAGCTTAAAATGCAAAGATATTTCATAGTTTTGAGATATATGCTGTTTGAAAGGTATCAGTAATATTTTAGAAAAGATAAAGTCAACACAATTAGCAATACAAATATCCCTAATTTTAATTTTTTGGAAGATCCTGAACAGGTTGAAGTGCAAAGGGATCAGATACCAGGCTGGGTGCCCATGAGGGACTCTCTGCATACACAGAGGAGAGCTTGAAAAACCAAACCCACACAACACTGCTGGTATTAAGGAGATCAAGTCACACTGGGACATCAACATGTAATGGAAACCACAAGGATATCACAATGAGCAGAATCATTCCACCTCCTGGAGATGGACACCCAAAAAAGGTGAGTTACCCAATGGAGAACACCGAGCCTGCTCTCCCAAGCCCCTGCCCAGCAGCACAGAACTGTGCTCAAGGCACTGCTGATGCTGAAAATAAAGATCCAGCAGATTGAGGATGAGGCTTTAAGCCTCATGAGCAGCTGGAGGGTTCATGGCCACACAGAGGGTGAGGGGGGTTGCTTTAGCTGAGCAGAAATAAAGAAATAAAGGCCATTCCTGCTGCAGTGCAGTGCTAAGCCACCATCACAGCACCCAATACTCTGACCTCTTCCTTAAGTAATGAATTATGTAAACTGGCATTGCCAGAGCCCAGGTTAAGTTTCCTCCCGTGACAGTTCAGCATCCCTGAGTGAATCAGAGAATGAGGGAATGTCCTGAGTGGGAAGGGACCCCCAAGGATCATCCAGTCCTCCCTCGGCCTGCCCAGACATCCCAGCAATCCCACCCTGGTGTCCAAAGGCTCGTGGAGCTCTGTGCCCATTCCCTGGGCAGCCTGGGCAGTGCCAGCACCCTCTGCCTCTAAGCAGAACCTCCAGACGTGTCCCTGCAGAGCCCCCACTCCAGAGGGGTTCCAGCTGGGATGCTGGCACAGCCTCACATCCTGCCTGCCACTTCCCCACAGCTCAGCTCAGACTGCACATCCCACACTGGGCCTCCAAGCCAAGTTCTAAAGGTTTCACTGGGCTCTGATGAGTTGTGTCTTCAGATCTGTGGCAAAAGGCAGATGGAGATGAGGGGGAAGAAGGATCTGTCTCCAGGCACCTCTCCAGCCTGGCTTTGGGGATACTGCCTTTATGAACAAGTGACACCCTCACTTACATCTCAGATCATTTCTCTTTCTTTCCTAGCGCCAGAGTTAAAATTGCAGAGCTGTGCTCAGATGCTCCCACCAGGGGCTCCAGCTCCTCACCCCTCAGTGCTGATAAAGCCCCTTTTCATCCCTGAGCATGGCTCAGCACAGCAGCAGCCCAAGAACAGCAGGGCCTCTTTTCCTGGCTGCAGGGCTCCGGTGGGAGAGCTGGGTTTGCCCTGCCCATGGAGAGCTCGGAAAAGCTTAAGAAAACAACCCACGAGGGCAGTGCAAATGGGGAGCTTTGAGCTGTGTTAAACCCATGATTCCTCTGCAGGGCAAGGTCACAAAACAAGACCACGAATCCATTTGGTGCTTTTCACAGCCAGCACAAGCATTTTGGTGCTGAGGTGTAACATGGAGAGCTGGGGTTTTGTTACTGAAAGCAACAACAGTTCTTGATTAAAAGAAGTTCTTTAATAAAAGCAACTCCACTCCTGGGGTGACACCCCCAGGGTCAAACCTTGTTTTGTATCTCATGGAAGTCACATCAGCTTGAGCTACAACAAAACATTTCCCTGCAATAGTTCCATTTGAATCATTTCTGTATCAATGCCATGGAATCATGGAATAGCCTGAGTGGGAAGGTATCCCCAAGGCTCATCCAGTCCCACCCCTGGCCCTGCCCAGACCTCCCAACAATCCTACCCTGGGCACCCCTGGCAATGCTGTCCAAACCCTCCTGGAGCTCTGGGACCACTCCCTGGGCAGTGCCAGCACCTCAGGAAAGAACCTTTCCCTGATCTCCATCCCAACTCCCCCGGCTCAGCTCCAGCCCTTCCCTGGGTCCTGTCCCTGTCACAGGGCACAGAGATCAGAGCTGTCCCCTGGGGAGGAGCTGCAGCCCCAGTGAGGCTCCCCTCGGTTCCCTCTCTCTGCAGCAGCTCAGCAGCCAAAAAGCAATTCACAGTATTTAATCCTTGTGGGTTATTTTGAGGAGGAACATCAGCTCTTTCATGAGAAGTTTTTATTACCTCATTAAAACATCAATTGATAATGAGAAAATAAAACCAATGAGTCACAGAAGATAAATCATTTTAAGGGAGAGAATTTCTTCTCTTGGCTAGAAGTCCACTAAGGCAAGAAAAAACACTTTTACTTTGTTTTGTAGGGGTTTTTTTAGGAAAAGGAGTTGTGAAAAAAAGGATCTTTAATTCCAGACAAGGTATATTCACATGCAGCTGCTCCTGGAAAATACACTGCAGAAATGGGAACACTGGAGCAGAAATCTCCACCACCAGAGAGCACTCACATTTAGGATTTCCTCCACCTGACAAACACTCCAGTCAAAAATAAAACTGCTCTTACCGAGGAAATGATGCAACTTCAAATGCACTCAGAACAAATAAAGAAAAGTTAGTTGGCAAGACTTGGAACCCACACTCCCAAACAACATCTGCAGGACGGGACCGTTGCACAGAGACGCCTCACGGAGCTCAGCCCTCCCATCAGACAGGGAATTCCTAATTAATCATTAACATGTAACTCCCCTGCTCCAGAAGCCAAAGAGCCCTTGGGGCAGCACTGCCAGCCCTGAGCACCGGGCAAATGCTCCTCACTAACCCACTTTGCCACTCCACGTCCATCTGTCCAACAGCCCAGGGACAGAGCAGCTGCTGGAGAAACACAGCTTGTCACTGGTTTGCTGCTCCTTTAGGAGAGCTGAAGTGCAGGTGTTGGTATTCTGGATCACTTCCTACTGGAAAAAGCCCTTCTCTGGTCCTGGCCTGCTCCATTCTCAGCACTGCTCACAGACTGGCAGCACATTCTGCCTTACAGGCACACCAAAGCTTTACCCTCAGCAGGTGCTCCCTGGAGCTCCTTGGGCTCAGCCCTTGCTGATGCTCCACAGGTCCCCCAGGACAGACCCTGCTCAGTCAGTCACAGCACAGACACCCACTGAGATGGGCTTTCAGTTTGGCTGGGCTGCAGTGCCTTAAAGGAAAGGAAATGTCAAGGAAAATCAAATAATTCAGGACAGAATCCAGAGTGCTACAGCCCCCTCAGCTGTGCTAGGGAGCAAACCTAGTCAGCAGCAAACCTAGTCCCACTGATGATTGAGAGAATTAAACTGGAGGTTTCAAACTATTCTCTGTTTCCAGCTTATTTATGAATTTCACAAAGTGAAATTCTGAGTATGGGCACACAGCTTTTTCCTCCTCTGTGCATGGGAAGAATGATCCAGGAGCTGCACATCTCTACTAGGTGGAGCAGGGACAATTCCTGTTGTAAACATCCCACATGGTTTGGGTCACTCTCCCAAATGGGGTAACAAGCCTCAGTAATTTTTTTTCCATTAAATATATAGATTAAAAGTCCATGACTGCAGGCTTTGAGTCCATTCTCTTTGCAAACCCGTGTGGAGAGCTTTAATTAAGACTTGTGTTCATGAGGAGATGTTTGTGGACAGCCAAGGATGGGCCTTTGGGATGTGTTCAGATGAAAGGGAATTTAAGCAGACTTCTGGCAGTGAAACCATATTGAGCTGGCTTGTAAGTGCAAGAATTAGTAGCCTGCACTCACCCAAGGGAACAACCCCATTGTCCTTGTGCTTTGGGAAGTGAGTGACTTTCCTAAAGCAAAGTTCACTCTGTGCCTCAGACACCTGGGCCTTTTCTGGGTGCTACCAGGTCTCTACTGAGAGTTCAGTGCTGCTTAAAGCCTTTATCTTCATGTAAATCTCAAAACAAACTCAGCTGTCAAGCAGGACTTCAAGCCTTTCAGTAAATTGTTCATAAACTGTCTCACAGAGAATCAGCCTCCCACAAGAGCACTCAGATAAACAGGATTTGTGTTGGCAGAACTATGGCTAAAATATTCCTGCTGCTCTTGGAAAAACAGACCAAAAAACTGTCCAGTCAGTATAACCTCCCTGCACCAGGAAAATGATCCACGTCTGTCCTGATCATGAATATGCATGTCTACAATATTCAAAATACACGTGTCTACATGGTTCTGATCCACCCTGGGGGCCAGGAAAACTGCAATTAAATTTATGTTGGGTGCAGGTGAGATTTTTGCCTGCAGCTGGCCTGCATGGACTCGGTGTTCAGATGCTGCCAGTTGAACAAAATAGGAAATGCCATTTGGAGCACGTTCTGCACCACTCCTTTCCTGTATGGAGGGAGCAGACAGGGCAGGGTGAGGAATACTCCGTTCATCTGCAGCTTCCAGCCAGCTTGGAAATTAGGTTAAAAGAGTTCTTTGTAATTATGTCACTTTTTTCTAAGTAAAATTAGCAAACTACAAGTGACCACTGCCACATCTTCTCCAACAAACCAAGGTTTAAGGGAATTGTCTGTAATTTGATGGGGCTGATTCAGCTCCAACCCAGCTGACCCTTGAGTCATCCACAAGCTCTGCAAACCCACTGGGTAAGGTCAGGGGAAGGAAAATGGGAATGGATGCTAAGCCAGCTCTAATGAACACTGAATAAAATCTAAAACTGGGAGATGTAGGAACAGGAATAATAAAATCCCTCTCCTTAAATGTAAAGCACTAACCTTGCGCTGAAAAAATGCCAAACCACTAAACACAGGAGTCACTGAACTCTGGTTTCTATTTGCGTCAGACCGGCCGAGCTCTCCCTGCAGCAGGGGAGCCCTGCACACTCCTTTTCCAGCTCCGGAGCACAGCAGAAGGCACAAGCAGAGGCACAAGACAGAGATAAGGGAGTTGAGATAGATAAGGAGTTAAAGGGAAGTTCTTTGAAAAGCCTCCACACAATGCTTTGTGGTTTATTCCAACAGGCACAGGAGGAAGTTGCTGCCAGCACAGGTAGAGGGAAGTCGTTTGCTCCCTGTGTGTGGGACAGTAAAACACCCCCAGTTTCCACGTGAAAATCAGCCTGGGACATGGTAAAATCTGAGTGCAGTAACCACATTGTGCTGTGGGAAGGACAGTGCCCTGAGTGCTGTCCTGAGGGAGCATTATCCTGGGATCCCAGATCTAACCAGGAAACAGCAGAACAGGCTTGGGACAGCAGCAAACAAGAGGCTGCCATCTGCCCACAATCTCTAACTTTTAATCTGCCAAATAAAAGCACATAACCTCTAAAGGGACAGTAAAAAGCAAAAGAAAGCTCAGCAGTCAGGTAGGTTCTCCTCTCTGCTGCCATCACACCCCGTGCCAACGGCAGCACTGAGCCTGTCATGCAGAGGAACTCATTTAAATGAGTGACACTCACAGAACTGTGGAGGAGGAGGAGGAAAAGGTGGAAGTGCTCACCTATAAACACCTGGGGAGATGAGAATCATCCTGCCAGGCAGCCAGAAGAAAATATTAAACAGAACACCAGACAGGCCCATACAAAGGGAAAATGGGAATGGAGGACCCTGGCCAACACAGGAAAGCTGCAGAGCAGTTCAGTGGCAGCTGCAAGGACCAGGGAGCCCTGCTGGATGTGGCTGAGTTTGTTTTATGTATGTATTTAGAAGACCTGCACTGGCCAACTGACTTCATGATCCATTATGCTCCTTCCACTCTGATGTTACAGCACTCAGGTACTCAAAAAGGACATTTCACCTTCATTCACCTCCTCTTTCCAAACCCCTGTCCATAGTAACTGTAAGCTGCCACATCACAATTATCCCAGCCTTCAGTTTTGGGAATTCAGCTTTGCACATTGCACTGTACATACACGCTTGTGTTCAAGGATTTGCTACCTTCAGGCATTTCAGGGAACAAAGCTGCAAAAACACCTGCCCAAAAGGCAAACACCAGGCCATTGCCTGTGGATGGATAGATTTGCACCACAAGGAAGATCCTGCCTCATTTCCTCACCTTGGTTCAGTGGGGTGTGAATTCTGCAGCTGTGGCTTTATCCCTGTGGTGTCCAGGCAAGCTGATACTTCTAAATAACCTTGTGAAGGGCTGTAAAATCCTTCAGCCCAGCAGAAAGATCCAGAGACATGCAGAAAAACAAAGCCCATGACTGAGCCCCTGTTCCTTGTTCCCAACTCTCCAGTAACTCAGGAAACAACAACCACTCACAAGTAACATCACCTGAAACTGCATCAGCCCCTGCATTGATGATTTGCAATATTATTTTCTAAGCCATGGTCTAACACACACCTAGCGTGTCACTTTCCCAACTCTGTCCACACTCTGGCTGGACTGGGGAAGGAGTGTTTGCTTTTAAACGATCTGGTTTAGAGGGGATGAAGGGGAAACCCTGACAGGTATTCAAGCTGTGGAGAAAGGGAGGGACAAGCCATGGTGGGCAGGAGAAGGAGGAACGGATTTGTGTGGTAGGCAGGGCCCTGCATGAAGCCCTGGACAGGTTCAGCTCCCTCTCCTCCTGTTGCCCCTTGAGCCTTTGGAGTGTTTGTTGTTCAATTGTGATAACTGCACCTCCTCTCACTCCACAAGCCCAAGTGCCAAGGTACAGTCCCAGAATTCCACAGGTTCTCATTGGAAATGCCTGGAGACTCCTTTAGCAGTCAGCTGGCTGGGAGCTGCTGATGTTCAGCTGCCTCATTGTTCTGCTGGGAAGGAATATTCTGATTTGTTAAGCTCGTGGCCACTGCTGATCTGTGGATGCTGCTGGAGCCCCTGAATGCAGCATTGTTTGGGACAGGGCTCAGAAAACCCAAGAATCATCTTGCAGCATGAAGATACAGAGCCCCATCTGCCAGCACTCCAAAGGAATGGCTCTGTGCTCTGGTAACGTTACATACACAAAACCCAGGCAAAAATAACAATGCAAAACATGCAAATAATGACTTGTGTTTCTGCATCATTAGGGCTTCCTTTGGAGTTGTTGCAGTGATCTGCACCATGGCACCCCAAACCAAATAGTGACAGTCCTTACACAGCCTGTGTGTCATCTGGCTGTGACACTGGGCTGTGACATTGGGCTGAGAGTGACACTGGGCTGGGACATGGGGATGTGCCACTGACTGTGACACTGACTGTGACACTGACTGTGACACTGACTGTGCCACTGACTGTGCCACTGTGCTCCTCCAGGCCCCCAGGCTTTCCAGCACGTGCTGGTGACTCAGCTCCGTGCTCTGCCCACAGGCTGTCCCAGCCCTCCCAGTGCCAGCCAAGGGCTCTGCCACACAAACCACGGAGTCTCCAGGCAGCAGATGAGGACGTTCCACCTCCAGCTGCCCATCCTGCCCCTCAGTCAAACACTGCCTTCTGCCACGTCTGCTGCGGGGACAATGAGGGACAGCTGCGAGCTCGGCCACCCCCAGATTGCCACCAACTCCTTTCAGACACCAACGGCCTCAGCCAGAGCACGTGGACAAAGAGCCACAAGCAGTGGAGGGGAAAATTAAGTTTGCAAATCACAAAGCAAATCTGTTTCAACAATACGTCCATGAACTGCTCAGGCTGAAAGGACTTTTCCTTGTGCTCCCTTGAAAGCATGCCTAGTCAGGAAAAGTTTGGATATAGATTTGGTTCAGGTTTGTTCTGAGGCTTGCTTTCATTGAAAATCTTCATGTCCCTAATGGAGATCTGAACAGAACTGCACCAAAACCCCTCTTGTCCATCTCCCAGTCTCTCCCATCACTAAGAATGGAGCAGGAGGTGCCCTGGAAAACAAAAACCTCAGGCTCTTTAAGGGACCAGATCATGCCAGTGTGAAAAGGCCCAGTAAACACACAAGGTTTGTTCTTCCAATTAAAGAGCAACTCATATTCCAGAGAAAGTTTGGGTGGGAAACAAAGTACCTCCAACCAAGTGCAGTGGGTTCACCTAAATTCATGAGTGTGACTGAGCTGGCAGATTTAGTATCAGGATCTTTCTCCCTCTCACTGAAAGTCAGCTTCAAAAAGGGAAAAGGAGAAGGAACAAAACAGGGAATGGTTCTAACACCCATGTGGGTATGGAAGTGCAGGGCAGAACTGGCAAGATTAGCAGATGAATTTGCACAGTGGCCTGAAGTACCTCACTTTACATCCTTTGAATGGAAAAGCAGCTGAGCAGCAGCAGAACTGCTATTTATGCATTCATCATCCACTGCAAAAGGAGTGAATTCCTAAATGGCAACTGTACACAGATAACCCAGGGGAACATTAGCAAGATGGAAAAGGACTTAAAAGGTTTGATTAGTAAAACAGATTACTTGATTTACATGCTGCTTGCTTTATCAGTTTAAATTATCACCGGAAAGATTGGGTTCATTTACTTCCTTTACATTTGACATAATTTTTTCTGTCAAAGACAGCTCCTACTCAGAAGCTGAAAGACTATTCAAGTAATAATAATGTGAGACAAATAGCACACAAATCAGAATTAACATGCAGATAACCTGAAAGCATCTTCAATTTATCTGTCACAAGCCAAGCTGGCTTTGACCACACCATCAAATTTTTAATCCTAGCCAGTGGAATTCAGAGCCTTGTGAAATTATTTAAAACAGGATCTTTTGAAGGACAAACCAGCCCGAGGATTCAGGCAGGCTTCTACTTCTGTGACATATCAACTGCCAGATGATAATCATTAGTTAATGACAATCTCCAAAAGTCAAATCAGTTTATCAAAAGTTAATAAAGATGTTTTTGGCCACTAATTATTTAGTGAAAGTGAGCCTGGACCCTCCCCAGGGGCTCTCAAACAGCTCTGACACACACGGGCAGCTCCAGGTGACAGCTGAACATAACTATGATCTCCAGGAAGAGCAGCACAATTAATTTTGTTATCCACTTTATTTAGATATTGATATTTTTTGAAGTAACAGTTCAAAGCTGACATACCTATCCTAAAAACACAGCTACCCTTCCCTGAGCAATCAGCTGCTGAGCCCTCACAGAACAGCATGAAACACAAAAAACCACTTGGTATCAACAAGTCTGGCAGTCAAAACTGTTAATCTCTTTGCACCTTTTACAAACAGAGAAAATCATCTATTAGATGGGAAACATATTTTCTACGTTATTTTCTATTATTTTTTTTAAGTTAAGTAGTTAGTGTTACCCTTTTCACCTCATCCCTGCTGCACAAAAAATGAATGGATATCTCATCCATACTGGTGTTGTTGGAATAACCAAGATATTCTTGAATCACCAATAAGTATAAACATGGGAATGGTCACTATCAGCTCCTCACACTCCCAGTCTCCAGCAGGCAATAGCAAATGAGGGGAATGGCTCTACTGCCAGTTTTCCAAGGATTTCTGGAAACAATAGAGTGCTTCAGGTTTCTCAGAATATTTTGCTGTGTCAGTGGGAAAGCACTGACAATCCACACATTCAGGTGGCAATCCACAGTGGAATACAACTGCCAATCATGATATATCAGCACACACATTATGACATCAGCTAATCCATGATTATCCACAAGCAGCAAAGCTGCCACCCTGACCCCAAAACAGCCGTTGGTGAATTTAAGAAATTCTGCTTTGAATGCAAGAATTTGAATCCACAATGTACACTACTCTTATTACCTGCATTTTAGATATTGTATAAAATGTAATGCAACAGTCACTAATACATGGCTCTCTCACACATCCCAATCCTCAAGGATTGTAGTATTTTCATGGATTTTTTATTTAATGTAGCCGTGGCTATAAGGTAAAGAAAGGCAGGGTTTGATGGGGTATCATTAGGAAATTCCTCCCTGGGCGGGTGGGCAGGCCCTGGCACAGGGTGCCCAGAGCAGCTGGGGCTGCCCCTGGATCCCTGGCAGTGCCCAAGGCCAGGCTGGGTGGGGCTGGGAGCAGCCTGGGATAGTGGAAGGTGTCCCTGCCATGGCAGGGGTGAAACTGGACGGGCTTTAAGGCCCCTTCCAGTCCAAACCATCCTGTGATTCCATGATTCTTCATTTTTGATATATGTATGTAAAATTAACTCTGAAGGTTTACATTTACACAAGGCTCCTGCTAAAAACTATTGCCCACAGTCTTCTGACTGAATCTGAGGAATAAAATGGTCTCTTAGACAATCCAGTCAGAAAATGCATTTACAGCTTTGGATCCAATGGCATGGCCTGATGGACTTGCAGATAAGGACAGGGTTCAAGTGTTTCAGTCACGGCACTTTCATGCAGTGCCAATAAAATTACTACAAATCCTGGTTTTGTCAAAAGGAGAGTGGAATGTATTTATGAAATGACTCTTTTCCTCCTAAATATATTCAAGAGAGGCTTACAGGAAAAGAAATAAAGCTCAGTTATTTCCTGTTCACATCTCTATCCTTTGAGCAGGAGAACAAAGGAATTTGACACTTCATATCTACACTCATCTCAAACACCATTCTTTGGCCTTTAGCTGGGTACAGAGTGGCACTGACAGTTAAGGAAATGCTCCTACATATAGAAAATCAGCACCTTTGATAAGCTGCACAGGTCATTATGCTGATAAGGACAGTTACTATCACCTTATCTACACTGCTTTCAAAGTCCCAGGTCAGAGGAGGTAAAACTCAGCTAATTGTCCCCCTCCTCCTCTCTCATGCAAGTAGGAGTCACTTTTGAAGGTATTTGCTTGAGGAGTGAAAAGTCTGCCTCAATCCTAAAATAATCACAGTGCAGCAGTGGAAATGCCAACAGTTCCAGGAAATGGGCCATGCAAAAACCCTCCAAAACTGTCCAGTAACCTGAGACAAGAAAAATCCTTCCCTTAGTCCAGATCTGTTGATGTAACCTCAAGCAAGGCAGACCAGGGATCCAAAACAGTTTAACACCACTTGCAGAGGACTCTGGAAATATCTCATCTGGGCTGTGGCTCATCCGGTTCTGGAGAAGAGAACAACAGATCCTCACTAGCCAAGGAGGAAGGAATCCTGCACGGCCTCTGCAAGCACTGAGTGGAAGCCCCAGGACCCAGGGTCAGCCTGTCCTCATGAAGAACCCCCCTGTGCACCCAGCCAGCAAGGAGAGCTCACCATCTCCCCCCTCCCACCCAGTGCTGCTTCACCAGTGTTAGGCCTTAAATCCTTTCTCCTTCCCTTTTTGGGGAGGGAGCAGAAGTAGGGAGAAAAGGAAGGCCAGGGGAGAGGAGATAACTGACCCAGTGTAATTGCATTAGCTCAGGTTTGGGGGATTGCTTCCACTTTTAGTTTCTTAGTTCAGACTTGATTTACTGTCCTCCACAAACTGCTTGTAAATGTACATCCCATTAACCATCTCAATTTCTTTTCATTTATCCTGTATTAAATACAGAGACACAAATCTGTTTATAGTTATTATAACAAAACCCGTTTGTATCTTATGAAGTCATGCCATCATTTCCTTTGCTTTTTTGACTGCATCTCCTCCTACAGCATCCAGGCACCTCATGCAGCTCCTGGTGTCACAGAGTTCCTGCGGTGTCCTCTGGTCACCCTCGGCGCCGATCCGTGACCCTGCCATTCACAGCCCATTACTCGGCTGCAAATGAATGGCTCAGCGTTCTGGATAATTGGGCTGCATCCACAGGGATCCAGCATCTTCGGCAGGGCCACCACCTCCCCCGCCGGGCACCGCTGATGTTGTGAACCTTGTTTTAACAAAAGCTGCCTCAGCTTCGCGAGCACAAGCCCGGTGTCCTCAGCAGCCCCTGCCCAGCAGAGGTTTCAGCACTGCCCAGCACCTGCAGCAGTCCTGGACAGGGATGTGCTGGAGAGCCAGAGCTCTCCAACGCCCACAGGGTACCTGTGCAGGCTGGGCTCCATCTCTCCCACGAGCAGCCCTGCAGGCCAAAGCTGGTTTGCCAAGGCACTGTCAGGACCCTGCCTTCCCAGCTGCCAGCCCTGCCCCCGGCTCACCAGCCACAACCTTCCCTGGGGCACCTGCGTTCAGGCAGCTGAAGTTTTGGGGTGATTTATCAACTGCACTGAGACTGGATAAAGAGATTTTAACACCACTAACTCCTGTATGGTGCCCACACTGCACAAGTGGGGATCACCGCCTGACAGATCCCTGCAGCTTCTTCCCCAGGGTTCCCACTCAGGGAATGTGGTGGCAAAAGGCCAAAACCTCTCTGCACAGAGCCCCCTCAGCTCTGCAGCCTCACAAGCTGGAGCTCCACAGGCTGGGGAAGCAGCTCCCCAGGAGGAAGCAGCATGGGCACATTCTCCACCCTGGACTGGTGTGCCCTGCCAGGACCCAGCTGCCTCTGAATGGAGCTCATGTGCACCTTTATCAGTGCTGTGGTTAATCTGCAACCAGATCATCCCCTCCAGGGCAGCTGAGAGTTACATTTACAGGAAATAAACCAGATATTACTACAACTAAACATTAACTCGCTGCTGCTGGACTATCTTGTTTTAAGCCCCTCATCTTCCTCAATAAGTCAGGAAAGAAGAGGATGCTGACACCCAGGTGTTACTGAGAATCTAAAGCACCATTTAATTTTCAAACAGTGTAATGACACACACAACATAAACCATCACTCCATGAAGAATCAGGAGGACCTGAAGAAATCTGGGATCCTTTTTGATCAGTTATTGCCTCCTCACATACTGAGTTATCGCCTCCTCGCATAAACCATCACCTCTATGAAGAACCAGGGGTACCTGCAGAAATCTGGGATCCTTTTTGATCAGTTATTGCCTCCTCACATACTGATCACTGCTTCCAAACCAGGGCAGGACTTGTATAAACCCTGGTTTAACTGGGTGGGTTCACATTGTTTTGCTCCTGATCACCTGTTTGAACCCTGTTTCCAAAGAGACCTGGAAGAACAGGTACCTGGATGCTCTGGTATGAGCAGCAAGGTGACACTGCCCTGGCTGGGCAACATTTGTGTCTCCAAAGGTATCAGACAGTGCTTCCTTCTGTTCCCTCCACAGGGAAACCCCCCCGAGCTGGGACAGCACTTCAAGAAGCTGAGCCACGAGCCAGCACGCAGCTTATGGCACGTGCAGGAACTGCACTGAGTGCAGGACTGCTTATTCAAACACAGCCTCCTGCTGCACTTCCCCCACGGCATCGATTGTTTGCAAATGTGTAATTACAAGGCAAAGGGCACGTGGGAGGGTTTCAGCACAGGCTGATCAGATAGAAGCAGCATGTAACAAAACAAAGGGATCAGGATTTTAAAAGCTTCCAAACTACAGCACCACATTGGCTAAGCAGTGGGGCCCATTTTCAAATTACAGCTTGTTGGGTGATAATTACATCAACACCACTGCAATTACGGAGGCTGTGATCGTCCCAGTTTGATCAGAACAGCAGTGTGCTCTGCAGCTCAGTGTTATTACACAGCTTCTGCAACTGGAAAAGCGACCTCAAGAAATAATCCAAAATTCACAAGGGACCAACGCCTCGCAGTCAAGCTGAAAGGGCTGTCAAAACATCTAACCAGACTAAAGAACCGTTATTAAAGTAATGGTATCAACCCAGTAACCTACATTAGCAGATTGGAGCCCTTTACAAGCCATTGCTCATTCATAATAGCACTTTTATTGCTGCTTCTTGAACCCTGAATTGGTTCGTGGCCCCCTCATGTTCCTGCCTCTCTCTCACATTGTACCCAAGCTCAATTAAAAGAAAAAAAAAAAAAAAGAGAGAAAATGGTTGGAGACAACTGTCCTCACACCACAGCTGAGAACAACGAAGAGAGAAGTCCAGCTAGGCCAGGACTTGAGCCCCAGTCAGGCAGAATTCGGGCAGCTGTCTCTGCTGGGGCTCCCACCATGACTCCATGGTTTGTACCCACCCCAGCAGAGGGACCAGCAGCCCTCTGCAAACAGGGAAGGCAGTGTGGGAGCACCAGGACAGTTTATTTATCAACCCAGCCAGGCCAGCAAGAGGCATTTTGGCAGCACCACTCGCTCTGGGATCAAATTATTTCAGCTATTGACAGATCATTCACAGGCATCCAAACAGAGAGGTCTGAACAGCAGCAGGACACAAGGTGCTGGCACTCCAGAAGAGCTGCAATTACAGGCCTCCCTCACAGCTGGCACTCACAGAATCACAGCAAAAACTGGGACGTTAATAGCACAAGCATCCCTTTTATTGCTGCTTCTTGAACCCTGAATTGGTTCGTGGCCCCCTCATGTTCCTGCCTCTCTCTCACATTGTACCCAAGCTCAATTAAAAGAAAAAAAAAAAAAAGAGAGAAAATGGTTGGAGACAACTGTCCTCACACCACAGCTGAGAACAACGAAGAGAGAAGTCCAGCTAGGCCAGGACTTGAGCCCCAGTCAGGCAGAATTCGGGCAGCTGTCTCTGCTGGGGCTCCCACCATGACTCCATGGTTTGTACCCACCCCAGCAGAGGGACCAGCAGCCCTCTGCAGGCACAGCAAGGGCAGTGTGGGAGCACCAGGACAGTTTATTTATCAGCTGTCACACAGGGCTGGCCAGGCCAGCAAGAGGCATTTCTGGCAGCACCACTCGCTCTGGGATCAAGGTATTATTTCAGCTATTGACAGATCATTCACAGGCATCCAAACAGAGAGGTCTGAACAGCAGCAGGACACAAGGTGCTGGCACTCCCAGGAAGAGCTGCAATTACAGCAGTGCCTCCCTCACAGCTGGCACTCACAGAATCACAGCAAAAACTGGGACGTTAATAGCACAAGCATCCTGTATAGATCTGAAAGAAATGAAGACAATAAAAATAGCTTTAAACCAGGTTCAGTGACTTGTGACCACAAAGCACCACAGCTGAAAGACCTGCACCTCCCTCCACTGCAAAACAAGTGTCAGGCTGGTACCTTCAGTAAACAAATGTGACTTTGAAAATTAACCCCTCTGTGTCGGTGTTCACAGGGGTCTGAGGATGAGGGAAGAGACGAGGATCTGACTCCATGTTTCAGAAGGCTGATTTATTATTTTATGATATATATTACATTAAAACTATACTAAAAGAATAGAAGAAAAGGTTTCATCTCAGAAGGCTAGTGAAGCTAAGAACAGAAAGGAATGAATAACAAAGGTTTGTAGCTCGGACAGAGAGTCTGAGCCAGCTGGGCTGTGATTTGCCATTAATTCCAAACATCCACATGAGATCAATCACAGACCTGCCTGTTGCATTCCACAGCAGCAGATAACCATTGTTTACATTCTGTCTCTGAAGCCTCTCAGCTTCTCAGGAAGAAAAAATCCTAAAGAAAGGATTTTCATGAAAAGATGTCCATGACACCCCTCAGCCACTTTGGCCAAGGTGGTCTGTCAGCAGTAACTTGCTTGGTTCATCCTTTCAGTACCTAATAAATCAGTAGGAAATACATGACAGGTATTTAGACCACATAATACTAATCTGAGCTTCTCCAAGATGAGAGCTGATGCCACACTCCAGAGTCATAGAATCTTTAGACAGGAAAAAGACTTTAAAGCAATTTAATTCCTGCACTGCTGGTAACATTCCCTGCTTTGTCTTAGGACCGAGAGGCTTCAAACATTCACACAGGTATTGAGCAGGAATGAAGGATTGTTCTTAGTTGAGAGGACAGAGGGATCTTTGTGCCAGAGCATCCCCCAGGATTGCTCCTGCCAGGAGAGCCAGGGAGGAAGGAGCAGGAACAGGAGGGGTTATCTGAGAGGAGCTGCAGGGAGGGCAGCACTGAGCCTGTGACCGTGTTCACAGGGGTCTTATGTTGAGGGAAGAGACGAGGATCTGACTCCATGTTTCAGACGGCTTGATTTATTATTTTATTATATTTATTACATTAAAACTATACTAAAAGAATAGAAGAAAAGGTTTCATCAGAAGGCTGGCTAAGAATAGAAAGGAATGAATAACAAAAGCTTGTGGCTCAGAGAGTCTGAGCCAGCTGACTGTGATTGGCCATTAACTAGAAACAACCACATGAGACCAATTGCATTCCACAGCAGCAGATAACCATTGTTTACATTTTGTTTTTGAGGCCTCTCAGCTTCTCAGGAGGAAAAATCCTAAGGAAAGGATTATTCATGAAAAGATGTCTGTGACACTGAGCCCCAGGACCATCCCTGTTCATGGATGTGAACGCTGGAGAGCTCAGAGGAAACCACAGTTTATGCTCAACACAGTAGTGAAACATCATGAGAACAGTGCATCTAAATCATAAAATGGCACAAGAGGAGGAAAAGGAAGTGAGTTTCCAAAACAGGATTAGACTCTAAAGTGAAACTCAGAGTTGCACTGACGAGCACAGGCCAAAGCTCCTGATAAAATCAAGCTCCTGCCAAGCTCTGCTGTCCCAGAATTGCACATCTGAGGGAGAGGGACAGAATGACCCAACAGGGACCTGCCTCCTGCAGAGCCTGAGCAGGGCACCATTCATGTGTCCCCTGTCACTGTGCTTAGGGTGTCCCTGCTCTGCCCCACACAGCTCCTCAGCCCAAGAGCTGCTGCTGCTGCTGCTGCCACCTCTGAGAGCAGCCCAGTTTGGAGTATTGGTTGTGTGAACTCTTGGATGACACGCAAGAAGGCAATTTACTATCCAAAAACAAACACTGAAAATTCTGATTCTATCTCAGCCTTCCCCCCCACAATAATATCCAATAGCTCAAGGATTCCCTAAATGGAAATGCAACTAATACAAGGCTTAAAGGTCATCTCAAAGGAAAGCTGTGTGTGACAGAACATGGCCTGTCAATTCCACACACATTATTCCAGGCTGCCTCAACTGACTCCATCTAGGGCAAAGGAAAGAAAAACCCAAGGAAAATGAAGCAGCTGGTTAAAGGGAATTTAAGGAGGTTCCTAACAATTCTTTCCAATATCAGGAAAACAGGTTTAAAAACACCTCAGCTGTGGCTACTGTGCCAGCAGAACCAGAGTGCTTGGTTCTCTGGACACAGCTCTGCTCAGATCCAGACAAAAACGGTGGCAAAGGCACCCAAGACATTCCCCAGGGGCTGCTCTGGGGTCAGCCCTGGCTGTGGCACCTCTTGGGAGCACATCCAGAAAGAGTTGCATGGGAGTTACCAGCTGCAGGCACAAAGCCCTTCAGAAAACAGGAAAAGAGAAGGTTCTGCTGGTTGTTTCCAGATTTCCCTCAGTCACAGGCACCTGGAGAGGAACAGGATACAGGCACCAAGGAGGCAGAGCCTTCATGGCCACACCTCACCTGTGTCACTTGGAGTGAATGGTGCAGCCACAACACAGCCCACAGCCAGCTTTACACTGTTCCCTTGCTGAAATCACTACTTTGAGGCCAAATAATTATATCTTACATAATGTGGCCACCAGCCAAACTAACAAAGGCTTTCTGAGGGAATCAACATGCCTGAAATTAGACTTGCCTTAAGATTCTAAGTAAACTGAATGAACTGAATTAAGCCATGGCAGTCTCTGGGCTGTGTCAGACGTGTGTTGTGCCTTCAGACCCTATTCAAAAGCAAGGAACAGTGTCTTCCAGCTGCTTCTCTGCACTAGGAGCTGCAGCCACCATGTGCAGCCATAAAATGTGACTTGGAAAATGATGTACAGATGGGCCTAGAAGTTTAGCATTTACAAGTTCTCTTGATAGCCTGCATTTGCTATAGATAAAAGCAAATCACAATCTTTTCACAAATATCCTTGGCTTGAATTACTCAGAAAACTACCTTAGAGTCAACTTCAATTCAGCACAAGAGCAGTGACGAGCTGAAGCACAGACAGGCCAAAAGGAAATCAAACTACTCAGGAAAATGGAATTACATCCTGCCAGACTAACAGCTCGTCTGTGTGCAGAGAGATTGACTGTCTCAAATCTGTGCTGTTGAGTTTTTTAAAGGCAAACACCAGCTCAGGGTTTTTGGTGGTGTGCAGCTCCTGCCTGCTGATGCCTTTGCTTTGGCACAGGGTTGGAGGCAAACAACACCCAGGTCCACTCCTGCTGGTAAAGAGAGAATTAATTTGAGAATTAATAACCACATAACCACAGCCAGTGCAGGCCACAGCCATCTCAAGCAATAGCAACACGATAAAACCAGCAATTTTTAGTCCTACCTAGCCACTGGAATCTGAAAGAAAGGCTGAAAGTTTTCTAGAGCATCAACAAATTTATGTTTGGGCATGTACTTTCTGCCCCGAACAGAGCCTCAGTAAAATAAACAAACTTCCATGAAATTTATGGGTACACCAACAAAACTCACATTGGCCGGCAAGGAGATTAAAAAAGAAAAATTCCAGCAAACTCCTCAAGTCCAAACTAAACTCCAATTCAAAATATACAGAAAAAAAAAAAGGCTGAGAATTTGGAGCTTTTGAATAAAAAATAATACACATATTGATTGTTATGAAAATTTTCAGAGTAATCAATTCTTCCTTATCACTGGTTTGTCAAGGATCTTTTAAAGGTGGGTTATTGTCCCCAAATCTAAAACCCACTCTTAATCCAGGGCACTCCTAAAGAACTCTCAGGTGAACCCAGTTACCTGTTCACCTTCAGAAAGACTGTAACAAGAATATTTGAAATATTCAGTCTGGCAGGCTGGTACATGACCTCATCCTGCCCAGCCTCCCAGGGATCTGGGATTATCTGCAGTGCCAGCTCCTAAGGCTTGGAAAGACAAACCTGAGCACTCAGCCGTGGCTGTCCCCACGTCACTGCAGAGGGACACTTCACCCCTTACCCACAGGTGCATCCTCTGGGGCAAGAAGCACGGGCACTTCTGTTCAGTGAAGGTCTGAAAAAATGTCACCCCTTATTCTGACCTGAGTAAGAATCACGGCACAAAGATGTGTAAAAAGGAGATTTCAGTGCAGAGGTAAAAGTTTGAGACTGGAGAAAGTGTTAGGGCAAACAAAATGTGATCTGAGCACTCCAGAGCAACACTCCCTCCGTGGCAGCAGGGACTTTCTCAGTCTCCACCTGCCAAAATAAATTTGCTGCCATTTAAGGTCGTTAGATGTTTCTCTGATTAATCACTGCCATGGAGCCCGGAGCCGGTTCTCCTGCAGGACGTTACACAACGAGCCCGCCCTGCCAGGGAAGGGCAGCGGCAGGAGCGGAGCTTCCAAGGGTGAAAAACGCCAGTCACTTGTTTTTAAAACTTTAACAGTTTCATAGTAATAAAATGGTTATAAAAATAGTAATACAATTAGAGTAATAACAATTTGGACAATTTGACTTAGGACAATATGAGACAATAGAGACAAAGAGTTATGAACGTCCAGATACCTTTTTCTGAGCTCGAAAAAGGACACCTGTTAACAAAGGATTAACCCTTAAAAGCAACAGCCTGTTGCATATTCATACACCTCATCCATGATGCATAAATTCCATTCAAATACAGGATTCTGTCTGGTCAACTTCTTCCTCCAAATCCTAACAGCGCCTTCGAGGCAGGAAGAAGTTAATTTCTTCTGATAATGGAGCAATAAATTCTTTTTCTCTGAAAGATTCAGGTGTCCTGTGGCTGCTATCTCACTGCAAGTCCTTTCTTTAAAAGAAAGTATCCTACATAGCATCGTTTCTATTTTAACATTTTGTTATAACCTAAAACTATATTTAACACACAACTTAAGAGAATTAATACAGCATAACTTTCTAACACAACACATCTAATATTCATTTGAATATTTGCAAAAAGCCAATCATAAAATACATGCATTTTTCACACAAGGGTGGAGTGAAGCTCAATCCCTGGGCAGAGCTCCTCCCTCTCTGGGACACCACCACCCTGAGACATCAATTTTAGGAATTTAGAGATTTTAGTGGAGCTAAGATTTTAGTTAGAAATAAGCTTTATTGGAGTTAATTAAAATAAATGGGTAGGCCTTGATGAAGAGTTAGTAGTTAACTAATAATTGATTGCTTGTCAATAAAATGTTTGGTTAGCTGGGTTTATAATGAAGAATACAGAAACTGATAAATGGCTTTTAGGAACATCACACAATTGTGGCCTCCTCTGCTCTGAAACCAACTGAAGACAGGAATGGGAGTTCTACCAAGGGTTCATTTGTCATATTTGCATTGAAAAGGCAGAAAGGTCAGAACGAGGAAGACTTCATTTACTTCCTCATTTTGGGACCCCTCCCCATGAAAGGGACCACAGACCCATTTCAAGGAACAAACTATGCATGCTGAATAGCTTTTGAACTAATTACCATACCGGAGAGGGGAATGGGATGTACCAAAGTTATGAATATGCATTTGTGTTTTGGGTATTCAATACTTGTATAGATAAAAGGACTCTGTAATCACCTGTAAATTAATACTTGTGTAGATAAAGGGACTCTGTAACCACGTGTAAATTGCGGTGTGTATTTGGGAGTTATCTCACAATAAACACACACTTTCTAACTCTAAACTGTTAGAGAGTTTTTGTCTGTCACAGTTGGATATCAGTACTAGATCAATATCCATATTTTTTTAATAAATCACCGCAATCCAGGGAAGCTGCGCCACTGCCAGGCAGGTGGGACCCTGCTAGAAACACTTCCCTGTCCAAGGAATTATTCCTGTTTCGACAGAAGGAATTTAAATTGGGAGGAATGAACTCAGTTAGGTCACCCTGTTGCTGCAAGCCTGAGGGAGCACTAAAGCATTGATAACAATCTCCATTTAGGAAGCAATACCTGTAAATATTAGGAAATAACTCTGTAAATTAGGGGAGGGAAGGGGTGGGGTTAAAGCAAAAGAAGCACCGTAACCAGGACAATTTCATCCTGGGAAATGCATAGCTCACACTTTTGTTTAGATCCAAGTGTTTAACTTCACCCACAGAATCCGTAAGTAGAGACAAGTGTTTTCCATTTAACCTGTCCTTTATTTCAAAAGGAATTCCATAAACACCCATGATACATGGCAAGGCAACTGCTCCTGGCTCCTGTGTAAAAAGGACCAGAGGCTGGTGGACAAAGATGTCAGCAACAAAATGCTGGAGAATAGCAAAGAATGGGAAAGAGTGTAAAAAAAAAAAAGCAGCCACAAATCTTTTCAAGATTCCAGTTGTGTGAAATTCATCACGGCAGCATTTGACAGCTGCCACCCCAAGCCCAACTGCAGATGCTGCTCCCCATGATGAAGTTTCTACACGAAGATCTTGCTTTGGATAAGGCATGAGGAGCTCTGCCCCCCTCTGTCTCAGGAGATGTCGCTCTCAGAGGAGGTGGCAGTGCTAATTAGCTGGGGGACAGCTGTCCACCCCCGATCAGACCAGTTCTGTCTCTGGGGAATCCACACCGCACAGATTCCAGACTGGGAGCGCTTCCCCCGTTCTCTCAGGCCCCATCCCATCAGCTCCTCAGCTCCCGGGAAACGCAGCTGCCATCAGTTTACCACCCACAGCCAGCTCCGTGCTGAGGTTTTGCAAGGCGAAACTCTCACTGAAGTGGAGATAAGGCGGCACTATCTAGGAAATTACCACTCATTATCCAGCGGGACTCCCACGGGCTGCTGCCGGCAGAGATGCACAGGAACCAGCCAGGAGCACAGGACTGCCAGCAATAACAGGGTTGCCTTCTCAAAGGTGACCTTGGGCAATTTCCACTCCCAGTTACAAAACCAAGGCAGACCGGAGGGCAGGGGAGCAGCAAAACCATGAATGGAAGATTTTGATGCTCTTTGTTAGACAAATGGGGAACAAACACAAACTAAAAGCCATAGAGGCTACCAGAGAAACTTCACTGACTACTGGATACAATATTCAGTAGCCTAAAAACACACACTGAAATGGCCTGGTTTATTTTTGCTATTGGGGGATCTGGCAAACATGAGTCACCTTTGGAGGAAACCCCAAAGTGCTCCCCTACCACAGTGTGAAAAATGCATGTATTTTATGATTGGCTTTTTGCAAATATTCAAATGAATATTAGATGTGTTGTGCTAGAAAGTGAAGCTGTATTAATTCTCTTAAGTAGTGTGTTAAATATAGTTTTAGGTTATAAAAAATGTTAAAATAGAACCGATGCTATGTAGGATACTTTTTTTAAAGAAAGAACTCGCAGTGAGATAGCAGCCACAGGACACCTGAATCTTTCAGAGGAAGAGAATTTATTGCTCCATTATCAGAAGAAATGAACTTCTTCCCGCCTCGAAGGGGCTGTTAGGACTGGGAAGAAGAAGTTGACGATGACCAGACAGAATCCTGTATTTGAATGGAATTTATGCATCATGTATGAAGTGTATGAATATGCAACAGGCTGTTGCTTTTAAGGGTTAATCCTTTGTTAATGGGTGTCCTTTTTCGGGCTCATGCTGCCCAGAAAAGGTACCCGGACAGATATCCGTAACTCTTTGTCTCTGTTGTCTCAAATAGTCCTAATTCAAATTGTCCAATTTATTATTACTCTAATTGTATTACTATTTTTATAACCATTTTATTACTATGAAACTTTTAAAGTTTTAAAAACAAGTGATCGGCATTTTTCACAACTGACTACCAGATACAATATTCAGTAGCCTAAATAACACACACTGGAATGGCCTGGTTTATTTTTGCTCTAGGTGGATCTGGCAAACATGAGTCACCTTTGGAGGAAACCCCAAAGTCCTCCCCTACCACAGTCATATCTGTGCACAGAAAAGAAGGAACTAAGTTCATAACCAAAAAAAAGCCACCTTCAAGTTGCCACTGGTGTTGGCCAAATTTGCCAGAGAGTTAATTTCCAGTTGGGAAATGTTAAAGCAAATGTTGATTAAGATCATGGGATGCTTATATTTGGAAGTAGAGGAACAAAGCACCTAAAGTATCTTCACAAGTGTGATCTAACAAATGAGTTTTCGTGAGATCCCATGATATACTTAGTAAGAAAGCAAGTCAGAGCGAGACAAGATAATATCCACTTAATAGGAAGTGGTTTTTATTGCTATTTTAACCTCTCTGTGACGTAATTTAGGGCAAATCTAACAAGAGAGGCCAGTTACAGTCTGCAAATGTGAAACCCCCAAAGCAAGTGAGTGGCAAACACTGCAGAGGCATCCAGAAGCACCAGAAAGTGATTAATCCCGAGCATAATTACAGAATGGAAGAGCACAGCAAGGACTGGCACTGGGGTGAGGCTGTTGGGTCTCTGTGGCTCCCAGAGGAGCTGGCTGAGAGCTGGGCCCTGCAGCCCTCCAAGGAAAGCAAACTCTACCACAATGAACATGAACAGAGCCTGGGAGGGGAAGGGTGTGTGGAGACCTCACAGCTCCTTCCCGTGGCTGAAGGGGGGCCAGGGAAGCTGGAGGGGGACTCTGTCATGAACTGCAGCCACAGGACAAGGCAGAATGGGTATAAAGTAAAAAAGAAAAGTTCAGATTAGATATTAGGAAGAAATTTTTTATTTGAGGATAATGAGACACTGGAACAAGTTGCCCAGGGAGGTTGTGGATGCCCCAACTCTGGAAATGTTCAAGGCCAGGCTGGATGAGGCCTTGGGCAACCTGGCCTAGTGGGAGGAGTTCCTGCCCATCATGGCACTAAATGATCCCTTCCAAGCCCTAAACATTCTGTGATGAAACAGCTCAGAAAAGGTGTCCTGACCTCCTGTCAGCTCTCTAATGGGACAGGTAGGAGAAGGGAGGGGATCAGTGGGAAGTGAATGCTGAGGAAGGTCTGACCCCCAGGCCAGCAGGACCCCCAGTGTCACCTTGTGCCACCAGTTCCCACTCTGGAAGGCACTTGTGGATCTTGAAAGAGAAGCAAAAGATTCTTTTCCCAGCCAAACCAGTCCCCAGGCATTAACACCAGCACTGAAAGCACCTAAGGGCAGGGACATCCCTCCTGAAAGCCCTCAGTTCTTGTGTGACAATGCAGTTCCTGTGAAAGGCAATTCTGACACTCCCCATTCATAAAAATCCATCTGCTGCCATCACTTTCTCAGCGCTCATTCAAAATTTCCATGAGACTGAAAACTTCTCCACTTTTCCCCTCTGAGTGAGAGATGCAATTTCAAAGTCAAAATCCTTGGTGTGAAAACTTCATGGCAGGAGAATTTAATCCCAGACAACCCAAGGGGACAGTGGCAGCAGCAGCAACACTGAGAAGGGATGGAAAAGGCTGAGAAATAAATTTCACCACTTGTGGTTTCTTCCACGTGTATCATAATAACTATTGTTTTTTCTTAAAATACACCCTGTTAGAGTAAAAAGAATACAACTTATCCTCACCCTTATTATGGGGCTTTTAGCTTTCATCACTGTGAAGTTGGAAACAACCACAGAATATCTGAAAGGTTGAAACATCAAAGAGCAGAACAAAACCAGGGAATGGTCGCACTTGCCAGTGCTGCTCCCTCACACTGCTCCTCCCCTGTCCTCATGGATAAATGGATGGTTTGTAGCTGATATGGGATAGAATGTTTGTCCAAGTTGCTTTCTCCTCCAATGAAAAAAAGAAACTATTTGGCACTGAGAGCAGTGGAGGGTACAAACAGTATCAAAACCCAGGTCAAAACACAAAGAAATCTCTGTCTTCAATGATAGAAACTTTTAGTTTGCAAAATATCCATTGCTCTCTGCTACTCAGGGAATTAATCAAAGGCTCCTCTCTCCACGTGACACCCAGGGAGGACCAGATGCCACAACTGGGCAATTTTCCTAACCAGCAAATTATTTGGGATCTGGCCATTAGTGCTATCAGTTTCCACATCAAGTACCTCATTAGGATAAACAGAGGCTGCTCCTTTGTCTTAAACAAGTCCAGCCAGTACATCAATACATGAAAGGCAGGAGGTTGGGATATTTTCCCCTGAAAGCTTTCCCAGATTGGTTCTGGGGCTTACCCTGCTCATCAAGACACAAGAGAATTTGGCACTTGAGGTGAGACATCCTTTGTCACAGCACAAATGATGGGAAGGTGCTGTGGGAATTACTGCCAGCACAAGATTTATGTCACATAACCAGGGACAGGTAAAGAGGAGTCTTCAAACAAGGCAGCAAAGGTGTCTTGATTAAAAAAAACCAAAAAACCACCAAGAAATATCTGACTATGACTGCTTAAATATTTGAGCTTTCCACATCCCCTGTACAGCATAAACCTGACACTGACCAAACCAATCTTTCTGTAAGAACCTGTTCACTTATCCCTCCTGTGGTTTATTGTAGATAAATAAATGTAACCTAGCAAATGATTCCTTTCATTCGGCCAAGGTGCTACAGAATGTCTTCAAAATCTGCCAAGTTTACTGCATTTAACTTCTGTTATTATTTCCTAAGTACAAGGATAATATGGGAAAGGCAGAAGGTTAAAATGTATCAGATGGAGATATTATGTGCCAATTTTACAGTTTCCATGATTCAGCTACAAAGTTTACAATGCAACACATTTTTGTTTGTCCGCTAGAAGAAGTGATTTGTCCATCTGCACTGCATGTGTTCACTAACTTTGATAAAACAGCCTCTCAGGAAAGCAGCTGAGCAGCCAAGCACCAATCAGTTATGGACAGAGCTCCTGGAGACGACCAAGATTGACACAAGTTTTCTCCCTAAATTCAGTAGCAACACATCTGAGCTGGCCCTGAAGCCAATCACAGCCTGCGGTGTGAGAGCAGAGCCCCAAACCCACATTCCCCTCAGAGCAGCCCTGGGAACACGGAACATATTCCTGCTCCAATGGCTCATCCAGCAGGTGCCACCTTGGCTCCTCCATGAGAGCATCCAAGATCCAGAAACCCAGAGGAAAAGCAGGACAGAAACCTAAAGAATGCCTGATTGTTTATGAAAGATTTGGGATTTGAGGTTTCCTGCATAGCAGGACACGATACACGTGGTATCTTTTAGGAGATGGGTGTCCCCCATCACTCTTTCCTGGCTTTCCCACTCCTGGCAGCCAGCTGGAGCCTGGCACTGCTCCTCAGGGCACAAGCACTCAGATCCAAACCCCACAGCACCCGTGGTTCCAGCACTGCAGGTGACAGCCTGGCACCAGCTCCCCCACACTGCCTGCAGGGACAGCACCAAAAATCAATCCAGGCAGCCAAGAGATTTGGTGAAGAACAAGACTTGTTTTGACAATAAGCAGCCTCCCTTTAAGTCTCCAAAAATGTAATTCCTTAACGGAAAACATATTTTCTATCAACTGATTGGGAAAATGAAGTCAAATATTCCCAATCATTCCAAAATTGTTCAGGTTTCCTTCAGTTTCCTACCAAGCCCAGCTCTCAGGGTTTCATCCCAGGTTTAGAAGCTTTACACTTCACAGGGATTTGCTTTTCCCTGGCCTTTCCTCAGAGGGGTTTAAGTTCTGTAACCAACATGGAGTCAGAGAACCAGCTGCCAGACACTGGAGAGGTCTAGCTCAGGAATGTCTGCATCTTTGAAAGCCAGGATGCAGCATGGCCCAAAAAACAAGAACAAAGAGAAGATTTCCATTGCTTGTTTTGCTGGAGACACAGATGCTGCATTTCTCAGGAACAGAAGGGAAAGGGATGCTCCTGTTTCTATCCCAGCACTGCAGCACAGGAGCTGTTTCTGTTCTCCTCACCTGGAACAGGTCACAAACCACACAAAGCAAAGCTCCTTCCTGACTGCAACACAGGCAAACTCAAAAAAGGAAATGCTGATTATCAAGCAGCACTGTCCACAAAGTCAAACATCCAACCTCAGGCTTATTTTAGAAAGGCTCCCTGGTAATTTGCCTGTGCTTTTGAAAAGCAAGGAATATGTTTTGAATTATAAGAGGTTACAGGGACATTTTTGCGGTAAATTTGGACTTTCATTTGCAAAAAAAAACCCTTCACTGCTACAGAGATCCTTTTGGAAATAACATTTTTTTGTCATTGCTAAGCACTTTTCAACAAAGCTTAACAGCTACCGTTCCAAGGAGGTGTTTACATCCAGCTCTAAAAGAATCTGGGGGTTCTTCTGGAAGCACAAGGAAAAGCAGCACAGTCTGAGAAGCAAACAAGGGAGGACATTCTCTGCAGGGTGCAGCGGCAACAATTTTCTAAGCAAGTTCATTTGAAGACTCCAGTGCTCCAGATCTGGTCTTTTGGGATTCTTCTGGGCCCTAAAATGTATTTACAGCTCTTTGAGCCTGTTTTCATTCGCTCCCCTGGTTTTTACACCCGGGATCAAGAAGCAACAACACACAAAGAAGCCGGTATTAAGGAGCAGTGGAAGGCACCATTTCCTACCTCAGAAGTTTATAAACTCCATATCCAGTTCCTTTATAAACACTGCAGGGGAGGGGAAACCTTCAAGGAACCATAGCTGGAGTTTTCTTTGAAGGTGAAATTTACTTCATCATTCATTCTTGTAAAATAATCTGTTTAGTAATAATCTACACCCCAGTGCAGCAATCTGAATAACAGCAAAAGTTTTAGTGTAAACATCCCAGCGATGTGATGTGGAGAATGAAAGCTTCATTGTGCCCCCGATGGCCATGGTGTGAAGGCTCTCACAGCCACCGTGGTTTTTACCCCTCCAAATGCCATGGAGGAGCTCTCCCCAGAGAAAGCCGTGCTGTTCCTACAGTGGGAAAGGGGATTTTGTGTTTCAAGTTTGTTTTTCTTTGCTATTCACGGTGAGACAGCCTTTGCTGCCCTCCAGTAGCTGTTAACAGATGGGTTCTCATTCCTGCCCAGCTGTTGAGCTCCCTGGGCAGGGAAGGGCTGCAGTTCCCTTCAGCTGCCCTGCTGTTTGTCCTGGGCACCATAAACAACCCCAGGGCAATGATGAAGGCAATGATGCTGGAATGGGACACAAATATTGAAAGGGAACCTTTTCTGAAAGTTTCAGCTGGTGCCTCAAAGCATAATTCATGTAAGGAATAGCTGTGCATAACTGCTCTCCATCAGAATGGGACAGAAAACCTTCTTGTTAGGGACCCCAGAATAAATAATTTATTCCAAGGCTGTCAATACTTCCAGGGAAACATGGTTTGAGTTGGCTTGATGTGAATAAAGATGCAGAGGCAAGGGCAAAAATCCTCTGTGTCTGGAGATGGAGTCAAGCTCACCTCCCCAAACAGCACATCCAGCCCCATATTGCAGAGTCCTGCCACAAATCTCCAGTTTCCATTTCCCAGGAAGATGTAATGAGCCTTCAGGCTTCCCACGTTACATCAACCTTAAACAGGAACATACCAAGATACTCTGATCAGACAATTTTCTACCTGAACAACCTCAACAGGATAACATCGGGGCAGGCTCTGTCCAGACCCAAGAGAAAAAGAACTCCAACAGGCTGGGATCCAGCATGGAGCCAGGAAATGACTTGAGCAGATGAACACAATAATCAGTGACTGCAGCACCCCCAACCTCCTGCCATGGCACACTTTGTGTGGGCTCCAGAAATTACACATGGAAGGAGGAGGCAGTGCCTTTGCTGAAGTTATTTGGTGTTTCTTGTATGCCAAAAGGAGCTACTGCAGGAAAAGCACAGGAATGATGGTCAGAAAGTTCCCAGACAGACATGGCACAGATCAGTGCTGCTGGAGAAACTGATAAACACAGGGAGGAGATAAGCTGTGTTCTGAGGTGGAACAGGAAGGAGGCAAGGAGATAGGTGAAGGAGATAGAACTGAGAGCAAAAGCAATCTTTATAGATAACTCTGAGCAAGCTCTGTGGGAAAGGGGGTTTGTCAAGGCACAGGAGAAGGAATGAGCACAAAAATCAGTGTGAGGTGACTCTGGGCAAGACTGGGCTCTGTGCAAGGCTCAGGCTTGGGCCTGACCCACCACAGGGAAATACCAACCCTGACTTGGGATGCAAAGGCCTAGAAAGGACCAAGTCCAACAGTGCAGGTGGAACAAGGGAACTGCTGTCCAGGGGAGCTCACTCACCCCAGCCCCAGGGAATCCCAGCTGACAGCCTGGCAAGGCTGGGAAGATCAGCCCAAGATCAGACAGGACATCAACAGCCAGGGGGAAAGGCAGCAGAGGTGCTCAGCCGCACACAGAAGGTACTGAAAGGGCAGAGAAGAGTCACCCATGATGGCCAGGAGGGTATGCAGTTACAGAAATATGGAAAGTCAGCAGGAGAAAGGAAGCTCAGGTGGGACAACACTTCTTGGAGGGACAGTGGGAGTCAATGCCTGACATGCCAGAGTAGAGTAAAAAAACCCCCAAGGTTGAGAAATGACACCGTGGCAGGTGAGTGGCTGCCCAGGAACACAGCACTGGTTTAATGCCATATTTTCACCCAATGGTACATTTTTCTGGAAATAAAGCTCTAGGTCAGAGCAGCCCAACAGTCACATAGAAATTTTTCTCTGAAGTGTCGCTGGGCAAGTGACAGCATAGGACAGGTCACTGCCAACTTTTAAACCCAGAAGGGAAGGACAGCAGCAGCTCAGCAGCCAGGAAATGTGGGCTGCAAAATGCTCCAGCAGAACAGGACAGAGCTGATGAAGAAATACCTCAGCATTGCTCAAGGAGAAATTTTGAAGTGTGCACAGAAAAATGCTCAGAAACTGTTGGGGGCAGAATGGAAAATACCACCACGGAGAATTAGAGCAAGAGCAGGCTTGTGATGCCCCAGTCAGTTCTGCTGCTGAGCCTGAGGGGCTGAGCCCTGCAAGACCATCAGTGATGACAGGGTTGGGTCCTCTGGCTTATCAGTAACAAGTGTTTTATTTAACAGCTCTTTCCAAGATATCCCCCTGCTCCTACCTCAGCTGGGCCCTGACAGGAGAGTATCTGCTGTCCATCTAAACCACCACCCAAAGGAACTGCTCTGGGTGTTGCTGTCACAGACAACTCAGAGACCAGAAAAACCTCATTCCTAGCCAAAGACTGAAGTTATCTCAGGAACTGTTTAATGGCTTAGATGTGAAGAAAAATGAAGTATTTTCAAAAAAGTTAAGTCTATCTAATGCCCCTTTTTCACTCCCAAACACAGAACAGCCTCACAGCCAGGCTGTTCTTTCAGAACTTGAAAACACCACAACTGAACACTTTTACACCTGGTCTGATACAGGAACATCAGCATTGGGAGCTGAGATCTCATCACATCTCACTAAAAAAGCCCTTAAAGAAACAAATCCTCTTTACAAATCGTATTTTGTTTCAGAGAACTGGAAACCAGCATTTGCCACCAGGGGACACACAGCTCCCCTATTTCACACTTACAGGCATAACTGTGTGCAGACATCTGTCTCCTTCTCCCCCCCTCAGAATTCCTTCATTCCATAAAAAGATGTAATCATGACCCAGGGATGCAGAGAGAGATGATGTAACTCCAAACACCTCGTGAGATCTGCATCTCTACAGGAATTCAAGTAAATATCACTAAGTTCAAGTGAAGGTGTCAAAGCCTGCTCAGCCAGAAGAAATGCAAAGAGTCAAAGAAATGCAAGGGCTCAGCGAGTGTTAGATCAGTAAAGCACCTGGAGAGGCAGATTTTTGAACAGAAGTCAATGCAAAGGACTCTTGACTAAAGGAGGCCATGAGACTTGTTGGAAGTATTAGCAAATATTTGCTGTAGGAATTTAGCACATCTTGGAGTCAACTTTCAGCTGGTGAAACTCAGCAGGTGATGACAAATCACTTCAGTTAAGATGATGCAGGTTACACAAGCCACCTCAGACATGGGGTAGCCAAAAACCAGAACAGGATTTCACTTGACAGCATCCCAAACAGATGCACTGCAACTCTGAGGAGCTTCAGGACCCACAGCACTTCATCAGAATCTACAAAAGCATTGCAGAATAAGGATGAAAGCCAAAAGGCTGCTGAGGAATTCCTAAATTACCAGCTGATTTTTGTAGATATACTTTGTGTAAACAGCAGGAAAAAAGGCTTTAAAGAATGCAGAAAGAGCATTTTCTATTGAGCTAATCCCCCATAGTTCTGGTTACTTCACTGATGCTGTCAGGTTTTTGTTTCACACCTGATGCCACGTGCCAGGGATGTCCCTCCCCAAGCTGCTGCTTCCTACCCACAACTCAATGTTGTTACCTGGGCTCTGGCAAGGACCAGAGGCAGATGGAGGGAGGACCAGCAGCCTCAGAGTTTAGAAGTACAAGGCACCCTGAAAGACTGATCTCATTCATAAATCTGACCTCATAGATTATTCAACACCCAGGTGCTAAAATTATTAAACACTCCCCCACCCAGGTGCTATAAAAAGACTCCTGTAAAACTTCCCTCTGAGGAGGCTTTCATCAGGCAGGGAGGGCAGGTGTGCCCAGTGAAACCAGATAAACCCAGCACATATGGAGGGGAAACAAACCCCAGGCTGGACAGCACCTCATTCAAAGCCTGGGAATTCATGGGAATTGCAGCCAGGATTCCCAGAGCACACCTGCAGCAGCTCCAGGTGTCCATGGGCTGAAAAGTGGGATTAGATCCTCCTGCAGAGCTGGAAGCTGCCTGGATTCTCCCTTTGCTGCTCATCTGGTTGGGATTTGCTTTTTAAGTGAGATCCATGGCCTCTTCCATCTCTGAGGATCAGGCTGGCCCCAGGCCAAGCTCATAAGTCAAATTTTGATGGACTAAGGGGAATTTTCATTCCATTCATTCCAAACTGTGACACGAGACGGCTTCTGCAGGTTGAGCAACTCTGAGGAAGCCAAGAAGGGCTGATGAGACTCAACTGCTGCTGCCCTGGGCAGAGGAAGGAGTGTCCTGCAGCACCCAGAGGCAGGTGCCCCTCTCCAGGGAGAAAGAAAGCAGTGCCTCTTCCAAGCAGCTCTTTAATCCAATTCAAATATTCATAACTATTTAGAATGAGGAAATTAAAATGGCTTAAAGGCAGGAAAAGCTTGTTTATGAAGCATGAATATTTCATTAGCAAAAACACAAATGAAACCAAGCATTCACGTAATATTTCCTCTGCTGGGATTAAATACAGTTTATTACCTCATGGGAAACCAAACTTCTCCCACCACAATTTCAACCCCAAATATGAATGTTTAAGATGGTGCTGAAAAGATAAGGAAGTCAGTGTAAAAATATCAGTGTAATACAGACAGCACCCTTCAGTCCAAAGCTGCAACTGAGGTCCATCAAGGGAAGAACAGAAAGGGTGTGGTACTGAGCAAGAGCGAATGGGACCCACAGCTGGGCTAAGAATGGTTCCTGATGGATCAGAGGGACACCCATTCCTGAAGATGGGGACAAATTAAAGTATTTGTTCAACCACAGAACTTGTGCTTGCTTTTCCAGACCTGAAAAAGGAAAGGAAAACAACCCAGTGTGCAGGTCTAGGGGGGACTGAATGGCAGAGCAGGAGTTTGGCCTTTCAGAACATAAAATACTTCCCTGGAAGTGTCCTAGGGCAGGGACTTGAAGAACCTGCTCCAGTGGAAGGGACAGAGGCTGGAACCAGAAGAACTTTAGGGTCCCTTCCAACCCCAACTATTCTGTGATTTTAGGATCCTAAAGAATGGCCTGAAGTCACCACATCGAGAAAAAAAACAGGGATTTTCTGACAGATAAGGAGGTACAACCTCCACACAACCATCTCAAGAAAACCCCTTTGAGATACCCCTCTGCAGCACTTAAAGCCCAATTCCCCATCCAGTTTGCTCCGACCCTTTTCTAGGACTCCAGCCCACATCTCAGCCCTGCCTGCAAAGCAAACACTTCCCTCAGCACCAAACACTTTCAGCACATTCTCAGGAGAACCAGATTTTCAGTATAGATTCTTGATGCCAAAACTATTAATAATCATAACACATATTATCAATGTTTCAAATGGCCCTGTAATAAATACTGTCCTAGACCTGTTGCGTTAATCTGAAAATGGTGGGCTTTGTGAGATAGTCGAGAAACATTACAAAAACCATTCTGGTGTTTTAAAGTGAAAACAGGACTGTGTTTTTATGAGATGCTGCTTTAAGAGGCCAGAAGTCACCACGTGCACAGGGAGATAACTACAAGGACCATTAACCCATAGATCTTTGTACCACTCCAGGCTCAGGTGGGCTGGGATGGCCAGGAACTGAGTAGCAAGTGCAGCCTTCCACAGCTGGTTTCATGCTGGAAGTACTTAAAAGAAGAGGAAAACAACCCCAAATTCATTTTACAACCATTACACATCACCAGGTGCTCTCACTGTCTTCCTTTTGCACATCCTTGAATTCTTTAACAACAGTGACACAGATCTATTGTGTTCCAGGGGGGATTTGCACAATGCTTATGAAAAATGAGCAACTCACTAGAAATCAGTGGAGGATGAGTCAGGGAGCACCTGCTCACAGTGCAGATGTGGGAACACAAACACCAGGAGCACACAGCTCACATCAGACCACCCCAAACTCTGCTCTGTGTAACTGTCTGCTTTTCCCTGCATTTCCAGGTGGTTTCCCACTCCCAGTGGTTCAGGGGTGCTGGGTTTGCCCCAGCTGGGCCCCCACAGGATCCCATTCCTGGCACAGGGGTGGGGGGTCACACCTGACCGTCCTGGCACACACCTGAGACCCCGGGAGGAGGAGCTGCTCTGCAGTGACTCCCGAAGGAATCACCAAGGCTGCACAACAGATGATTCAAGAACTCCCTCTTGGCATTCCACAGATCCCATTTTTAATGCTCTGAGGTTTGATCTGTTTGTCAAAGCAAATGCAAGCTGGACAGAACAGTGAGTGGTCTTTGCAGTGGAAAAAAAATCACAAGAAATCACCTGATAAACCAGAATATTTCATACTTCTGAAAAATAAGCTTCCTTACAAGGAAGCAAATTAAAAAAGGTAACTTTCACTACTTTAAATTTTCACTATGGCATGAAGAAAACGAGGTGGTGCAGTTTTCCACTTCTCTTACTCAATAGTTTCATCTACACCACAAGTTCTGCAAAAGCTGAGCAGCTCTGGCCACACCAACACTCCCTTTCCACAAGCACCATCCCACTCCACCTGCCATGGAATAGCCATGGTCGTGTTAAATCAACAGCAGTGAAATAGAGAGTTTTACCAACTCCAGAGCATTCTCCCACCACTTACAGGTAACACTTGACTACAGATAAATGGGTTTATCTGCCAGTGGCAGGACCTGAGAGTTGCTAGACACAAAAAGATTCCCTGTTTTAAGGAGTGCTTCAATTAATCTGATGTCCTGGGATTGGAATTGTCAATTACTCCTGCAGCAGTGCAGTGATGAGCAGGCACTCACTGCAGGGATGATGGGCAATTGCTGACACTCAAATACAGCTATTTTAATAATTCTGATTTATGAGAGTTTCAGAAACAATTGTCTGTTACAAATTTGGAGGTTAATAGAAAGAAACAAAGCTACTGAGTTCACACAGACCATTCCCATAGTTCTGCTTTTCTTTTCAAAAAATTATTCTGATGACTAAGAATCACAACCAGACACTGGGATGCAGCACACTCAGGACTAAGGAATTCAAGGACAGGATGACTTTTATTTACAATAAAGTGTAACACGCAGTGACTGCTGGGTGTCCCAAGAAACATTCATTAAGTAGCTGTAAGACACAGCCACAAAAAGGTACTGACACAGTGATATCCCTGCTGAATCACCACTCAAACCTACAAATAACTGGGCATGAGCACTGGGGCTGGGAAATGAGGGAGTAAATTCACACTGCATCCACCCACCTACCCAGGCACACTCATCCAGCCCATGTCAACAGCCCTGAATTCAAATACTACACAAATGAAAAGTGCAGCTTCACCATTCCTCTTTTTCCCACTAGAGACATCCTTGGGGAAATATCCTTGCATGCACTGAAACTGGTATGATTTCAATTCCACCCACATCTGGGCTCACTTGGGAACTAAATCCAGCACAGCCCGTCTTGGGTCAGCCAGTGACCCTGAACAAAAATAGCTCTGGCAGAAAGCAAGCTGGATTTATGGAATAGGGTGGAGCCCATCCAAGTGTAAACTGCAGTGACAGAGGAGCAGCAACTCCTTCCCTCTGCTCAGCACAAAGGGGACTGTGCCATCACCACAGTGACACAACCAACCCTTGAGCAGGTCCTGAGCTGGGTCTCACACAGCTTCCTACGTGTCAGCAGCAAGAATCAACCACCCTCTTGTTGGGGAAGATGAAACAGGAAAGCCTTATAAATATGATTGCCTGGCAAAAGATTTTGAGAATATAGAAACTATAAGTGAGATTGAAATGAAAGCAAGCTTTGAGATCCCTCAGTTACTGAACACCTGGAAAACAATGGCATGGCCAGCTGAAGGTGATCCCCTTTTGATGGAACAACACCCTCTGCTTGCAGACAGCTCCAAGGGTCAGAGCAGACCCTACAGCTTGGCAGAAGGGGCCCAAAGAGGAGTTTATAGGGTTTGAAATGTAACACAGTATGGTAATGCAATGATTCTTATAGGCTGTATGGAAATGCTATAGGATTTGTATCTTGTACTGGATTGGTTAGTGAGAATCAGAATATTCAACACAGAAGAAGATTTATTGTATTGTAACTGGAACCTCGCTCTCTTATCTTTTTTACTCTCTTACCCTTTTACGCTCTTATGCTTTTGCTCTCTGACCCCTGTTACTCTCTCACCCTCTCATTCTCTCTCCCCCTCTCTTCTCCCAGCCCTGCTCTGAGCTGTGCCTGGCAGCTCCCAGCAGGGCCCTGCACCCAGGCCCTTTGCAATAAACCCCAGGTTCCTGACCTGGCTGCAGAGATCTCTCATCTCCATCTGTCCTGGCCATGCTACCCCGTGATGCTCCTAGACCCTCTCCAGAGCAGGAAAACGTGAGCAGCAGGTGTTGCCCGAGTGCTGTAATTTTGTCTAATTTTGCCTAACCCAGCAGCAGGGCTGGGGCAGCAGCCCAGGGGCCACCACACAGCGCCCAACGCCCCCCAGAGCTCACAGCTTCCCTGCAGGGCCACACTTCTGGGAAATCCACACCAGCTTTCCCAAATGCCCCAGTGCAGACAGCCCTGGAGGCAGGGGATGACAGCACCAAGGGTAGAAATATTAACAGAATCAATCAGCTTTTGACAAAAGCTTGTTCTGCCCACAGCACAGACAGCAGGTGACAGTGAAGATCAGGCAGAGCTCACGGCCAGGTGAGCAAAACTCAAGTCTGAGCTGTTGTCAGAGGATGAGCCTGGGTTTGGGCAGGTTTGACCAAAGCCTCCAAGGCACATCACACCCAGCAGGGGTGTCCTGGAAACACCCTCGGGCACTATCAGCAACAGCTCAGAGAAAAAAATACACAAAGTTGCACATTTATCGTAAGGATCCAGGACTGCTGGCTTGTTCTTCTCATCCCTTCATACACAATTAGCAAAGTCTGTCCCTGCAAGGCACCTCTCAATGGATTCCTAAAGGCAACCAACATGCCACGTTGGTTTTTAAGTTATAAATCCATTTCCAAGACTTCATTTAGGTTTCTAGTACACATTAACCAAAGAGTAAAACCCCAAGAACAAACCATGACACACACATTTCCTGCTAATTACAAAGATATCGTGTGCAAAACAATTCCTAATACCATTACAATGTCATGGAGCATACAAATGAGAAACAAATAGAAACTTTTAGACACACTGCAAAATTAATTTAAATCTGAAATCACGTTCAAAGCTCAACCGTTCTCATTATGATTTTCTTAGATTCAAACAGAAACGCCCTCTCTGCCCAAACAGAAATCCAAAATATAAAAGGAAAAAAGCATAAGGTATGTTGGTTGTGATTACACCCCACAGGATCTGAGCCCTCACCCTGCAGCATCTCAGGGCACAGGGACAGCTGTGTAGCACAGAAATTCCCAAACACTCAGTGGCTGAAGCAGCCAGATCTCAAAATCTCCACATTTCATCCAGAGGAGGCAACAATTGTGTGATTGATAAAGTTTAATATTCTCCTTCCACAACAGTTGGAAGCCTGCTGAGGGAGCTTAGCCCACCTCCCATCTATTGCCACAGCCACTCTCAGGTGCATCCAACAGCACCAAGGACCCAACAAGTGACTGACTCCAATAGACACCAGAACACAGGCGGCAGCACAGGAACAGGCAGAAAACCAGAGAACAGGACAGGGACACAGCCAGCAAGTCACATCTTTATCCCAAAGACTTCTCTTTGGCAATTATCAAATCCTTGCACAAGCAGGGGCGTAAGAGTTTATCAGGAGGAGCTCCCATGAATGTTTTATAACGGAAAGTGAAAATCAGCCACAGACTTAGGGTCCCCTGGCTGTCCTCTATCAGTGCTGCCCAGGATTTAGTTGTGCTTGAGAGGGAACAGGCAGGAAAACGTGGATCTTTCCCATCCACAAGGGAAATAAAACCATAAAGATCACAAAATGTTAGCACAGCGATCTACACCAGCGAGCGGCTGCAATGCCCCCATGGGATGGAGCAACCTTGGACTTGGTGACTTTTGTTGCTCTTTTTCTTTCTCTCCAAAGCAACCTTGGAGCATAGGGGAGAAACCCAGCAGAGGGGAGTGGGACAGGGTGCAGAGCAGCTGGAGCTGCCCCTGGATCCCTGGCAGTGCCCAAGGCCAGGCTGGACAGGGCTTGGAGCCACCTGGGACAGTGGGAGGTGTCCCTGCCATGGCAGGGGTGGCACTGGGTGGGTTTAAGGTCCCTTCCCAACCCAACCCGCCCTGTGTTTCTGTGATACAGAGGAAGATCAACAAGACTGTTTAAATGTAAAGTCCTTAAGGTCCCTTGGCTCCTAAACCATTCCATGGTCCCATGAGGGAGGTGGGCACTGAGGCAGGTGATTCCGGAGGGAGAATTTCCAGAGGGGGGACTGAGAGCCCCCGCAGCCCCCAGGGCTTGGTGCACCCTGAGCACCCTCACCTTTACCCGGCTCTTTAATTCCATAGGAAAATCCACACTTTCGGGCGGGTTTGCTCAGTCAGGGAGGGGCAGCAGGCGGAGGAGGCTCAGGGAAGGTTTCGGTTCCCTCGCCCCCCTCACACTCCATCCCAAGCGGGCCGTGTGTGAGGGGCAGACCCGCCGAGCCCCGGGGCGGAGGGGCCGCGCCGCCCGCCCCTCACTCACCGCAGCCGGAGGTTCGCCATGAACTCGGGCATGGTGACGGCGTCCATCAGCACGAAGTCGGCTTTGCCGAACTCCAAACTCTCCTGCTCTGCCATGGCGGCCACTGGGACGGCCGGGAGCGGGACGGGGGCCGAGCTGGGAGCGGGACGGGGACGGGACCGGGCTGGGATCGCTCCCGCCGCTGCCCGGCCAGGGTGTGGGGGTGTCACCTGCGGCGGGGCGGGGCCGCGGCCGTGAGGCGGCTCCGCGCGGCGCCTCCTGGCGGCCACAGCGGGAACGGCGCGGCCGGGGCGGGGCGGGGCGGGAGCGCCCCCTGGCGGCCGGAGCTGCGCGCTGCAGCGGGATCGGGGCACGGCTGGGACCGGGGGCACCGGGAATACCGGGACCACCGAGATCATCGGGAACGGCCACCGGGATCACCGGGAACGGGCACCGGGACCACCGGGACATCGAAACCGGCATCCACGGGAACGGGCACCAGGAGCCCCTGGACAGCAGAACCAGGATCCCCGGGATCACCAGGAACGGGCACTGGGAGCCCCGGGATGGGCCATGTGTGCCCTGGGGCAGGGGCTGCGCTGCCCGGGGTGCCCTGCGCCCAGAGGAGCCCCCAGCACACACCAATTGGGTTCTTTCTACCCCCGGCCAGGGCAGAAGGCGGATCCTGCACCCAGGTAACCCCACCCCAAGGCCCCACCCTGCAGGGTCAGGATCTGCTCCCCCAGACCCTGCTCACTCTGGTACTGGGTGAAACCCTGGAACCCCCTCAAATTATTGCAGAATAAAGCACACAAAAAGTCCCCCCAAATCCAGCACTGAAGGCTGATTACATTAATGATACTAATCAAGGTAATGGGGCTGGGGGGGATCTGGGACAAAACACAGCCTCACCTAAAAGAATCTTGGGCAAGAATGGCTGGTTTGAGTGTAGGAAACAGGGTGCAGGTGCACGGCCATCCCTGTCCTTGTCTCCATCCCTGCCCCCATCCCCAGCCCAGAGCTGCTGGGCCCCCTCCCCTCCCAGCTGCAGGCAATGATCCCCCCTGGTTAAAGGCAGCACATCCCAGCTCCCTCTCTGCTCCTGGGGCAGGACGGGGCTGGAGGAGTTCTCAAAGGTGAGCTGGGAAGAAAAAAAAAAAAAAAAAAAAAAAAAAATCTCCTAAAATGCTTTATTTGGGCTTTGCTTTTCTGGTGTGCTTAGCTTTGCAGAGGGGGGGGGCTTCTGACCTTATTTGTGCAATGTGCTGAACGGCTTTGGTGTTATTGTAAATGCCTAATTTGCCTGGTGCTAATTAGTGCCCTGGCAAGGACAGGGTGGGGGCAGCAGCGTGTGCAGCCCCTGCCTGGCTCTCTCAGCAGGGGTTTTGCAGCCGCGGGAGGTGTGTGTGACCCCAGAAGCGAGCAATGGAGCCAGCACCCCCTGCCCTCCGTGGCCCTTTGGCTCCCGGTGCCCCCCCTGAGCCCCCGAGGGCAGCGGAGGGCTGTGCCTGGCAGAGCCTGCGCTGCCTCCGCCGCCACAGGCAGAAGAAGAAAGTGGCTTATTCAGCCCACATCTGCAAGCTCCTGAACCAGGTGAGTCCCCACTGGGCTGGGGCGCCAGCTCATCCCTGTGTCCCAGGCTGGATGGTGTCACCATCCCTAGTGCGGGGGGAATGTTTGATATTTATGGTATCGCCATCCCTGGAGGGGTTTAAAAGATGTGTGGATGAGGTGGGTTAATGGTGGCCTTGGTAGTGCTGGGGCAATATTTGGATTTGATCTTTAAGGGTTTTCCCAGCCTGAATGATTCCATGCTCCCAAGCTGGGGCAGGGCTGTGCCTGCTGTGCTGATGCTGTTGGTGGCTCTCTCTCCCCACAGACGCATTCCACGGGGGATTCCTGCCTGGTGGCCTCCCTGCTGGCCTGGCTGGGCAGTCCCCAGCTGCTCGGGGAGGTGGCCCTGGAGGCCTCCAGGCTGTCCCGCTATGGCAGGAGGAGCCACCTTGGCCGCCGTGAGGTGCTGCTGGCCACCAAGCTGGTGCTGCTGCGTGAGCTCTACAAGCCCCCCCCAGGATCCTGAGCCATGATCTGAGGCAGGATGGGACAGTCTTTGTAGTATTTTAATGTGCTTTTGGAAAATAAAGTGGTTTTTTGGCATTGTTCAATGGAGTCTCCTCCCTGGGCTGGCACTGAGAGCAGCAGGGGTTGGGCTGGGCAGCTGTGTGCCCCAGGACAGGGTGGTCACGCACCTGCCTCAAAATCACTCACAGCCTCCTGGCTCTGCCCTAGGGAGGCTGTTGGGAGCTGGGTGCATCTTTGCACCCTCTTTGGCCAAGAACAGCAGAAGAAGGAAAGGTGGATGTAATTCCAAGCCCTGGGGGAATGCCAGTCTCAGAGGTATTCCTGCTGATCCTGTGCCAGCACCTGGCACTGAATGACCTCTGACCGTGTTCACAGGGGTCTGAGGATGAGGGAACAGATGAGGACCTGACTCTGTGTTTCAGAAGACTTGATTTATTATTTTATGGTATATATTATATTAAAACTATACTAAAAGAATAGAAGAAAGGATTTCATCAGAAGGCTGGCTAAGAATAGAAAAAGAAGGAATTCATAACAAAGGTTTGTGGCTCAGACAGAGCCTGAGCCAGCTGACTGTGATTGGCCATTAATTAGAAACAACCCCATGAGACCAATGACAGATGCACCTGTTGCATTCCACAGCAGCAGATAACCATTGTTTGCATTTTGTTCTTGAAGCTTTTCAGGAGAAAAATCCTAAGGAAAGGATTTTCCAGAAAAGATGTCTGTGACATAAACCCATTTATTTCCAGGCTCTCCATGGAGCCCCTGCACATCCCAGTCCTGGGGATGTCTCTGGGCTCTCCAGCTTCTTGCCTTCAGCTCCAAATCCTGCCACAGGCAGGGTTTGTGGCACTGCCCAGCCACCTGCCTTCCCAGAGAGGATTCTCAGTGCCAGTGAAGTGCCAACAGCTCCTGGCAGCACTGGGACACCCTCCCTTGGGACAGTTTTCCAGCTGCTGAGTGTTCCCTCCCAGGCTGGGAGAGGGATGGATCCTTCCACAGGAATTGGGCCTTGTAACCCTGGCATGAGGTAGAGGCTCCTCCAGAGGGAGGTGGTGACAGCTCTGCCCACCCTGCAGGCTGCCTCCCTTGGTGGGCACCACTGAGCCTTGGGGGGCTTGCTGGACTTTGTGGTGGCACAGGGACACTCCAGTGCCACCCACACAGGTACTGGGGTCACTGGTGGGGAGCAGCTCCTGCTGCAGCTGTTGGTAGCTCTGGCTGTGTCCCCAGCTGCTCCTGTTTGCTCTCTGCACTCTCCTGGGTGCACCAAGACCCGTGCAGTGCTTGGACTGTCACAGACATCTTTTATGAAAAATCATTTCCTTAGGATTTTTCCTCCCGAGAAGCTGAGAGGCCTCAGGAACAAAATGTAACCAATGGTTATCTGCTGCTGTGGAATGCAACAGGTGCATCTGGGATTGGTCTCATGTGGTTGTTTCTAATTAATGGCCAATCACAGTCAGCTGGCTTGGACTCTGTCTGAGACACAAACCTTTGTTATCATTCCTTCTTTTTCTATTCTTAGCCAGCCTTCTGATGAAATCCTTTCTTCTATTCTTTTAGTATAGTTTTAATATGAAATATATCATAAAATAATAAATCAGCCTTCTGAAACATGGAGTCAGATCCTTGTCTCTTCCCTTATCCACAGACCCCTGTGAACAGAGTCACACTTGGACTGTCACCAGTTTGGCTGTTTCCCTGGTAAATACCAGGATAACAGCTGCCCTCAAAGAGCAAGAACTGAGGGTTGAGTTTTGATGTCCCTGCTGCCCCATTGTCACAGCCCTTGCTGAGGAGCTTCAGCTCAGTCCCTGTTCTGGCAGCCCTGACTCTTTAGGTTAATTAGGATTGGCTCAAATCTATAGATTTGAGACCAAATCCTATAGGAAAGTCCAAGCCTTTGTAGAAATAAGAGCTGCAGCTGAACCTGAGGACACACCCAGGCTCCTGCCAAGCCTGTTTTTACCTCCAGCATTCCTGGCCGGGGTCTGTTCAACCTGCCCCAAAAGCTCAGGGAGGGGAAGGGGAGGGTTCCACACCCTCTGATCCATCTGGTTGGGAGCTTCATCATCCTGTTGGTGTTTTCTCTTGTGCTACAGCAAGGAAAAACCAAGAAGAGCATTCATTCAGTGCTTCTTGTCCCTGCAGGCAGCCTGGAGCTGTTGCCCTCTTCCTTCTCTCTTTATTTCTGTATTTGGAGCCCCAGCTGCTGCTGGGAGGGTGGCATGTGGAGCTGCTCTGGCTTCTCAACCCCTGCAGTCACTGTGTGTGGGATCACTGCCTGGAAGGGAAACTGAGCCTGGAGCCATCACCAGCTCCCAGGGGAAGCAGTTGGAGCAGAGGAGATGCTGGGAGAGAGCACCAGGGCAGGAGATTTGGGGTTATCAATGGACCTTTTCCTACCCAAAACCTTGTAGCTCAACTGGGCTCTGGAGAGGCAATACATTGGCTGGCACAGGGTGCCCAGAGCAGCTGGGGCTGCCCCAGCCCTGGCAGTGTCCAAGGCCAGGTGGGACGGGGCTTGGAGCCCCCTGGGATAGTGGAAGGTGTCCCTGCCATGGCAGGGGTGGCACTGGGTGGGCTTGAAGGCCCTTCCACCCCAAATCCTGCTGGGGTTCTGTGGTGTCTCAGTGCATCTCTGTTTCATCTTACTTCACCTCACCACTGACTCACTGTACCCTCAGCTCCCTGGAATCTGTTCTTCAGGTTCTTTATTTGGTCTTTCCTTTCCCGTTTATCTGGTCTTTCCTTCCCCACACTACCCCCGCCTCTCCCCTTTATTTTGTCTTGATAGTCCTACTGATTTTGGAATTGAGAGTTCTTGTGTGAGACACATCCTGTTCCCAGGGCAGTGGGGAGTCCCCATCCTTGGGAGGATTTAAAAGCTCTGTGGATGTGGCACTTGGGGACATTGGTCAGTGGTGGCCTTGGCAGTGCCATGGAGAAGAGTTGGAGCTGATGATCTCAGAGGGCTTTTGCAATCTAAATGTTACTAAATGGGGATCTGAAGCACAAGATGAATCAAGTGACCTCTCAAAAGATTTTCTGGAGTCCCATTTGGGGGAAGAGGGAAATCTGCTGCCACAGAGTCAGTGAAGCACAAATTCCTTATGAGTGGGCAGCCCCTGGCACACCCAGGGACAGGCAGGGGTCCCTGTGCCAAATCCCCACAAAATCTGTATTTATTGTTTCTTTAGCACTTGCCCTTTCTGTTTACCATTTCAGCTTCCTCCTCCAGCCTATGGGAAACACCTGGATGCAAATCCTGGGTTAAAAACCTGAAAGTGATGATTTTTTCTCAAAGGGGAAGTGCCTGTTGAGGTGCACACACCATGTGGATACCCTTCAAAAAACTGCTTTCATCTGTCACCCCAAAATGCAGCTTTGGCAGAAGCAGCAGGATGAACCCACAAGCGGGGCCTGAAAGGGCTTTTCAGGCTTAATTTGTGTTGTTGTTGTTAATTTCTTCTATTATCTTTTTTAGCTCTGTTAGTAGTAGTAGAAGGCAGAAGCCCAGACAGGCTGAGGAAGTGGAAGGGTTAAAGACAAACAGGTGCTTTTATCAGTCTGTGGATCCAGAATCAACCAACAAAGACTTCTGTTCTTTGGGAGCCGTGGAGGAGGAGCAGGGCTCTCACAGCTTGCTGTCCTCAAGGGTGGACTTGTGCCTGCGCTCAGGATGGTGTCGGCCTTTCCAAAACTCAGATCCGAACCCAAACCAAGCCTTCCTCTGCAGGACACAGCTGTGGGATGTACAGCTCTGGCTGGAGACTTTGCAGTACACGATCCTAAAAGCTTTTGGAAAACAAGGAGTGGAGCTGCTTTGTGCAAAATGGAGGAAAAGCCCATTAAAAGTAAAAGCTGCTGCTTCTTGTCCCAGGGGTGAGGAGGGATGAGCAACTGTCCTCTCTCTGGGGTGCTGCCAGTGATGCACTGAAAATGGGCTCTGGAGAAGGTCCAGGGCGTCAGCCAGGTGTCCAAATCCTCAGAGGATTTGCTGGTAGGTTCTGGACTGAGTTTTAGCTGATCCCAAAAAACAAGGGGCAGGCTGGGGCTGGAACCCAGAGCAGGTTAGTGTGGGAGGTGTGTGCTGGCCAAGTGCCAGCTCCAGGTGTGGCACAGAGCCAAGGCACGGCCAAAAGGCCACTGAGGGCAGCAAAGGGTGTGACTGTGTTCACAGGGGTGTGAGGACGAGGGAAGAGATGAGGGGATCTGACTCCATGTTTCAGAAGACTGATTTATTATTTTATGATATATATTATATTAAAACTATACTAAAAGAATAGAAGAAAGGATTTAATCAGAAGGCCGGCTAAGCTAAGAATAGAATCAGAAAGAATGATAACAAAGGTTTGTGGCTTGGGCTCTGTGTCCAAGCCAGCTGACTGTGATTGGCCATTAATTAGAAACAACCACATGAGACCAATCCCAGATGCACCTGTTGCATTCCACAGCAGCAGATAACCATTGTTCACATTTTGTTCCTGAGGCCTCTCAGCTTCTCAGGAGGAAAAATCCTAGGGAAAGGATTTTTCATAAAAGATGTCTGTGACAATGAATTTTGCTTTTGGTAATTTCTATTCATTTTTTCATTTCATTTTTTCTTATTCAGCTTCCTCTGGCATTTTTTTTTCTATTTCATGAGGCAGGGCCTCTTCCTCCTTTCCACAATTCCCCTGCTGGTAAATGGCTCCATGGGCTGCCCCATCAGTAACCGTTTGTGAGGGGGTAACTGTGCCCTTTCCTCTTCTCCATTTTTTTCAAAAAGGGAAGTAATAAAGAAAATTAGACAACACATCAAAATTTCCAGCCCAACACACACAACACACACACACACACACACACACACACACACATTGCTGTTATGGTCTCGAGCCAAGGAGGAGGATGTCAAACTGTAAACAAACTGAATATTCACTTCTGTAATTAAAGTGGATGTGGTGTTTTCTTTCATGGAGTTTTCCAGGAAGTTTTATGAAGACCAAGACTGCAATGTGGCTGTTGCACAAATACATGAACATTTATAGTGGGAAAACATTAACATCCCCTCTAGGGTCAGTGTGTGCAGAGCCAGCCACCCTGTGAAAGAACCCAGATGAAGCAGAGTCCTCAAGGCCTTTGCTTCTCATAAGGGGAAATCTTTCCCAAAGCTGTTCCTGAGAATCCTCTTGAGGATGTTTGTGTTCCTGGGAGAGGAGGGTGGAGGAGCCTGAGGCAGCATGAGGGGTTGTGGGGCTGCCCTGTCCTTCAGCAGCATCCAACAGCTCAGTTTCCTCTCCGGGAAGGAATTGCCCCACAGCAAAACTTCACTCTGAGCCACTTCTATTTACATCCAGATCTGTGATTCCCCAGGCTGAAGAGGGCTGGGAATCCAGCCAAAACCACCAGACACAGTTGAACAGAAGGGAAACATCTTGAGATGTTCACCAGGTCTGACTGCAGCTGATTCTGCAGCTTCCTGGATAAAAACCCATCCCTGCTCTCCTGGAGATGTGGCACTGAGCCATGGCCAGCCCAAACCAGCATCAAACAGGCTGCTCAGGAGAAAAGGGCTCCAGGCAGACCTTAAAACTCCTTCCAGTGCCTAAGGGAGCTCCAAGAAAACTGGAGAGGGACTTTGGACAAGGGCCGGAGGAACAGGACCAGGGCTTCCCACTGCCAGGTGGGATATTGAGATAAATTCCTCCCTGGGAGGGTGGGCAGGCCCTGGCACAGAGTGCCCAGAGCAGCTGGGGCTGCCCCTGGATCCCTGGCAGTGCCCAATGCCAGGCTGGACAGGGCTGGGAGCAGCCTGGGATAGTGGAAGGTGTCCCTGCATTGGATCATCTTCCAGGCCCCTTCCAACCCACACCATTCTGGGATTCTATGACAAGGGATGAAGCCCAGGCTGACCACTGAATCTCAGGCTCCTGTACTCTGGTTTCACAGCACAGTGTTGAGAAGTTGTTACCCCAGTGCATAACACCCATTAAAACTCCTTAAAGAAACAAAAGGGAAGTTTTTATAGTGTGAAGATCTTTGACAACACTCACCCAGCTCCTCGGTCCCTCCTCACTGTCCCCAGCATGGTTCTTCATCCTCCTCCACCTGCTGTGGGCCTGAGGCAGCCCAGCAGAGCTGCTCCTGCATCCAGGCAGCTGGAAAGTCACAGGATGGGAGCAAACCCCTTCTCCAAACATCCACTTTTGGAGAGCAGGATCCAGTTCCAGGCTGTGGGCAGATTTCACCTGCCTGGAGCCACGAGACTGTTGGGAACAGCAGACCAAGCAGAGCTGGAGGAGTGCCTGGAGCAATTGCTGCTCTCCCTGATCCAGTGCAGCTTAAACCCCTCATGATGGATGTTTGTTTAATTTGTGCTCTTCCCTCCTAAAACTGCTGCTGATGGAACCCCAGCACAGCAGTTCTGTCCTGGCCCAGGGCTGTGTTTACACTCAGCCAGTCCCCAAAGTCTGATTAAAGCTCTCACTCTGTGATTCCTCATCCTCTCCAGGCAGACACAGAGCAGTTTATTCCCTTCTTTTCCATGGCAGCCTTGTGTTTATTGGAGGGTTATCCCAGCAGGGCAGGAAGTGCAGCTGCAAAGGGGAGGCTGGAGGTCAGCTCATCCCCAGCTGTCCCTGCTCTGCTCCTGTGCTACAAACAACCCAATTCTTTCACTCTTCCCTCAGAGATCACATTTTCTAGTTTTCCTTTAATCCTCACTGCTCCAAAACAAGGGAGGTTTTTCAGGATGTGTTGTAAGAAAGAAGGACAAGTTCCCATCCCAGTCCTTGGAGGTGGGATCTGCTGAGGAATTCCAAACTCACCTGGCATTGTGTGAGGGTTGCAAAGGCAGCAAAGCAGTTCTGGAAGGACCAACCACCTTTGCCCAAGCTTCAGAAACCAAGAGTATTGCATCATATAAATATCCAGCTCCTTCAGAATTCCTCATCCCTACCGATGTGACCTAAAGGATCCTGAACTTGGTGATTTTCAGGAGATAGGTGATTTATTGGGTCTTCCTTGTCCATCAGCTCTCTTGCTTCTGCAGATGCCCCAAGCAATAGCACAGAGCACCTTCACCTGCAGGAACCCATTTCCTACCCTCCCCTGGGCCAAGGGAGGAGGTGCCAGACCACACCATGGCCCCTGGACATGGTGCTGCTTATCCTGACCATAAAAAATATGTTCCTAATTTACCTATCAGAAAAAGGTCTTTGAAGAATAATTACTGTCCTCTTGTATTGCTTTCCCCCCCAGAAGTTATTCTACTCCTATTCTATTCTATTCTATTCTATTCTATTCTATTCTATTCTATGCTATGCTATGCTATGCTATGCTATGCTATGCTATGCTATTCTATTCTATTCTATTCTATTCTATTCTATTCTATTCTATTCTATTCTATTCCATTCCATTCCATTCCATTCCATTCCATTCCAATTTTACTCTTCTCTATTTCTCTTCTATTTTATTCTGTTCTATCCCATGCCACCCCAGGATGGCCAGCTGCAGTGATGTGCCATTCCAAGTGGGAATGCTAATTTGAGGGGCAGGTTTCCAGCTATCTAAGATGCAGTGAAATGCTTGGAAGATCCCTCACAGACACCTGGGCTCCCAATGCCAAAAGAATGTCAAAAATCTACATAGGCATTTTCTTTATCTCAAAATCTTCAAAATCCCTGGATCTAACACAAACTGGCACCCTGTGCTGTATCAGCAGAGCTCAGTGTGACAACCATCCATTCATCATCTAACACTGTGTTATCTGAGCAAAAGGACTCCTGAGGGCCTGAACTTTCCCAATCAGTCATTAAAAAATGTTAAAAAGCTTCTTCCCAACCAGCTCTGTGCAGCAGCCAGAGCCTGGGGCTCTCCTGGCTGTGTGAGAACAGTCCCAGACAGGAGCTGAACATGGCCAAGTGCACCAGAGACTGTGAGCAACAACCTTCAGTTCCTCTGTGCTCCAGTTCCTGGGAAAACTGTCAATGGCTGTGCAGAAGGGCCAAAAAAACCCCAAAAAACAAAATCAAGGGTGGTGAGGCCCTGGCACTGAGTGCCCAGAGCAGCTGTGGCTGCCCCTGGATCCTGCAAGTGTCCAAGGCCAGGCTGGACAGGGATTTGCCTGATCTGGTCTAGTGGAAGCTGTCCCTGTCCATGGCAGGGGTGGAACTGGTGATCCTTAAGGTCTCTTCCTGCTCAGACCATTTTGGGATTCTGTGGCCGTAGCTCAGCAGAAATTCTAGAGAAACAGAACAGCCAAGGAGAGGACCTGGATGTCCACTTGAGTGGTTTCCAACCAGCTTGGCAGGGAAGAATTTTGTCCTGGACCCTGGAGTCCAGGACTTGCCTGACTTTACTTCTGGCTACCAGAATTCATGAAAAGCAAATATTTGATGTGCCCAGGCAGAGAAGAGTTTTGTGGATTTAGAGTGATCAGGGGCAGTTGTTTGAGAGGGACTTGGGCTCAGCCTCCCAGGTCTCTGTGTGCACGAGGCAGCCAGAGCTTGCTGAAATAAGGTAAAGCAAGGACAGCGTGGCACAGAAAAGACACGAGGGCAGGGAATCTGAGCTAGAAGAACCCAGGGGCCAGAGGAAAATAAAAGAGGTTGAACTGCACGGAGCTGCTGCCAGATCATTTCCTCGGGCCCCTCTGGATGGCAGCACAACCCTCTGCTCCATCCACAGCTCACCCCAGTTCGTGTCGGTGGCAAAGGCTCTGTCCCACCTTCAGGTCATTAACGAAGAGAAATTCCCAGCAGGAAGCACAGAGGGAAGAGCAGCAGGCAAATGTTTAAGGTGGAAGGAGTCAAGAAGCAGGTACTGACTTGCTGGGCTCCAAACAAAGCCAGACCCAAGTGTTTGGTGGGTGACCATGGCTCAGCCAGCAGCTCCTGTGACTCCCAGGGGTGTTTGGGGTTACAGCTGAGCTGTGATGGCAGGACAGACAGGATGGGCAGCAGACACTGCAGTGCCCTGCCACCACTGACTTCTTCTGGTGTCCCCATCCCTGCTCACTGCCCTGGTCCTGCAGGCTTGCTCTGATCAGCTCAAGGCCACCCAAACAGCTCAGGAAGTCATTAACTCCCAATACAAACACACAGGAAGTTTCTCCTCAGGTTATTTCCTCCTCCTGCCCCCTTTCTCCTGGTGCCATCAGGCAGAAAAAGCTCAGACTCCTCCACTGCTCCACAGCATTCTGGTCTCCCCTCCCTACATTCTTCCATGCTCAGGGAGCCCAGGGAGCATCCTGCATGGCTGGTGGCCTTCATCTTCACTAAAAGAGTCAGGAGAGGCTTGTGTAGCCCCTTCCTTGGCACCAGCTTGCTCTGACACCCCTCATGCCTGCAGGGATAGAAATCATGGATAGTGGGACCTTCTGAGGGGATGAGCTGCTGGATGTGTCCTGGTCTGACCCAGGTCCTTGGCTTGGCCACCCCACCCTGCACCCGGGCAGGGCTGGGTTCATGCTGTGCCCCCTGGCTAAGGATGGCACAGGATGGAGCTGCTCCATCAGGGAATGGGGCTGGGGTCCTGCCCTGGGATCTCCCCAGTGAAGGGGCTGCAGCCCAGGGCAGGATGGGGATGCCTGGGGCTGTGTTTGGATCCATGCTAGGAGGCAGCCAGAGGCTGTACATGAGACCAGTGCCACCACTGTCACTTTGGGAGCTGGATGTGAATGAAAAAAGTGTTGGAGAGTATAATAATAGTGGGAGAACTTCTCTGGGTAAACCCGACTATTATCATATGTATGCCCAGCTAGCTCAGTATATCGAGTCTTTAGCAGAGACCCAATAGCTGAGTTAAGCGAGGCCAAAGCCGCCGAGCTCCTTCCTAGCAAGCCAGTGATATTCAGCTTATAGTGATTGTCAGCTCTTTCATGAGTTCAGCTCAGCTGCTAGAAGGATCGCCCGGGGCAGTGGCGTAGCAGACGAGGGAGAGAGGGGAAGAGAATACGCCGAATTTCCGCAGTGAGGTTTATTCGGGAGGTCCGCGAAGGGTACGGCGCTTCTTCTTCTCAAGGAAAGGGGGTACAGAGGGCTCTTTTTATAGCCTTGGCATGGATCTAAAACCAGCCAATGGCCGCAGGTTTAAGCATATTCTTTAACTGACCAATAGCTAAAGGGGTTACAATAGTATTGTCTTAACTGATTAAAGGACAGGTTCTCAACACGGTCGGGTAAGAGGAACAGGACAACGCCCGCTCAGGGATGACTCAGCATTCAATTCTCTAAGGAGCTTTTCCTGTATCCTTGGGGTTCACTACAGGAGAGGGTCACACAAATGTTTGTGGAGGAGAGGAGAGGAGAGGAGAGGAGAGGAGAGGAGAGGAGAGGAGAGGAGAGGAGAGGAGAGGAGAGGAGAGGAGAGGAGAGGAGAGGAGAGGAGAGGAGAGAGGAGAGGAGAGGAGAGGAGAGGAGAGGAGAGGAGAGGAGAGGAGAGGAGAGGAGAGGAGAGGAGAGGAGAGGAGAGGAGAGGAGAGGAGAGGAGAGGAGAGGAGAGGAGAGGAGAGGAGAGGAGAGGAGAGGAGAGGAGAGCTTGAAGGGACCTACAGTGACCATCTACTGCAACTGCCTGACCACTTCAGGGATGATCAGAAGTTACAGTACGTTGTTAAGGGCACTGTCCAAACACCTCCCCAACACTGGAAGTTTTAGGGCATTGACCACCTCTCCAGGAAGCCCATCCCAGTGCCTGACCACCCTCTTGGTGAAGATGCTTCCCAATGTCCAGTCTAACCCTCTCCCTGTGCAGCTCTGAGCCATTCCCAGGCATCCAGCCTGGATCCCAAGGAGAAGAGCTCAGCAGCTCTATCTCCACATCCTCTCCTCAGGAAGCTGCACAGAGCCATGAGATCATCCCTCAGCCCCCTTCTCTCCACGTCTTCCAGCCCATTGCCCCTTTGTTCTCCTCTGGACACAATCCAGGGTTTTCCCATCCTTCTCAGATCTCAGGGACCCAGAACTGCACACAGTTCCTATGTATAGGATCAGAGTCAGTGTATAAATTTGACCTAGGATGGCAGAACCAGGATCTAGAAATGGGATGAGGGACCGCAGCCAGCCTGGGAGCTCACGTCAGCAGCTTGGGAAACCTGGAGCAAAACTGGGATCCCACACCTGTGGTGCCACCCACAGCTCAGGAAAGACTGGAAGCCTGGCAGCTCCCATGGGGGAGCAGAAGTTTGACACGGGAGGGTTCCTCCATCTGGCAGGGAAGAGGAAGAACCCATGCCAAAGCTCTTGGCCAACAGAGACGTGTGGAACTGGGAAACAGCACATTCTTTACAGGGGAGGTAATTAATTGTTGGAGCCACTCATTAAAGCATTGGCAAGCTCAGTACTGACAGTCAGAACTGGGGCTCCAGGCCTTCACTGTAAAAGGTTTTTCTTCAAATTTGAGTGATTTCAGTGCTGTCCCTGCAATGTTTTGTTCACAGTCAGACCTGCATTGGAACTCTGGGTTGATGTGTGGCCTTAGGAAGTGGGGAGCTGGAGCTGACCATGATGGTCCTGCAGGTGTCACACCCGGGAGGGCAGAGTCCTCCAGTGATGCCTTCTGGGCAAACAGCTCACACAGGTCTTTACTCCATCTCTAAGCGAGGGAAGCCTCTGGAGTTCTCACTTAGTCCCTCCATGGCTGTAACCAAATCCTCACCCCATAACAGGCTGGGAGAGCTGGGGGTGTCCAGCCTGGAGAAGAGAAGCATCCAGGAAGGACTTAGAGCCCCATCCACTGCCTAAAGGGTCTTCAGAAGAGCTGGAGTGGAACTTTGGGCAAGGGATGGAGGAAAAGGACTCAGGGACCTGTGCCAGATGGCAAGTTAGGTGGGATTTGGGAAGGAATTGTTCCCTGGGTGGGTGGGCAGGCCCTGGCACAGGGTGCCCAGAGCAGCTGGGGCTGCCCCTGGATCCCTGGCAGTGCCCAAGGCCAGGTTGGATGGGGCTGGGAGCAGCCTGGGACAGTGGAAGGTGTCCCTGCCAATGGCATTGGATGGGCTTTAAGGCCCCTTCCTGCCCAGACTGCTCTGGGATCCCATGACAGGTTAGGTTTTCTCTCACCTCCCTCTCCTGATCCCACACAGAGTGAGCAGTTCCCAGGGCCTCAGCAGGGACTCTTGACCACTCAGGCCTGCACTGCCCCTTGATCATACTTCAATTTCTATTGTGGTCTTTCACATTTCCTACACCCGGCACCAGCAGACTTTGTCTTCACTTCTGCTGTACTTGGAATTCACAGGTATGGAAACAGCATCTCCAGTTAACCCCTTCACTCCTCCTTGGTAAGAAAGGTGGGAAAACCAAAATATTGGGGCTGTTTCAGGGGTGCCAGTTGAAGCTGTGTTGGTGTTGAAAACTGCACTGCAAGATGTTTTCCATTACCATCTGTGTGGCAGATTGCCTTTGTCAAGTGGGCAGTTTGCTTTATCTCTCTCTCTGAGTGACCACAGTCACACCTCCCTCAGGAGGGGACATTGCTGATAACAGCCATTGAATATCCCTGCATGGCTGATAAGAACTGTAACATCCCATTGGGAGATAGATGCTCTGCCCAGGGGGAGGAGCCAAGCATTGCTCCCCAGATATAATCCAGAGGTTTTGAGACACCAGCACGGCTTCTCCACGGGATTCACCAGAGGAACAGCAGCTGCCTCTGCTTCCACTGGATCTCTAGAGGAAGAATCCATCCTTCTCTACAGGATACCTGCTCCAACAGAACCACCCCTGACACTGCAGGAGGGCTGCAGCCACATTTCCAATGGGACTGCCACCAGCACCCTGACCCACAGGGTGTCAGGTTGGGTTCTGACTCTGCCAGTGTTGTTCTGGTGTACTGCATTGTTTATTTTACTCTTTTATTTTTTTCCTTTCCCTATTAAAGAACTGTTATTCCCTGCTCCCATATTTTTGCCTGAGAGCCCCTTAATTTAAAATTCATAGCAATTTGGAGAGGTGGGGAGAGTTTACATTCTCCATTTCAGGGGAGTCTCCTGCCTTCCTTAGCAGACTCCTGCCTTTCCAAACCAAGACAGTTGGCCCTGCCTGGGCTGTTTGCAGTTATCAGCTCCTGTGTGAGTGTGAACACCCAAGTGGCACCGGCCAGGTGACCTGTGCTCCCCCCACAGCCAGCGGGTGCCAGGAGCTGCGCCTCGCCAAGTGTTTACAGTAATCCTTGGCAGCCACCCAGGGCTCCAACAAAGACATCTGCTAATCTGCAGAGAGGAGCTTTCAGGAAAGAGAAGCTTGAGGGTTTCAGGGAAACTCTGCTCCCAGCCAGGCTCTGCGAGTCACAAACTCATCTGTCCTGGCTGGAGAAGCCCACCTGAGTCTCCCGAGACTGGGATTTGTCTCAGACAGCAGCTCCCAGTAGGTTCCCTCTCTTGGATTAATTATTCTGCAGCTCTCGTGGCCCCTGTCCTTGTTCCTGGAGCCTCCTGGCTGTGCTGGGATCAAAGGGGATCCTTGTGAGACATCCACGTGGGACCTGAGCCGGGCCAGGAGCTCAATGACCGAGCTGCTCCCCCTTCCCTCTGCAAATCACGAGGCTGAGGGAAAGTGGGACAAGGAATGAGGTGCTGGCAAGAGCCTGGCAGCAGAACAAAGCCTGGTCCTGCTGCCATGGAGCTCAGCCACACTGTCTGTCCCCAGCAGAGCCAGGTGCCAGGTGCTGTACAGAGTTTGGGGCTCATCAAGGGGACATTTCCTCACATTCCCTCACCTCAATGTGCCAAACCAGGCAGGTGCAGCCCCTCTGCCCCAGTTCAAACTCCCTCTTTGGAAATATCCATCCATATTTTTACAACTCTGAGAGAAACAAGCCCATTTGCCAGGAAATGAGCTCAAAATCCAGGCAGACCTCAAGTTTAAAAGGTGTTCAAAATTCAGAAAATTAGAAGTTTTAAGGGCTTTCTTCTCTGAAAGGTGCAGTTTGCTTCCTGCATGGTGCCTTGGACCCCATGTCCTTGGAGAGAGGATAAAGCCTTTCCTGCTGAGTCCCAGCTGGCTCCTGCACAGCTCCTCTCCCTCTGGAGGAGGGAGGCTCTCAGGGCTGGGAAATCACATGCTCCATGGCTTCAACATGAGGTCATTGTTTTTGGAAGAGACCTGGCTGCTGGTTGGGTTTGCTGCTTTGTCAGGCACACGAGTGACCAGGACCAGCCCAGCCTCCCCCAGGCACTGCTGGTGCAAATATCCAAATTCTCATTGCAGCATCAATAATTCCTGCAGAAATGGCTGAGAGGGGCTGGTGGGTGCTACTGGGGGATCCACCTTTGAGGCCCCAAACCAGGAGCTACCATGGGGGCAGCAGCAGCCACAGGGAGTGGCTTCAGCTCCAGAATCTTCTGCTGGGGAATTCTTGTTCTCATGCCAGCTGGTGCCAACGTGCTTTGCCAGATGATCTTTGATCCACCCCATTAATGGGTCTGATTAAAGCTGCCTCATTAAAGAGCATTTCAGTGTCAACATGAACTGGGGCACAGCCCCCCATCCATCTCTGCCCACAGCTCCCAGGGTATTGGATGGATTTGTCCTCACCTGCTTGAGATGTGACACAGGGAAGCATGTCCAGGGCAGCCCGCTGCCATCCTTCACCTCTCTCTGGCTCAGAGCCATCACAGTGCCCAGAAATTCAATTTCCAGCCACCAAATGAACCTGCAGGAGCTGAATTAGCCCTGCCAGCTCCAGCTGACCTGTGGTTGACAGCTGGGGTGGACACAATCTCAGAAGCTCAGCAGATTTTCCAGCACCATCCTGCCCAAATCTTCCTTAAGGATCACAGAATCATAGAAACTTCAGAATCATAGAAATTTCGCAGAATTATAGAAATTTCAGTTGGAAAAGTCCTCTAAGATTGAGTCCAACTGTTCCCCCAGCACTGCCAAGCCCACCACTAACCCATGTGCCCATATGCCACATTCACACGCTTTTTAAGTCACTCCAGGCATGGTGACTCTGCCCTGCCCTGGGCTGGCTGTCCCAGGGCTGGACAACTTTTCCATGATTAAATTTTCCCCAACACCCAACCTGATCCTTCCCTAGCACAACCTGAGTCTGTTTCTTTTTGTCCTGTCCCTTTTTCCCTGGGAGCAGAGCCCAACCCCCCCAGATATCCCCTCCTGTCAGGAGCTGTGCAGAGCCACAAGGGGCCCCTGAGCCTCCTTTGCTCCAGGCTGAGCCCCTTCCCAGCTCCCTCAGCTGCTCCTGAGGCTCCAGCCCCTTCCCAGCTCTGTTCCTTTCTCTGGAATTTTTTCCCTGGAAGGTGAACCCTCTACAGTCTTTGAGGAAAACTCAAAGTGTCCCTTGGACAAGTCCTTGTGCCACATGGAATGGTCACAGCACAGGTGATTCAAGGGTTGGGCTCCCAGAGCAGCTCATGAATTGAACACCTCCTGGTGGGTGATGCTGCAGGAAGGTGGGAAGGGGATCCATCCAATGGCTGCAGCTGTTTGCAGGTATCTGCTGGACCCTTCACTCTCAACTGGACAAATACAGAGCTGGGAACAGAGATGCTGTTCCCAGTGCCCAGGAGCTGAGGGCACAGTCCTAAATATGGGATCACTGGCAAAAGTGGTCTTTGAATTTTGAAAATCTCCTGTGCAGCTTTGGTGAGACAGGCAGTGAAATTTTGCACCCTGCTGAAGGAGGATGGTGTGACTGTGTTCACAGGGGTCTGAGGATGAGGGAAGAGACGAGGATCTGACTCCATGTTTCAGAAGGCTTGGTTTATTATTTTATGATATATTTCATATTAAAACTATACTAAAAGAATAGAAGAAAGGATTTCATCAGAAGGCTAGCTAAGAATAGAAAAAGAAGGAATGATAACAAAAGCTCGTGTCTCGGACAGAGAGTCCAAGCCAGCTGACTGTGATTGGCCATTAATTAGAAACAACCACATGAGACCAATCCCAGATGCACCTGTTGCATTCCACAGCAGTAGATAACCATTGTTTACATTTTGTTCCTGAGGCCTCTCAGCTTCTCGGGAGGAAAAATCCTAAGGAAAGGATTTTTCATGAAAGATGTCTGTGACAACATAGGACAGTGCATGTGGCTCCAGGTGACACAGCCCTACCCAGGCTCCTTACCCAGCTGTCTATGAATGCCTCTGGAAGGGGGAAGAATGAGTGTTCTGTGAGCAGAAAGGGATGAAAGATTCTCCTCTCTGTTTTTCTTAAGAAAAACATTGATTTCTTATTTTTAAGAAGTGATTTTTTAAAGTGTGCATTTACATTAAAAATTAAGAACTTTTTCCTTAACCTCACAAGGTAGGAGCTGCTTCTATTCAGTAGGAGAGTGTCTGCTCTTATCTATGACAATTCTTTGATCTGTTAAGACATGTCTGAGCCCGGTGCACAGAGAAGAGAATCAGGTCCCCGTCTAAACTTGGCAAAGCAGCAGCTTTTCCCCGTGATGTTGCAAGAGCATCTTGGGATCCCGTTGATGAATGAGCTCTTTTTGTGTCTGGTGTTACACGAGCCAAACCGGAGAGTTCGTCTCTCAGTCAAAGCAGCGACAGTGTAACACGATACGAGCAGGGAGGGGACACAACCCTGAGCTCATCCCACGCTGCAATTCCCTGCTGTGGCAGGAGCCGTTTATTCTAATGCAGAAATTACTGTGGGAGATGGTCAAGCTGAGACAGACACTTAATTTTGGTTCACTGATGGAGTTAAAGTGGATTCAATGAGCCTTTCCTGCATTTTGTGCCAGCCTGGATTTGTCTCCCTCCTCCTGGCTGTTGGCACTGGTGTTTCTGTGTTAAAATAAATGTCCTCTAACATCAGAATCTCCACTGGAGAACACAATCGAGTCACTGCTTAACCTTTTCTTACTTAAGCTCAGTCTAGAATCATAGGGGCAACCTTAAAGATCATCTTGTTCCCACTCCCCACCATGAGCAGTGTCACCTTCCACTCCTGCCTTGAGCACTTCCAGGGATCCAGGGGCAGCCCCAGCTGCTCTGGGCACGCTGTGCCAGGCGCCCCCACTCATTTCATCCCAATATCCCATCTACCCTGGCATGGGAAGCCATTCTCCCTTGTCCTGTCAATCCAGGCCCTTGGCCAAAGTCTCTCTGCAGCTCTCCTGGAGGCTCTTTAAGCACTGCAAGGGGCTCTAAGGTTTCCTTGGAACCTCCTCATCTCCAGGCTGAGCACCCCCAGCTCTGCCAGCCTGGCTCCACACCTGAAGACTCCAGATTTGTTAGAGTCTGAGCTGTCTCTTTCCTGCATTTATTAAGATACCAACAATTCAGGCAATCTCCCAATGACAGATGGAAATATTTTTCTGACCAAGAACTCCCCAGGGAGGGGAGGAGTGTCTAACCAGAAGGACATGGGTTTAGGACAGCAGAAGCCCTGCAGGAATGGGCTGGTTTAGCCCTGGAGCCAATGCTGTGTCCTCCGCAGAGTGTGAATTTGCTTGTCTGGAGACCCAGCAGATTCACCACAGGGGTCCTTGCTGTGTTTTTCCAGCCCATTTCTGTTTTGTTGCTCTTGCTACTGGGTTCCTCGGGTGAGCAGCACAGCCTGTGAACACAAACACCTCAGCTCTGCAAAGCTGGGAACAGAGGGAAAGGTGCAAATTCACCTGAGTGTGCTGAGGGAAATCAACAACCGCACTCTGGGTAAACTCAGCTGGGCTGGACTGGAATTTCGGGCTGGAATTCTGCAGCTTTAACCCATTAGGGGAATGGAATTGGGTGACCTTTATGGTCCTTTCCAAGCCAAACCATTCTGTGATTCTGTGATTCTTCACAGGCACACCCAGCCCTGAGCTTCCCCTGGAAACAGGACAAGTCATGGAATCACCTCTGTGCTGCACAGACTGCTCCCACCACCAGCTCTCATCTGTGCTACCAACATCAATGGCAGAAGGTCACACATGAGCTCCAGAGACATCAAAATTTTTGACATCAAGAGACATCAGAGTTTGACATCAAGAAAGTTCCAAAGGCTGAGACACCACCACCTGGCAGATACTGGCTGTGCTGCATGTGCCTGGGCTGTGCCATGGAATCATGAAAGATTTGGGTTGGAAGGGACCTTTGCAGCTCATGGCACAGGCTTTGCATGGACACATTTTGGTAGTGAGGGGTTACAGGGGTGGCTTCTGTGAGAAGCTGCTGGAAGCTTCCCCCATGTCCAGCAGAACCAGTGCCAGAGGGCTCCTCATGGCCAAGGCTGAGGAAAACAGAGTTAAGAAGCAGGGAAAAATATCCACCTGCAGAACAGCAGCCAGAGAGGAGGGGGAATATGTGAGAGGAGGAACTTGGCAGACCCCCAGGGCACAGGAGAAGGAGGAGCAGGAGCTGCTCCAGGCTCTGGATCTGAGATTCCTCTGCAGCCCATGGTGAGGCAGCTGTGCCCCTGCAGCCCATGGAGGGCATGGGGGTGCAGAGATGCCCCTGCAGCCCCTGGAGGAGCCCAGGCTGGAGCAGGGGATGCCCAGGAGAGGCCCTGTGTGAAGCCCATGCAGCAGCAGGGTCCTGGCAGGGACCTATGGCCCTATGGAGAGCAGAGGCCACAGTGGAGCAGCTTTTACACATTTTTTACAGTCTAGTTTAATTTCATTAGAAATTCCAGTCTCTGATTTATCTTAATAAACTTCCAAAGCCAAGGCTGAGCCAGCTGCTATTGCTGGAGAACTGCTGCTTTAGGGGTCTGTGTAAAACTGCTTTTGTGCTATGCCCCTGCTCCATCCTGGGCTCTGGCTGACCAAGCTTCTGCTGAATTGTTCTTACCAGGACTTACTGTCACAGCAGCTGAAGGTGCCTCACAGGCCCTGCATTTCTCAGCCCAGATAACGCTGCCTGTGAGCTCTCAGGCTGTTTGGTAAAGGGACTTTTTTGCTGTTAGGTAAGCAAAGATACTTCAGGTGTTGCGTTTTGCAACCTAACATTAATTGTGGTTCTCCTGCCTTCAGCCCTGATGGATCTGTCTGTGGATATCTCCCCAGCGACCCCACATCTTGCTGTCAAACCTGGTGAAGGAAATGGTTCTCCTTTTTAGGCTCCAGGAGAAGGAATGGCTTCTTGTAGGCTCCTGCAGATGGGATTACCTTGGACATGCTGCCGGGGTTCCATGCCCAGCTCTGGGCCTCTGGATGTAATTCTCTCCATCTCTCTTCACACATGACAGGAATGAGGACCACGCCAAGCTGGGCTCCCTCCACCAAGATCATCCTTCTCCTGGGAAGTTAAAAACAAATCACAAAGAGGGAGTTAAAGCTCTGAGGTTTGTGAGGGATTTCTGTGGGCAGGGGGGTCACTGGGAAATAAAGGGAGGGATGGACAGGTGGATGGATGGATGGATGGATGGATGGATGGATGGATGGATGGATGGATGGATGGATGGATGGATGGATGGATGGATGGATGGATGGATGGATGGATGGATGGATGGATGGATGGATGATGGACTGATGGATGGATGGATGGATGGATGGATGGATGGATGGATGGATGGATGGATGGATGGATGGATGGATGGATGGATGGATGGATGGATGGATGGATGGATGGATGGATGGATGGATGGATGGATGGATGGATGGATGGATGATGGATGGGATGGATGGATGGATGGATGATGGACTGATGGATGGATGGATGGATGGATGGATGGATGGATGGATGGATGGATGGATGGATGGATGGATGGATGGATGGATGGATGGATGGATGGATGGATGGATGGATGGATGGATGGATGGATGGATGGATGGATGGATGGATGGATGGATGGATGGATGGATGGATGGATGGATGGATGGATGGATGGATGGATGGATGGATGGATGGATGGATGGATGGATGGATGGATGGATGGATGGATGGATGGATGGATGGATGGATGGATGGATGGATGGATGGATGGATGGGTGGATGGATGGATGGGTGGATGGATGGACGTACAACTTTAGCAGGAGATCAATGGAGTTATGGGAGAGAGCACCAAGGGAGGTGTCACTGGACTAAGGAGCTGAGTGGGAGGCTGGGGACATCAGGAGAGGGACAGGATTCCCAGAGTCAACACTGAGTAAATCTCTAGAGCTGGAATGTCTCTAGCAGAACTGTAGGTGGGAGGAAGGGAAAAGCCTTTGCTTTTCTGTTTTTCTGTTTCTTATTAGCCCTTCCCACCACAGATGAGAACCAGGAGAAAATTTGTGAGTATTTCCAACATTATCTCATATTTCCAATCAGAGAAAATGAGTGGCTGGCATTAGCACTGTAAACAGGGCTGGTGAGGTCCCAGGTGGTGGCAGAGGCGTTCAGGCAGGGTGACAGCCTGCAGTGGGGCAGGAACCTGGGAACGGGATGTAGCAGCCAGGTAAAGAAATCTGCTCAGAGACACCGAGCGTGGCAGTTCCTCGTCCCTTCTGCAGCTCGGAGAGCGGCTCGGAGGAGGCGGGGACATGGGGACATGGAGCTGTGCCGAGCTCCTCGCAAGGCAGGGGATGAGCAGCGGGCAGAACTGGCAGGGAAGCGCCTCACACAGGCAGCAGCTGCTGGGGCTCAGCTGAGACCACCTGAATGCCTATAAGAGCAAAGAGCTGCTGGGGTGTGAAAAACGGCAATCACTTGTTTTGAAAATTTAAAAAGTTTAGTAGTAATAAAATGGTTATTCAAAAAATAGTAATACAATTAGAGTAATAACAATTTGGACAAATTGAATTAGGACAATATGAGACAATAGAGACAAAGAGTTATGAACGTCCAGATACCTTTTTCTGGGCACCCGTTAACAAAGGATTAACCCTTAAAGGCAACAGCCTGTTGCATATTCATACACTTCATACATGATGCATAAATTCCATTCAAATACAGGATTCTGTCTGGTCATCATCAACCTCTTCCTCTGAATCCTAACAGCCCCTTCGAGGTGGAAAGAAGTTAGTTTCTTCTGATAATGGAGCAATAAATTCTTTTCCTCTCAAAGATTCAGGTGTCCTGTGGCTGCTATCTCACTGCGAGTCCTTTCTTTAAAAAAAGTACCCTACATAGCATCGTTTCTATTTTAACATTTTGTTATAACCTAAAACTATATTTAACACACAACTTAAGAGAATTAATACAGCATTACTTTCTAACACAACACATCTAATATTCATTTGAATATTTGCAAAAAGCCAATCATAAAATACATGCATTTTTCACATCGGGATTTCGGACGGTTCGGGTGGAGGCCAGAGGCTGGGATGAAAGGGACATTCCAGATTTGCTCTTGTCCCACTCCCTGTGCGGGTCCTGCTGCCCGCCCTGAGTGAGGGAGGGCTTGGACCATCCCAGCCTGGCATGGAGGAGGCTGAGCAGGGATTCCAGGAAGCTTGGACAGGTTTTGCCGACACGGTGAGAGGCTGTGCACAGCCAGGGGATCCCGCACACCTGGCAGACAGACAGACAGACACAGAACTCAGGATGTTTTGCAACAAGACCCCACATTCTGGCACTCCGACTGCAGAGCTGAAACGCCTGGAGCTGTGTGGGCTCCGTCCCACACTGTTTGTCCAGCTGAGATTTGTTCCAAAGCCCACATCTGCAGTGCTGGGAGCAGAGGGGCTCCCAATGCCTTGTCCTGGAGCCAGCCAGGCTGCTTCACCACAGTGTGAGCAGGGGGTGAGGGCTGAGCTCAGCCTGACCAGCAAGGGACCAGCAGTGAAAGGGAGATGGGCTCTGGTCACGGTGCCCAAAGCCCCAGCCCAGGGCAGCCCCTGCAGACACAGCCAGGGGTCTGTCTGCAACACCCAGGTCACCCCACCCTGCCCAAAGCTGCCTCCCTCAGCCCCTGGGCTGGGGCTTTGCTCCAGTAACACCAGCCCTGCACACCTGTCCCTGGGATCCTGTAAACCATGGAATCCCACAATGGTTTGGGTGGGAAGGGACCTAAAACACCACCCAGTGCCACCCCTGCCATGGCAGGGACACCTTCCACTGTCCCAGGCTGCTCCCAGCCCCGTCCAGCCTGGCCTTGGGCACTGCCAGGGATCCAGGGGCAGCCCCAGCTGCTCTGGGCACCCTGTGCCACGGCCTCAGCACCCTCACAGGGAGCAATTCCTAATTCCCAGTATCCCATCCATCCCTGCCCTCTGGCAGTGGGAGCCATTCCTGTGTCCTGTCCGTCCATCCCTTGCCCCAGTCCCTCTCCAGCTCTCCTCTCTAGCTCCTTTCTAGCTCTCCCTTTAGCCACTGGAAGGGGCTCTGAGGTCTCCTCTGGGCCTTCTCCTCTTCAGGTTGAACCACAGCTCTCTCAGCCTGTCCTCATAGGAGAGGTGTTCCAGCCCTGGCCTTCACTGTCCAGCAAGAATCAGTCCCAGCATGATGACAAAGTCTTGTCTAAGAGGCAGCAGCACAGATGTGATGTTGTTCACCTTCCTGCCCTCCCTCTGGACTGAGGAAGGAGAGAAATGGACATGAAAATGGTCATTTATTAATATATTGTGTCATTATTGGTCATATGTATTTATATAAATTGTCATATTTGGACATATGGTCATATTATTCATATAAATGACCATTTATTAATATATTTTAGTTCTCTGGAAGGTTGGATGGGGGGGTTTGGAGCAACCTGGGATAGTGGGAGATGTCTCTGCCCATGGCAGGGGGGTGGAATGAGATGGTTTTTAAGGTCCCTTCCAACATGAACCATTCCATGGTTCTTTGGGGAAAAAGAGACTTTGAAACCCAAGTAAGCCACTCCATTTGTGTCCTCATCCTGTGGCCTTTAAAAATTGTTAACTGGATTAATTCTTGCAATCAAACCAGCCTGTACCCAGCCTGTCCAGTGAGTGCTGTGCTCTGCTGTGGAAGGAACAAAGCAGGTGTGGGGAACAACCCCAGTGCTGTCCAACATGAGAGGCCTGCAAAGCTGGGAGGTGAGGATCAGCCTCTTCTCCCAGGAAACAAGTGATGGGACAGGAGGAATGGCTCAGGTTGTGCCAGGGGAGGTTTAGGTTGCATATTAGGGAAAAGCTGTTCCCAAAAAGGGTTGTCTAATCTTGGCACAACCTGCCCAGGACAGTGGTGGAGCCACCATCCCTGGAGAGTTTGAAAAGCGTGTGGCTGTGGCACTGCATGCCATGGTGGTGGTGTGGGGTTGGACTTGATGATCCTAAAGGTCTTTTCTGCCATGAATAAGTCTGTGATTTTGTGAAGTGCTGCCATGACCCTGCAGCGGAAGCTCAGCCACCAATTTGCTCAGCTGAAACATAAAGCCAAATTCTTTTTTCCAGGTGTCTCGCTTGCAACAAGCCGTGGGTTATTTTGGAATGACCTGCACACCTCAGCCTGGAATCCCAGCAAACCTGGGAATTTTTATACTTGCACACCTCAGCCTGGAATCCCAGCAAACCTGGGAATTTTTATACCTGCACACCTCAGCCTGGAATCCCAACAAACCTGGGAATTTTTATACCTGCAAACCTCAGCCTGGAATCCCAGCAAGCCAGGGTGGCTTTTGGACCCTGCCTGGCCCTTCTCAGCTCGGCTGCGTGTGACATTAACAGCAAACTTTTAATCTGCTCATAGTGAAACCACAGTGGGATGTGACCAGAGCAGCTATCTAGGGACAAAGTCCTCTTTGTACACAGAGCAGAACCTGCAGGGAATGTCAGCGCTGGCCCTCCTGCTGCTGAAACACTCCATGGAGGATGAAAACTCCATAAATACTGTGCACAGGCGTCTCCATTGACTTCCCATCCCTCATCTCTACACATCAGCAAAGACAAAGTCCCTTGAGATGCTGGTCACAAAATCCAGCACACTTCTCCCTCCCTCTGTCTACATAGATCAAAGTGCTAGTGAGTAAAGGTTGTACTTGGGACATGTTTTTGACAAATGGGTACAAAGAGTTTAATTAGAACCAGCTCTCTGAGAGGAAAGCATTGCTCATTTGGATTGAGAGTCATCAGTTAAAAAAAAAAGAGTATTCAATCAAATAGAAATATCAACTTCTCACAATTCATGAACCTGATCTCTACAAACTATATATCAACAATTCCTTTTCAAAATGCAGTATTTGAATTTTTCATTTACTGCTTAATTATCAGAACTGGGGCTTAAAAAGAAAACTATCACATGCCTTTTATAATATTCTGACAAAGATTTGGGGCTTATTCTCTAATACACTTCTAAGTATCCGAGGTGAGTGACATCTTGTTCTGGTGAACCTGTGACTCCAAGAAAAGGCATTTTTAGGGAGCTGAGTTTGGAAAGCTGTTAAGGAATCATCACAACCAGAGAAACCCTGTAATCTACAAAAAAACCCAACAGTCAAATTCCTTAAACTGAATAAGGAATTTGTACTTTTAATAATCTCAGCTTTGTCTTCCCAGTGCTCATTTCCTCTTTGATAATGGCAGTGCCACAGCCTCTGCAGCAGAATCTGATCAAAACTCAGCTCCACGTAAGTCGGTCAGAGGAGCACTGAAATCCCCAGCTGAGCTCGCAGCAGGGAGGGCACATCGATGTTTACTCGATCCTCGCGCCCATAAATGAGCAGCCCGAAGAGCTGTGGCCCCGCCGGCCGTGCCCTCCGCTGCTCCCCGCAGGACAGCCCTGCCTGCCGTGTGTTTCCTGCGATAGCCCCGCAGCGAGAGCCCGAAGCAGAACTCGCTCAGGAACACGAGCGCCTGCACCGGGTGTTGGCAAAGACAAGAGGAAGCTGTGCAGCAGAGTATTCCCTGCAGGGCCAATCTCTGATTAATTGGAACTGCTTGGCATTCAGAAGAGCTGATGAAAAACTTTGGGAAGCCATGGAGGCATTTTCACTGGCACAAGCACTTGGGAGGGATCACATCTATGTCATGGAACTGAGATTAGAATCGGAATCAAACCCATTTTACAAAGGCCTGATTTTGTTTGTTCTCACACACCCCACCCCAGGGAGATAAACCCAGCCCATTTCCAATGCTAGGATTCCTTTCTCTTATAGAACCATGAATATTCCAAAACATTCTCTCACAGAATCACGGAATATCCCAAGCTGGAAGGGACCCCCAAGGATCATCCAGACCAACCCCTGGCCCTGCACAGACACTCCAGGAATTCCACCCTGGGCATCGTCCAAACACTCCTGGAGCTCTGGCAGCCTTGTGCCCATTTTCTGGCAGCCTGTGCCCATTTTCTGGGAGGAAGAGTTTTCTCCTGATCTCCAACCTAAACCTCCTGGATACAGCTTCACATGAACTCTCTCTGCAAAGTCTCTCAAGCAGCAGACAAACGCTCACATGCTGACATCACACAGTTTTAAAACCTTGGGCTGCATTACCCACAGAGGAGCAGCAGCAGCACTGGGCTGCGCTGATAATCGTGCTCTTGACTTGCCCTGACACACACCTTGCTTGAGGTGAGGTTATGCAAGGGGATAAAATGACCCACTCGTTGTAAAATCTACCCATCCAGGTGACTTCAGCTCTTTCTCAATAGGAAAGATACAAACATTACAAACCTACGCCCATTGAGACATATGTATACAGAGAGAGAGAGAGGATATTTATACATTTCTATAGTATATTTATGAAACATCAGCACCCCAGCACTTCAGTCAGTGCACCCAACATAGACAGAGCCTAATGGTTGATTTTCTAGTATATGTCTTTATTCTTTCTATCTATCTATCTATCTATCTATCTATCTATCTATCTATCTATCTATCTATCTATCTATCTATCTATCTATCTATCTATCTATCTATCTATCTCATAAATACATGGCCTTCCAAGCCCAACCATTCTCTGATTCTGTGGTAAGGAAGAAATCGTTCCCTGTGGGAAGGGCCTGGCACAGGGTGCCCAGAGCAGCTGTGGCTGATGCTGGATCCCTGGAAGTGCCCAAGGCCAGGTTGGACAGGGCCTGGAGCAGCCTGGGACAGTGGAACGTGTCCCTGCCATGGCATGGGTGGGACAGGATGGGCTTTCCATCTCATTTTGGGTTTCCATCCCAGACCATTCCATGTCTCTATGATACCTATCTATACACAACAGGTAAAGAACAAAAGAAAAGCAGTTACCATTTGTTTCATACAGAAATGAAACCAAGGAACTAAGAAATTTGTCAAGGGTCATAAATCAGTTGCAGAATCGGAAATTAAAGCAAACTAACTTAAGTACTTCTTTGGTTTGGACAGGAAAGTGCTCTGAGATCAGTTGATAAGAGTGGAATAAAGCACTAATATTCCTAAAGCAACATCTTCACTCTGTGCTGTCCAAACAGCTAGAAGAAGTGAGTTTTTCCTGTCTAACTGCAGGAACTCTGTGTGCAATTCCCCTCCCGTTTCCATTCCAGCATCCCACAGCAGCTTGCAGGCTGCAACACGAGTCTGTCCCACAAGCTCCTTACCTTGTGTTCACTCAAGGGTTAATGAGTTTGCAAGTTACAAAGCCTGCTGTGTCTTGTGTGGGAGTAAATGTCATATCCCACTGCACAGGGTATTTATAGCACAGCACTATTTGGGAAGTGAAACTTTGAATGGTGAAGTTTTCAAGCAGTTGCTTCAGGATGAATTTCTGAAGAAAGGAACAGCCAAGAGCCTGTTTGTCACTCTGGCTCAAGGTGGCTCCAAAAGTCACAGTGAGAGCAGCGGGGTCTGAGTGGGACCACCTCAGCTCTGAGAGCTCCAATGTTCACTCCCAGGGGGGGTTTGTGCAGCTGGTACACCAATCCCATGTCCCCACTGGAGGACAGAGCACTGCTCTGCCATCATCCCCACAGTACCTGCTGGAGGAGCTCTTCTCATGGATAAGGCACCCAATGGGAGTCTGGGAGGGTCACCCCCCACACAGGTTCTCCAGTGTAGCTGCCATGGCCAGACACCAAACTCCAGCACAACCTGAACGAGGGGACACCTTGACCCAAGAGCAGACTCTGGGAATGCCAGCACATAAAGCATGGTGGCCCCCACCCCTCCTGTGCCCTGAGCTCAGAGGCACCCATGAGGGCTGGACCTCAGCTTCTAGGAAAGGGATTAGGACAAGGCAGTGTGGGGCAAAGTGGTCAGAATCCCCTTTGTTAAAACGGTGACATGTCCCTGGGATTGGTGGGATGATGCTGGAGATGAGCCAAGGCGGAATGAGCTGCCTCCATCTCTGGATCTGGACTGAAGCTGCCAAAGCCCTGCCTAGCTCCAGTCCTTTTATTGTAACTTGCTGCTCTTGGCTCACACACCAAACGTGGAATAACAGATTGGGAACTCCCAGCTAAGAGCTTTTCCTGACCAGTGGTCCCAGAGTGGATCACCAACATCCAGGCAGGAACAAAAGGTTTCTGTGAGGCTGTGGGTGCTCTCAGAACTGTAACTGTAATCACAGAAGTAGGTCTTGACACTACTGGGGCACCCGAAAGGAGGACACTGAATATTTTTCAGCAATTATTAATGCAGCTATTCGTGCTAACTCTTCAAACCAAGCACAGATACACCCTGTGCTATTTCCATAAACAGGAGCACAGCTGTATTTGCATTCTCTCCATGTGTGCTGGTGCTCAGAGCTACTTGTGGGTTTGATTGCTGCAAGAGAAACCCGAGCCGGCCGCAGGAGCCCCTGAACCAGGACGGAGAGAAAGGGCAGAGCCGGGAGGGACAGAGCAGGGCCGGGAGGGGCAGGACAGAGCCCGGAGGGGCAGGACAGAGCCGGGAGGGGCAGAGCAGGGCCGGGAGGGGCAGGACAGAGCCCGGAGGGACAGAGCAGGGCCGGGAGGGACAGGGGGACCTGAACCAGAGCCGGGAGGGACAGGGCAGAGCCGGGAGGGGCAGGGCAGAGCCCGGAGGGGCAGGACAGAGCCCGGAGGCACAGGGGGACATGAACCAGAGCCCGGAGGGGCAGGACAGAGCCCGGAGGGGCAGGACAGAGCCCGGAGGGGCAGGACAGAGCCCGGAAGGGCAGGGGGACATGAACCAGAGCCGGGAGGGACAGGACAGAGCCCGGAGGGGCAGGGCAGAGCCGGGAGGGGCAGGACAGAGCCGGGAGGGACAGGACAGAGCCGGGAGGGACAGGACAGAGCCCGGAGGGGCAGGACAGAGCGGGGCCAGCGCCGCTGCAGCTCCGGTGGGTGGCACAGGCCGGGCTCTCACCCTGCCCCAAGCCCTGCTGCGGCTGCAGAGCTGTCGGCAGCTCGGGGTGCTCAGGACGTGCTCCTGCTGCTCCCAGCTGAAAGGCTTTTCCCATCTCCGAGCTGTACCTGTGCCGTGACCGTGCTCGCTGACTGCAGCGTCATTGTTACACCCGTCACACTCCATCCGTGCCTTCCAGACATTCTTTACAGCTCCAAGAGTGACAAACCTCTCTGCCAGTAACACTGAGACCACTGATTCATTTCACACCATTTAACCACAAGAGAAAAGCAGAGTGCTCTGGATTTCAGTGTTGAACCTGGGCTTGTGACAAGCTCCACGTGTGCTTTTCTCAATCCTGTCCCCCTCCTTTCCTCCCTCATCCCCAACAACTACAGAACATAACTCCAATGGAAAGCGTGGCTTGCTCAAACCCACAACATGGGTATTAAGGTCTTTTATATTTTGTCAAAAACTTTGTTTGCTCTTCTTTCCACTGTGATAAAAATATCAAGGTCATAAATACCCCTAAATGCAACACCACAATCACCTCAATTACTCTGGTTAAAAAAACCCTCAGACTTTTAAAGGAAAATTATGTCAAATGTTGTCACCAGCTATTATCACAACTCCTGCCTCTCTTCAAGATTTCTTTCAGTTTGAATTAGGAAGAAATGCTCCCCTGGGAGGGAGGTGAGGCCCTGGGAGGGTGCCCAGAGCAGCTGTGGCTGCCCCTGGATCTTTGCAAGCATCCAAGGCCAGGCTGGACAGGGCTTGGAGCAGCCTGGGACAGTGGAAGGTGACCCTGCTATGGCAGAGGAGCTTTCAGGTCCCTTCCCACCCAAACCATTGTGGGACTCTGTAAGGATGATCCTTTACTCAGGGATGTTGGAGGTTCTGTGGATCCCAGGCTCTGTGACTCTAACACGTTCTGCCCAAACATGAGAGCACACGGAACATGAACCCCAAACTCAACTCTCTCCATACACCCAACCCAGAGCTGCACCAGGGAGGACTGAGAATCACCTTCATCTACCAGCTCTCTCCTAGGAGGGCTGAGCTGACCAGAGCACTCCCCATATTCTCCATGCACACTTTAAGCAATTCTACGAGTTCTGGAGTAACCTGCAGAAAATCCTGTTGACTGCAGCACATAAGGTGTGACAGTGACCTACTGTGATGGGGGCTCTTTTAACTTAGGGTTCATACCCAGAGTTAAATGGGCAACAGGGAACACAGAACATACAATCATTCAGGCTGGAAACAACCTCTAATATAATTGAGTGTAACCAACACAGTAGAATCCTCCTATGAAAGAGCTATTGGAAGTTACAATTTCTCTCCAAATTGTGCAAGGAGTTTGAGCAACAGGCCCCTGTGCAGAGCCAGTGTATGCTGAAGGTGAGGGATGTGGGATTTTGCTCCTGCCCATTCCAAGGCTGCTCCAAGCACCATCCCTGTGGTTCTCACACACAGACTCTGCCAGAGTTGCGAATCATTCCCTGCTCCTGTGTCACATGAGGAGTCCAAATCCATTAGGAATAAGCACTGGATGAAATCCTTCCCTGTGAGGGTGGGCAGGCCCTGGCACAGGGTGCCCAGAGCAGCTGGGGCTGCCCCTGGATCCCTGGCAGTGTCCAAGGCCAGGCTGGATGGGGTTGGGAGCCTTCTGGGACAGTGGAAGGTGTCCCTGCCATGGCAGGGGTGGCACTGGGTGGGCTTTAGGGTCCCTTCCAATCGAATCCAATCCATGTTTCTATGGCTCTCTAAGTTCATCAGAATCCTTTCTTGAAAGTTCTGAAACTGCCTCTGAAATGATCTATTTCCCATGGCTCCCCCATCTCACTGAGTCAAGGGCCAAGTCATCCACACCCACCTCTTCCTTTAGTGTCAAAGCAAAACATAACCGTACTTGGGCAAAGTATAAGACGAATAATAAAGTGTCGTTTACTGGGGAGATCAGAGTTAAGTTATCATAAACTTATAGCACTCGAAAATCTCCCCACAGCCGGGCTGACACCTCCCACTACCCCACCGGCAGGAGCGCCGGCATGTGGGGGACACACTCCTGCGGCCCTTCCCCTTGTCATTTTACCAGGAAAGGGCGACAGAGTCTTAGACAAGGAAAAAAAAATCAGTAGAATGTCTCAGCTTCCGGAGGCAAGAGCAATATAATGGGCGACTCTCTGCAGCAGCTGCTGGCAGGGAAAACGCGCTACTGCGGCACCGAGGTGGCACCGAGGTACCTCCGAGGGGGCTCCGAGGTGGCCCCAACACACCTGTAGTCCCCTGCCCGAAGGAACCGAGGAACACGGCGGGACCCGGGCCCGGGAAGAGCCACAGCCAACATGGCGGGCGATCGTGAGGGGACCGGCGGCCGCTCCCGACCCCGCCCCCTTGCCAAACGCGCATGCGCAACGCGACGGCGCCCAGAGAATCGCGGGGCGGGGCCTATTTGGCAGAAAACCCCGCCCACTTCTGGGAAACCCAGCCGGCCGGGGCCTGGGGAGCCGGGGCAAGGACCGCGCGGTGATTGGGCGCGGTGGGAGAAGGGGCGGGGTCATACGGCGAGAAGGGGCGATGATTGGCTGTGCGGAGACAGGGGGTGGGGCCATGGTTGGGTGCCGCCTGTCAGTGAGCGGGAGCTGCCGAAGAGGCCTGAGGGGCCGCGCCGGGCTGTGCCGGGCGGGCTAAGCAGAATCGCGCCGGGCTGAGCCGAGCCGAGCCGAGCCGAGCCGAGCCGTGCCGGAGCGGTAGGTGCGGGCCCGGCCACCCCGCGGAGACGGGATGCGGGTCCGGGGTGCGGCGTTCGGGCTGGGAGCCGCGGGGTGCATCTGCCCGGTAGGGCCTGGCGGAGCTTCCGCGGCTGCCGGCGGGAGCAGCGTGTGAGGAGCCCAGACCCGGCCGGGGGCTCCGAGCGGGTGATGGGCTCGCCGGGCCCCGCTGCCGTCTCTCCCTTCGCGGCGCTGTGTGTGGGTGTTCGGAGCTGGATATCACTGCTGCCCGGCACCTCCTCGAGTCTGCGGTGCCCCTCCGTGCCCCGAGCTACCGGTGCCCTCAGTGCCCCGATCTCCCGGTGCCCCGGGCAGCCCGGCTGTCTGATGTCCCGGTGCCCCTCAGACCCCCGGGCTCCCGGTGCAGGGACTTGGCTGATCCCTGGCCCTGGGGAGGGGAGAAGGATGCAGGGATGAGCTCAGCTCATCACAACACAGCCGAGCCGGACCTTAGTTCACCTGAATTCGATTTCACTCCCAGCGTCCCTTTGACACAACTAAATGCCTAACTCCTTTTCCCCCCCTTTTTTTTTCCTTTTTTTTTCTTTTCTGGCAAAAGGTTAATATGTTTCTTTGCTGATTAATAAGTTGCTGCTGTGGTTGATCTCAGATGCTTCCTGTCGGCTTTAACTGGTTACATTAGAAACATGTGTTGAGTGCTCTGCACATGGACGCCGCAGCAGTCTGAAACCAGCACCTATAAACAAAGTCTGAATTTCTTTTTCAACCGGCTTTCTGAATGCTTTTATGAGTAATAATTCACGCTTCTGTGCTGTGACATTAGTGATAAGAATAGCTGAATTGAGTGTGTCTGTAGTGAGCTGCTTTATTGCATTTTACCTCAGTTGATGTCTGTTATTGGCACGGCCACCGGATTCCTTGGGAATGAGTCACTTGCTATTAACTATTAAATTTTAACTGTATTAAGAGACTGAATCTTGTAGAGCACTGTGAAGGAGCATAACAAACAAACATAAGTGAAAAGTTAAAGGGTTTGTGGGCCCTGATCCAACACCACTGGAGTTAATGAACTTGAAGTTAATGAGTGAGTTTTCTTTCTATGTTAAATGAGAGAGGGTAGAGCTGAGCTGTTGAAGCAGTGATGAGGTGCTGAGTTATTATTATTAGTATAACTGCCAAGAGGATGGAGGCAAAGTGACCATGAATCAGCTTTCCTTCTGTGACTTTTGACCTTTGCTGGCAAGTGTCAGATGCATTGGTGGAGACAGAGGGATCGAGGCCTGGAGAACAGAAAGATTTCCAGGTTCTGAGATAAGCAGCTGGCTGGGAGTAAAAGAGCCCTGAGCTAGGAAGGGGTCTGGAGATGCTGGGATAGGGAGATGAGGATGCATGGAGGGACAGACATGTGAGAATTGCATCTGTAGGAGAGTGGGCTTTGCTGATCAGGGTTTAGTGAAGAAAATGGACCTTGTCTTTCCTAAAGGCAGTTCTGTTCCACTTTTCCTCATGTCTCATGAGAGTCTGCTCAGGCTGGACAGTTAGAAATCATCCCAATCAGTTCATATTTTATAGTCATAGTTCAGATTTTATAGTCACAACTGAATTGGCAGGACCAATCATAAATTAGGATAATGTATAACTACTTCTATCTATACTAAATTTAACTAAACTTTTGGGTTGGTTTTGCCACTAAGGCATCCCAGCCTTACTGCTTCCCCATAGATTTGTGTGGATTTTATAAATATGATTGAAATGTAAAGCTGCAAAGCAGTGTAAAGTGACAACTGGTGACAGCCTGGCTCTACCTGCTTGGGCAGAATTGATTTTCAGGTGTGTCTGTGGTGGCTGCTGGAAGTTGTCCCCTTAGGTGCTTTATTGTATCATTTTATTGTAGTTTAGAAAATAACTCCATGAGTGGGCTGTCAAAGCCCTGATGTTGTTAAGTGGCGTGAGAGCTGTGTGAGAACAGCTGGGAAGCAAATCCTTATCAGGCTGAAGTTTGTTCTGATTATTTCTGTTCTCCTTGTTTACAAAGGGCTTGGGGAAAGCTGCTCATTCTCAGAGTGGATGGGCTTGTGGCAGTGTTTGTAAATCTGGGCAAGTGGTGCTGTTCATATCTTTGTTCAGCAGCATGAAAAGAGTTGTCCAGGGGTGAGCTGTGCTCGGGCGGTCCTCGAGGAAATGAGGATAGAGGTGTGTTTGGGTGCTTTTAGAAATCTGCTGATAATTAAACCCAGTCAAATATTTCCCTGCAGATTTTGTAGCCAAACTATTGCAATATCTTAATGTCTGGTAACTAAAAAAAACCAACTGAGGCTCATTATCCTGATGTTTACAGTAAGCAACACCAGTGGCTGAAAGAGGATTTGGGAGTATTTACTATCAAACCACTTTAAAGAACATGTTTACACACTGCCTATCGTTTGTAATGTGACGTGCTCCTCCATGGGGCTGATAGTGCAGTGCTTCAAACAGGGACCTTGTGGTGCTCTGGGGAGAAGGTTTTCAGCTTTCCCTGGCTCTTCTCAGGTGAATCTGTGGATCCACACGAGAGGGACCAGAGGGGATTGTGCAGGAGCCCCTGGAATGGCTGGATGGGTCACAGTGGTTATTGAAGGCTGAGAGCTCCCTGGAATAGCAACTGCTGCTCTGACTCACCAGGATTTTAATCAGTCAGGCATTCTATTTATTTTCACTTTGGAGCTCTTAGATACACAAGAGAAGTCTTTCCCCCCCTCCTTAGACATGTTCACTTAAAGCAGCATTAAATGTGTTTTGAGGCTGGGGGGGCTGCTGAGTGCTACAATTGATTTTTTTAAAGTCCCTTCTGACACAAACTGAAACTTGTCCTGCTGACAGCTCTGAGCAGTTTAAATCTCCACCCAGGCCTTAAACTGCCTCAGCCAAAACCGGAACTGTCTGAATTTCAGTTCCATCTGAAACGTGTGCAGGCCAGGGAGCCCAGGGCTGCCATCCAGGCACAGAGGAGCCAGGGATGGAGGGCAGTGGTGCCCAGGGTCTGAAGGGCTTGTACAGATAATTATGGAATGGTTTGGGTTGGAAGGGACCTTAGAGTTTGTCCACTTTCACTCCCTGCCATGGTCGGGGACACCTTCCACTATCCCAGGTTGCTCCAAGCCCTGTCCAATCTGGCCTTGAATCCTTCTACTTTTTTTATTTATTTATTTATTTGTTTATATATATTTTTATATAGATTTTATATATGTATATATATAAAGTATGTCCCTAAAATATACATATATCCAAAATATATATGTATACATACATGCCTTTGGCCCCAAACCAGATTTTTAATGTGATCCATCCATGTAACAAGTATAATCTATTTTTTTTCCCTTTGGAGGAACCTGCTCCTTGACAAGGTTTGGTGGCTTTGCACAAGGATTTTGTAGCTAATACCCTGTGTAGGTTCTTTTGGTTACAGACTTGGCACTTTCTGCCATTCTCACTGACAGCTGTCAGGACTGGAAGGTCCCCAAAAGGTGTGTGGGGTTCTTCTCAGTTGCCATTCCCTGCTCTAGTGATGCAGAAATTCCTGGCTCTTCCCAGCTGTTGCTTTGTTGTGGTGGTCAGCAAAGCAACATGGCTAAAAATGCTCCTTGTGTTTGATCAAACCAGCAGCAGCTGCAAAGGCAACCTGAGTTAGTGCTCTGTGCACACAACTCCTCTCCATAAGGAAGTGGGAAGCCATCATTTTTTATCTTCTTCTTCTTTGCTTTCAAACTAAATGTCAGTGTGAAACTGCTGCTGAATGGGTACACTCAGATAAGAAGAAATCTCAGTTCCGTGAAGTTGACTTAGGAAACCTTACATATATTTTAAAGTTCTTTCCCAAGTCTTTTTTGACCAAATGTATGGGCTGATCCACAAAGCATTAACTGAAATTCCCCCAAAAGCCATTGTCCAGGGGGATTGGAGCCAGGCACAGCAAGCAGGATCCCAGATTATGGTGTCCATGGGGATTGGAGCCAGGCACAGCAAGCAGGATCCCAGATTATGGTGTGCTGGGGATTGGAGCCAGGCAGAGCAAGCAGGATCCCAGATTATGGTGTGCAGGGGGATTGGAGCCAGGCACAGCAAGCAGGATCCAGATTATGGTGTGCAGGGGGATTGGAGCCAGGCACAGCAAGCAGGATCCCAGATTATGGTGTGCTGGGGGATTGGAGCCAGGCACAGCAAGCAGGATCCCAGATTATGGTGTGCAGGGGGATTGGAGCCAGGCACAGCAAGCAGGATCCCAGATTATGGTGTCCATGGGGATTGGAGCCAGGCACAGCAAGCAGGATCCCAGATTATGGTGTCCAGGGGGATTGGAGCCAGGCACAGCAAGCAGGATCCCAGATTATGGTGTGCTGGGGATTGGAGCCAGGCACAGCAAGCAGGATCCCAGATTATGGTGCAGGGGGGATTGGAGCCAGGCACAGCAAGCAGGATCCCAGATTATGGTGTCCATGGGGATTGGAGCCAGGCACAGCAAGCAGGATCCCAGATTATGGTGTCCATGGGGATTGGAGCCAGGCACAGCAAGCAGGATCCCAGATTATGGTGTCTAGGGGGATTGGAGCCAGGCACAGCAAGCAGGATCCCAGATTATGGTGTGCTGGGGATTGGAGCCAGGCACAGCAAGCAGGATCCCAGATTATGGTGTGCTGGGGATTGGAGCCAGGCACAGCAAGCAGGATCCCAGATTATGGTGTCCATGGGGATTGGAGCCAGGCACAGCAAGCAGGATCCCAGATTATGGTGTGCTGGGGATTGGAGCCAGGCACAGCAAGCAGGATCCCAGATTATGGTGTCCATGGGGATTGGAGCCAGGCACAGCAAGCAGGATCCCAGATTATGGTGTCCATGGGGGATTGGAGCCAGGCACAGCAAGCAGGATCCAGATTATGGTGTGCTGGGGGATTGGAGCCAGGCACAGCAAGCAGGATCCCAGATTATGGTGTCTGGGGATTGGAGCCAGGCACAGCAAGCGGGATCCCAGATTATGGTGTCCATGGGGATTGGAGCCAGGCACAGCAAGCAGGATCCCAGATTATGGTGTGCTGGGGATTGGAGCCAGGCACAGCAAGCAGGATCCCAGATTATGGTGTCCATGGGGATTGGAGCCAGGCACAGCAAGCAGGATCCCAGATTATGGTGTGCAGGGGGATTGGAGCCAGGCACAGCAAGCGGGATCCCAGATTATGGTGTGCTGTGGAGTGGTGCAGTGCTGGAAGGTGTTTGTGTGGCTCCTGTCCAGCTCTGAGTTTCTCTCACAACACCTTCATAACACACAGAAATTCTTTTTTAAGGTCCCTGCTCCAAACATCTTCCAGCTGAGATGGAAGAGCTGAAGAGGGACTTTAGAAAAGGAAGGAGGAGGTTTTAAAGGAGCAGAAAGCCACGTGGTTGTCTCTTAGATTAACAATGTTTGAGTATCTCATTAGTTCTGACTCCCTTCAAGTCTCAGGTGACCTTCTCCAGTATTTTAGTTTCTCCCACACGTTGGCTGAGGGAGGAGCTGCTATCAGAGCGGTGCCTTCACAGCACAACTGAGACTGTTTGGCTTTCATTCTGTAAAAACACACTTTCTGTTTTACAGCAGTGGGAACTAACATTAGTTAACCCAAGGTGAGTAAACCCTTAGTGAAGATAAGGAGCAAACAGGCTTTGAGCTGCTATCAAAAGCCCATTGTGGGTTAGGAGTGCATTATCCACTCTTATCTCCTGCATCATTACCTGACTTCCCTTTTCTGCCTTGAAAATAACGAGCCCATCACATGTCCACAGAAGGAAGAAAGTCCAGGATATGGAAATCAAGAATTACAGCTGTATCTAAGTGATCTGGCTGAGGGAGAGGAGAAGCAGACCTGGGTAGGACACAGGCACCCTCCAGCTCAGGACTGTGAAGCTCCTCATGCTGTTTGTCTGTCCCGTGTCTGTACAGGAAGCTGTGCTCATCCTGGAGCTCATAAACAGGCAGAGGAACTGCAGCTCCAGAGTGTCTCACGTGGGTAAATCCTGCTTTTAGTGGGCTTCCTGTGGCTCCTCAGATCCATCTGCTGCTGCCCTTTTATCTGGAGCTCCCTGAGAAGGGCTGTGGGGTGGCTCTGGGCAGAGACTGAGTGCTGTGTCTGAATTATGGGACTCAGGAGCTCTTTGCACCTCTCTGAGCCCCTTCCATGTGCACAGAGATGAGTCAGGCCTGTTCAGTTCTGAATCACAGAATCACTGAGCTTGGAGAAGACCTCCAGGGTCATTCAGTCCAGCCCTCAACCAAATCCCACTGTGCCCATTAAGCCATATCATGAAGTGCCATGTCTGCTTGGTTTTTGAACACCTCCAGACATGGGGACTCCACCAATGCCTGACCAACATTCCAGTGAAGAAATTTTCCCAATATCCAGCTTGAATCTTTCCTGACACAACTTGAGGCCATTTCCTTGTGTCCCGTCTCTTGTTTTCTGGGAGCAGAGCCCAACCCTCAATTGGCTTTAACCTCCTGTCAGGGAGCTATAGAGGGCAACAAAAGTCTCCCCTGAGCCTCCTTTTCTCCAGGCAGAACCTACACTTCAAAAACTATTTAAAAGTTCTGATTGCTTATTTTTAATCAAAGCTTCTTCCCACCATGCTTTGCTGTACACACCATAAAAATACTTGGTATTTGACTTTTCCAAGGACTGAAGATTGTGCAGCAACAGTTCAAGCAGGCTGGGCATGCAGGTTCTGGTCCTGCACAGCCCCACAGACCTGAGTCACACATTAAACTGCCTGAGCTCTGCCCAGGTCGGGGCCGTTGCTCACAATTGCTGCCTCGGTCTCTTTGAGTCTGCAAGTGAGGTAGAGCTTTGTTGACTTTAATCTCAGTTATGTTTCCTTGTTATTCTTTGCCGTTTTAGAGGGCAACAAGGACTTGCAGTTTTGTTTCTCCCCTCTCTCTGTTCTCCTTTGACTCAGCCAAGGAGGGACTTGTAGAATTATGTCTTTTTTGCTGATGAGGATTGGTTTGCCCTGAAGGACCTTGAAGGTGAGGGGAGGGCAAGGAGAGACAGAGTTAATGCAAGTCAGGAGAGAGTGAGGATAAAAATAACCCTGAACTTGTCAGTTTGGTCACTGGTGGCTGGGTTAGTCATCTGGCAGGCTCTGCTCCTGCTGCTCCAAGGGATTATTTTACAGCACTGAGAATTGACATAATTTCTGTAGAGGAGAGGGAGCGGGACGGCTGTAATGAGTGGGATACTGTCATCAGCACTTCTTTTGCACAGCAGCTGTTCTCTGTTTGGCCTCTGAATGTGGTCATTGTTGACTTTCCTTGTATACCTGCCAGGTTGTTAGGTGACTCACAGCACCAAGGTTCATGCACTTGGCTCCCAAATGCCTCCCCTTTTCCTTGGTGGTCCTTCAGGCATGGAGCACCCACTCACTTTTTCATTTTCCTGATTCATCTCTGTTGCCAGGAGCCTGTTGGAGTAAATGTCCTGTTGCCCCAGGCAGCTGCTCAAGGTGGGGAAAAAAGGGAATGGGAAAGGGAAAGGAAAAGAGAAAGGAAAGGAGAGAGAGAAGAGAAGAGAAAGATTTGTGCAGATTGAAGCTGATGAGCCCCAAGGTGTGCTCCTGTAGTGGTGCTGATATCTGATTTTCTGGCCTCTGTTAAAATGTCCCTCCTTGTCCTATCCTGGGTTTGGGCTACTTAACTCCCTTATACATTGCCCCAGGTTTCTGAATATCCCTGGGTTGTTTAAGGGTAGAAATGTTCATTTTAAGGTTTTACACTGGTATGAGGAAGGGGTCTCTGCACTAAAGGGGCAACAGAGCACATCCTGGTTTATAGGGAAACAGCTGGTTTAACTTCTCCAGATTCCAAGGTGAGGGGATCAGGGGCTACACCGAGGCTGTATTCCCCAGGGCCTTGTGCTGTAGGGAACTCCTCACTCACCCAGGGTTGAAAATCAGTGATGTGGAATCTCCATCCTGCCCCTCAGTGCTTTGCTTCCATGTTGGTTTATGATTCCCCCTTTGCATTGTCAGCTCTCTTCCACCTTTCCCTGTGCTGCCAATTGGCCAATGTTTGGCCTGTGCTGGAACTTGTTTGGAGCTCCATTTGTGTTCCTGGTCATTCACAGCCTGTGCTGATCCCTCCCCAGGTCTCAGGAGAAGGGCTCTGTTCCAGCACCATCACTGTCCTCTATCCCACACCAACTTCCATGGATCCTGCACTTCTGATGGGCTTGAGCAAGGATTGCAGAAGTTGGTGGTGATATAGAGGAAGGAGGGGAGTGAGGGAGGATCTGTGGATGGGCAGGTTGGCTGTCAAGCCTGGCTTCATTGAGGGAGGATGAGGAATGACTGAGCACAGGGAAAAAAGGAATTAGTTGGGTTTATGGCCATTCATGTGGTGTGAGAGCACAGTGTCATTCTCCCCAGGTGCACTCTAGGAGAACTTTCATATCTTCCCTTTTCCTGGGGATGAACATTCTTCCTGTTTAGTGAAATGGGAGTTCCTTCTTCTCCTTGGTTTCACTGTTTATATTTAAGGGAATATACCAAGAATTAAATTTCTTTGAAACCTGTGTGGTTGCATACTTTCAGTCCTGAGAATGTTGAATATTCAGATCTTCAGTGATCCAAGTCAGAAATGAAAGACTGGTGGTACTCCAGGGTTCTTCTCCAGCTCAGAACACAGTCAGCACCTTGATTTGAATTATTTATTAATTATGATACCTTCAGGAGCCTCCTGTTTCTCATGAACTTGAAGCTGCTTCTATCTGTGAAGGATTTTGACAAGTGTTTTGTTTTTCTGTTCTTGCTCAGTGTCTCCCTGAAGCTGGGAAATGGCCGTGATGGGAATTGCATGCCAGGGAGCTCCTGACCCAGCAGTCAAACACAAAAAGGAGCTCACGGCTGCTGAGGGGCTGAAGGAGACAGTGAGTGAAAAGCAGAGCAGTGTTTGCAAAGTAGAAGATTCAAAGAAGGCCATATTTCACAGTCAGTGGAAAATCCTGAATGATGTAATCACCAGAGGAACAGCAAAAGAAGAAACAGAAGGAGGCTGTGCATCAATTTCTATTATTGCCCAAGCAGAATGTGAGTAGCAGGGCGGGCTGTGCTTCATTGAGAAAAAGGAATGTGCAGAGAGGGATGAGATTTCACTCTCTCGGCGCTCCTGGAGAGCTGAGGCCACATCTATTTGTAATCCCAAGTGGGGTGGAGCTGATGACACATCCCAGACTCTATTTAGGAAGCTCATGAAATCTCCTAATAATGTGGCAGCATCCACTGAATAAAGCATAAATAACAGACCAGCGTGAGACCCGTGCACCCCAACCAGGTCTGTGTCCTGTGGGGCACCTGTTCTTAGCTGACTTCTGAAAGGGGTTGAAAAGAGGGGATAAAGAGGAGGAAACCAAAGTAAAGCTGTCATCTGGGAAAGAGCTGGGGGATCAGGAGATAGCTGGGAAGCCTCCTAATTGTGGGGGAGGAAGAATGCAGTGTGGGTGGTGTGACATGACTGTGCACTGATTGTCTGGATCACTCAGCACAATGGTAAAGCTGTTGGAGTCCAGTTGTTACTAGGAGAGACTTTAGGACAAGTGATGATCCTGGTTCTTTTTCCCACAGGTGAAAACAGTCAGGAGTTCAGCCCTACTTTATCAGAGAGATCCTTTATTGCCCACAGTAAACGTTACAGGTGAGAGACCTCTTAATACAAACACCCCTCTTCATTGCTGTTTTCTGACTTTCCTTGTTCCAAATCACCCTAGCTCTCTGCACTTAAAATATTTTTCCAAAAGCACTCCTGTTGGAATTAGCTCTTCAGTCTGAGGCCTGGTAAGAATTTGTCTTTCCCAAAACATCTTCCTATCAGGAAAAAATACAAGTTTAGGCACAAACCACTTGAAGCACCTTGCCTTATTGGCAATACCTGCAGATTTACTGCCTTTGTAGCCTTCTGGCTGTTTCTAGATGGTCAAATTTGTTTTGAAATTACTGATTTTTTTAAGGTTCATAGGCTTGACGCAGAAGGATCCAAGGAGAAATTTTCAGTCTTTTTTAACTGAACTGTGTTGATGCTTTTGAAACTGTTACACCATCTGCTGAAAAGCTGTGTGAAACCTGGGCTGCTGCTAGAAGGAGCCCTCAGAAAAGGGAACAGCTTAATTTCTTGGAAGAATAAAAGGGGATGAGAACCTTTGCTTAATGACAGCATCAACAGCAAAAGTTGTGAACACAGAGAAGCTGGAAGTGGTAAAAGGGACAGTGACACTTGTGATGGACAAGTGGAGGCCTGGGAATCGCTTTTCTGGAGTCAGCTGGGAGTGAGCTGCTTGTTCTTCATGAAGAATATCTTCCTTTTTGGGCTCATCCTGGAGCTTTCTTACACATGGGAGCCCTGTCAGGCAGCTCCAGCACCCTGAAATGGGTGACTGGGGTACAGAATTAAGTGCTGCCTGTTTGGTCGTGGCTTCAGACACCTTGTGGGGTGTGTGGTTTGACACTGCCCCATGGCTTTAGGATGTGGTCCCATGAACCATCTGAAGAAGTGCAAAGTGACCCATTTTTGAGGGGTTTTATGTGGGATCTGGGGTTTTCTGGGGTGCACGCCAGCTGTGCATTCAGGCTCAAGGCACTGTGCTGATGCCATCAGCCAGAACTCTACTTATGGCATCTTTTAGCATTAAAATACCAGGAAAAGATGGAGAGAGTGGCTGTGCCCTGCATCACTGATAGGAAAGGCAGAGAAATGTATCAGAACTGTTCTGCATCAATGGAACAATTGCTTCATTTGAGGATCAAAAATCTTGTTTTCTCTTAGAGCTTAATTTAAAAAATCCAACTGCTGTGGTTGGTATTGAATCATAGAATCACAGAATGCTTTGAGTTGAAAAGAACCTTAGGGATTATTTCTTTCTGACCCTGAGTAACTGCAGGCAAATATTCCTCTTGAGAGTTCATCTCTTTGTGTAGACCCCAGCTGGAGTGTTGTGTATATCTGTATATCTTAGAAATCATGTTGTAGTATTGGGCTTTACAAGCCTGCACATTTTGGCTTTTTGAAGCTGTTTTATTTGAGTGCTCTTAGTCATCCCTCTTCTCTGTGCAAAGCTCTTTTCCTTCAAATTAAAGCAGGCATTGATATTATGAAAACATTTATTAATTTTAATAATTTTTAAAATAGACTGCATTTATCCGTTATCTCTGTGATTCACTAGAAATCAACCACAAACTGTCTCAGAGCAGCCTGGAGACATGCAGTGCTTTCCTCTCTACTTTGCTATGTTCAAAAAAGAGATATAAAAGAAAGCTGGGGAGGGACTTGGAGTGGCAGGACAAGAGGAATGGCTTCCCCCAGCTGGAGGGCAGGGTTAGGTGGGATGTTGGGCAGGAATTGTTCCCTGTGAGGGTGGGCAGGCCCTGGCACAGGGTGCCCAGAGCAGCTGTGGATTCCTGGCAGTGTCCAAGGCCAGGTTGGATGGGGCTGGGAGCACCCTGGGACAGTGAAGGTGTCCCTGCCATGGCATGGGTGGCACTGGGTGGGTTTTAAGGCCCCTTCCCAACCCACGCCATTCTTTGACTGTACATTCCAGCCTTGTTCTTCCAGAATTTGTAAACCCTGGCTCACTTAAATGTTTTGCCTCCCCCACACCCCGACATTTCATTTATACAATCCCAGAAGTGCTGCTGGGCCTTATCTTGAACTTACCCCTCCTAGAAGAAAAGAAATTGTGTTTTAGCTCTCTGTTGAGTTAGCAGAGTTGCTAATTTTCCCTCTGTGGGTTGGAGGTGCCCTGTGAGCTGCCCCATCTCAGAGCCCTGCTGTGCTCTGCCTTCCAGCAGCCGCTCGGACAGCCTCGATCACATCCCCAACAATGTGGCCCACGCCACGGAGGGCAGGATGGCGCCCACCTGGAGAGGGAGGCACCGGGGCAGGGCCAGGAAGAAAAGGCACAAGAAAAGATCCAAGCTGAAAGGACAACCTGTGGCTGCTGGCAGGAGAAGTCCAAGAACTCCAGAACAGGAGAGCTGCACCCCAATTCCTGTCCAGGTGAGAATCTTCCACCTTCCTTTTGTACTGTCCCTGCTAACTCCTGACAGCTCTTGGGTGAATTTTGGTGTCTATCCTGAGGTTCCTGCTCAGCTGTTTGGTTTTGTTTTCTAGGAGGATGAATCCCACCAAAGCACTCTTTACAGAAACACTTTTTGGGTTCCTGAATTTAACAAGGACTTGGGCTATGATCCACTGCCTTTTGAGAAGCCTGCCCATGCCCCTTTGTCCATGGGCAAACTCCATTCCCCAAGGAGCCAGTACAAAACTGAACTGCACAAGCTGATCAGCCCTATTCAGTGCCTTAATCATGTTTGGAAACAGAGGGACACTGTTCCCCAGCCTGAGACTCTCCATCCTTTCCCCTACAACATCCTTCCCCCCCATTTCCCACACGTGGACAATCCTCTCCGTGCCATGAAGCAGAATGCTCTGGACACATACTTCCATGGTGACCTCAGCTATCAAGACAGTCACTTATCTGGCCTAAACTTAGAATATAATTTCACCAAATGCATCAACCAGTCTGTGCAAACCAGTTCTGATAAACTTTCTGTGGAAGAATATTTGGTAGATGCCTTGAAGGGGAGCGTGAGTTTTGGTGAACCACAAAATTTGGCCAGCCTGGCCAAGACATGGAGAGGAGGTGGGCTGGAGCTGAAGGAACAATTCCATGAAGCAAGTGAAAATGAAGGCGTGCTGCTGAACGAGGTGATCTGCGCCACTCTGGGGTGTGGGAGGCTGAGTTTCTCCTGGGCTTTGGGAGAGGGATAATCTGCATCCATGTGCTTGCTGCTAAAACTGTGATTTCTGAATGGTTTTGGATCTGGTTGAAGCTGCCAAGTAACGATGCAGGGTTGTTTTCTGCAGGAATTAAAGCCCTGCCTGTCTCAGACTGCTGGCTCCATGCTGTGCTCAGTCACCAGACATGCAGTGGTTCTGTGCTTAGTCAGTCTTCAACCATGTCCTCTCTTTGCTGGGGAAGAGCCCAATCTGTTCAGGCAGGCTGCAATATTTATTGGCTCTGGAGGAGCTGGAGTGTGACAGAAACCAGGGCTGGGTAGAAGGGGAGGTACAGGAGGCAGTTTGTGCCTCTGCTGGGACCAGCAGCTCCTGCAGCATTCCTTGCAGTGTCCCACAGGGCCTGGGCACAGAAATGCATTCAAATCCTAGGGACATGATTGCCTTCTTCTGAATCCAGTTCTCTCTCCACACCTTAAAGTCCTCCTGGAGGATTTCCCTGGGGTCAGTGTGACCCTGTCAGCATGGTCTGTGCAGTTCAAGGTGTCCCTTACCTACCTGAGTGTGTTCACACTGACACCTAAGGCACAGTCTCCATCTACTGACTGCAGAAAAGCTTTCACAGTGTCTGCATTTAGTCATGGGAATCTGGGTGAGTTGTAGGATTAAGCTTTGTAGGGAGAAGGGAGGAACACAGAGCTCCAAAGCCATCCAGATCCTGGTGGCGTTTCTTTACACCAGTGGGGTGCACCCAGTTAGAGCCAACGGAGCCCACAGAAATCAAGCAGGTTGATCCTGTATGGTTTCATCTCAAGCCTGTGACAGAAATAATCTTGTACTGAGATTTCTGGAGAGGTGTTGTGGTATCAGTCCTTGTGCTGCTTCTGAGAATGTTGATCTCCATGCAGCTCAACATTTAAATGTCTCTTTTGTTGCTTCATTTTGTTTTCTGTTTGTACTTCCAGAAGCTGAAGCCGGTGGATTACGAGTACCGAGAGGAGGTTCACTGGACCAAGTGCCACGGTTCCTTGGGCATTGGCTCTTTTGGGGAGGTGTACAAGATAGAGGACAAGCAGACAGGATTCCAGTGTGCTGCCAAGAAGGTAATTCTGTGTGAGAGAAGGACACAAGACAGCACATGGAGAGAAATCTCTGCCCTCTTTAGGGCCTTGTACAGTCAGAGTGTAGTGCTGCTGTTGTGTCCAAGGAAAAACTTCAGGGGAATGGCAGACAGAGAAGCAGCTGGAGGACCTGTATGTGCACAGGGGCCAAGATCAGCAGCCAGAAAAAAGCTCCTTTGGCTTTAAAGTGTGCTGAAAGGGATCCTGGGTGCTGAGGCAAGAGTAGAGCTGTCTGAGTGGTTGTGAGTGACTGCAGGGGAGCAACAGCTGTGTGGGTTGTCTGTTATCTGACTATTCTTATCTCAAACCATGTCTGGTGTAAGTGATTACATGGCAGGTATTTATTTCCTTGTTGAAAAAGGAATAAAGTAGGAAAAACCCAAGGCAGTCAGTAGGATCTGACAACAGAGCTTTCATCTCCTCAGTGTCAGCTGCAGTGCTGGCACATTGTTCTGAGGTGATGCTGCTCCAGATGCAGGAAAGGATGTGTGTTTTTCCAGAAGCTGGCACTATAATCTGTTCTACTCCAGGAGATGCCATTGTCACATGATGTAGGAAGTGTGTGGAATATAACTTGGAGCAGGATTTGTGGGCTGCTGTGGGGGCCTCAGGGGTGCAGACAGAGGGATAGTGCAAGGAGATGAGGAAAATGTAAACTATTTTATTTGAACTTACACTTGAATACTTTCATCACCCCTGTGAACTGATGTTTCTCACATTACTTCACTAGAAAACTTTGTGTGGGAAGTGTTTGCCTTGAGTACAAAAATATTATGTGCAAAAAGAACTGTAACTTTCATTTTCCAGTTTAAAATGTTGATTTTTCCCCCATTTACACTGGGCCCAGCTTGCTGTGCTCCCTGTGGAAAGATGTAAGAGGCAAGACAAGTCAGGCTGCGTATTTATTTAACCATTTCATAACCATTCAGTTGTCAGCTATAGAAACAAACATCTCTCAAGCATGTAAAAATTAATTCCTGTTCTTCATCCTCACAGTTCAGGTGTGAAATCTTGTGGAGACACAACCAGATTGTTTCCTGTCAGTGTGTAGCTATTTAAATGCAATATCCATTTGGCAAATCCACAGTCTTAGGAGGAATAGCTGTTCCTTGTGGGGTGTATTTTCAGGAAGGAAGGTGGTTGTGCTGAAAAGGGAAACATGAAAGTAGGAGAAGCTGAAGTCTTTCAAAATGTCATTTCTCCCCCACCTAATTACTGTAGGATAAATGATGCTTCTTTATATCAGAAATGCATCTTCTTAGATCACACTCTGGAAGCACAGAGTTCTAACATGCAAATTTAACACTTCTCTATGCTCTATTTAATTTTCCATTAATAACTGTCTGCAGTTCCTGCTGCCTCCCTGTGACAGGAGGCCACTACCTCACCTTCTTTCACCAGACTTGGTGCTGGAAGCACCTGCTCTCCAAATTCTTGAGATGAAAGAAAACCAGCTATAGCTGGATTGCTGACAGAGAAGAAACATGATGCATCTTTTTCCCACCAGAATCTTCATGACTCATGTTTTCCAATTGCTGGACTTCAGCAAATTCTTGTTTTATTTAGTTTGGCTGAACTTTATTGAATAAAGTTTTTTGTTAACCATTTGCAGGATGAGCACCACCTAACAAGGTGATCATGCAGATCACTGCTTGTGGACGTATTTTGTATTCCCTTCTGTTTTGGGGGAGTTGAATTTTTGCCAAGTTTTGCACCATCCCCAGGGCTTTTTTCCCTCAGTTGTCAAAATGATCTTTTTACTGAGACAGAAATTACCTTCCTACCTGTAATCTGGAGTTATTGCAAGCTGACATCTCTTGTGGTGAATTTTCACTTCCCTTAAACATTGAGGGTTCATCACCCCGAGCGTTCCCACTTCTTGCTGCGCTCCCCGAGTTCTATTCAGGAAGATCACAAAATTAAGTTTGGAAAAGACCACCAAGCCCAGTGAAGCCATCTCTGCTGTCCCACAGCCACCAGAGAGGGACAGTTGTGTGAGGATCCACCCCAGGATGGCTCAGTTTTCCCTGTTCCTGCAGGTGCAGCTGGAACATTTCCGTGCCGAGGAGCTGACGACGTGCGCGGCCGTGAGCAGCCCCAGCGTGGTGCCCCTGTACGGTGCTGTCAAGGAGGGTCCCTGGGTCACCATCTTCATGAAGCTCATGGAGGGTGAGCAGGGCACCATGGCAGTGCCAGTGCACATTGACCTCCTTTTCCTGCTGCCCAAATATGAATCTGTTAGTTCCTCAGTGCATCCAGGATATTTGTGGTGTGAATTCCCCAGTGGGTTGGGATGAGTGTGTGGAATCCCTGCAGTGGGGGGAATGATTCCCAGTCCTTCCTTATTCCAGTTCAAGGTGTCTCTTTCACACATTTGGGGCTGGTTTGTGCTTCCTGGTGGTTTGCAGGACACCAGTGGGGCTCATTGCCCTGGCTGTCTAAGCAAACCTCGATGATTCCATTGCCTGGTGCTCTTTTTCTGGCCAGAACCATGGCAAACAGGCTGTGAAGAATGAGTGGTGGTCAGAAACACCTAGAAATGCCTGTTCTGATCACAGAGCACTTGCTTTTGCTCCAAAGCAGCACTGTTAAACTGACACTAAGCAAAAAAAAAACATATGAACAAGGCCTGTTTTTGTGGGCAGCAAAAACTCTGGGTATAAACAAAAGGAACTGAGCCATGTGTGGAAGGTAAGTGCTGTCAGACCTGGAAAATCTCATTTTTTCAATGGAAATGCTAATGATGCTGGGGAGAATTTAAACGTAAGATAACATGGACTCCCTGGATTCCTTCCTAGGTGGCTCATTAGGGCAGCTCATTAAACAGAGTGGCTGCCTGCCAGAGGACAGAGCCCTCAGCTACCTGGGCCAGGTGTTAGAGGGTCTGGAGTATCTTCATGCTCAAAACATTCTCCATGGAGACGTCAAAGGTAGGAAAGTGTTTGAAGTACCTTGTTCTTCTCTTTTCTTAGAAGAGGCAAACTGCTTGGAGATTAAATTATGGGATTACTTACTTAAATTTTGGGATCTACTTACTAGATTTTCAGATCTATGTTTGAAATTAGAGTTTCCCTTGGTTCTAGACTGCTGGGAATATCATATTTGTCACCTCTTCTTGTCACCCCATGGGTCTGCCAAGCTGCTTGCCCAGGCTGGCCCACCACTGGGCTACAAGAATCTCCAGGGCAGGTAATTGGTAGTTTATAAGAGATAATTACAGCTCTGCACTTGCTTAAGGCAGTGACAGGAGAAATAAATCCTCTGGGCTTAGAAGACTGTAGTTGTGTGTGCTTTTGGGTGTTTTTCCCATCTCCTGATGCAGAGGAGACTAATGGAGCCTTTCTCTTGGCAGCTGAGAACGTGCTGCTGTCAGCTGATGGGAGCAGGGCCCTCCTGTGTGACTTTGGCCACTCTGCTCACCTGCACCCAGATGGGCTGGGAAAGTGCTTGGTCACAGGTGAGGTTTTGCTGCTGCTCTTCTGAGGAATTGCCCTTCTGACTCATCCTCTCTCATGAACATTTACATGTGGCTGATTTGCAAGCAACTGCTCGGGGTGTCTCATTTATTGGTATTACTGTGACAGCCAAAATGACCTGAAATTTGGGAGGGTGATGGTCCTTATCTCCCAGGCTATAAGGGTTTTTGTAAGATTGTCAGCCTGCTGCATTCAGTGTTTTGTCCCTGCAAGAAGCCACACTGAAACTTTAAAATCCTACTCGGACTCGTTGTGTAACCTCACTAAATAGTGGGGAAAAGTCCTGACCTCCACTAAAGAAAATTCTTTTTTTTTACAATTAAACTTAAGCATGCTTCTTCATGCAGCTGTTGAAAGAGAAGGCTGTGTTTTCTAAAGTCAAGCTCATGTTTTGCCTCCCAGATTTGCTCGCAAGGGAAGCTTAATCCCTATTCTGTGTATAAGGGATGGGTCTGAGAGGGAACAGCTTCTGGGAACACACAATGCTGCTTTTTGGGTTAAGGTGGAGCCCTTCCACTATGGAGAAAAGCTGGGAGAGCTCAGATTCTTCAGCCTGGAGAAGAGAAGGCTCAGAGGAGACCTCAGAGCCCCTTCCAATGCCTAAAGGGGGCTCCAAGAGAGCTGGAGAGGGACTTGGGACAATGGCCTAGAGGGACAGGACAAGAGGAATCGCTTTCCACTGCCAGAGGGAAGAGTCAGATGGGATATTGGGAATTAGGAATTCTTCCCTGTAAGGGTGGTGAGGCCCTGGCACAGGGTGCCCAGAGCAGCTGGGGCTGCCCCTGGATCCCTGGCAGTGTCCAAAGCCAGGCTGGACAGGGCTTGGAGCCACCTGGGACAGTGAAAATTGTCCCTGCCATGGCAGGGGTGGCACTGGATGAGCTTTGAAGTCCCTTCCCACCCAAACCACTCCTTCCTACAAAGCTGACATGTCTCACTTGAGCTGTAAAGAGAGGGATTCTGCCTTAGGCCTCCTCCCAGTGGCACTGGAGCAGTTCTCTTGCCTGCATGCAGTGAGTTTTCTCCTGGCTGGTTTTAGGGAACTACGTGCCTGGCACAGAGACCCACATGGCCCCCGAGGTGGTGATGGGGAAGCGCTGTGACTCCAAGGTGGATGTGTGGAGCAGCTGCTGCATGATGCTGCACATGCTCAATGGCTGCCACCCCTGGACCCAGTACTACAACCACCCTCTCTGCCTGAAGGTGAGTGACCCAGCCTCTGTGCAGGTGAGCTGCCACAGCTTGGTACTGCTGGCCAGGCAGCACTCACCTCAGGGTGGATGGCTGGGAGCCAGCTGGGCATCTGACAGTGTTGGAAAGGATGGAAGTTTGACAAGAAAGTCTCACAGATGCTTAGCAGAAAGATTTTTGAATGTAGAGTTTGATGAAGGAATAGAGATGGAAGCAAGTTTTGATAGAAAAGAAAAGAGCTGCTGAGCCAGTCTTACTGGATACCCTTTGCCTTCTTGGTTATGTTAGTTAGAAGGGGTTTTATGACTTAGAGCAAAGGATAAACCCACCTCAAACAAGATGTTTTTACCAAGCAGAAAGATATCACAGGCTATGTAGAAAAAAGGTCTCAGAATTTTCCACTGCAAGAAAACTGAAAAACAACTTCTGGCTTAAACTGTAATGTACTAACTTTCAGTGATTGGAGAACAGTGACATGAATATGGTAATTACAGTAGTTATGATAGGCTAGAGATAAAAGTTAAGGTATAGATTGGTTTTACTGTATGAAGATGCTCAGCAAAGAAAATAAATAATGCATTGTAACCAAAAGAAAAGTATAGAATGCATTGTAACCTAAACTAAGGGTCTCCAGGCCTGCCTGCAGCTGAAGCTGACAGCTGTAGGCACAGCTCTGTCACTGACGACCCTGTGGATACAATAAACTGCATTTTAGAGAGCCACTGGAGTCCTGCATCCCTCATTTAGACTCTTACATGACAGGATACCAGCCTTGCTCTGGGAGCTGAGCATTCCCTGTGCTTGCTCTGCTTGGGCTGTTCTTCCATGCCCTGCTCATGACTTGGGTGTGCCTTTTGAGCCATTCAGCTGTAATAAAATTACTGTTCAGCTCTCACTTAATGCTTTCATTTCAGTTGGAAACGCTGTTGGGGTGGGAAGAACCTTCCTGAAATCAAATTAAGCCTCTCTGGTCTAACCTCTTTCACTTCCTGTTTGTTACACAGATCGCTAAAGAGCCGCCTCCTCTGAGGGAAATTCCACCTTCCTGCAACCCTCTCACTGCTGAGATTATTAAGCTGGGGCTGGAGAAGGAGCCTCTGCAGAGGGCATCTGCATCAGAGCTCAAAACTAAAACCAGCGTGGCACTCGAGGAAGGTAGAAATGTCCTGATTTAACTGATGCAGCTGAATCTTTGTATTCCCACTGGGAGAGCTGCTGGTGCTGTTCCTTTTGGAAGGACCAGTCTGTTTTATTGTCCACTATATCATTTTCACAGCATTGATGCATATTTTGGGTTGATGGCTTTGCCTGCAGCTGAGTGTTTGTCACCCAAATAAATGATCATTTCCTGTGTGCTGTCACATGCTCTTCTTCCTTCTCTGCTGGAGGAGGGGAGCTCTCTGTGGGTTTGTTGAGGTGCTCTGCCTGGGTTCCTGTCAGCTGAAGCATCAGCTGCACCAGGAGAGCCTGGTGTGCAGCACAACTGCAAGCAGGGCTTTATTACATCCTTAGCTGTAACTCATACTTGTCTTGCCCCTGACACATCACTAACTTATTTCAGCTTAATCCTGCTGAGTGGTTCTGTAATACAGCAAGAATTTGTGGAGGTGATCTGGTTTTATCTTTTGAAAAGCTGGGCATTTTACAGCAAACACACTTCAAAAAATTCTTACAGCAAAGGAAAACTCATACCTCTTTTATTGCTTTATTTGATAATGTTTGTATCCTTTTATCCTTTTTCTTTTTGTAGTGGGAGGTGTGAGAAGCCCCTGGAAAGGTGACTACAGAGAGCCCAGACATTTCTCTTTGAACAAAGAAAACAGTGCACACACATCCCTGTCCCCCACAGTGAGCCCAGTTTCTGAGATTGGTTCTGACCCAAAACTGTCAGTCAATGTTTCCTGTGGCAGCCCACTCCTACCACCTCCATCTCTGGAGCAAACAGAGGAGGTTGAGGGACCCCACTGGAATGAGAGCAAGGAGTTACCTGAGACCTGTGATCCCCCACCCCTCTCCTCAACTCCTCTGCCCCTGAAGAGCTGCAGCCACGTGGAAAGAGCCACAACCATTTCAGAGCAAGAACTTCAGCAGCTGGAAATTGGTGAGCACTGGGCTGGGGGAGGAATTCAGCCGTTTTTGCTTGAGAGCAGGATAAAAATACAGCTGCATTCTCTTGGCTTGTTGACAGTTATTTTTGGGTTTTCAGCTTGGATGTCATTTTGCTCACAGTTCCTTTCTCGTTACACAAATTGCTCAACCTTCCTTCAAACTACCAAAACTAATAGTTCTTAACCAATTAAATGTGCCACAAAGGGAGTGAACAGAATTTCCTTCCTCCTGAACAGGGGGGAACCTTCTGAGAGAGGTGCAGGAACCTCTTGGAAAACAGCCTGTTTCAGACTTGTGCTTGTTTGCACTGTGTAAACAGTGTCAGAATTCCAACTTCATCTGCAATTTTAGGTTCAAACTTTTTTTTTTTTTTGTTAATTGAGGTAAGCCAGGATAAAAATAAAGGAATGGCAGATGTCAAGCAAAGCAGTGCAGTTCAAATCAGCCTGCAACTGTTTACTTCTGAGCATTGGAAAACCTACAGCCATCAGCCAAGGAATTTGGTTACAACAGCAAACCAGAGTTTGAAAACCAGCAGTAAATTCAGTGTGGAAATCGGTGATGTGTCCAGTTCCATTGCCCCAACACAACTCTACATTTCACTTTTTTTTTTCTCCCATATCTTCTAGTCTTTTTTAATTAATTGAAAGAAATTAGGAACAGAGTGGTTTGAATTGTAACTGTGTCAGAAAACTGAGGAATTTTAGGGGTTGCTGATGGGCAGCTTCTTTCTCAAATGGCTTTGGGTCTCAGCAGCATTGTAAGAGCTGGTTATGTATGGGATATCTGGATATTATCAGGAATATTTGCAGTATTTGTAAGTACTTGTATCCAGATAAGGGAGTGCAAACCTCCAGATACTTGTGAGAGCTGAGTACATGAGTTTGACTTTTCCCTGATAATGTGGCTGGATCTAAAGTGATATTTCACAGGAGACATAAAAGCAAGAACTGGTGAATTTGGGGTGCTATTTTGCATGTTGCTGCACAATCCATCCCCTCTTGGCTCAGTTTCCCTGTGTCACAGTGTCCTGTGGCCTCTGCATGGCAGAGTTGTGTGTTGGGCTCTGCTGGCACCAGTATGAATGTTCATTAAATATTGCTGAAGAAGCTTTGGGTGTTAATTGCAGGGCTGTAATTAAAGCAGGGAGGCATGGAGGGAAACACTGGAAATGTCTCCCTTCTCTTCCTTTTGCTGCAGAACTGTTTCTGAACAGCCTTTCCCAGCCTTACTCTCTGGAAGAGCAAGAGCAGATGCTTTCATGCCTCAGCATTGACAGCCCCTTTGTGTCAGATGCCAGTGAGAAGGTGAGTGGGGATGGGTGGAGGGTGGCTGGCTGGCCCCCTTGGCAAAACTGGGAGCTGTGACCAATGAAAATCTGGAATTTCTCCTCTTTGATGCTGCTTTCTGACACCCAGTTTGCTGGGAAGAAAGCTTTGCTCATGCCCAGTGGGGTTTTGAGAGTTGTAGCTGTGCTTTGGTTCCCTGTCCAGCATGGATCCTGTCCTCCAGAGGTTCTCCTGTGCTGTATCCTCACCAGAATCTTCAAGAGTGTGGATACAGAGAATCTCAGCAGCCTCAACCCTGCCTGGGTGGGGGAAGGAGCTGGGGAAGCAGTGATGGAAGTAGGAGCTGCTCCAAGCAGCTGTGCAGGGTCTTCCTCCTGGCCATGGCCACCAGTGGGAGGTTTAGGGAAAGACCAGGAGAGTAGGACAGGAAAACAGACCCAAATATTGGATATTCATTCCCAGATCTATTCTCCATTAACTTCTTTTAACCCATTGATAGTAATGAATACATAGTCCTGGTTATTTACCAATTTCAATTAGATTGAAATTAGCTCTCTCTGGTGTTCCTAAGGTGAGAATACCAGTGAGGAACACTGAACAGGCCTTGTTGGACCAGGGAAGGACAAAAGCCCTTCAATCAGACTTTTCAAAGACACTGAGTCCCCAGTTTGTGCATCCTGGCATCTGCAGGAGTCAGTTCTGATTGGGAGCAGCTTTGTGTCCTATTTCTGTCTCTCTTCTCAGTCTTCCAGTGCTTTTTGAGGAGGACTGAGGGAGTTCTGCACAGCTCAGCTGTTGACACACACAGTGTGCAGTGTGGGATCTGACTCTGCTTGGTTTTTCCCACTAACACCTACACCATACCTGTAACTTGGTTTTGACTGGTTCAGGCCTCTGTGCTGGTGTCAGATTGACTGGGACAGTACAGACCCTTCCCAGCAGTGCAGCAGCATAGGGCCTATGGTTGGTTTTGTACACTGAATTGTTTTTCCTGTGTGTTTCTAATGTCAGTAAGTGACAAATATTTTAACTGATGTTTAATTCTCCGACCAGTGAGTACAACCTCTCTTTTCTCACCCAAATTTTCAGCTCATTATTGATTTAACTATTGGGAATATCTGATAATATCTATAATATCTGTTGCACTGCAATCCCAGATGGCACATTAATGTTGACTAAGGCCCAGCCTTAAATCAAATGTGGCTTGATTTCCCTTTTTCCTCCTGACCTTATTTTAATGCTTATCTCCTGCCAGCTCATTTTCTTTCAGAACCTTAGACAAACTTGTGCTTATTCCTGCAGAACTCCATGAAGGCTTCTCACAGCTTGAGGGACACCATGAGCTCTGGGATCCATTCCTGGAACAGCCAGGCAGAGGGGCAGAGCTGCAGCTGGAACAACCTGCTGAGCCGCAGCCGGCACACGGACACCCCCAGCTGCTTCAACGGTGGGTCTGCCTTCCCACAGCGGGGAGAAATGGCCAGAAATCACTTTCTCACTATCTAGACAAGCTGGATATAGAGTTTTTGAACTCCTTTTGTCCTTCAGTTGCTGTGGCAGCACAGATCCACCTAAAGATGGGTTTTGAGGAGGCACAGTCTGGCCCAGTGACAGATGGGTCTGTGCAGTAAAATCCAGGGAGGTTTCTGAACACACACAGAGCCTGTGTGCCCTGGTTCATGCAGCCTCCATGTGCAAGGAATGTTTTATAACCACAAACATCTACCCAGAATTTTGAGGGCATATTGTGCAAATTAATCCATCCCTTCAGCTGCTTTCTTGCTAAATGCAGCTCTGCTCTGTGAGTCATTGCTGTCTGCAGCAAGCTCCATGCTCAGCAAAAGACCTACATAAATGAAATCCTTAATGACAAAAATGAGCTTTTCCCCATGTGTGTGCCTTGTCAGTCAGCTTTGCTGTGGGCTGTGAGGTCCTTGTGGCTCAGCAGAACTTAAAGAACCTCTTGTGCATTCCAGGAGTGAAAATCCAGATCCAGTTGCTAAGTGGAGAAAATTTGCACATCAGAGATTTCCACAGGACAAAGGTGGGAGACATTGCCACGGGGATAAGCAGCCAGGTGAGACACAGACTGGAGTTCAGTGCATCATTTGAGGGATGATTTCTTCCCTACTGCAGCCTCATAACCCCTGAATGCCAGAGAGACCCAAGAGTGGTTCAGGGATCCTTAGGACATCTGTAGAAGCAGAACCTCAGTACTGCTGTTGTGCGTGTGGTACCAGAGAATGTTTCCTGAATCCAATTAAGGGTGGAAAAGACCTCCAAGATCATCAAGCCCAGCCTTTGTCCAAATCCCACCAGGCCCACTAAGCCATATTTCCAAGTGCCACATCTACTCATTTTTTGAACCTTTTGGTGATGGTGATTCCACCACTGCCCTGTGCAGCCTGTTCCAATGCTTATCCACTCTTGCAGTGAAGAAATTTCCCCTAATACCCAGCCTAAACCTAGTACCAAACTTGAATTTTAAGCCAGTGCCAATTGTCAGAGTCACCACAGGGACCTATATCTTAAAATATAGATATTCTGTGCTGCAGCTTAAAAAGTCCTTCTCCTCAATTATAACCTCTTTCCCCTCTCCTTGAAGAATCATATATAGCTTTTTTAAAACATCATGAGCAGTAGCATCAGCTCAGGGAGATGAGCTCTGTTTGGCTGGGGTGTTTCCAACTTGTTCTGTTGGAGCTGTTGGCACACTCCTGTGAACCTCACTGTGGGCTGCTTTGGCAGTTCCTGAAAGAAACTCTGGAGTGTCTGTGGGACTGTGACTCATCTCAGTGTAAAATGGGATCTGAAAGATCTCAGTGTAAAATGGGATCATCTCTAAAAGATGTTGCACCAGTCAGAAAATGTTCCAGTGGTGCTGGTCCTCTCTAGATTCTGTTCTTGTGGACATCACAAAGCAAAATACCTGCAGAGGAGCTCAGGTACCCAAACATGGGCAGCTCAGGACCCCCCCGCCATTGCCCAAAGATCAGGGAGGCACTTTGGTGTGGGGGTACCAGTTGTTGGTTTCTCTGGGTCTGGATTGAAGGCACTTGAGACAGTAATTCATGTTTGGATTCAGGTGTTTATTATTTGTTATCAGTAAAACAGTCTCACTACTGTGAGTTCAGCAGCTTTTCATTAGAAGGTACAAAATGCCCAACAATCTCTTGGTACAAGGTCTTATAAGACTAAACTATCCAATTAAGAACTGACACCTAGATTATTTTCCCTTTTAACCCAATAACTGATCCCAATGTGGACTTTTCTGCCCAATTACAAAATTCCACCCAAACCCATGAAGAAGAAGGAAGAAGAAACATGAAGAAGAAACCCAGGATGACACCCTGTGCCCTCCATCTTGCTTCCATCCACTACACACTGAAAATCCCCAAACCTCAATTTCTCACCAAGTGATGCTCTCTATAATCCATTTCACACTTTTGTGGATTCCAGTTTATCTTGAAGTATGGGAAATTTTCTCCATGAATGAGGGTCAGAGTCAGTGCTCCCCTGGTGTGGTGGTGTTCGAGGGGTCTTAGGATGAGGGAAGAGATGAGAATGTTGACTCCATGTTTCAGAAGGCTTGATTTATTATTTTATGATATATATTGTATTAAAACTATACTAAAAGAATAGAAGAAAGGATTTCATCAGAAGGCTAGCTAAGAATAGAAAAGGAATGATAACAAAGGTTTGTGGCTGACCAGAGAGTCTGAGACAGCTGGAGTGTGATTGGCCATTAATTAGAAACAACCACATGAGACCAATCCCAGATGCACCTGTTGCATTCCACAGCAGCAGATAACCATTGTTTACATTTTGTTCCTGAGGCCTCTCAGCTTCTCAGGAGGAAAAATCCTAAGGAAAGGATTTTTCATAAAACATGTCTGTGACACCCTGGGGGTCAGGACACCCCAGAGCAGACAGAGAAATATTCCCCGTGCCCTGGGTTTCCACACTTTGGCAGCAGGGTGGGCACTGCCCGGTCCAGTTCTGAGGTGTTTCCTTATGAGAGGAGCTCAGGATGTTCCTGCCAAGCACGAGCTCCTCCCTGGGAGCTGCTCCTGCCTCGGGAAGCTGGGTGTGATGGAGGGGACTGGAAGTGGCACTGAGCTCTGTGTGTTCTGCTCCCCAGATCCCCGTGCCTGCCTTCAGCCTGGTGACCAAGGAGGGGCAGCCTGTGCACTACAACATGGAGGTGCCTGACTCTGGCATCGAGCTGCAGTGCACGCTGGCCCCCGACTGCAGCGTGGGCTGGGCCTGGCGCGTCAAGCACGGCCAGCTGGAGAACAGGCCCTGAGGCCCTGCCCGCTTTGGAGCTTTGCACCTTGTGAAAGGAGGGATTGCAAAAGCTTCTGACCTCCCCTGCCGTGGAGCACCAAGTGCAGTGGCTGCTGTTTGTGCTGCAGCAGGATCACAGCTCACTGCCCTCGCTTCTGTTGGCTGCTCTGATCAACTTCCAAGACATGTCCTGAGCTTAGACATTCCCCAGGACAGTGGGAATTCCTTGTTTTGGGTGTGTTAGAGCTTGAGAATGGTAGGTGGAAATTCCTCACTTCTCAGAGGAAGGAGGTTGTGCTTTTCAGGAGAGCAGGGCCATGAGAACTCTTGCTCCTGCTCCAAGGTGAGGTCAGTCGTGGCTGGGCTTGCCCAGAGGAGGAGCTTGGGTGCCCTCAGTGTTGTGCCAAGGGGAGCTGGCTGACTTCTTCCCAGCTGGAGGAAAAAACATTTCTGTAGGCTCTGGGGAGCATCAATCTCCACCTCGAGCCTTTAGCATGAGGAGAATCCACAGCAGTCACTGGCTGGCTCTTGGTTTCACCTTCCACCCTTCCCCGCAGTTGCTTCGTTCTTGAATGAGAAAAGAACTTTGTTCCCAGAAAGAGCTTTGCTTGCAGCTCCCACCTGCAGGGCTCAGAGGAGCTGGTGCTCTCTCTGGTGTCCCTGGCAGGCAGGGCAGGTACAGAATTCCATGGTGGGAGGCTGGAGGGGTTGTTCCTCCATCCTGTTCCCACCTCTGAGGTGTGCTGTCCCATCCTTGGAGGAATAAGGGACGTCAGCTCTGTCAGCTGTGACAGGGCTGAATTTTATTGCAGAGTTCATAAAAATCTCCCTCCCAGCTCCCAGTCTGGCCCAGTGCCCCAGTTCTGTGAGCTCAGCCTGGTCTCACAAGACTTCCCACTCCTCCCCTCACTTCAGACTGGGTTCGCTGAGTGGGATGGGCAGCTGGGCCTGCAATGCCTTAAGCTTTAAACTGTTTTTTTTAACTGATTTGTGAATGTTTGGAACATACTGAAACCTCACAGGTCACGTTCGGGTGGGTGGGTGTTGTTCACCCTTCTCCACCCCAGAACAGATCCCAGGGGAGGTGTGAGCTCCCAGTGTGCTCGTTCAGGGCTGTGCTTGTTCCAGGCCTGGCACACCTGGAAATCACAGTCCCTCCCTCTGGCTGTGCCTGTCCCAGAGCTCTGAGGCTGCATCTGAGCAGGGGCTCTGCATCCAGCCTGGGCAGAGCAGCAGCTCCCAAAAGCCAAGGTGGGCTCTGCCAGGTCCGTGCTGGTCTGGGAGACACCATGGGGCAGCAATGCTGGAAGTCTTCCCAAGGGAGGTTCACTTAAAAAATAGCTGGGAAAAGCTGAACTCTGAGCCTCCCTTTTTGAGGATCAGCTCTCCTTAAACAATGGATGCCCTTTTTCCCTTTGGTCTCCCAGAGCATGGGCTGGTTTTGCTCCACCAGACAGTGACATCCCTGATCAGAAAACTCAAGTTTGTAATAAGAAAGTGGAATTCATGAAGAAAAATGAAACCTGTCACCACTTTGGGTATCGTTTTTATAGCACTTTTTGTTCTAAAGCACTTAATACATTGTCCAAAATAGGCACCTAATTATATCTACTATGCCACATTCAGAGTCTTTTCAGTAAATAGTTAACACATTATGCACATGTCTTCCAGGAGGGAGTGGGGGAAGAGGGAGGTTGGCTCCATTTCTTTCTTCAGATGCCATAAACTACTAAGAGTTTAAGCTGTGGAGCAGGAGGGATCAAAGTGCCTCTTCCAGGAGCTCCCAAGCACAGGTTCAGTGCATGCCTGGCTCCTTTCCTGAGCTTCCTCTAAGAGGACAGGAGGAAAACCTGGTTGTTTTTGTGAGTGTGTGGTGATGTGTCAATCCCAAAGCACGGTGGGTTCCATCCCAAAGGCTGCACCTTGAGCCTCTGTCACCTGGGGGGTGCCCCCATGTCCTGGTATCTAGTTCCATGCCTAAGCATTGGGATTGAGCCCTGGAGCAGCAGGGAGGGAGCAGGACTGCCTGCAGGACTCCTGGGCTCTGCATCTGCAGCATTAACCTGAACTCAGGCACCTGCACAAGGGCAGGGAACCCTCACGGGCCTGGGATGTCCTTGCAGGGCCCATGGCGATGTCTGTGTTCCCAGGTTCATGGAGATCTCCTGGTCCATGGCGATGTCTGTGTTCCCAGGCTCATGGAGATTCCCAGGCCCATGGAGATGTCTGTGTTCCCCAAGCCCATGGACGTGTTCATGTTCCCCTGGCCCATGGAGATGTCTGTGTTCCCAGGTCCATGGAGATCCCCTGGTTCATGGAGATGTCCATGTTCCCAGGTCCATGGAGATCCCCTGGCCCATGGAGATGTCTGTGTTCCCAGGTCCATGGAGATCCCCTGGTTCATGGAGATGTCCATGTTCCCAGGTCCATGGAGATGTCTGTGTTCCCAGACCAATGGAGATGCCCTGGTCCATGGAGATGTCTGTGTTCCCAGACCCACGGACATGTTCATGTTCCCCAGGCCCATGGAGATGTCCATGTTCCTCAGTACCCTCATAGCAGCATTAGCCAGGATTCCCCCCTTTGTTTTGTCCAAAGCCTCCAGTCCTGTTTTGCTGCCACCGCAAGTGCCCAGGTGAGGCTGCAGGCTCCCAGCTGGCCGTGTCCCTGCTCTCAGGGTGGGATGTGGTGTCACATCCCTGCCTGGGGACAGACACCACTGGTGCCTTCCCAGTCCCTGAGCTCCTCTGGGGTGATCTCCAGGCTGTGCTGCCAGCCAGCCTGAGCTCTCCCTGGCTATCTCCTGCTGCCAGGACAGTTTCCTTTCCCTTGGCTTGTCACTTTGCTGTGACAGGCACAAACAACCCGGCCTCCAGATGAAGGCAATACTGACAGCAGAAAGTCGGGAAAGATTTGCATTATCCTTGTTCTGTCAGGTTTCATAACGAGTGTTTAGGACAGAACCCCAGCTCAGGGTGGGGAGGACAAGTAGGAGTGATAAACACAGATGGCTCTTGTTGTGCAGCTCCTTCTGGAAGTCTGGAAAAATCGCTGCTGGTGAGCTGAGGATCTCATTGGGATGGGCAGTGGGGGAAGGTGCTGGAACCAGGAGCTTGTATGGAATGAATGACACTTTATAAAACTGTGATTTCTTGAAGTTAATGTTTTTGACCTGCATTTTCACAGGAAAAAAAATAAAGCTAAAAAAAGAGAAGATTTTGTTTGTTGTCATTGCTGGTGGTTTGATGTGTTGTCCCAGAGAACAAGATGGTGATGCTGAATGAGACATTTCCAGGAAGAAGAGCCTGGTCTGAATGAACTCTGCTGTATAACTTGGGTTTGGGGGATTCAGGAGAAGGCAGGAAGGAGGCTTGGGCACTGTCCAGGCTGCCCAGGGAATGGTGCCAGCCCTGAGGCTGCTGCAGCTCCAGGAGGGTTTGGACAGTGCTCCCAGGGATGCCCAGGGTGGGATTGCTGGGGTGTCTGTGCAGGGCAGGAGTTGGACTGGATGATCCTTGGACATCCCTTCCAGCCCAGGATATTCAAGGATTTTGTGATTTCTGGGGCTGGAAAGGCAGCACTGACTTGGATGGATCCCTGGCATCTCTCCTTCCAAGCAGACAGTCCCTTGTCCTCCCTCTGTCCCTCGGGGGGATTTGCTGCACTGGGAGCTGCTCAGCCTTGCTGTGGGAGCTCAGGGGTGAGGCAGGCAGAGCTCAGGGATCCCCCCACAGCTCCCAGTGCTGCAGCCCCTCTGTTTGTCTGCAGGGAGCTGAATCCTTCCCCAACAGGCTGGGGGGCTGTGGCCAGCCTGCTGAGTGAGGACACTCACCCTGAAACACATTTTTTGTGCTGTCATGCACCCACATGTCTGTGCTGTGAACAGACCTCAGAGCTGTTGTCCTCAAAAAAAAAAAAAAAAAAAAAAAAAAGAAGGTGGGTGGTTTGTTGCTAGAATTCCAGGCTGGATTGTGTTGGAAGGGACCCTGAAGATCACCCCGTTCCATCCTCTCACCTCCCACTATCCCAGGGTGCTCCAAGCCCCGTTCAACCTGGGGATGGGGCAGCCACAGCCACTCCCTCCCTTTATCTTCCCCCCTTCCTCCCTCCATCCTTCCCTCATTCCACCTTTCCTTCCTTTTCCCCCGCCCTCCCTTCATAACAGCATCACAAACCCTTCTCCCAGACAAGTCCTTTATCCTCTGAGACATTTTATTACCAGCGCTGCTTTAGATTAAACAGGCCTTCAGTATATAAAAATAATGTATACAAATGAGCAGTTAATGGTTTACATGTCTGGCTTAAAGGCATTTATAAGTTACACATTCATTTCCCATCCCTCCCCGGACACGGAGCCGGCGCTGAAGCAGCTTTAATACAGCAGGAAGCAGCGGCTGCTGTGGCTGAAGCGAGAAAGGACCGGGAGGAGGGACAGGAGGAGGGAGGAGCGGGGGCTGCTCGATGGAATAAATGTACCAGGAGAGGTTTAACTGCGGCACTGCGGGGTTGTTGAGCAGCAGCGGGGCAGGGCAGGGAGCGGCAGCCGGGTCCGGGGCGGTACCGAGAGGTTCGTGCGGCTCCGGGGCCGCATCTGCGGCGGCAGCAGGGACTGGGACTGCCGAGAGAACGGGGAGCCCCGCAGGGCTGACGGTCCCGGTTCATCCCAGAGCCTGCCGGTGGGTGCTGGGGATGCAGCTGGGCGGAGGTGCCACCACCTCGCAGAGAAATTTGTCCCTGCTGCTGATTGTCGCAGTGTTCCCGTCCCCGCTGCCGCAGCACGGAGAAATTCGAAGGAAGACATAAAATCCTGTCAAATAGCACCGCTGCCAGCCCCTGGCTCCGGGAGGTGCCCGGGCTGGGAGCTTTGCAGCCGGAGAACGCGGCTCTGGGGGGGCTCTGGGGCCGGGGGAGATGTGAGATGAGATGTGCGGGGAGCGCTGTGTCCCTGGCTGACACCCCCTCCCCTCCCGCAGCGGCGATCGAGGGTGGGACAAGGTCACAGGGCCGGGGTGGGGATGGGACAGCCTCTGTTTTCCTTCCAGGACAAGCTGGAGCCCTTTCTGTGCTTCCCTGTAGCCAGGAGGGCCCCCCAGCCCTGCCAGTGTGCGGAGAGGAGCTCAGGGACAGGACCCAGCAAGCGCCGTGCCCAGCCCAGGCGGGCAGAGCTGGCGCATCAGGCGGCTGCAGCAGCTCGGAGCGGGCACTGTCCCTCCGCCCCGCCGAGCCCCGGGCCCGGGCACCGACGCCCTGCGCTGCCATCCGCGTCGGGAGGACGGTGCTGGCCCGGGGCTGCCGCTGCAGGGACGGCGCCGGTCACAGCGCCATGTCCGGCGTCGCCTGCAGGCTCTGCCCCGCCGCCCGTTTCTTGGCGCTGCCGCGGGCCTTATCCCCCCGCCGGTACGGGTTGTTCCGCAGATCTGCACCGGGAGAAGCACCGGGGCCGGGTGAGCTTCACCGCCCGCCCGGCACGGCCGGGGCCCCGCACCCATCGCGTTAACATGGCACGGTTTGGGTTGGAGGGACCTCAAAGCCCACCCAGTGCCATGGCAGGGACACCTTCCACTGCCCCAGGCTGCTCCAACCTGGCCTTGGGCACTGCCAGGGCTGGGGCAGCCACAGCTGCTCTGGGCACCTTCACAGAAATGAAATTTTTCCCAAACCTTCAACCCAAACCTCTCTTTTGTTAATGTAAACCCCTGCCCCTTGTCCTGTCTCCGCCCGGGATTTGCCCCTTGGGTGCGAGGACACCCAGGAGGAGCCAAGGGCTGAACGCAGGGACGGGAGGAGCAGCAGCTCCCAACAATCGGCCCGTGGGACCCCGAGCGCCCAGCACGGCCCGGGGGCTGATCCCGGGTGTCAGCGTGGCACACATCCCGGAGGAATCCCGGAGGAATCCCGGCGGGGAGGGAGGGGGAAGCCCGGGAGCCCCCGCCCGCCTGCGCCGCCCCACGTTACCTACAGAGGACTCTCCTCGTTGAAGCTCACGTCGCAGAAGAGCCGGGACGAGCGTTTGCCCGTCCGGGCCGTGAAAGGAACAGTTTTGAGAGCTGAGCAGAGCAGCCCAGAGACAGCGAGGAGGAGCAGGAGGAGGAGAGAGGAGGAAGAAGCAGAAGAGGGGGAAGAGATATGAGACAGGGGAGCAGCTCTGCCATGTGGGATGTGAAGGTGCTTCAGGTAGGTTTGGTCCCTGTGGTGGGGTTTGGTGACCCCCCAGCTCCTGTGACAGCCCCTGCAGGCCCCAGCACTGGGTCTGTGATGTGGGGACACCTGGCTGCTCACCTGAACTCATCTCTCACCTGAAATTATATCCTCAATGGCCCCATCTTTGCCTTCGTAGATGAGAGGCTCCTTCACCATCTGCCTCTTCTTCAGCTCAGCTATCATGTCCATCTGCTGCCTCCTGGCTTTCTGGACAGGCAGCTGGGAGGAGACAGGGCTCTTGAGTGCTGTGATCCCACCCCAGGGGTACCCTCCCCTCCGCCTCCCTCCCCAGGACCCGTTCAGCTCTTCCCCACCCCTCAGCCCAGCCAGGGCTGGGGCTGGGACCCCACCAGGGCACAGACAGGGGGGCACCTTCACCTCGGGCTGCTGCTCACTGCCCGGGGAGCCGGATTCTGCCTCCTTGGCTGCAGCCTCCTGCTTCTTCCACAGCTCAATGTCCTGCTCTGCTTTCTTGGGAGAGAGGCAGGAAGGGTGTGGTGAGCCAGGGGAATCCAGGACTGCAGCCCCCTCCCTTTTCACCCCACAGCCCCCAGCTCACCCCAACCCAGCTCCAAAATCTCTGACCATCCCAAAGGCATTCCAGCCTGTGATTGCTCCAAAGTGGAGTCAGGTGCCCCAGATCTCCTCCCAGCCCTCAGAAACAAGAGAACCCCACGTCCCCTCCTACCTTGTAGGCTTTGATGAAGCGCATGAACATGGGGAAGAAGGTGGTGGGGGGACTGGTCTTGGGGTTCTCCCCGAAATACTCCACAGCTGACTCATAGGCTTCCTGTGGGCAGGGACACCTGATCTGGGGGCTGGGCAGTGGTGCCCATCACCCACCACCTCCTTCCAGCCTCTCCCACCTCCCCATCCTGCCTGTCCCGAGCAGGAGCCTCCCCATGGGGCAGAGGTGTGAGCAGAGGGTGTCCCCATGCAGGGACTGCCCCCATGGCCCACCCCAGCACCCACCTTGGCGGTTTTGCTGTCAGCCTGCAGCTTCTCCATCACCTCGGAGTTGACCTTGAGGAAGTCCTTGAGCACGGGGCTGTCATCCTGCCTCATGAACTCCCTGCGGGTCAGCTCCATGCCCTGCTGCAGGCTGCGCACGTCCTGCAGGACCCCATCCAGGGACACTGCGGGAGGGGAGCACGCGGGGTCAGGGCAGGCTCCGAGTGCCAGGGGCTGCCCCGACCCCCAGCCTGGGGCCCCTGGGCACTACCTGTGCCCGCCTTGTCGAGGAAGTGCAGCTCGGTGTGGAAGCCGGTGAGCTCCGGGTACTTCTCCATGATCACCCGCACCAGGTAGTGCAGCAGCGTCTGCTTGCGGTCCGTGGACTTCATCTCGAGGAGCTGGGGTGGGGCAGAGTCAGCCCCGAGCCGCAGCCGCCACCCCTGACCCTGCTCAGGGCTGCCTCTGCTGGCCCTGGGGCCGTGTGCCTGGGTCTGCGTCCGTCCCTCCATCCCCCAGCCGGGTCTGCATCCCTCCACTCCCATGGCTGATCCCCATCTTTCTCCATCCCCATGGCAGGGTCTGCATCTGGTTCCTCATCCCTGCATTCCCTTGTGTGACCTCCCTCCCTCCATCCCCACACTGGTCCCCATCTTCCTTCATCCCCTCTTCATCCATCGAGGTCCTTGACTCCTTTAACCTCTCCATATCAGGTCTCCATCCTTCTCACCCCATTCCTGTGTATCTCTTCATCCCTTTGCCTCTCCATCCCAACAATCTCCTCATCCCTCTCTCCCCACAGCCAAACCTCATGTCCCTCCATCCCTACTGCTGGTGCTTGCATCCCTCTGTCCCCACAGCAGATTCCTGTGTCCCTCCATCTCTGCAGCTGGTCCTTGTGTCCCTCTGTGCCCAGGGGTGTCCCTGGCAGTGTCCCCATCACCCCACACCAGGGCACCCACTCGGCCCTACCGCGTCGAGGCTCTGCAGTCGGAAGCCGTAGGCAGCTCCTCTCTTGCTGCTGTTCATGTAATTCCCGAAGGCCAGGACGATCTGTGGGGACACCAGGGCTTGGGGACACGGGGCCAGGAGGGCACAGTGCCCAGGGACACTCTGTGTGCACCACCAGGGCCACCTCCACCCAAGCCCTCACCTCGAGGATGTGGCGCAGTTTGCTGGAGGACTTGAGGGACATGGAGGCGGCGATGATGGCGTTGAGTTGCTGTGGGAGGGAAGGAGGGAAGTGTTGGGGAAGACGAAACAGGAAAGCCTTATAAATATGATTGACTGGCAAAAGATTTTGAGAATACAGAAACTATAAGCGAGATTGAAATGAAAGCAAGCTTTGAGATCCCTCAGTTACTGAACAGCTGGAAAACAATGGTGTGGCAGCTGAAGGTGATCCCCTTTTGATGGAACAACACCCTCTGCTCGCAGACAGGCCCAAGGGTCAGAGCAGACCCTGCCAGCTTGGCAGAAGGGGCCCAAAGAGGAGTTTTTAGGGTTTAAAATGTAACACAGGATGGTAATGTAATGATTCTTATAGGCTGTGTGTAAATGCTGTAGGATTTGTATCTTGTACTGGATTGGTTAGTGAGAATTAGAATATTCAGCACAGAAGATGATTTATTGTATTGTAACGGGAACTTAGCTCTCTTAGCTCTTGCCTTTCACTCTCTCACCCTCTCATCCTCTCTCCCCCTCTCTTCTCCCAGGCCTGCTCTGAGCTGTGCCTGGCAGCTCCCAGCAGGTCCCTGCCCCCAGGCCCTTTGCAATAAACCCCAAGTTCCACCCCTGGCTGCAGAGATCTCTCATCTGCATCCATCCTGACCGTGCTGCCCCGTCACTCCTGCAGGGCAGGCTGTGAGCGTGGCCACAGGAGCCGCCCCCGCCCGGCCCCGCACACACCGGCATCAGCAGCTGCGCCGTGTCCCCGAAGCTGCCCAGGAAGATCATGACGTTCATGCGCTCGGCCAGCCGCGGGATCTTGCTGAAGCGCATCATGAACTGATCCTCGTCCGAGAGCTCCTCCGGCGGCTGCTGGTCCCGCTCGAACTTCCCGATGAGGCTCCGCTCGTACTCGGTGGGCAGGAAGCGCAGCAGCAGCTCCAGGAAGTCGAGGCTCAGGGCTTGCTGGTCGTACCTGCGGGGAGGGGACACCCGCGGCACTGTCAGGCCCTGCCGCAGTTCCCGAAGCCCCCCTGTCACCCTGGGCTGGTTCCATCGTCCCTCTGTCCCCACAGCTGGCTCCTGCATCCCTCCTTCTCTCTTTGATCCCCACATCCCTTCTTCTCTTGGCTGGTTCCTGCATCGCTCCATCCCCACAGCTGCTCTCTGCATCCATCTGTCTGTCTGTGCCTGGTCCCCACTGCCCTTTGTCTCACATCTCATCCCTGCATCCCTCCATCCCCACAGCTGGTGCCTGCATCCTTCCACCGCTCCACATCTGATCCCTCCACCCTCCATCTCTGATCCTTCCATCTCTCCATCTCTCTGTATCTAATCCTTCCATCCTTTCATCTCCCCACATCTGATCCCTCTATTTCTCTGTATCTGATCCCTCCACCCTCTACTTCTCCAGGTCTGATCCCTCCATCCCTCCATCTCTGATCCTTTCATCCCTACATCTGTCAGTATCTGATCCCTCCACCCTCCATTTCCCTGTATGTGATCCCTCCACCTCTCCACATCTGATCCCTCTATTTCTCTGTATCTGATCCTTCCGCCCTCCATCTCTCTGTATCTAATCCTTCTATCCCTCCATCTCCCCATATCTGATCCCTTCCATCCCTCCCATCTCTGATCCCTCCATCTCCCCATCTCTGATCCCTCCATCTCCCCATCTCTGATCCCTCCATCTCCCCACATCTGATCTCTCCATCTCCCCATCTCTGATCCCTCCATCTCCCCACATCTGATCCCTCCATCTCCCCACATCTGATCCCTCCATCTCCCCATCTCTGATCCCTCCATCTCCCCACATCTGATCTCTCCATCTCCCCATCTCTGATCCCTCCATCTCCCCATCTCTGATCCCTCCATCTCCCCATCTCTGATCCCTCCATCTCCCCACATCTGATCCCTCCATCTCCCCACATCTGATCCCTCCATCTCCCCACATCTGATCCTTCCATCCTCCATCTCTGATCCCTCCCCCCTCCATCTCTCTGTGTCTTGTCCCTGCATCCCCACACCAACTCCTTCATCCCCCCACACCCTCCACCACCCCAACCCCTTGTTCCTGACCTTGTCCCCCCCTGCCCACCCCGGGGAGGTCACTCACGTCTCGATGGCCGTGCAGATGTCCTGGACGCTGCGGCCGCCCTTGCGCAGGGTGATGGCCAAGTTCTTGGCGCGGTTGGACTCCATCAGGGTCACCTTGCTGGGGGCCTTCTGCGTGGCCTTGGCCTTGAGGGCACTGATGTCCAGGGCGGGGCCCTGAGCCTTGGTCTTGAACTGCTCCTCAAAGTCACTCATGTCCAGCTCCTGTGGGGACACAGGGCTGTGACACGGCCGGGAGGTGGCACGGGACATCTGGGGTGAGGACGGGGCCAGGGGAGGAGTGAGGACCAAGATGGAGCAAGGGGATGAGGATGGAACAAGGGGACAGGGAGGGGTGAGCAGGGGGTGGTGGGCCCAGAGGATGGAGATGAGGAGGAGGAAACAGACAGGATGTGAGGTGTGCATGGAGCAAAGGGACAAGGACGGGGTGAGAGGAGAAGCCCGCCTGATCCCGTGTCCCTCTCCATGGTGCTAAGGACTTCTCCTGACCTCCAGCTCCTCCTGCAGCCCTGGACACCGCGGGTGGCTGCAGGGTGGGCACGAGGCAAGAGCAGCATGGCCAGAGGCACTGAGTCCTGCTGTGCCTGTCCCCTTGTCCCCTGTGCTCACCTGCAGCACCTTGCTGTGCCTGTCCCCTTGTCCCCTGTGCTCACCTGCAGCACCTTGCTGTGCCTGTCCCCATGTCCCCAGGCTCACCTGCCTGTCCCCATGTCCCCAGGCTCACCTGCAGCACTTTCTCATCGTTGAGCTCCGTGAACACGGTGCCATCGATCTGGCTCGGCTTCAGGGCCACCCAGTTGAAGACGGGCATGCGGAACTTGGTCTGGATCGGCTTCTTCACCTTCACTGAGGGTCACAGGCGGGGGGGGGGGCACATCACACCCACCCCAGGGTACCCCAGACCCCTCCTGGGAGCATCCCCGGTACCCCTGGGTCACATCCCCACCATCCCTGGGTCACATCCCCACCATCCCTGGGTCACATCCCAGCACCCCTGGGTCACATCCCCACCACCCCCGGGTCACATCCCCACCACCCCCGGGTCACATCCCCACCATCCCTGGGTCACATCCCCACCATCCCCGGGTCACATCCCCAGCACCCCGGGTCACATCCCAGCACCCCCGGGTCACATCCCCACCATCCCCGGGTCACATCCCCAGCACCCCCGGGTCACATCCCAGCACCCCCGGGACACATCCTCGGCACCCCTGGGTTACATCCCCAGCACCCCCGGGTCACATCCCCACCACCCCCGGGTCACATCCCCAGCACCCCCGGGTCACATCCCAGCACCCCCGGGTCACATCCCCACCATCCCTCGGTCACATCCCCAGCATCCCTGGTCACATCCCAGCACCCCGGGTCACACTCCATGCCCCTAAGTTGGTACTGGAGGGGCCCCTGGGACCCCATCCAGGGACACCGCGGAGGGGGGCACGGCGGGGGCAGGGCAGGCTCCGGCGCCCCCAGGGCTGCCGGAGGGGGGCCCCTGGGCACCCGGCCTGGGAGGGGGCCTTTGTCGAGCTGGGCAGCTCGGTGTGGAAGCCGGGGTGGGCTCCGGGTACTTCCATGGCAGAGGTGGGGGTGGGGCGGTGGGGGAGCTGGGGCCGGAGCCAGAGTCCGAGGATCTGCCAGGGAATGAGAGCTGGGGCAGAGGGGAGGCCGCAGCCGCCACGGTCCCGACCTCCGGGTCCCGGGCACAACATGCCACATGGCCCTGGCTTCCGTGCCCAGAGCCCGCTGCCCGCCTCCCTCCCCAGGTGCCCCCGGGTCTGCATCCCTCCCACTCCCATGGCTGATCCCCATCGTGGTGTCCCGGAAAGCAGGGTCTGCGGGGGGTTTCCTGACAACAGGGACAATTTCCTTGTGCGACGTCTCCGTCAGGCCACGCGCAGGATCTGCACCAGCCCCTTCTCCCTCGAGCTCCGCCAGCTTCCGCCTCCAGCGCCATCCGGGCACTCCTGCGGCTGCGGGACGGCATCCCTTGGCCTCGGGGGGCTCCAGCTGCTCCTGCATCGGTGACAACGGTGACAGCCAAACCCGGTCACTACTGGTGTCCCTCCATCCCTACCCCGAGCCCCAGCCTCCCTCTGGCTCACCGCAGCGCCTCCAGCTCCCCGCGCCTGGCTCAGCTGCTTCTCCAGCTCCCTATCTTGGCCATGGGTCGTTCTCCGCATCCTGCAGCTTCTCCCACAGCTGGGCACCCGGCGCCGCCCGCTCAGCCCTGCCCAGCCCCGGCCATCCCTCCCTTGCTGCTGTTCGCCAGCGGCTCAGCCCCATCTGTGGGCCCACCTGGCTGACGTGCTCCTGCAGCTCCTCCATGTGCTCCAGCACCGCCGTCTTGGTCTCCGAGTCCTCCAGCATGGCCCCCACGTCGAAGACGTTGTCCAGGTAGGCTTGGATCTGCACCTGCAGCTTGTCGCTCTCGGTGAGGCGCAGGGTCTGCCGAGGGACAGCGTCCCGGGGTCACCAGCACTGACAGTGGCACCCCCGGCCTGGGATCACCCACTCCCACTGCCGGGATCACCCACCCCTGGGATCACCTGCACCCACCCCTGGGATCACCCAGTCCCACCCTTGGGATCCCCCACCCCTGGAATCACCTACTCTTGGGATCACTCACCCTTGGGATCACCCACCCTTGGGATCACCCACTCCCATCCCTGGGATCACCCACTCCCACTGCCGGGATCACCCATCCTTGGGTCACCCCCTCCCACCCCTGGGATCCCCCACCCTGGGATCCCCCCTTGGGATCACTCCAGGATTTAAAGCCCTCACCCTTGGGATCACTCACCCAGCTCCACCCTTGGGATCACCCCACTCCACTGCCTGGATCCCACTGGTTTGGTTGGGATCAGAATCCTCAGCACTGGGATCATTTATTGTTGGGCTCACCCCTCCACCCTTGGGATCCCACCCCTAGGATCACCCATTGGGATCACCCACTCCCACCCCAGGATCCCCCACCCCTGGATCACCCATCTTGGGATCCCACCCCTCGGGATCACCCCAGCTCCACCCTTGGGATCACCCACTCCCCACCGCCAGGATCAGCCCTCCCATCCCTGGGATCCCCCCACCCCTGGGATCACCTTCAACCCATGGATCCCCTGCCACTGCAGGATGGGCTCCACCCCTGGGATCACCCACCCTTGGATCTGCTGGGATCCCCCTCCCCCTGGGATCCCCCAGGTACTGGTCCAGCCCCAGGTGGGTGAACTCGTGCACTGCAGGAACACTCGGGAAGTTCATGTTCTCCACTGAGTGCACCAATGATGTTGATGAACTGCATGCAGGCCTACCTGTGGGGACACGGCCCAGCACGGGGCCAGGGTGGCTCCTGGGGATGGTGCCCCGGGGGCTGCACGGGCGGTTGGTGGCCCTTGGGGACATGGTGGCCCTGGGGAGTGCATGGGGGTTTACACAGTCCTGGGGACGTGGTGGTGGGGGACAGCACAGTGGCCTTGGGGACATGATGGCCTTGGGGGACAGCACAGTGGCCTTGGGGACATGACAGCCTTGGGGACAGTTTGGTGGCTCAGCATGCTTTGGGGACATGACGGCCTTGGGGACAGTTTGGTGGCTCAGCATGCTTTGGGGACATGATGGCCTTGGGGACAGTTTGATGGTTTAGAAGCCCTTGGGGACAGCAGAACAGCCCTTGAACAGCCCAGTCCTTGGGACATGCCACCCCCAGGGCAACGGTGGCTCAGCTGCCCTGAGGCGCTGGATGGTGGCCTGGGGACAGTTTAGTGGCCTATTTCTTTTGGTCGTGCAGCATCCCTGACAGGGACAGTGTGGTGGCCTAGGAGTTCCTGGGGCCCAATGGCCTGGGGACAGTGCAGCAGCCTTGGGGACAGGATGCCCTGGGGACAGCAGAGGGTGGCCCAGCAGCCACTCACCATGAAGTCAATGTTGGTGTCCCTCATTTCGAAATACTCCATCAGCTTCCAAGCGGTTCTTCTCCCTATCAGACCTGGGGGAGCAGGGGGCTGAGGGCAGGGGACTTGGCCAGGGGACACCCAGGAGGGTGACAGGACAGGAGGTGCCTATGGTGATCCCACCCCAACCCTGGGACTGGTGCTGCTGGGGGGACGTGGTGGCATGGGGACATCAAACCCAGGAGTGGAACACCCCAAAGCGAGCCAGAGGTTTGAGGGTGGTGCAGGGCTCACACATGCAGGGAAACTGAGGCACAAACCCAGCTGGAGCATAGACGTTCAGGGGGGACCTGGGTGTCCCCTGCTGGGACGGCTGTCCCTGCTCACCTCCTTGAAGTTGTCAAGGCAGCCAGGATGATGTCTTTGACCTCCCTCGACCAGGCAGACAGCGGCCAGCAGCTCCAGCACCAGAGCCTTGGTCCTGCAGAGACACACGGTGTGAGGGGGCTGGCACCGGGGCAGGGGACAAGGACACTGGGGCACGACAGCCCCTACCCTGGCGCCTTGTTGTTGAGGCTCAGGGTGATCTCTGTTGACGAGAGGCTGGGTGGTTCATCACCAGGCAAGCCAGACTGGGGGAAAGGAGCATCCATGGGGTCCTGTGTCCCCTGGAGCCCCCAAGGTCCCCACCAGGCAGGAGGGGGTGAGAGGTTCTCAGAGCGGGGACTCCATCAGGGTCCCAGCCTGGGGCTGCCTCTGCTGGCCGGGGATCCTGGGATGCTGGGCACTGATGTCCAGGGCGGGGCCCTGAGCCTTGGTCTTGAACTGCTCCTCAAAGTCACTCATGTCCAGCTCCTGTGGGGACACAGGGCTGTGACACGGCCGGGAGGTGGCACGGGACATCTGGGGTGAGGACAAAGGGGGGGAGGAGTGAGGACCAAGATGGAGCAAGGGGATGAGGATGGAACAAGGGGACATGGAGGGGTGAGCAGGGGGTGGGCCCAGAGGATGGAGATGAGGAGGAGGAAACAGACAGGATGTGAGGTGTGCATGGAGCAAAGGGACAAGGACGGGTGAGAGGAGAAGCCCGCCTGATCCTGTCCCTCATGGTGCCAAGGACTTCTCCTGACCTCCAGCTCCTCCTGCAGCCCTGGACACCGCGGGCGGGTGCAGGGTGGGCACGAGGCAAGAGCAGGCTGGCCAGAGGCACTGAGTCCTGCTGTGCCTGTCCCCTTGTCCCCAGGCTCACCTGCAGCACCTTGCTGTGCCTGTCCCCATGTCCCCCGGCTCACCTGCCTGTCCCCATGTCCCCAGGCTCACCTGCCTGTCCCCTTGTCCCCAGGCTCACCTGCAGCACTTTCTCATCGTTGAGCTCCGTGAACACGGTGCCATCGATCTGGCTCGGCTTCAGGGCCACCCAGTTGAAGACGGGCATGCGGAACTTGGTCTGGATCGGCTTCTTCACCTTCACTGAGGGTCACAGGCGGGGGGGGAGGGCACATCACACCCACCCCAGGGTACCCCAGACCCCTCCTGGGAGCATCCCCAGCATCCCTGGGTCAAATCCCCAGCACCCCGGGTCACATCCCCAGCACCCCCGGGTCACATCCCCAGCATCCCTGGGTCACATCCCCACCATCCCCGGGTCACATCCCCAGCATCCCTGGGTCACACCCCCACCATGCCCAGGTCACATCCCAGCACCCCCGGGTCACATCCCCACCACCCCCGGGTCACATCCCAGCACCCCCGGGTCACATCCCCACCACCCCCGGGTCACATCCCCACCATCCCCCGGGTCACATCCCGGCACCCCTGGGTTACATCCCAGCACCCCCGGTCACATCCCCACATCCCCAGCACCCCGGGTCACATCCTCAGCACCCCGGTCACATCCCTCACTCATCCCTGGTCACATCCCCCCATCCCCGGGTCACATCCCAGCACCCCCGGGTCACACTCACCTGAGCTGTTGGTACTGGAGGGGGCTCCGGGCCCGGCTGGGGGTTCCCCGAGGGAGGGGGGGGGGGCACAGGCCTCCTGGCACCCCGGGAGCGGGGGGGGGGTGGCAGGGCCAGGGAGGGGGCTGGGGGAGGGGCTGGCTGCGGGGGGGGGGTGTGGGGTGGGGGGATGGGATCAGCCCCCGGCAGAGGTGGGGGGGGTGGGGGCGGTGGGGGAGCCGGGGCCGGAGCCAGAGCCGGAGCATCTGCAAGGGGAATGAGAGCTGGGTGAGTCGGTGACACAGCAGGGCACGGTGCCACCGCGTTGCCCTGGGTCCCCGGGCACAACATCCCCACACCTCCGCCTCGCTTTCCGTGCCCAGACACTCGCTGCCACCCCTCCCTGGTGCCAGGTGCCCCCTCGGGACGGGGACATCCCCTCGCAGCCGCGGTACCTGCGCAGGTGGCGGTGGTGTCCCCGGAAAGCACGGGCGTTGCGGGGGTTTCTATGACAACGGGGACAATTTCGATGGCGACGTCTCCGTCGGGCCCACGCAGGATCTGCACCAGCCCCTTCTCCTCGAGCTCCGCCAGCCGCCGCTCCAGCGCCAGCCGGTAACACTCCTGCGGCTGCGGGGACGGCAGGCTGGGCGGCCGCGGGGGGCTCAGCTGCTCCTGCACGGTGACAACGGTGACAGCCCCCGGCCGGTCACTGGTGTCCCTCGGAGCCCGGCCCCGAGCCCCAGCCTCCCCTCGGCTCACCCGCAGCGCCTCCAGCTCCCGCCGCGCCTGGCTCAGCTGCTTCTCCAGCTCCGCTATCTTGGCCATGGAGTCGTTCTCCGCATCCTGCAGCTTCTCTGTCAGCTGTGGGGGACGAGGCGCCGCCGCTCAGCCCAGCCCCGTCCCCGTGCCATCCCTCCCTCGGGGCTGTGCGTCAGCGGCTCTGCCCACGCGCCCCCGGCCCACCTGGCTGACGTGCTCCTGCAGCTCCTCCATGTGCTCCAGCACCGCCGTCTTGGTCTCCGAGTCCTCCAGCATGGCCCCCACGTCGAAGACGTTGTCCAGGTAGGCTTGGATCTGCACCTGCAGCTTGTCGCTCTCGGTGAGGCGCAGGGTCTGCCGAGGGACAGCGTCCGGGGTCACCAGCACTGACAGTGGCACCCCGGCCTGGGATCACCCACTGCCCACCCCGCCGGGATCACCCCCCCCTGGGATCACCTGCACTTGGGATCCCCCCCTGGAATCACCTTGGGATCACTCCCACCCTTGGGATCCCCACCCATCCCATCCCTGGGAATCACTGCCGGATCACCCATCCTTGGGATCACTGGGATCCACCCTTGGGATCACCCACCCTTGGGATCACCCACTCCCATCCCTGGGATCACCTGCACCCACCCCTGGGATCACCCACTCCCATTGCCAGGACCACCCACCCTTGGGGCTGGGATCACCCACCCTTGGGCTCACCCCCTCCCACCTTGGGATCCCCACCCCCACCCACCATTGGGATCACCCACTCCCACCCTTGGGATTGGGATCCTTGGGATCACCACCGGATCACCCAGCTCCACCCTTGGGATCACCCACTCCCACCACCAGGATCAGCCACTCCCATCCCTGGGATCCCCCACCCCTGGGATCACCCCCTTCCAACCCTTGGATCACCCACTGCCACTGCCAGGATCACCCCCTCCCACCCCTGGGATCACCCACCATTGGATCACCCAGCCTTGGGCTCACCCCCTCCCACCCCTGGGATCCCCCACCTCCAGGTACTGGTCCAGCCCCAGGTGGGTGAACTCGTACTGCAGGAACACTCGGAAGTTCATGTTCTCCACCGAGTGCACCACGATGTTGATGAACTGCATGCAGGCCACCTGTGGGGACACGGCCCAGCACGGGGCCAGGGTGGCTCCTGGGGATGGTGCCCCGGGGGCTGCACGGGCGGTTGGTGGCCCTTGGGGACATGGTGGCCCTGGGGAGTGCATGGGGGTTTACACAGTCCTGGGGACATGCTGGTGGGGGACAGCACAGTGGCCTTGGGGACATGACGGCCTTGGGGACAGTTTGGTGGCTCAGCATGCTTTGGGGACATGATGGCCTTGGGGACAGTTTGATGGTTTAGAAGCCCTTGGGGACAGCAGAACAGCCCTTGGAACATGGCAGTCCTTGGGACATGCCACCCCCAGGGCAGCACAGTGGCTCAGCTGCCCCTGAGGGCGCTGATGGTGGCCTGGGGACAGTTCTGGTGGCCTGGAGAGAGTTTTGGTCGTGCAGCATCCCTTGACAGGGACAGTGTGGTGGCTTAGGAGTTCCTGGGGCCTAATGGCCTGGGGACAGTGCAGCAGCCTTGGGGACAGGATGCCCTGGGGACAGCAGAGGGTGGCCCCAGCAGCCACTCACCATGAAGTCAATGTTGGTGTCCTCATTTCGGAAATACTCCATCAGCTTCTCGAAGCGGTTCTTCTCCCCGCAGACCTGGGGGAGCAGGGGGCTGAGGGCAGGGGGGACACGGCCAGGGGACACCCAGGAGGGTGACAGGACAGGAGGTGCCTATTGGTGACACCACCCCAACCCTGACTGGTGCTGCTGGGGACACGTGGGCATGGGGACATCAAACCCAGTGAGTGGAACACCCCTAAGCGAGCCAGAGGTTTGAGGGTGGTGCAGGGCTCTGCCACATGCAGGGAAACTGAGGCACAAACCCAGCTGGAGCACAGACGTTCAGGTGGGGACTGGGTGTCCCTGCTGGGGACCGGCTGTCCCTGCTCACCTCCTTGAAGTTGTCAAAGGCAGCCAGGATGATGTCGTGTCCCCCTCGGACCAGGCAGACAGCGGCCAGCAGCTCCAGCACCAGAGCCTTGGTCCTGCAGAGACACACGGTGTGAGGGGGCTGGCACCGGGGGGGCAGGGGGACAAGGGACACCGGGGGGCACGACAGCCCCTACCTGGCGCTCTTGTTGTTGAGGCTCAGGGTGATCTCGTTGACGCAGGCTGGGTGGTTCATCACCAGGCTGAAGCCAGACTGGGGTGGGGAAAGGAGCATCCATGGGGTCCTGTGTCCCCCTGGAGCCCCTCAAGGTCCCCACCAGGCAGGAGGCGGAGCGAGGACATCTCAGAGCCGGGGGAAGCAGAGCCGGTCCCAAAATGGGGAGAGCCAAGAGCGGGGCTGCGGGGATCAGGGGATGCCGGGGATGCGGGGATGGGAGCAGGGGGCGGGTGCCGGGGGAGAAGGGCCCGGGTGCCTCCCTAAGCACCTGGTAGTTCATGATGGCGCGGAGGCACATGATGCACACATGGACATCATCCTTCTGGCTGACGAGCCGCGAGTTGCGCAGCGTCTTCCTGCTGTGCGAGGGGTTCAGCCTGCCCGGGAGAGCGCGGCTGAGCGGGGCCCGGGGCAGCCGCGGGCGCAGCGCAAAGCGGGGACAGCGCAGGGGGGGTGGCAGCGGGGCGGGGACACCGGGGCACCCCACGGGACAAACCCTCGTGTCCGTGCCCGTCTAGAAGCCCTGGGACCGGGGGGTGACGCGGGGTGGGTTTTGGGGGCCCCCTCGTGCACACGGGCGGTCTCGGAGGCTCACCGGGGCGGGCCGGAGCTGCCGGGTGACCTGGGGGCACTGTCCCCATCGCTGCCCGGGGCACCGCAGGGGTGGACGTGGCGGAGGAGGAGGGTGTGGAGGTGCTGGTTCGAGAGGCAGCAGCTGGAGGCGCGTTAGAGCCTGCAGGACAGGAGGGAGAAACGGGGCTCCCGCGCCGCCCCGGGGACACCCGCGCTCGGGGACAAGGGATGGGACCCCCCCTGCGGGTGCCACGTCCCTCCTGACCTGTCCCTGGGGCTGGCAGGGACGCCCCGGCTCCGGCAGAGCCGCTGGCAGGCGCCGAGGGACCCCCGGGGCGCCGCGTTACAGCTCGGGGGGTGACCGCGGTGGGTGTCCCTGGGACCCCCCGCCCGCCGGGGATGGCCCTGTCCCCAGTGCCGGTGACAGCAGCGGGGTGTCCCCGTCCCGCCGGTGCCCCGTCACCTACCGTCAGCGCGTCCCCGGCAGCGTGCAAGAGAAGAGCGGGGTTAGACGGGGCTGCGGGCACCGAGCGAGAGCCACCAGCACCGGCGGGGGACACGGGGGACACAGGCCCCGGGTTTAACCCAGCGGCTGCCATTTGCTCCCCCAGCATCTCCAACACCCCCAGTTTCGGTGTATTCCTGGGGTTCCAGAGCACCCCAACGCGGTGCCGGGGTGGGGACCCGGCCCCAGGAGGGGACAACAGGGGGATGTGGCTTTGTCGCCACCCTCAAACCAGCAACGGGCGCCCATTTTTAGGGCCGGGCCTGCGTCTGTCTCCCTGCCAAGCCCCTGTCCAAGCGCGGGGGTGCAGCGAGGCGACAGCGGGGACGCGGCGCGGGGACAGCTGGGGACACTGAGGCACACGTTACCTTACAGTGAGGGGCCGCGGCTTGGAGGAGCCCTGCGTGGGGGACGAGGAGCTGCTTCTGTTCAGGTCCTCCACCGACCTCTCCTTGCCCTTGTCAGAGCCGGGGCTGTTCTCCGAGCTCTCCATGTCGTACCTGGTGGCCCATGGGGACACGGGGACGGGTGAGATGTGGCACCCCAATAGGGGCAGACGCTCCTCAGGGATTTGGGGATGCTCTGCTCAGCCCCAGCCATGGAGCATCGCCCTGGGGACAAGGGAGGGCACCCCCAGGGACCACCCCAGCCCTGCTGAGCCCGGGGAGGCTGATGCCAGCCTTGGGGACAGGGGACCCGCTGGGGACGTACGCGACGGAGCACTGGGCGAAGGCGAGGTACTCCAGCAGCACGTCCAGCCCCTTGTTCTCCTCGTTGAGGAACTCCTGGACCCAGCTGGAGGGTGCAGAGGGTTAGTGGGCTCTGCCAACCCCCACATCCTCCCTCCCCCCGAGCCCAGACACTCAGCAAAGGTGGAACAGAGGTGCCCAGCAAAGGTGGAACACGTTGGGGACATGAGGTGGCACCATGAGCTGGCATTTCTGTGAGTGTCATGGTGAACCTGATACAGGGGGGACACAGCCCAAGGGCTCTCCTGCCACCACTGCCACTGTTGTCACCCTACCACGACAGGACAGCCTGGCCCTGGGCACTGTAGGCACCCACCAGGGCTCAGGACAGCCAGGGTGGGGGCACAGTTCCTCCTGGCATCCTGGGGGTACCAGAGAGCCACAATGGGGTTCAGAGACCCCAGAACCCTCAGCCTCCCATCAGAGCCCTCCTAAGGGGGCAGGATGAGGCCACAGCCCCCCCATCCTGCTGTCACCCTCCAGGCAGAGCCAGCACACATCCATCCCCATCCCAGAGGTGGTGGCAGCGGCTGGGTGACAATGCCACCCCACCCTTACCCGATGTAGTTGGTCCTCAGGGAGATCTCCAGCTCCCGCAGCACCTGCGTCGACTCCTGCACTCTCCTCTTGAACTGTGGGACGGGGACAGCCATTGGCACTGGGACAGGGACAGCCATTGGCACCGCCCCTGTGCCCAGCCTGGCACGGGGACCAGGGTGCAGCGGGGACCCCTCACCTTCCTGCTGACCCCACCCGTGTCCAAGTAGCTCTTCAGCTTCTGGATGTAGGCAGATGGAGGGTTCTTCACCTGGAAACGCTCCTGAGAGCCCAGAGAGAGGCTGAAACTGGGCCACCCACTGTGCCACGGGGACGTGCCACTGTCCCCACAGCAGCCACAGTGTCCCTGTCCCCACCCCTGCTTAATGAGGTTAATGAGGGCCTGTGTCAGTAACAAGATGGATGTCAGGGCTTGGTACAGACAGACTGATGCCCAAACTGTGCCATGAGTGGCACCTGGGGACAGGGACGGCACTGGGGACACTCTGAGCTTGGACCTCACCTGGTCACAAATCAGCTCCCACTTCTTCTCGTTGTCATACTGGCTAAGCAGCTTCATCTTGTCCGGGGGCAGGTTCATGGAATTCTGTGGGTGAAGGGGGTCAGGGCTGGGGGACACCCCAAAAACACCCCAGGGATGGAGCACCCCCTGCTCAGAGAGCACTGGGGGATGGGGACACCCGTGGGAGGAGGGGGAGGTTGGTGGGAGGATGGGGACACCGGTGGGACAATGGGGACACTGATGGAACAATGGGGACAGGGGTGGGAGGATGGGATCACGGTGGGAAAATGAAAGCAGCATTCTGAGGATGGGGACACTGGTGGGACAGGGAGATTCCAGAAGATGGGGATACTGGTGGGACATGAAGATTCCAGTGAGAAGATGGGGACACTGCTGGGACAATGGGGACAGGGGTGGGAGGATGGGATCACGGTGGGAAAATGAAAGCAGCATTCTGAGGATGGGGACACTGGTGGGATGGTGGGGACAACCCTGGGAGGTTGGGGACACCACTATTCCCAGGATGTGGAGCATCCCATGGACCCATCAGTGATGTCCCCACCTGAGAGTCCCCAAGGCGAGGGGTGGGGACAGGAGAAAGAACTGCACACAGCCACCCATGTCATGAGTGCCCCGTGTGCCCAACCAGCCCAGTCCCAGCAGTGCCACACGGGGCGAGGGACAGGGACATGGCTGGTGACAACTGAGGGACCCAGGAGCCTGGGCTGTGCCTGGGGGGTCACCCCAAGTCCCCCCACCACAGGTGGTGACGAGCCCATCTGGGCAAGGCACAGTTTGCTGAGAGACGATGATGTCAGGCCTGGCTTGTCCCCGCATCCCTCCTTGTCCCCCCAGCCCCCACAGGACGTGACGTGGCTTCCGCTGCCAAAACCGCCCCTGCCACCAGTGGGACACGGCCCTGCCCCTGCTCAGGGACACATGGGGCACCTTCATGGAACACCAGCATGGCCCGGGCTGGGCTGCAGCTCAGCTCGGCTCACAGCGGGTTTATTTTGCTGAAATACCCAGGTTTTGGTGGGTGGCAGGTGGCATGATGGCACGAGGAGCAATGCACAGCCCCAGCCACCCCTAAATCCCAGTCCTGGGGTTCCCTGAGGAGGAGGAGGAGGATGGGGACGTGGGGAAACCCTGGGAAACCAAGCTAAAAATAGCAGGGCTGGCTGGGGAGACTGGGCTGGGGCTTTGGAGGTTGCAGCTGGAGATGGCACCAACCCAAAAATGGATGGGGTCCAGTGTCCCCCTGCTCACCCTGGTGCTCAGGACCCCCAGGAAACCCCTGCAGGGTGGAGAAGGATCCTCCGGCCTGGGCAGGGAGAGCTCAGCTCCCCTGGGGATGCAGCAGGACTGGGATCCATCCCTTGGAACCCCCAGGCTGGGCTTGGACCCAAGCTGGGGTGCAACCACATCCTTGCAGGAAGGCATCTCCCAGGGCTTTGGTTGCCCACAGAAGAGCAGGTCCAAGGGGAGAGGTCCCACTGTGGTGGGCAGGAACAGGAACCTCCCCACCACCTCCTCCAGGGAGGACCTGTCACGCTGCTTTTACAAGAAGCCAAAAGCAGGAGCTGTGGGTGGGGAGGAGCTGGGTTGGGCTGGCACGAAGGGTTGGGCAGGGGGACAATCAGGGTCTGAAATGGCCTCACTGTGAAGCCACTGGGTTCTGGAATGGGCAAGGTGACAGCAGCACCTGGCTGTCACCACTGCTGCTCCCGAGCTGCCGTCCTTGGGATGGATGAGGGTCAGACCAAGGGACCAAGAGGGACAACACACCCAGACACCCCAGCCAGGGCTCAGCCACACCTGTATCACCTCTGTGGGACACCCTTGGCACAGAGGGGATGGTGGCACCTGCCACAAGGACCAGCTTTAACCATCACCACTGGGGCAAGCAGAGCCCTGGGTGGGACAGGAGCCAGCCCGAGGGTGGGGCAGGGCTGTCCCCTGGAGCTGGCGCTGCCCCGAGCCCCGCGGTGCCCCGGTCCCTCCCTTGCGGGCAGGATGTGGCACAGGTCGGGTACAAAGTGGGTGGGGGCTCCTCCCGGGTGGGCTCGTGGTGCCGGGGAGGAAGCGGCTCCGCTGAGGAGCCTCAGCCGGCAGCACAAAAAACACCAAAAAAACGGTTCTCATTTCCTGCCGGGGAGGGGGGATGGCTGGGGGGGAGGTGGGGCAGGGCGGGAGGTGTGGGGCAGTGGGTGATGGGGGGAGTGGGGTGTGGGGCAGTGGGTGATGTGGGGGGCAGTGGGTGATGTGGGGCAGTGGGAGATGTGGGGCTGGATGGGTGATGTGGGGCTGGATGGGTGATGTGGGGCAATGGGAGGTGTGGGGCACAGTCGGTGATGTGGGGCACAGTGGGTGATGTGGGGCAACGGGAGGTGTGGGGCAGTGTGGGTGATGTGGGGCAATGGGAGGTGTGGGGCACAGTGGGTGATGTGGGGCAGTGTGGCAGATGTGGGGCACAGTGGCAGATGTGGGGCACAGTGGGAGGTGTGGGGCAGTGTGAGTGATGTGGGGCACAGTGGCAGATGTGGGGCACAGTGGGGGTGATGTGGGGCTGGGTGGGTGATGTGGGCAGGGTGGGTGATGTGGGGCACAGTGGGTGATGTGGGGCACAGTGGGTGATGTGGGCAGGGTGGGTGATGTGGGGCACAGTGGGAGGTGTGGGGCAGTGTGAGTGATGTGGGGCACAGTGGGTGGTGTGGGGCAGGGTGAATGATGTGGGGCACAGTGGGTGATGTGGGGCTGAGTGGGAGGTGTGGGGCAGGGTGGATGATGTGGGGCAGGGTGAACAATGTGGGGCAGAGCAGCAGCCAAGCACCCCCCATGTATCAGAGGAAGGACTTGATCCTCCTCCTCCTCCTTTGGGGACAAGGATGAAGGCGCCCCTTGTCCCCAGCACCCTCATCCCACCGGGGGCTCCCCAGCAGGCCCCCAGCCCAGCCCGTCACCCACTGGGTGCCACCAAATGTCCCCACGGCCCTGCTGTGCCGCACTGTGCCCCCGAGCCTGCCGGGCCCCCCCAGCCGTGCCCACCCCAGGCTGAGCCTGGCTGGCACCCAGCACCAGCTGCGGGCTGAGCCAGCCTTTGAGACCAGGGCCAGGGGAGGTGAAGCAGCACCAGCATCACTTTCTGGTCCAAACCAACCTTTGCTGTGGTGGCTGGCAGGGCTGGAGCAGGGCTGGAGCTATTTTGGGTGTCAGACACCTCGTTTTGTCCCACACGTGAGCGGGCAGCGCTGGGCTGAGCACCAGGGCTGGCACAGAATGTTCTGGCACCCCCCAGGGAAGGGTTTGTGCTGTAAAGCCCTGGCAGAGCCGTTTCTGGGGCACGGGGATGTGTGAGCACAGAGAGGGATGGACAGCCTGGGCAGCACCAGGCACAAAGTCCTGCCAAGGGAGGGGCCAGGGCAGGGTGGTGGTTCAGGGGCAGGAAGGACCAACATCTCCAGGTGCCCGCGTGACTGATGGACTGTGCCACTCCTGGGATGCTCCAACCCTCCTGCCACAGCACCCCTGAGGGTTTGGGACACGGCCACTCCTGAAGTGCCAGCTGTCCCACGGTGTCCCCTCCAGTGCCACTGGAGTCGTTCTCCTGCCCTTCCCAGGGCTCAGAGCAGGACCAGGCCCACCCAGGGCTCCCTGACCTCCCTCATGCCCAAACTGGGCTGGGGCATGCTGCCAGGACCAGCTGATCCCATCGGGGATCCAGCCAGGCCCAAACCCACCCAGTGTGGGCAGGGACAGGGCAGGAGGAGACAGACAGACAGACAGACAGACAGACAGACAGACTGGCCCCAGGATGGCCAGGGGGGTGGTGGCAGTGGGCTGGGCTGGGCTCAACTGGGCTGGACTGGGCTGGGCTGGACTGGGCTGGGCTGGACTGGGCTGGGCTGGGCTGGGCTGGGCTGGGCTGGGCTGGACTGGGCTGGGCTGGGCTGGGCTGGGCTGGACTGGGCTGGGCTGGGCTGGGCTGGACTGGACTGGGCTGGGCTGGGCTGGGCAGCCACCGCCGCCTGTGGCTCCAGCTCTATTTTAAGACCAAGCAGAAGCTGCTGTAGCTCGAAACAGGGAGAGGAGCCTGATGCCACCAGTGTCCCCTCATCCCTGCGGGGTTCCTGCCTGCCCACCCTGCTCTGGGATGTCCTCCTGGTTCACCCAGGGCTGGATCCAGCAGCACGGGAGGGATCCTGCACAGAGCACTGTCCAGACCCTGGTCCAGCAGCTCATGGCTCACACAGGCAATGTCCCACCCAGGACACTGCTGGGGACACCCTGGGCAGCCCCACAGCCCCCAGCCAGCCTTGCTGGAGCCAGGCTGGAGGTGGATCCAGCAGGAAGCTGAGAACCAGCTCTGTTTCCTGCTTGAGCCCAGGCTGACACTGTGACCAGGGCTCGCTGGTGACCTGTCCTGCTGCTGGGGCCAACAGCACATCTGCAAACATCTGCAAACATCTGCAGTGGTGACGTTGGCCTTGCACTCCCCCAGCTCCTGGGAGAAGAGGCAGCAAAGCCCCCAGCAGGCAAAGCTCCCAGCTGGAGCAGCCCCTGTCCCAGCCAGCCACTGCTTGATTTTGACTCCACCTCAACTCCCAACTCCATTTATATATTCCCAATGAATGCCCCTTGACATGCAAAGGGAGGGAAATCCTTCAAGCAGGAGTATCTGAGCATCCCTACCCCAGCAGCAAAGATGCTCTTCCTCTGCTCCATCCCAAAAATCCACCTGTCACATCCCAAACTGCTTGGCACAGGACAACCCTCCCATGGCCCTGCCAAAGCAGCATCTGCCACAGTGCCCCAGCTGGGAAGGAGCCAATTTTTGAGAATGAAGTTTTGGGAAACTGAATTCCCATTTCTTGGCACGGAATGGGTGTATCCCCTTCCTGACAGCAATTTGGATCCCCACGGCTCCTCCCTCGGCTTTTCTGCTGAGGCTTTGCACCACCAGCTCTCCCAGTTTGGGATGTCCAGCCCAAAACTGATTAGCACTGAGCTCTCATGGCATCACTGCAACCACGGCAACGTGCGAGGTCTGGATCGTGTCCCACCAGGAGATTCCCAGCTCATCAGCACCTGCTCCACCACCGAGCTCAGGAGTAGGGAAGTTGGAGGCAGAGTCAGGAACGTGGTTCATGGTGGGTGAGGGCAGAGGGGACCCCCTGTCCCCATCCCCCCGGGCCTCTGCTGCCCCCACAGCCACGAGAATGGGGAAGGGACTGAAAGGAGGAAGCAGAATTGGGACAGCCACTTTCACAAGCGCTCGCTTCCCCTCGGGCCATGTCCAGCCCCCTGGGTGCCCCTTCCCCTGGAAAAGGCCTTTCCCTCGGCATGAGGGCACAGAAGGTGCTGCTGAGAGCCTGAAGCAGCGTTTTCCCCTTTTCTGATCATTTTTTGGTTTGGGATTTCCAACCTGCCGGGCCCAGCCCGGCTGAAAGTGGCGCTTCCTGGGGCCTCACAGCGGAAACACCCCGGGGCTCTTCCTGCCGCCCCTGCTGTGACAGCGGAGCCATCAGAGGCACCGCCACCCCACCCTGTCCTGCTGTCCCCCGGGACTCCCGCGGGGTCCCTCCCCTTCCTCACCATCCTCACCTTCCTCACCATCCTCACCTTCTTCACCTTCCTCACCTTCCTCACCTTCGCCCCCTGCCGCTGCGGGGATCGCTCACCCCCCAAAAATCCCATAAACTCCACGAGATAAAAAAGCTCCCAAGGAATTCGCGCTCGGGGTTGGGATGGGGCACCCAGCCCAGCAGATCCCAGCCGGTCCCACCGAGCGCATCCCGGCACCGTGGGAGCTGCGCCCGGAGCGGGATCGGCACAAGCGGCTCCATCTCCCCTCCAGGGGCTCGGGGGGTTAAAGCAGCGATTTCTTTGCCTCGGGGGGGTTAAAGCAGCGATTCCTTTGCCCCGGGGCATTTTTGGGGAGGGCAGGGGCAGGGGCTGGAGCGGGTGGCGCGGTGGCGGACCCGGCCCTCCCGGCGCGAAGGTCACGGCAGGACCGCCCCGCTCAAGGACGGAGCAGCGAGCGGGAGCCGCTCTCCCGCAGTCCCGAGCGGCTCCCGGGGCTGCCACCCATCCATCCATCCGTCCATCCATCCATCATCCGTCCGTCCGTCCATCCATCCATCCATCCATCCATCCATCCATCCATCCATCCATCCATCCATCCCTCAGCTGCCCGCCGGCCGGGGCTTCCCCTGCTCCGGGGAGGAGGAAGAGGAGGTGAGCGAAGCATCGCCATCCGCAGCACCGGCTGCTTGCGGCGCGCTCCGGCCCTGCCGCCGATCCCGCCATGGCGGAGCCTGCCCGGGCTCCGGGACTCGGGGTCACCCCGGGAATTTGGGGTTGGATCCTCCCCTCAAGGTGAGAGCGAGGAGGGGAGGGAGCCCTGGGGGTCACCCCGGGGCAGGGCTGAGCGTCCCCGGGAGAACGAGGTGACAGCGGGGCAGTCAGCATTATTAATAAGAACATCAATTAAATAATGAACCAAATAATTAATACAACTACGGAATAGTAACAACGCGATGGTGATAACGGTGCTAAGGATGCTGATACCGGCGGGGATGCTGATACCGGAGGGACCCCCACCCCGTCCCCCCGTTCCGTGGGACCCCCCTGTCCTGCCCGGCGCCGTCCCCGCTCACCAGGACGCGGCCGAAGCGCTCCTCCAGCTCGGCGTTCCCGGGCATGGGCTGCCGGGCGGGCGGCGGCGCGGCGGCGGCGGGGGCGGCCCCGGGCTGCGGGCGGTGGTCGCGGGGCTCCCGCGGGGCCGCGCCCCCCTCCAGCCCCCCGGCCGCGTTGCCCATGGCGGGGCGGCCCCGGCTCCCGGCCCAGCTTCGTCCTCGCCCGTCCCCGCCGCCGCTCGCCGGCGTTTGCAACTTCTGCGGGCGTTATCGCGCTATAAACGCTCAGCCCGCCCCCGGCCCCCGCCCCGGCCGCGGCCAGAGGCGGCCCCGGCACCTGCGAGGCTGCAGGGAGGGAGCGGAGCGCCGCTGCCCCGCCGGGCTCACTGCAGCCCAGGGCTTTATTTATTTTATTTTATTTTATTTTATTTTATTTTATTTTATTTTATTTTATTTTATTTTATTTTATTTTATTTTATTTTATTTATTTTATTTTATTTTATTTTATTTATTTTATTTTATTTTATTTCCTATTTTATTTTCCTTTTTTATTTTATTTTATTTTATTTTATTTTACTTTATTTTATTTTATTTTATTTCCCTTTTTAATTTTATTTTATTTTATTTTATTTTTATTTTTTTACTTTATTTTAGACTTACTCTTATATTATATGAAATAAAATGTAACATTAAATGTAATAAATAATATTAATATATTAAATTAAATTTTTTAATTTTTATTTTTATTTTTTACTTTATTTTTACTTAATTTTTATATCATATTAAATAAAATTTAATATTAAATACAATAAATAATAATTTATATGATTTCAAATTAAATGTTTTTACTTTTTAATTTACATTTTTATTTTTTTTTTTTTACTTTATTTTAGATTTACTTTTTATATTATTTGAAATAAAATTTAATATTACATTTAATAAGTAATAATTTATATTAAATAAAATTTCTTCAATATTTTTATTTTTTAAATTTTAATGTATTATTATTTAATTTTATTTATTTTTTAAAATGTTCTTAGGTTTTTTTTTTTTCATTATTTTTCTTCATTTTATTTTTATTCCTGTTTTCCCTTTATTTTAACATGTCTTATTTATTTAATCTAATTATTTTCTTATTTTTAAATTCACTTTCATTCTATTTATCTATTAAAATTTTTCTTTAATTTTTATGTTCTATGCATGCATTATATAATTACATTTTATTTAACTATTTTATTTCATTCTGCAATTTATTTTACTTTAAAATTTCCATTTATTTATTTTTTTTATTTAGGCTTTTTTTTTTAACTTTTCTTTTATCTTACAGTAATTTATTACTGTTTTATACTATTTATTTTCATGTAAGTTTAGGTTTTTCTTATATTTAATAATAAATTTTAATTTATAATTAAATAACAATAAATTTAGTGTGCCCTGGGACCAGGATGTGGCACCGGATTCACCCCCTGGACACATTCTGGAATCCTGCTGTGAGCCCTGGCAGGGCAATGGGGCATGGCACAGGGCAGCTCTGCTGAGACCTGGTGAGGTTCAGGGACAGACACTGAGATTTGGGGAGATTTGGATATTTGTGACTTGATGAGATTCACCAAAATTTGGAAAGATTTGGTGAGCTTTTTGAGGAGATTCACCAAATTTTGGTGAATCTACCAAAATTTGGTGAGATTTGGTGAGATTCACTAAAATTTGGTGAGATTTGGTGAGATTTTTGAGGAGATTCACCAAAATTTGAGGAGATTCACCAAAATTTTGAGAGATTTGGTGAGACTTGATGAGATTCACCAAAATTTGGTGAGATTTGGTAAGATTTTATGAGATTCACCAAAATTTGGTGAGATTTGGTGAGATTCACCAAAATTTGGAAATATTTGGTAAGACTTTTGAGGAGATTCACCAAAATTTGGTGAGATTTTGTGAGATTCACCAAAATTTGGTGAGATTTACAACAATTTCACCAAAATTGGTGAGATTTGGCAAGATTTTGGTAGATTTGGTATAATTTGGTGAGATTCGGTGAGATTTGATGACATTCACCAAAACTTGTTGATATTTGGTGAGATTCACCACAATTTGAAGAGATTCGGTGAGACTTGATGAGATTCACCAAAACTTGGAGAGATTTTGTAAGATTTTATGAGATTCACCAAATTCTGGTGAGATTTGGCAGGATTCAGCAAGATTTGGTGAGATTCACCAAAATTTGAGGAGATTCACCACCATTTGGTGAGATTTAGTGCTGTTCAGTGAGACTCACCAGGACCGGGTGGGACTGGGTGGGATTCCCCGAGTTTTGGTGACATTTGCTGAACCCCAGCATTGGAGGAGCAGCCATGCCAAGGGACAGGGATGGATCCAGAGGGGATCCCAAACCCTGCCCAGCCCCTGCCCAGCCCCAGCGCTGCCACATCCTCACCACAGGCCCTGCCAGGTGTCCCCAGGTGTCCCCGGGTGTCCCCAGGTGTCCCCACGGCACCGCAGGGACCGGGCGAACGCGCCCGGCCTGTTCTGCCAACCCCAAATTCTGGGCAGGGGACACGCCAGGACAGCAGGCACCCATTCCCATCACCCCTGTGGATTTGGGAGCTGGGAGAGGATTCATGGAGAGCTCAGCAGCACCAGAATTGGGGTCACCCATGTTTGGGGTTGTTCTGACATCCCAAGGATGAATTTTGCAGTCAGAATCTCTGCTGTTTGATATTTCAGCTCCTCGTTAAATGTTTTACATTAATTTCCTGATCCAGGTTTTAAAGGGAAGGCATTGCAGAGCTCTGTGGGCACAGGGACATCCTGGTGTGTCCCAGAGGTGTGTCCAGGGTGAACATTGTCCCCTGGACCATGGGTGGGACCCATCCCACACTGGGGACAGGCTCTGCTGTGGGGACTGCAAGGTCTGGGAGCTCCAGGATGGTGGAATCATGGAATGGTTTGGTTTGCAATGGGCCTTAAACAGCACCCAGTGCCACCCCTGGCACGGGCAGGGACATTTTCCACCAGGCCAGGCCAGGCTGCTCCAAGCCCCGTCCTTGGACACCCCCAGGGTGGGGCAGCCACAGCTGCTCTGGCCGTGAAACCCCACAGCTGTGGGGGTTTATTACTGTTTTATACCATTTATTTTAATTTCATTTTAGATTTTAGATTTAATTTTAGAATTTTAGATCCAGGCAGCACCTCCCTGCCCTCGGCTGGAATAGGCCCCGAGGATCGGGAGCTCTGGAGCCCCAGCAGGACCAGGCCAGGCCAACAGTTCCATCTCCTGGCCACGGGGAGGGCTGCGAGGGGCAGGGCTGGGAGAGCCTCCTGCGACACGTCCTGGACAGGGGTGGGTGTTCTGTGAGGGGTCTGGGTCCTGCTGCTCCCCACCGAGCCGGGAACAGGGAGCCAGGCTGGAGTTCGGGCTGCTGGAGGCGTTTGGTGCAGCTGGGCCAGGGCAGCCCTTGCTCCAATGGCAGCAGGAGATGAGCTGGGGGAGCATCCTCCCACCCCTTATCCCAGCTCCAGGCACTGGGATGTCTCTGGAGCAGCATCCTGCCACCCCTCATCCCATTCCTGGGCCCTGAGATGTCTCTGGAGGAGCATCCTACCATCCTGCCACCCCTCATCCCATCTCTGGGCCCTGAGATGTCTCTGGAGGAGCATCCTGCCATCCTACCACCCCTCATCCCATTCCTGGGCCCTGAGATGTCTCTGGAGCAGCATCCTGCCATCCCTCATCCCATCTCTGGGCCCTGAGATGTCTCTGGAGGAGCATCCTGCCATCCTGCCACCCCTCATCCCATTCCTGGGCCCTGAGATGTCTCTGGAGGAGCATCCTGCCATCCTGCCATCCCTCATCCCATTCCTGGGCACTGGGATGTCTCTGGAGGAGCATCCTACCACCCCTTAATCCAGCCCCAGGCACTGGGATGTCTCTGGAGCAGCATCCTGCCTACCACTCATCCCATCCCTGGGCACTGGGATGTCTCTGGAGGAGCATCCTGCCATCCCTCATCCCACTCCTGGGCACTGGGATGTCTCTGGAGGGGCATCCTGCCATCCTGCCCAACCCTTATCCCAGCTTCAGGCACTGGGATGTCTCTGGAGGAATATCCTGCCCACCCTCATCCCCTCCCTGGGCACTGGGATGTCTCTGGAGGAGCATCCTGCCATTCCTCATCCCATTCCTGGGCCCTGAGATGTCTCTGGAGGAGCATCCTGCCATCCTGCCATCCCTCATCCCATCTCTGGGCCCTGAGATGTCTCTGGAGGGGCATCCTGCCATCCTGCCCACCCGTTATCCCAGCTCCAGGCACTGGGATGTCTCTGGAGCAGCATCCTGCCCACCCTCATCCCATCTCTGGGCCCTGAGATGTCTCTGGAGGAGCATCCTGCCACCCCTTATCCCAGCTCCAGGCACTGGGATGTCTCTGGAGGAATATCCTGCCCACCCTCATCCCATCCCTGGGCACTGAGATGTCTCTGGAGGAGCATCCTACCATCCCTCATCCCATTCCTGGGCCCTGAGATGTCTCTGGAGGAGCATCCTGCCCACTCCTTAACCCAGCCCCAGGCACTGGGATGTCTCTGGAGGGGCATCCTGCCATCCTGCCCACCGTTATCCCAGCTCCAGGCACTGGGATGTCTCTGGAGGAATATCCTGCCCACCCTCATCCCATCCCTGGGCACTGGGATGTCTCTGGAGGTGGGAAACCACCCGAACTGCCCGTGGCTGGTGGGGGCACTCACTGCTCTTCTCCAGGGTGATGGTTCTTGAGCTCCTGTGACCTCCAAGAGCCTCCTGCCCCCTCAGAACCTGGCTGGCACCTTTGGGAAGTGAGGAGCTCTTCACCTGAGGAGCTTTGCTGGGAGGTGAGTATATCCCAGCTTCTCCCTCCATCGAGCCACCCTCACCTCAGCCCATCCATGGGGACAAGGACCTGATCCCCTGTCATCACCCTGTCCTCCTTCTCCCGTGTTTTCTCTCCTTTCACCGCTTTCCTGGTGTTTGGGACATGAGGGTGTTTACCTGGCAACTCCAATTAGCCCAGGGCTGGTCAATTCCTGTGATAAAAGTCCTTAAAAATATTCTAGAAACTGCACATTCAAATAATCATCTTCAGTAAATGCCCAGTGCCACATTTTTTACATTAAAGGTGATTTTAGACACTTAAATTTGTTTTCTTAATTAATTTCAATTCCCTGGAAAACACAAACAGGAATGGTTTGGGTTTTTTTTTTTCCTGAATTTGCAGGTCCACAAAATAAAAAAACCAACTCTATTTCTTGCCCAGGCAATATTCCCTCATCCAAACAAGAGTTCCGAGTTCAGATTGTGCAGCCTGAGGTTGTCTGATCCCCTGAAGGATGACGCTCCAGAAAACTGAAGGTGTTTGGACAGCTGACCCCACCTCATGTTCCTCAAAGAGCTCGACCTGGGGACACCTGAAATACCTGAGGTAAGGTGGGAGCCCCTTCTCAAGATTGCCCAGGTGACATCTCTCATCCTTTCCACCCCCATGGAGCATCCCTGGGGATCTGAGGCCATTCTCTGGGGTTCTGTGGCTGAAGTGAAGGTCAGCCCAAGAGTCTGCCTTGGTGGAAGGACAAGATCTTAATTCCTTTGCCTCTGAGATCCTGAGATTAGAATTCTATTTTCAGCACTGCTGAATTTCTCAGTGGCTGTAATGAGTTCCAGGTATAAGTCACTCTCCATTCCTTCCTGAATTACAGATTTTAATGTGTGAAGCCATGGCAAGCAGTGGAAGAAGAAGGAACACGTCTTCTGTCAGTAAATAAGCTGCTTCTGTAGATAACCTATATTTATTCTGTAAAAATCTGATTTAAGAGAGAAAAAGTTCATGCCTGGAGTCCTGGGACCTGGATTTTCAGGGCTACGAGGAGTTTGGAAAGCAGAGGAAGATAAACATCTTTCCCAACCAGAAATACTTTGGTCATGTCACATGGTAAATAGCTCATCAAGGGATTGATTATACCCAACTTGGTGTTTGCTTATCAGCTGCAGCTTGAGCACATTGAGCCTGTTCCCCAGGGATGGGCTTGGAATCTGGGTAATGAGGAAACCATGGGATAGATGGAGGGTAAAAAACTGGGATGTGATCTGTGGGAAAGGGGCTCCCCAGCCTCCCTCTGCTGCTCTGGCATGGGAAATGCTGGGGGCAGAATGGGGAATATTTGTGTTTGTTTATTTGTTTCTAAGGAGTTTCTCCTCCAGCTAGGAGCAGGGAATCCACAGCTCCTGCTGGGAGCAGGGGAGGAAGCAGGTGAGTTCTGTCAGGCTGTGTCTCCCAGCTGCTGCACCCTGTGGGGAATCATTCAGGTTGGAAAATCCCTCTGGGACCAAGCCCAGCCATTCCCCAGCACTGCCACCTCTGACCCACATCCCCAGGTGCCACATCCACAGGGATTTTAAACCCTGGGCAGCTGGGTCAGGGCTGGACAACCCTTTGGGGGAAGAAATTTTCCCTGATCTCCAATCCAAACCTCCCCTGGCCCAGCCTGAGGCTGTTCCCTCTCCTCCTGTCAGGAGCTGTGCAGAGCCACAAGGGCGCCCCTGTTCACCCTTTTCTCCAGAGAACATTGGGGATTTCCAAAAGGGCTCCCCTTTCACCAGCAGCAGGTCCATGCACAACTTTCCAAATAAATTTCCTCCTTAAATTTCATCCTCCACTTCCAACAGGAGATAAGAGCACCGAGCCCTGGCCAGGTGACAATCTGGTGGTGACAATCTGGTGCCACCCCCCAGTGGCCACACGGACCCAGCAGCCAAGGACATCAGCAACAGGAACAGGTTTGGCCACCAAAACTCAAGTCAGGCCTGGCAGCTGGAGAGTCTGTGCCACAAGGAGGGGACAGGGAGGTGACACATCCCTCCCCACGAGCCCAAGGGCGCAGGCGCTGGGGCTGCTCTGCCATCCCTGCAGGCTGCAGGATGCCAAACTGGCACTTGGGTGCCAAATCCTGCCTGGATCCTCCTGCTGTCATGGCCACCAGCTTCCAGAAGGTTCTGCAAAGTGGCCAGAGCAGATTTGTCACCAACGCTCCTGTGTCCCTTTCAGCTGGGTCCCAGGCAGAGCTCTCAGCTGTGTCCCCCCATGGAGTGGGTGGATTCGGTTCTGTTTAATAAGTAATTTAATTGTTTTGGATTTGGTTCCTTTTAATAATTAATTTAATTCTGTTTAATTAATTTAATTAATTAATTTAATTCTGGTTTGCATTTGGTTCTGTTTAAATTAATTAAATATAATTAAATATAATTAATTTAATTGTTAATTAATTAATTTAATTGTTTTGAGTTTGGTTCTCTTTAATAATTAATTTAATGATGTTTAATTAATTAAATTTAATTAATTATTTTGATTCTGGTTTGGATTTGGTTCTAGTAATTAATTTTATTATGTTCTATTAATTTAAATTAATTAATATAATTCTGGTTTGGATTTGGTTCTGTTTAATAATTAATTTAATTCTGTTTATTTTAATTAACTAATTTAATGCTGGTTTGGATTTGGTTCTGTTAAATAATTAATTATGATTAATTAATTTAATTAATTCTTTAATTTAAATTTATTAGTTTTATTTATTTTATTTTGGATTTGGTTACATTTAATAATTAATTTATTTCTGTTTAATTTAATTAATTATTTTGTTTTGGATTTGTTTCTGTTGAATAAAAAGAGCAGTTTCCTCCTGGCCCCTGCTCCAGGCAGAGGAGGAGGAAGGGTGGAAGCCTGGCATTATTTGGCACAGCTGGAGCCTGGCACTGGGCACTGCTCTGCTCCACCCAGGGCACCTCCAGGAGGCCCCTCAGGCACAAACAGGGGCTGGAGGGGAGCAGCGCCCAGGCCTGGCCCAGCAGGAGAAGGAAGGAAGGTTTTCATGGAGTCACAGCGAGGTTAATGCTGGAAGCAGCCTCTGGAGGGCACCTGGTGCCCATCTCTGCTCCAGGACCGTGCCCAGTCGGAGTTTTAGTGTCTGCAAGGACGGGGAGCACCCAGCCTCCCTGGGCAAGCTGTGCCAGCAAAAAACATCGAGGCTGGAAAAGGCCCTGAGATCAGCCAGCACTGCCAGGGCCACCACTGACCCCTGTCCCCAAGGGCCGCATCCACAGGGCTTTGAAACCCCTGCCCTGCCCTGGGCAGCTGTGTCAGGCCTGGAGAACCTTTTGGGGGAAGAAATTTTCCCTAAATTCCATCAGCAGTAAAAAAAAAAGTGTTTTCCTGAGGTTCAGATGGTGTTCCAGGTGGTGCCCGTGGGCTTCGGGCACTGCTGAGGAGCGCCTGGTTTCACCCTTCCTCCAGGTGAGCTGAGGAGGTGCCTCTGAGCCTTCTCTTCCCCAGACAACCCCAGCTCTCCCAGACATTCCTCGTGGGTGAGGAACTCCAGTTTTTCTCTCATTTTTTAATCAAATTGTCCCCTGTGTGTGTCCATGCTGTAGTGGGGCCCAGAACACAGCGCAGCCCTGCAGGGTGGGCTCACTGAATTTGGAGATGATTCCTCATTGAACTTGGGAATCATCCCCCACCGAATTTGGGAGTGATTCCCTCCCTGAAATTGGGAGCAATCCCCCACTAAATTTGGAGTGACTCCTCCTTGACTTTGGGAATGACCCCCCACTGAGTGACCCCTCTCTCCTCCTGCAGCCAGGCTCCATCACCACACTGAATTTGGGAATTTCCCTTCTCCTGCAGCCCAGGCTCCATGCCCACCCTTACCAAGGGCACCCTGAGGCTCAGTGTCCCCCCCAGTGCCCAGCAGGAGCCCAGCCCAGTCCCTGTCCCAGCTGGGTGTCCCTCAGGGTGTGCCTGGGCTCTTCCCCAGGGCTCCCAAACACCAAGTTCTGCCCCCTCAGGCCAAGGCTGGAGCTCCCACAGCCATTTCCAGCCTCAGCAGCACCAGAGCTGGCCCAGGAATGGACAGAGCAGAGGCCTCAAGGCTGATCCTGGCTCATGTGAGCTCAGGACATGATAAGAACCCCTCTGATAAGGAAGGAATTTTCTTCTGAACAAGGAATACCCATGGCTGCTGGAGATGTCCAGGCTGGTGGCCCAGGTGGCCCACAGGCTGATGCCAGCTCCCAAAGGGTGAGCACAGCTTGAGCAGCTCTTTCCTACCTGTCCCAGCGAGTTTGGGGAAATGGGAGCAGCACAGGGAGTGCAGAGACTGTCAGTGCTTTATTGGTGACAGGGACAGCACCAAGGGACACCAGGGACACCAGAGCTCACCCCCAGGAGGGTCTGGGTGTGCCCCAGGCTGGCCAGGTCACCCTGGGAGCTGCTGGGGGGGCTCCATCCCCAGCTCCAGGTGCTCCAGGATGGGGTGACAGGGCCATGCTGTCACTGCCCTGAGGCTGCAGTGCTCCCACCATCCTCCTCCTCCTCCCGGTCTGGCAGCAGCCCTGAGGGGTTGGCACCTCGCTGGGGCAGAGATCTGCAGGGCTGGTCCTCCTCCAGGCCTGCAGGAGATGGCAGAGGGAATGGTGAGGAGCAGGAGACACCCATGGGGATCAGCTCTGGGTCACACAGAGCAGGATGAGCCCATCCAGGGCTGCATCAGAGACCCCCCCCTGGGATGGGGATGGAGGAAACCTCAGGCCCTGGAGCAGAAATGGCACAGTGGGGCCATGCTCGGGTGTTTAGGGACACCCAGGGTGGAGCAAAAAGAGGAGGAGGCTGCCCAGGAGCACAAGGTGGAGATGGCAAAGCAGAGAGAATGGGTTGGGGGTGCCTCAGGGGCCATCACCTTCCTCATCCTGAGCCTCTGATGCCTTCCCCTCCGGGCTCTGGGACAGCAGGGCCAGCCTCTTGAGAGCCAGCAGGGCTTTCCCTGTTTTCTGGAGGGAGGAGAATGGGCACTGAGCCCTCCAACAGAGCCACCCCCACGTCCCCATCACCTCATCAGGGGCACTGAGCCCTTGGGCAGAGCCACCCCCATGTCCCCACCAAGGGCACTGAGCCCTCCAACACAGCCACCCCCACATCCCCATCACCTCATCAGGGGCACTGAGCCCTTGGGCAGAGCCACCACCCCCATGTCCCCACCAAGGGCTTTGAGCCACCCCCATGTCCCCATGTCCCCATCACCCCAAGGGCACTGAGCCCTTGGGCAGAGCCACCCCCATGTCCCCCTGTCCCCATCGGGTACCTGCCACTTCCTCCGTGCCAGGAACTGCCTGATCCTCTCCTTGGACAGCACCTTGGGACTGCTGGGCTGGGGCTGCTGCAGCCAGGGGTGCAGCAGAGCCCCTGCACTGGGGAGCCGGCGGCTGCAGCACACACAGGGGGTCACGGGGGGCTCCTCCACCCCTGGAGCGTCCCCTCCCACCAAACCGACAGAGCTTTCCCTCACCCACCCCCTCGGCACCCCAAAACCCAGCCCAGCCCCAGCTGAGCAGCCCCCAGGCCCTACCTGGGCTCTTTCTGCAGCAGTTGGCTGATGAAGTCCTTGGCTTGCTGGGATATCTCCGAGAAGGTCTCCTCCTCAAAGTCCCACCGGGCAGCCGTGACATTGCTCAGGGTCTCCATGTCCGTGTCCCCCTGGAAGGGTGACTCCCCGCTCAGCCTGGAGAGGGGACCCCAGGCCATCAGTGAGAGCTCAGCCCCCCCAGCCTGGCCTGCCCTGCCCAGGACGGCACTCACAGGATGTAGCAGATGACACCAACGCTCCACATATCCGTGGAGAGGCTCACGGGCTCGAAGGCGACCACTTCTGGAGCCATGAACTCAGGGGTGCCGTGGAGAACCTTCACAGGGGTGTCCGGAGCTGCAGAGAGGAGCAGAAGGCCGGTTGGGATCTCCTGGGGAGTTGGCATCTCCATGGGCCCAGGAGGCCCAGCTGGGATGGTCCTGGAGCAGGAGGCCCAGCTGGGATCCCCCTGGGGCACAGGACACAGCAACACAGCCCAGGTGGAGTGATGCATGGTCTCCTCCAGCCAGGTCTCATAAGATTTTGGAGATCTATTTCACACCCAAGATAGCTCAGGTACCTTAGAAAGCATCAAATCAGCAGGATGGCTTCTGTGGCAGTGTTGGAAACAGAAAAGTTTTTAAAAGGCAAAATAACAAAGCTCTTTACAGAGAAAATCCAAGCCAGGTGCAACAGGTTCTTGCTCCTGGTAAAACACCTCCCAACAGCAATTTAGTTCCTTTGTTCTCTTCTCTTTCTGGTAAATTGCTCAGGCAGGGCTTTTTGGCTCCTGTCCAATTAGCTATCCTTAAATTTGAGGTGAAATCCCCAAGTCCTATGAGGTATCTTTTTACTAATTGACAAAAGAAACTTCTGAGCTTTTCTGCTTTTTAAGGAGACAAAGGACAGTTTTGTCACTCCAACAGGGGACACATTCCTGCAGTGGAGCTGCCACCCTCCAAGGCCGGTGCAGCTCTTGGTGCTCTCCTAGAGCCTCTCTGTGTGCCACCACCCGTGGGCACAGGGGGGTCTCCATCTCTGCAGCGGGGCTGGGGACACACAGCTCAGCACTGGGGACACACAGAGCATTGGTGGTTGTCAGGAAGGGCCCAAGCAGGAGGGCACTGAGATCCTTGCTGCTGTGCCAGGCCAGCTGTGTCCCTGTGGCAGTGCCAGTCCCTGCCCTGGACCCCCAGGAGCCCCTTGGTGCTCACCTGTGGGAATCTATAAAATCAGAGAAAAAAACCACAGCAGAACTGTGATCAGAGCTAAGCAGCAGCCACGAGATAGGTTAGCAGAAAAAAGATGTAAAATGTAGAAAAGGCTTGGCTAGAATAACTCTGCTGTCTCTGAGGGCTGCCTGTTGCAGCTTTCCCAAATGTTGGGGAACATGAAACAGGAAAGCCTTATAAATATGATTGTCTGGCAAAAGATTTTGAGAATAGAGAAACTATAAGTGAGATTGAAATGAAAGCAACCTTTGAGATCCCTCAGTTACTGAACAACTGGAAAACAATGGTGTGGCCACTGAAAGTAATCCCCTTTTGATGGAACAAGACCTTTTGCTTGCAGGCAAGTCCAATGGTCTGAGCAGACCCCACTGACATGGCAGAAGGGGCCCAAAGAGGAGTTTTTAGGGTTTAAAATGTAACACAGGATGGTAATGTAATGATTCTTATAGGCTGTATGGAAATGCTATAGGATTTGTATCTTGGACTAGATTGGTTAGTGAGAATCAGAATATTCAACACAGAAGAAGATTTATTGTATTGGAATGAGAACCTCGCCCTTGTCAGAGCGTCGGGGGGTAGGGTGGTCAGGATGGACGGAGATGAGAGATCTCTGCAGCCAGGTTGTGGAACTTGGGGCTTATTGCAAAGGGCCTGGGTGCAGGGCCCTGCTGGGAGCTGCCAGGCACAGCTCAGAGCAGGGCTGGGAGAAGAGACGGGGAGAGAGCAAAAGGGGTAACAGAGTAAAAGCGTAAGAGAGCGAGGTTCCCGTTCCAATACAATAAATCTTCTGTGTTGAATATTCTGATTCTCACTAACCAATCCAGTACAAGATACAAATCCTATAGCATTTCCATACAGCCTATAAGAATCATTACATTACCATCCTGTGTTACATTTTAAACCCTAAAAACTCCTCTTTGGGCCCCTTCTGCCAAGCTGGCAGGGTCTGCTCTGACCCTTGGGCCTGTCTGCAAGCAGAGGGTGTTGTTCCATCAAAAGGGGATTACTTTCAGTGGCCACACCATTGTTTTCCAGTTGTTCAGTAACTCAGGTATCTCAAAGCTTGCTTTCATTTCAATCTCGCTTACAGTTTCTATAATCTCAAAATCTTTTGCCAGGCAATCATATTCATAAAGCTTTCCTGTTTCATCTTCCCCAACAGCCCTCTTGCCTTTTACTCTCTTACACTTTCACTTTCTTACCCTCTCATCCTCTCCCAGCCCTGCTCTGAGCTGTGCCTGGCAGCTCCCAGCAGGGCCCTGCACCCAGGCCCTTTGCAATAAACCCCAAGTTCCACAACCTGGCTGCAGAGATCTCTCATGTCCATCCGTCCTGACTGTCCTACCCCCCAACACTCCAACACCCAAAACTCTCTGATTTTATGGGTTCCCACACTCACCCAGCCTCCGTGCCAGCCCAAAGTCGATGATCTTGACGTGGTGGCTGCTCGGGGCTGACGCAGACGATGTTCTCGGGTTTGAGGTCCAGGTGGACGATGGCCTGGCCGTGCATGAACTGCAGCCCCTCCAGGATCTGCTGCATGTACTGGGCACTGCTGGGCTCCGTGTGCTCGAAGTCATCATCCACAATGCGCTCAAAGAGCTCCCCACCTGCCACGCTGGGGACAGAAGGGTGCTGGGGACACTTTGGGGTCTCACCAGCCCCAAGGAGGGGAGGCCCCAGCAGAGAACCCAGATTCAGCACTCTGGGAGCATCTCTCCACCCTTATCTCCAGGGGCTGAGGGCTCCCCCTCCATCCCACCAGCACCCCATGGCACAGAGACCCCTCCCAACCTGGCACTATGGGGACAGCAAGGTGCTGGGGACCCTCCACACTGGGGACCCCTTTGGGATCTCCCAGCCCCAAGGAGAGGCAGCCCAGCAGAGAACCCAGTGCTCTGGGAGAACCTCACCACTCCTAACTCCAGAGTTTCCAGGTTCTCCATCCATCCGCATAGGGACCCCTCCCCACCTGCCACTGCAGGGACAATGAGCTGCTGGGGACCCCTTTGGGCTCTACCAGCCCCAAGGAGAGGAAGCTCAGCAGAGAACCCAATGCTCTGGGAGGACCTCAACACTTGTAACTCCAGAGTTGCCAGGCTCTCCATCCATCCATCCATCCATCCATCCCATGGGACAGGGACCCCTCCCCACCTTCAGTGCCCCCCTGGCAGCCCCCAGCCCCTCACTCACTATTCCATGACCATCACCAGCTGGGTGGGCTCCTGGAAGGCCTCGAGACACTGCACGAGGCGTGGGTGGTGCAGGAGGTTCATCAGCTCCACCTCGGCGCGCGCCGCCTGCCTCTCCTTGGCCGTGCGCGCACGGAAATATTTCCCAGCCCGGATCCTGCCCGTGGCCTTCTCCTGCAGCCTGTACACAGTCCCAAACTTCCCCCTGGGACAGAGGAAGAGGAGGAGGGATGGAGGAGCCGCCACCAGCAGCACCAGGGCTGTGCATGGACAGCCAGGGCAATGCCCAGGGGTGGGACACGCGAGCCTCACTCACTCCCCGAGCTTCTCCAGCTGTGTGTAGACATCTGAAACCTTGTCCTGGCTGTTGATGACCACGTCACAGTGTTCAAAGGCCTCCTCAGCTCCTGGGGGATGGATTAAGGGAGGCCATGCAGGGATCTTCCATGCTTTGCGGACCCCATCTGCCCTACCAGTGGTAATTTCTGTGTCCCCCCTGCTCCATCTGGGACCAACCACCCTCCCCACACAGTATGGATGGAACCTGAGGAGGACATGGGGACAAGAGCTGGGGCAGGCCAGGACTCTGCAAGTCAGGTTTGGGGTGAAAGGTGCTTTTAGGATCAAAAATCCAAGAGAAATGGGGCTAGGAGGGGATGGAGATGTGTGCTGTTGGGGGGATGGACAGGGGTCACACCACTGCTGGGGTCCCCTGGGGCTCTGCTGTACCTCCTGCCTGGGACATGGTGGTGCCACTGGCTCCTCACAGGGTGCTGGCACAGTCAGGACAGGTTCTGGATGCGTCCCCCAGGCTGGGACAGGTGATGGCTGTGTCTCTGCTCCAGCTGCTCCCTGGGGCTCTGCGCCTTTTCCCTGCCACAGGAGACCACCAGCATCAGCCCACCAGCACCCACACTCCCCATGCCCATGATGGATCCAAAACAACCAAGCCAGCTTTTAAAACAAGGCCCCTTTTTGGATAGGGACACCCCTTCCCAGGCTCCAAGCCGATGTTTTTCCCATGCACTGTCTGACATCAGCCAGGAAATCCCCAGGAAAGCCTCACTTGTAGGGCAAAGGAGCTGCTTCCTTACACGTCCATCCCCAGAAGGGTTGGGGGGACAGACAGTGACACCCAAGGGTGTCAGGCAGTGACACCCAAACCCCAACCCGGGACCCCCGGCACTGACCTGGCACTGACCTGGCACTGTCCAGCCCCTCCTGCAGCTCTCTGCCCTTCCCAGTCACTGCAGAGCCACAAAAGCCGGGGAGGGAGGGAAGGGGCAATGCTGGAGGTTGAGGAACCACAACTGGAACCACAAAAATGGGGATATCTCAGGGTCCAGTTGGGAGCATCCCTCCCACTCCGGCGCTGGGAGCAGCCCTGGTTGTCCCCTCCCTTTCCTTCCCAGTGCTTCCGGACCTGGGGGGAGCTGTAATGTCCCCAACGCCCCCACCAGGGCCACAGGTCTGCAAAACAGAGCTGTGGAACCCCAGGCCCAGGGACCTGTCCTGCAACGACCCCCCTGCCCTCCCAGCCCCTGGGCAGGATTTGGGGGCTCTGCCAGGGCCACAGGTTTAACCCTCTCCCAGGTTAAAACAGAGCTGTGGAAAACCCCTTTGGGTCCCCCCAGAGCTGTGGAACCCCAGGGCAGGGGGGCTGCAGGGACCTGACACACCTCAGCACACAGCAAAACCACCAGCTCTGTCCTTTGGGGCCTCTCCCAGGTTAAATCCACAGCCCACCCAGCCCCCGCCCCCGTCCCACCCATGGGTGGGTTCCTGCACAGGGGTTGAGCACCCACAGCTGCCTCCTGGCCCTGCTCCACCTGCGGCCAATATCCCATCCCAGGGCTTCGGCTTCCCGGGAGAGCCCGGCCCCGGGGATGCTCCAGGTGAGTGGGCAGTTACAGAGCTCCTCGGGGCCTCCAAAGGAGGTGATTTGGAGGAAACATGTGTTTCCCAGCTTTTATCCCCCCAAAGCAGGAGCGTGCAGCCGCTCTGTGCCCGGCGCTGCCGTTTGGTTTTCCCGGTTTGCCCAGATTTGAAATGGAAGAACGCCGTGATTTCCTCCCGGAGCTGACCCCAGACGCGGGGATCAGGCAGTGGCACCTCTCAGGGACACGAAACCCCTGGGGATGGCGGTGGCACAGCAGTGGGGACAGAGGGGGGGTCACCTGGGGTTACCTGCTGTCCGCAGCACCTCTCGGGGAGTTTGGGGCGATGCCAGCGCCTCCAGCCGCGTCCCAGCGCCGCTCCCCGGCTCGGCTCAAAGTCCACGGGCTGCGGCAGGGAGTAGGTGACAAATGTCCCCAGGGCAATGGCGGGGTGACCACGACCTCGCCGTGCCTTTGTCACCGCGACCTTGGAGCCCGGGGGTGTCCCCGAGTCACCCCCGGGGATGCGCGGATGCTCCGGGCGCGGCGCTCGGCTGGACCCCGCTGCGATATCGACTGCGGGGACACGACAGGACACGGGGGTGGCCGCGCTGGGGACAGGCGGCTGGAGCACGGCTGGGCGCATCCCGGAGCCCCGGCGCACGACGAGGCCGGGCTGGGCAGCTCCCGGTGCCCCGGGACCGGAGACAGCCCCGGAACGGGAGCGATGCCGGCAGCCGCTGGATGTCAGTGTCGGCCTGGCGCTGGCAGCGGAAAAAGGAGCAGAAAAGGAATGATTTTGGGGCCTGGGGGATGTGGGGGGGGCTGGCAGCACCCAGGTCCTGCGGGATGGAGCGCCTGGCTGGAGGGGAATCCCTGGGAGCCGCGTTCCCGGGGGATGGAGCATTGCAGCCATGAGACAGCGGCGGCGGGGAAAGGGCTGCAGGGATCGACAGCAGATCAATCCGTCCTTTGGGGCTGCCAGCTCCATTTACCGGCCCTGTCCCACACCTCTGCCTCCGGAATTGTCCCCTCCCTAGTGCTTTTGACACCCTCTCCTTGTGCCTTATAAAATGAATGAATTAATCGAATTAATTAATCGTTAGTAGTCACACCAGGTAGCCATGTGCTCTGCTTGGGGGATCAAGGTGTCCCCATCTGCCCAGGGATGGGATTCCCAGGTGATTCCCCCAACCCCAAACCCACTCCTGCTGCCCATGGGGTGCCCACCAGACCCCCCCAGTTCACCCCCACCCCCCTGCATTCCCCCCCCTTCCCCTTTGGGTTCCATCAGGACCCTCTGGGCAGGGTCAGCTGCCTCTGTTTTCTGTGGGTCCCACCATAAACGGTGTCACCGCAGGGCTCAGCTGTGACAGCAGGAGGGGACAGGGTCACATCAGCGGGTGCTGGCTGTCCGTCTGTCCTTGAGCCCCTTGTGCCTGAGGGAAGGGCTTGATGGCTTCAGGGGGACACGGTCCCTGCTCCCTGTTATCCCAGGGGGGACATGGTCCCTGTTCTGTCATCCAGGGGTGGCAGAGTCCCTGTTCCCATCACCCAGGAGGGGACAGAGCCTCTGTTCCCATCACCCAGGGGTGACAGAGGCCCTGTTCCCATCACCCAGAGGGGACAGAGCCCCTGTTCCCATCACTCAGGGAGAACATGGTCCCTGTTACCATGACCCGGGGGATGGGGGGACACAGCCCCTCTTTCCCATTTTGCCAGGTAGGAAGACTCAGCACATGTGTCAGATGTGTGTGGGGACATGGGTGACATGGGGGACTTGGGGGGCACAGGGAACACAGGTGCACACAAAGGACATGAGCACAGGGCACACCATGACATGGGGACACATGGGGACTTGGGGGCACCAGGGGAGCATGGAGGGGACACAGGAAAGGCTGCGGACACGGGGGACAGGGGACAAGGGAGCCACAAGGGCCCACAGGGCCCGCAGAGGCCATGGAGCAGATGGAGGGATGCAGAAAACATGCGGGGGACAGGGGACATCGGGGGACACAGAGGAGGGGGACACAGGGGGGGATACAGGGGACACCATGATGGGGGGCACATGGAGGGGGACTCCAGGGGACATGGAAGGACACCAGAGGGACACAGGGGGGCAGCAGGGACAGCCCGGATGGAGGGATAAGGAAGAACAGGGGACCTGGAAAGGGCTGGGAACACCTGGGGGACACGGGGGGGACATGGGGGACACGGGGGGCGGGGCCAACAGTGGGAGGGGCGCCACTGGTGGGCGGGGCCGGCCTCGCATGCGCTGGGGGCGAGGCTCCGGTGGGGGACGGGGACGTTCGGAGTGCGGCTTCCGGGTTGGGCGGGGCAAACGCGTTGCTCACGCGGTGGGCGTGGTCATGCCCTTATTGGGAGCGGTGGGCGGGGCCAGGTGGGGCGCACGTGTGCGGCTCTGGCGCCCCGCAGCGCTCGCGGGAGGGGCAGCGGCCGGGAGCTGGGGGAACTGGGAATACTGGGAACGCTGGGGACACTGGGAACAATGGGAACACTGGGAGCGTTGGGAGATGGATGCTGCGAGCACTGGGAGCGTTGGGAGCACTGGGAGCTGGATACTGGGAACACTGGGAGCGCTGGGAGATGGATGCTGGGAGCGCTGGGAACAGTGCGAACAGTGCGAGCTGGATGCTGGGAGCACTGGGAGTGCTGGGGAGCTGGGAGCACTGGGAGCTGGATGCTGGGAGCGCTGGGAGCATTGGGAGCTGGGAGCACTGGGAGCTGGATGCTGGGAAATGGGAGCGCTGGGAGATAGGTACTACGAGCACTGGGAGCACTGGGAGCTGGGTGTGGAGAGCTGGGTGCGCTGGGAACCTGGTGCTGGGAGCGCTGGAAACACTGGGTGATCAGTGCTGGGAATGCTGGAATTACTGGGAACTGGGTGCTGGGAGCACTGGAAGCACTGGGAGAGCTGGAGCTGGGTGCAGGCTGCTGGGGTGGACAAATGCTGGGGGGGAGCACTGGGATGGACAGGATGTGGGTTGGGTGCTGGATGGATGTTCATGGCTGATGATGCGGGATGGTGGGGATGGCTGGGATGCTGGGGTGGAATGCTGGGGGAACTGGGAGCTGTGGCTGATGCATGCTGGGAACACTGGCAACACTGGGAGCACTGGGATCCGGGAGTCGGGGGTGCTGGGATGCTGGGACATGGAATGCTGGGGGATGGATGTTGGGACATGGAATGCTGGGATACGGAGTGCTGGGACATGGATGCGGGATGAGAGGACATGGAATGCTGGGGGATGGATGCGGGATGAGGGACATGGATGTGGGATGCTGGGACATGGAATGCTGGGGGATGGATGTGGGATGCTGGGACATGGAATGCTGGGGGATGGATGCGGGATGCTGGGACATGGAATGCTGGGGATGGATGCGGGATGCTGGGACATGGAATGCTGGGGGATGGATGCGGGATGTTGGGATATGGATGTGGGATGCTGGGACATGGAATTCTGGGGGATGGATGCCGGGAGCCGGAGGTTTGGGTGCTGGCTGCTCAGTGCTGGGTGTAGGGCACTGGGGGTTGGGATGGTGCTGCTGGGAGCCGGGTCCTGATTGCTGAGTGCTGGGGTCCAACCCCGTTCTGCAGGATCAGGGTTGTGCAAACATCCATTGCCCCAGAATTATTCCTGACAGCGTGGAAAGGGTTGTGGCACCCTGGCTTTGGGATGCCACAAAGGGTTGGGAGGACCCAGGGGTGGCAGTGCTCAGCCAGACACGCCAGGGTGTGGAGGAGCTGAAATATGGCTGGAAAGGACCCAAACCCATGGCAAATAAAAATAAATCAATCTGGATCTATAAAGCACAGTATCTCTGGCACCAGCTCGGGAATCAGCCTGTCCCTGCGTGGGCTTGGCTGATCCAGCTCCTCCAGGCAGCCGCGGGACCTTGGACCTGCTCCTGCAGCCCTGGGAAGGTGCCGGGAGCCAGGGATGGACTGGGGAGCGCCCTGCGGAGGGGGAATGGCCTCTGCACCCTCACAGCAACCCCACAAGGTGACAAATAATGGCCGTGGCACCTCTGAGAGCCCACGGCGGCTAAAGGCACGCGGGGGAGTGCCGGAGGGGCCGGAGCTGGGCTCGGAGATAAGCACAAGGCCCCGAGGGGTTATCAGCTTTATCAGCAGCCCAGGGTGTTCCTGCCTCCTCCAGAGCCCTGCGGGCTCCCCTGGAGGGAAGGGAAGGGAAGGGAAGGGAAGGGAAGGGAAGGGAAGGGAAGGGAAGGGAAGGGAAGGGAAGGGAAGGGAAGGGAAGGGAAGGGAAGGGAAGGGAAGGGAAGGAGCAAGCAGGGAAAGGCAGGAACAGGCAGGGAAGGGCGGGACAGGCAGGGAAAGGCAGGAACAGGCAGGGAAGGGAAGGAGCAGGCAGGGAAGGGCACAGCAGGCAGGGAAGGGCAGGAGCAGGCAAGGAAAACCACAACAAGCAGGGAAGGGCAGAACAGGCAGGGAAAGGCAGAACGAGCAGGGAAGAGGAGGAACAAGCAGAGGATCCCATGGCTGAGGCAGTCATCAGGTTCTGTCCCTCTGACAGCACAAAATCCCAGGACATGGGACATGCTGGGAGTCACACCCCACCTGCGCTAGCAGGGATTGATGTCACAGCTCCTGATAGAGAAATCCCCAAAAATGGGTATTTTCTGGCCTGGAGGGATGGGTCAGCACAGGGAGAACATCTGAGAGCTCAGGGGGTGCCAGGAGCAGCCCCCCTGTCCCAGGAGCACCCCAGAGCTCCTGGCTCTGCCTCCCAGGGAGATCCCAACACACCAGCGTGGGGGACAGGGACACTCTGGAGGGGCTGTGCCAGGGCCAGTGTCCCCATCCTGGGTCTGTGGGGACAGGAACAGCCCCCAGGGACAGGGGACACCCAGTGCCATGTCAGGATGATGCCTGGAAGCCCCTTCGGGGGATGTGGCACCAACATCACCAATTCCCCAAGCTCTGCAAAAAGGGTTCCATCCCCCTTACTACTGCTCATACTGGGACAGTCCAGGGGGAAGTGGATTTGTCCCCTTCCTCCCCACCCAATTCCCAAAATTTGGCCCATTTTACACCTCCTCATCCCCTATTCCACTTAGGAACAGCCGGGTCATATCCAACACCAACCCTCTGGCTGGAAAATGTTTGGTACAATTAACCCTCACTCATGAAAATCACATCATGGGGAGGAGAATTTATGACTGAGGATTTATCAGCCCAGAAAAAAAAAGAAAAAGAAAAAAAAAAACACAAAAAAAACCAAACAACAAACCAAAAAACAAAAAAAAAACCCCAAAAACCAAAACAAAAAAAACCCACCCCCCCAAGAAACAACACAAAAACCAAACACCCACCCAACCCCCCCTTTGTCTTTTTGTAACATCAGAACTTAATTCCAAATGCTTCAAGTGGCTGCTCAGGCTCATTCCCTGAACTGTTCTTCCCAAAAATCCCAAAAGTCGCACAGGGACAGGGCATGGGCCCAGCCTGCCCCAGAAAATGGAGTTCAAGATGATCAACTTTGAAGGGAGAGACATTTTAGTATTTGTAGTGAGGGTTTTTTTGAGCTTTTTTTCCTTTTATTTACAAACTGTATTGCTGATTTTTGCCTTTTACACTCCCTGATCCTCCAAGGACACATTCCCTTCAAATTCCTGCTGACTGAACCCCCCTGTCCTCACCCCACAGGGCTCAGCCAGCAATGGGCACCAGTATGGGAAAAAATCCCCTTGAAGCCCTTGGGAAAGCTCATGGACTTTGCACTGTGGGTCACTCCTCTCCTTGAGATCTGAGATGGAGGCCAGATAAGCCTGGGAGGAGCCCTTGGCAGAGCCGGAATTGGGCAGACGGGTGATTTAAGGGGAGAATTGTCACATGACAGGTGATTTTGGGGGAGAAATGTCACCTCCTGAGCACACCGAGCTCCCACCGTGCTGAGGGGACATGGGACATGGTCTGCTAATTGTGATCCATCTAATTGCGATCTCTGTGCGCCAATTTTGATCCTGCTCTGTGGCTGCTGCTGCTGGAAGGGTTCTGGAGAAGGACAGTGCATTAGGGAGTTAAATTCAGACGGCTGAAGGGAAAGGCACCCTCATTTGGGGCCGAACACCCCCGTGAGGCGCTGGGGTCCCCACCTCGATCCAGGCCCGTCCCTGGATCCTCCCCGCCCCGGCCGAGCAGCCCTCAGGGCTTTCGGTGCCACCGCCCCGGCCAAAACCCTCCTGCCCGCCCCGCCGAGGGGCTCCGGGCCCTGCAGGGCCCCCCTGGGCACATCGGGGCCTGGGGAGGCCTCGGTGTTCGGTGTTCGCTGCTCCGCCCCCGCGGCGGAACCGGGCCCGGTTCCTCCGCCTCCCACCGTGACACAGCGCCCGCCACGTGCGGCCGCGGAGCGTCCTGGGGCGGCGAGTCCGAAACCGTCCCGGCCCCACTACTGCAACGCGTATGTGGACTACAACCCCCACAATGCCTCGCGGAGAAGAAGGCACCGCCTCTTCCTCTGCTGGTCGCGTTTCCATTGGCTCCGCCGGGCCGTCACGCAGCGGCACGGCGGGTTCTGATTGGCTGGAGAGCGGCGGAGCCGGGACGGCGGCTATGGCGGCCGGCCGGGCGGAGCGGGAGCGGTGCCGCCGCCGCCGCCATTTTGTGTGTGAGGGGCCGTGCCGGGCCCACTCGCGTCCGCGGCCCTGACGCGGCAGTAGGGGCGGCCCAGCCGGGGCTCTCCCCACGAGCGGAGCGTGGGGCCCCTCGCCGGCCTTAAGGGGGGCGGTGCCGCGGCGCCACCGGCCGTGTCCCCGTCAGCACTCCAGGACCGGAGCTCAGCGCTGCCGGCGCCTCACGGAGCTGAGCCGGTGGGGTGGAGGAACCCGGCCCGGAGCTCTCCGGCTGCGTTACTGGGCGGGGGCTGGGGCTGTTTTTCGATCAAAATTAGCGTTAAACGGTATCTGAACGTTTCTCCCGGCCGCAGCCCGATCTCGTGCGGGGCTGGCCCTGTCTGAGCCCCGTGAGGAGCAGGAACGGGAGGAACAGCGCAGTTCTGAGGGAAATTGGGGCTGGACGTGCCGGGGTCCCGTCCCTCACACCCCGCGGTTTGGGGGGGGGGAGATAATCCCTGATATTTATTTAATCCTTTGTTTCACACATTTCAGCCAAAGCCCGCGGGGTTCCCGGAGCGATCCCGGCCGGATCCAGTGGCTCTCAGCTAACATGGCCTCCCCGGCGGGGAGCTCCGCGACTCAAAAACAAAAGCGTTCGGCTGTTGCCGGGGCGCGGGGGCAACTTCTCGGGCGGTAACAAACGCGAGCGACCCCGGGCTCGCAGGGAGCGATGCCCCTCCGGGGCTGGCGAAGCACCTGCTGCGTTGTTTACCCCCTGCAAAATCAAACCCCAGCTCTTTAAAAACTAAAAATGGCTTTTTTTGGGGGGAGGGATTGAGCTGGCGCAGCCTCCCCACGGCTCCTCAGTGGAGCTCCGGTTGCCATCCCCGTTTGTTGCCTCGATAACACCAGCTCATCCCCTGGTATTTTTGGGGCTGGGTTTAGGTTTAAAACAGGGAGATTTGGGAGCCTTCTGCTCTAAGTGCGGATTGTGCTGTCAGACGTGGGTCAGCCAGTTAAAACCAGATTATTTTACATTTAGGCACTTGGTGGGTGGGGTGTTGTATTTTTTTCTTTTTTTTTTTTTTAAATTGTATTTGTTGCTGTGACTCTGCAGATGTTGCTTTAGCAGGTCCTGAATTCCAAAGCACCATATGGAAAGGTGATGGCTGCCCCAGCCCTGGAAGTGTCCAAGGCCACGTTGGGCAGGCCTTGGAGCAACCTGGGACAGTGAAAGGTGTCCCTGCCCATGGCATGGGGTGGAACTGATCTTTAAGGTTCCTCCAACCCCATCCATTCTGTGATTCCATCATATTTTATAACCCAGCTGCATTTCCAGGGCTGGGATGTTTATTGTGTGTGTGTGTGTTCAAATACTGGTGACAGCTGAAAATGCAATTTCAAGCTGATTTTGTCGAACTCATGAGGGTCACACTTGGTTTGAGCTGTGAGCTTTGCACCTGCCCAGGTGTTTGTGGGTTTGTGGGGAGCGGAAGGGGAGCAATCCCGAGGGGCTGGAGCTGCCAGGTTTTTTGTGATGGCCCCACCAGCTGCAGATTGTCTTCTTGTTTCACCAAAATGCCACTTGTGTCACCCAGAGTCACCAGTCACCAACGTGTCCTGGGAAGGTGGGGGCAGTGAGGGGGAGTTGGGGCAGGTGAGGTGGTGCCAGAGCTGTGATCCTGGGTGTAACCCTGGCACAGAAGGAGCAGCAGGAGCTGCTGTGTCCCAGGGCAGGATTTGGGGCTCACCTCACCCCAACAGACACTTCTTTCATGGATTTGCAATGTTTCCAGGGAGCTGCTGTGTCCCTGCATTGTTCCTGTCCAGAAGAAAGGCCATTCCTGCACATGGGATGGAGCAGTCTCCATTTTTGTGTTGGTGCTGACAGAATTTCAGCCCCTTCTGAAAACAAAGCCCTTGGGAGGGGAGGAGCTGGGGGACCCTTTGCCACAGGGTCTCCCAATGCTCTGTGTCCCAGGTGCCCCAAATCCAGTCTTGGTGCTGCCTTCCCACAGCCCTGGAGCCCTGGGGAAGTGATTCCTGCCTGTCCAGAGAATCATGGAATGTTTTGGGTGGGAACAGACCCTAAAGCCCATCTCATTCCACCCCCTGCCATGGCACCAGCTCCTCCAGGCTGCTCCAAGCCCCATCCAGCCTGGCCTTGCACACTTCCAGGGATCCAGGACCAGCCACAGCTGCTCTGGGAGCCTCCCAGGGCCTCCCCACCATGGCAAGGTTGGCACTGGATGTTCTTTAAGGTCACATCCAACCCAAACCATTCCATGATTGCAGCCTCTGGTCCCAAGCTGAGCTGTGCCAGGCTGATCCCTGCTGCTGTGGCTCCATGCTCACACAGGTGAGCTCCAGTCAGGAATTTGTGGGAAGCTTTGGGATGGGGAGCTCTGCCCCCAGCCAGGGAGGAGCTCCCTGTCCATTACTGATCCACTCGGAGGTTTCAGAGGTCCCCAAATGTCCCTGGTCTGTGTCTGCAGGAGCTGCTCTGAGCCCCTGGGATCAGGATAACCTGGTTAAAACAGATGGAATAAAGCAGAACAAGTTAGTGGGGGCAGAGGAGGTTGGAGAGTTGATCCTTATGGTCCTTTTAGTTGGTTTGTTTGCTTTGGGTTTTTAGAAGTTGTATTTTTTAAAAGCATTTGCAGAGAAAACATTTATTCCAGGGACTTGAACCTGACAGGGTGTGGGGTGAGTGGATGAGGGCAAAACCTGACTGAGAATATCCCCTTGGATGGAGGTTTTCCCACAAAGCAGGTGCCGGGAGCTGCCTTTGACAGAGCTGGGACCATCAGGGACCATCGGCCCCGGGAGGAAACGCCTCTTGTGGGAATCGCGGACAGAAAATCGCTCTGCAGGGAAATAAACAGCGGGGAAGCATGGCCCGGGCCCGGGCCGGAGGAGCAGGGGGGCTCGGCCCCGTCCCAGCCCGCAGGATCCCGCAGATCATCGCCCCCTCCCCGGCGCTGCGGTGATGTCATGGCACCGGCAAGAGCCGCTGGCACCGGGCTCTTGAGCAAGTGGCCTGGCTCGTTTCCTTCCCCCCGCCGTGCCCCGGAGCTGGATGGGGGCTGGGGGGACATAAAAGCCGTGTAATTCCCCTTCCCCCGATTTTACACCGCCCCACCTGCGCTGGGGACGTCGCTGCGCTCTCCCCCTGAACAAGGCTGGTTTTCCCCCGGGGAGCGGCAGGGGTTTGGCCAGGCTGGGGTTAAACCTGGTGGGACCTTTGCAGCCCCGATCCGGTCCCACCGCACCTGGGACAACTCCGTGTCCTCTCCTGTCCCCTCGGGTTTTGTGGAAATGCCCAATTCCCGGGCAGCTGCCCGGGCAGCTCTGCCCCGTCCCCCGGGTTCTCTGAAATCCCATCCCCCATTCGGGGCTGTCCCCGGGCTCTGGGCTGTCCCAGCTCCCCCGTCCCCCCTCGGGGTCTGTGGAGATGGCCCATCCTGGCTCCTTGTCCCCATTCCTGTCCCCTCGCTCGGGTTTTGTGGAAATGCCCGATTGCCCTATTTCCAGGCCCATCCCGGCTCCTGCCTCGCCAGGTCCAGCTTTCATCCTATTTCCAGCCCCATCCCCACTTCAGCCCCTCCCCTGCTTCACCCCTTCCTGGACATGTTCACCCCCCAAAAAAGCTCCAGCCTCGGAGCTTCTCCCTCCTCCTCCCCCTCTCAGGTGCAGCAGGAGGGAGGTTGAGCCATCGCCTTTCCCTCGTCAGCCATTTCAGAGGCCAAGTGCTGGCTACCAAAACTTTTCCTTGGGCTGCTCCAAAACTTTAAGGTTTTTCCTCTCACTTGTAGCTTAAAGTAATTTTTTATAATTTATTTTGGGGCAGTTTTTGCCCAGATTTCAGTTAATGACCTGGATTCCTGCAGAGCTGCGGGGAAACAGAGTCAAGTTTAAGTGAGCCTTAGGCAAACAGACTTGAGGCTACTCCTACTCCTCTGTGTCCATCACACACCATTTCACCCCCTTTCCAGGTACCTTTTAACTAATTTCAGCTCATCAAACAGAATTAAATTTAAAACAAATGGGGGGAAATAATAACAAAAAGGGTTAAGCGGGGAATTACAACTAAGTTTAATCAAACAACAGTTATAACAGGATGAAAATAATCCAGGATGTATTCCCTGGTGGAATGCCATTCTGATTATTTTCGAGAAATCACACCAAAACTATTACAGTTACAAGTAATTAAATTTATTAGACCTCTGTATTTTTTTTATAGTCAGTTTTGGCCAATTTACAGCTTTCCTGGAAATTTTTTTTTTTTTTTTTTGGTTTAGACACAAAAAAAAAAACCCAACAAAAAAAAAAAAACCCATAAACCAGATATCACCAATACATCAACCCACCCCTCACCCCGTCACAGCCACCTAAAAAAGGGGGAGCCCTCGGCCCACCCAGCTGCAGTTTAGCCCGTAAAAAGGGTCCGCGGCGACTCTGTACAAGGACCGAATGTTCCACCCAGCACTGTAAAAACCCCCCCGCGCCCCCCTGGCCCAGTGTCACTCCCCCGGCTTGCAGGGGCCCTTTTCCTGCCGGGGCAGCTCCTGCTCCCGCAGCAGCCGCAGGTTCTCGGCTCGCAGCCTGTCCACCTCCCGCTCCAGCGCCTGCACCCGCGCCGGGTCCGCCGCTTCCCCGCCGGCTTTTTTGCTCTCCATCCTCAGCCGGTTGTTCTCCTCCTCCATGCGCGACAGGCACTTCTCCAGCTCCAGGTACTCCTTCACCAGCTCCTGCTTGCTCATGTTCTGCAGGCTCTCCACATGGTACCGCTCGTAGGTCTCCGAGAAGTCCCTCTGCAGAAACTCGCTGCCGTCCCCCCCCATCCCGTCGCTGCCCCCGTCCTCGTCGGCCGCGTCGTCCAGGAAATCCTCCTCGCTCGTGTCGTCCGACTTGGCGGCCGCTCGCCGCGGGTACAGCCCGGTTTTCAGGTCGGGCTCCTCCTGGTCATGGTCCTCCATGAGGAACTGCGTGGTGTTGTAGGGAGCCACCGGCTGCCCCTTGGCGAACATCTCCGCTCGCAGCCGGGAGGCGCGGAGGCTCTGCCGCTCGTCGAACTGCTGCTTCTCCTCCCAGCTCAGCTTTGAGTACGGCTTCCAGCGCCGCTTCTTCTTCGACGGCCGCCGACGGTGCTTCTTCTTCACCGGCCACTCCTCGGTGCGTCCCACGGCTCGGTACCGCGGGCCCAGGCCGGGACGCCCCGCTCCGCCCGCCGGCGGCCGCCCCTCGGCGCCGCCCGCCACCGCCTCCGCCCCGGGGGGCGGCAGCCGCCCGGCATCGCCGTCCTCCGTCGGCGCCTCTCCGCGCTCGGGCTGCGGCTCGGGCTCGGACTGCGGCTCCGGCCGCGCCTCGGGCTCGGAGCAAGGCTCCGCTTCGCACTGGGGCTCCGGCCCCGGTTCAGCGGGCGCCGCGTCGGCCATAGCGCTGCGCTCGGCTACGCTCGCTGACGGGCGCTACCGGCGCCGCATGGGGGCTGGCCCCGCTCAGGCCGCCCGGGACATGGCCCGGGGGAGGTTTAACGCCGCCGGGCCCGCCTCCCCGCGCGCGCTGCACGCGCCGCCGCCGCCGCTCCCGCCGCAATCCCACCCCACGGCCCAACCCGCGCCCGCCGCCGCCCGCTCCCGACTGCCTCTCCTCGGCCGCGGCCGCTCCCTTTATAGCCGCGCGCGCCCCGCCCCGCCCCGCGCAGGCGCCCTGCGCGCCCCGCCCCGCCGCGCGTCGGGACCCGCCCCGCCGCGCGCCCGCGCCGCCGCCACGGCCCCAAGCGCGCGGGCGGTGCCGCCTCGCGGCCAATCAGCGGGCGTGGGGGGCGGGCCAGCTCGCCGGGACACGCCCCTGGCCGTTGCGGGGACTGTTTGCCATTGGCCAGGATGGCCGTCAGTCCTGCGCCGCGCCACCAATCGCGAGGGGGAGAAGGCGGGACCGGGCCGTACCACGAGGCGGGGGAGTCCCCGTGCGCGGGGCCGCGCGCGCCCGCGACCTTCATGTCCGCGCCGAGGGGCGCGGCCCCCAGGGCGGGGCTGTGGCACGGTCCGAAAAAAAGTCCCTGCGCGACGGAGGTTCCGCCGGCCGTGCTGCGGCCCCGGGACCGGGGGGGGTTGTACAGGGCCGGGCCGGGCCGGGCTGAGCCAGGCTGGGCTGTGGGGGGGGGGCCAGAAGGGGCTCCGGGGGTGCGCGGGCCCAGGGGGGAAGGGGGCGAGCGGAAGGACCCCGGCGTTGTGTGGAGTGCGGCGGTACTGCAGTTGGCGGAGGGAGATGTAAACAAACCGAAGCTGAAAGAAGTCCTCTCTTAAAGGCGCCGCGTCCCTTTTCGCAGGGGCGGTGCGGAGCCGCGGTCCCGGAGCCCGGGGGTGCGGGGGGAGGGGCACGGCGAAGGAGGGGGATGGGGAGCCCCCGGGCCGTATGCCGGTCCCGGTCCCGTTCCCGGCCCTGCCACCCCCAGCCACGGTGGCGATGTCCCCCTCGGGCCCCACGTTCGGGGGTGGGGGGGGCTGGCTATGGGGTTTGGGGGCCCCGCTGAGGACACACGGCAGGGGGAGCCATGGCCGGGCCGGGACTCCGTGTTTGAGGGGCAGCACATGAGGGCCCCAGGGCAGCTGCGGCCCTCATGGGGAGGAACCCGCAGGTGGAACCCGCCCTGCCCAGCCCCAGGCACCCCTTCACGGAGGGTCCCTGAAGAGCCCTTCCCCACGGAGGTCCAGAAGGCCCTGAGCCCGGGGAGACAGGCTGGGGCCCACCGCCACCGGACCCAGAACAGGGCTTGGTGGCAGACCCGGCAGGGGAGACAGGTGGGCCTGGGGACCCGGCCGGGGGGATAGGCTGGGGCCTGGGGACAGACCCGGCCGGGGGGACAGGGCGGCCATGGCCACCTCCAGCCACGGGGGGTGACCAGTCGGTGACAGTGGCCAGGCCAGAGCGTTTGGCCGCGCTCCCCTCCCCTGGCAGGAGGGCACAGGCAGCGAGGCTGAACCGAAAATGCGACTTTAATTGAGGCAGGCTCGGTGCTGTCCCCGGTGAGGCCGGGCCGGGCCCGGGGCTGCTCCTGCTCCGGCTGTGCGTGGCGGCGGCGGCGCGGGGGCCGGTGCTGGCCCTCAGTGTCGGTGCCGGTGTCCCGGTGGCTGCTGAGGCGGTTCCCGCGTGGCTCCGTGCGAAGCGGGATGGCGAGGATGGGTGGCGGTGGCAGTGGTCGGGGGTCACCTCTTCCTACCCTGCCAGTGGCGCAGCAGCCACTGGGTGACGAAGGGCCAGGTGGCCAGGAAGAGCAGCGTGCGTGGGGACACGGGCAGGCGCCATCGGGACACGGCCTGGCCGGGGGACGGGGACAGAGGTGGCACCGATGGCAGTTGCCGCCTCGCGGCCAATCAGCGGGCGTGGGGGCGGGCCAGCTCGCCGGGACACGCCCCTGGCCGTTGCGGGGACTGTTTGCCATTGGCCAGGATGGCCGTCAGTCCTGCGCCGCGCCACCAATCGCGAGGGGGAGAAGGCGGGACCGGGCCGTACCACGAGGCGGGGGAGTCCCCGTGCGCGGGGCCGCGCGCGCCCCGCGACCTTCATGTCCGCGCCGAGGGCAGCGCGCGGCCCCCCCCCCCCCAGGGCGGGGCTGTGGCACGGTCCGAAAAAAAGTCCCTGCGCGACGGAGGTTCCGCCGGCCGTGCTGCGGCCCCGGGACCGGGGGGGGTTGTACAGGGCCGGGCCGGGCCGGGCCGAGCCAGGCTGGGCTGTGGGGGGGGGCCAGGAGGGGCTCCGGGGGTGCGCGGGCCCAGGGGGGAAGGGGGCGAGCGGAAGGACCCCGGCGTTGTGTGGAGTGCGGCAGTGCTGCAGTTGGCGGAGGGAGATGTAAACAAACCGAAGCTGAAAGAAGTCCTCTCTTAAAGGCGCCGCGTCCCTTTTCGCAGGGGCGGTGCGGAGCCGCGCTCCCGGAGCCCGGGGGTGCGGGGGGAGGGGCACGGCGAAGGAGGGGGATGGGGAGCCCCCGGGCCGTATGCCGGTCCCGGTCCCGTTCCCGGCCCTGCCACCCCCAGCCACGGTGGCGATGTCCCCCTCGGGCCCCACGTTCGGGGGTGGGGGGGGCTGGCGGGGTTTGGGGGCCCCGCTGAGGGACACACGGCGGGGGGAGCCATGGCCGGGCCGGGACTCCGTGTTTGAGGGGAGCAGCACATGAGGGCCCCGGGGCAGCCGCGGCCTCACGGGGGGAGGAACCCGCGGGTGGAACCCGCCCTGCCCAGCCCCGCACCGGGCACCCCTTCACGGAGGTCCCGAAGAGCCCTGAGGCTTCCCCACCGCCACCTCCAGAACAGGGCTCGGTGGCACCCTCAGGGTGGGCATGAGACCCGGCCGGGGAGACAGGCTGGGGCCTGGGGACAGACCCGGCCGGGGGGATAGGCTGGGGCCTGGGGACAGACCCGGCCGGGGAGACAGGCTGGGGCCTGGGGACAGACCCGGCCGGGGGGATAGGCTGGGGCCTGGGGACAGACCCGGCCGGGGGGATAGGCTGGGGCCTGGGGACAGACCCGGCCGGGGGGACAGGGCGGCCATGGCCACCTCCAGCCACGGGGGGTGACCAGGCAGGGACAGGGGGTGACCAGTCGGTGACAGTGGCCAGGCCAGAGCGTTTGGCCGCGCTCCCCTCCCCTGGCAGGAGGGCACAGGCAGCGAGGCTGAACCGAAAATGCGACTTTAATTGAGGCAGGCTCGGTGCTGTCCCCGGTGAGGCCGGGCCGGGCCCGGGGCTGCTCCTGCTCCGGCTGTGCGTGGCGGCGGCGGCGCGGGGGCCGGTGCTGGCCCTCAGTGTCGGTGCCGGTGTCCCGGTGGCTGCTGAGGCGGTTCCCGCGTGGCTCCGTGCGAAGCGGGATGGCGAGGATGGGTGGCGGTGGCGGTGGTCGGGGGTCACCTCTTCCTACCCTGCCAGTGGCGCAGCAGCCACTGGGTGACGAAGGGCCAGGTGGCCAGGAAGAGCAGTGTGCGTGGGGACACGGGCAGGCGCCATCGGGACACGGCCTGGCCGGGGGACGGGGACAGAGGTGGCACCGATGGCAGTGAACACCCCCTCATCCTGCACTGCTCGGTGTCCCGGTCACATCCCCCCTCCTCTGTGCATCCCTGGCAGTGTCCCCATGGATGTCCCTGCCCTGGCCTCCCCCAGCTGTGTCCCCACACCCCCATGGGCTCAGGTAGGCAGGGGGACAGCAGGGCCACCCGCAGCACTTCCCTCAGCCCCACCTCACCTGTGGAGTGAGTGCCGGGCCGGGCTCTGTCCCTGCTGCCTCCCCCTGCAAGACAGGAGAGGGTTTGGGGAGCAGCTGGGGCTGGCACCCCCTGCCAGCCCCTGGGAGAGACAGGGAACGGCTGGAGAGGCTGTGCAGGGGTCAGAGGGTGCAGCTGGGCCAGGAACCCAGGGGCAGAGGGAATGAGGGGGAATGGGGGAGGAAACAGGAATGAGGGGAAAACAGGAATGAGGGGGGGGGGAGGGGGGAATGGGAATGGGATGCAGTGGGAATAAGGGGGCAGTGGGAATGAGGGGAAAAAGGGAATGGGGGGAAATGGCAATGAGGGGCAGGAATGAGGGAGGAAATGAGAATGAGGGGGAAACAGGAATGAGGGGGCAGTGGGAATAAGGGGGTGCAGTGGGAGTGAGGGGACAATGGGAATGAGGGGGGAACAGGGAATGAGGGGAGCAGTGAGAATAAGAGGGAAACAGGAATTAGGGGTGGAATGAAAATGAGAGGGACAATAGGAATAAAGGGGGCAGCAGGAATGAGGAGGAGCAGGAATGAGGGGAGCAATGGGATTAAGCAGGGCAATGGGAATGAGGGGGAAACAGCAATGAAAGCGCAATGGGAATGAGGAGGGCAATGGGAGTGAGGGAGCAGAGCAATGGGAAAAAGGGGGGCAGCAGGAATGGGGGGAGCAGTGGGAATGAGGAGGGAAATGGGAATGAGGGGGGGCAGGAATGAGGGAGAAACAGGAATGGGTGCTGCAGTGGGAATGAGGGGGCATTGGGAATAAGTGGGGCAATGAAATGAGGGGGGCAGTGGCAGCTCCCTGCCTGCACCGTGGGCAGGATCAGAGCACCGCCAGCCTCACCCCGCCAGGATTTGTCACCACCAAGCACCGGGGCGTCCCCACAGCGGGGCCAGCCGTGTGGCAGGGCCCGGAGCCGAGCCCAGCGCTGTCCCCGGCCGTACCTGGGCAGCCCCGAGCGTCTCCAGGCGGCTGAGCCGCTCCCGCACCCGCCGCAGCTCCTCCTGCAGCGCCCGCACCGCGCCGGCCACGTGCGCCTCCAGCTCCGCCGCCAGCCCCGGCTCGGGGCCGCTGCCCCCGGGCAGCCGCACATCTGCGGGCACAGCCACGGGCACACGGCTGCCAGGGCACGCTGGCACTGCCCGCCCCGGGCTGCACCCGCCGCTGGGCAGCGATGCCCACGGGGCACCTGCCGTGGGCTGCCCACCCACAGGATGTCCCCAGGGCCGTGCGCCACTGTGACACTGCCGCGGTGGTGGCAGTGGGTGGCCAGCCCACCAGCGGGGTGGGTGCTGTGGGTCACCTGGTGACACCTGCCACCATGGGGCAGGACACCCAGGGCCAGGGCAGCTCATGCCTGGCCACCCCCGTGCCCAAATCAGGCTGGCAAACCCTGGATAATCCGGGCAGGGAGCAGGACACAGGCAGGGACTCGCTGCCAGCCCTGGGGACAGCCCAGCCCGGCCTGGGGACAAGTTCAGTGCCAAGGTCAGGCAGCCCAGAAGGGAACAGTAACAGGGGGAAGGGTGAGACACGTGGGCTGTGCCCAGGTGAGGCAACGGCACCCCAGGGCAGCCCAGAGTGTCTGGGCACAGCACAGACGGTGCAGCGGCACAGCTCAAGGCCTGGTGGTGGCACTGCTGTCCCCAAGGCCTCCAGGGCACAGGGCCCAGCTTCACCCCTGCCCTGCTGGGCACAGCTCACCCTCGGCACCACCCACACCCGAAGGACAAGGGGCAGGAGCTGGGCACGGGGAGCCAGGGCCCTGCATCCTCCAAACCCAGGCAATTCAGTACCACAGGAAATGGGCAAAGGAAGGGCTGAGCTGCTTGGGGACCAGGGGATGCAGACACAGGACACTTGTGGCTCCTCCCAGCTAATGATGATCCAGCTGTGGGTGCTGGAGCCAAACTCAGCCCCCCAACCCCCCAGCCCAGCCCGTGGAGGTGGCAGCAGCAGCAGGGAGGGGCGCAGGGACAAGCTCTGCACCCACCTGTGTCGGAGCCCAGGGCTGGCAGGTCTGTGCTGCTGCTGCTGCTCCCCTCGGCTCTTCTGCCTTCGCCCCGCTCGCCCTGCCCAGCACTGAGGGGCTCTGGGGGCTCAGCCCCAGCCTGGGGGCTCTTTGGGGTGAGCCCCTGCACCTGCCCAGCCTGTGAGATGGGACAGAAGGGCCCTGAGACCCCCACTCCCCTCCCAGGGCAGGGGGGCAATGTCAGGGCAGCAGTGCAGTGCTTCTCTTGGCGTGGCATTTTTGGGGACACATTTTTGGTGGCATTTCTGGTTTGGGTGGTGACATCTGAGGGGAGTGAGTGCCCAGATCTGAGATGGAAAAAGAGGGGGGGGTTTCCTTCCTTCTTCCACCAGACCCACAGGTCTCAGCATGGCACCCAAACGTGGCAGGGGAACGATCCAGGTGGTGGCACCCGTGTGGTGGAGCCTCAGCACAGCAATGGCAGGGCTGGGGAGGCTCCTCAGCATCCCCCCAGTGACAGGGACAGGCTCCGGGAGTGACACAAAGCACAGAGAGCCGCAGGAGGGTGTCCCTGCTGGTTTTATGAAGCTCCCAGGCTGGTGCTGCCGTGCAGAGCAGGCAGGGCAGGGGCGGCAAAGCCTCCAGCGCTTCCTCCGTTACCTTCTCAGGCTCCATCTGCTCCAGGGTGTCACTGAATGCGTCCCCCTCAGAGTCACTCGTCACCTGGGTCCCCTCGAGCACCTCGGGGCCAGGAGCCAGCCCAGGTCCTGGAAGGGAAGCACAGGGCTGAGCCCTGGGCAGGGCAGGGGTGCCCGCCTGTGTGGATGGCACAGCTGGGACAGGGGATGTGCCTGCCCAGGGTGAGGCTAGAGAGGGAAACTGAGGCACTGCAGGGGTGGAAGCAGCTCTGTTCACATGGCCATGGAGCCAAGGACTGAATTCCTCTTCTGCTGCCCACGGTGCCCCACTGGCACAACCCCCAGGGCCCCTGGGCAGCAGTGGCACAGGCAGGGACACTGCCAGCCCCAGCACTCAAGGCTGGCACACTGGCACTCGCTCTGTGACCATATTTGCTCCTGGGGAAGGCTGGAGCAGCAGCAGCAGGAGGAGGAGGAACCTCCCTGCAGCTCCCTGCCCACCCCAGGGCACAGCCAGGGGCCCTCGAGGGGGGCACAGCGAGGCAGGGGGTGAGAGAAAAGCCAGGGCTGAGGCACCACCAGGGCTTGGTGCTGTGAACACCGGTGCCAAGGAAGCAGCAAACATGGCTTGAGCCACAGGAGAACATCCCCCCATGGATCAGGGACCTGCCAGGGTGATACTTCCCAGCCCAGGGGGTGCCAGCCTCCCCTTATCCCTGCAGTTTAGCAGATTCTGCCCCCTCTGCACAGCAGAGCCAACCGCACAAGTGCAGTGACAGCTGGACCCCTGATCTGGGCAGTGCCCACAGCACCCAGGGCTGGAGCAGAGGTGCCAACAGCTCCATGGGTGCGTGGAGCCCCAGCCCTGGTTCTGCTGCACAGGGCTCTGCCAAGGCAGGAACACCAACCTGGCACGTGCTGCCCGTGCTGCTGCTGCCTGGGCAGGGCATCCCTGGGGCTCTCTGGAGCTGGGCTGCTTGCTGGCACATCCTGGCTGGGGCCATCCTGCTGCCCCTGGCTCTCTGCACGGAGGGAAAGGCACAGCTGGGTCATTTGGTGGCCTCAGTGCTGCTGTCCTGGCTGTGCTGGCCATGGAAATGCCAGGGAGGTGCCAGCAGCTGGCAGGGAAGGAGAGGAGCCGGCTTTGTTTGCTGAGAGCCCAGGAACCCAGCTGGGCCCACCCTGTGTGCACAACACCCTGCGCACCCAGGGCTGCCTGGGGTGTCCCTGTCCCCAAACCCCTGGGGCAGCAGCCAGGGGGATCAGCACTGCTGAGTGACAGTGCTGTCCCCTGGCACTGCCCACAGCCCTGGGCACAGCCACAACAGTAACAGAGCCCAGGGCAAGAGGTGTTGGCTGGAGGAGCCTTGTGTGGGCAGCAGCACCCCAGGGAGCTGGGCCAGCAGCACCCCAGAACCTCGGCCAGCAGCACCCCAGGGTCTGGGCCAGCAGCACCCCAGGAGCTGGGCCAGCAGCACCCCAGGAGCTGGGCCAGCAGCACCCCAGGGAGCTGGGCCAGCAGCACCCAGGGAACTGGGCCAGCAGCACCCCAGGGAGCTGGGCCAGCAGCACCCCAGGGAGCTGGGCCAGCAGCACCCAGGGAACTGGGCCAGCAGCACCCCAGGGAGCTGGGCCAGCAGCACCCCAGGGGAGCTGGGCCAGCAGCACCCTGAGAGGCCCTGACAGGCCCCAGGCCTCCCCAGCACCCCCTGGAGCCCAAGGGGTTAATCCCAGCCAGGTTTCCAGCAGCCCCCAGGACTTTGCTCCCTGCTCCTGGGCAGGTGTGTGGCAACACTGCCCTGCTGCTCCTTCCCTCACCCTCTGCTGTCCCCAGCCTGTCCTCAGCATCACAGGGGACACTGAGGGGGACAAGGCAGCTGCACCCCACACAGGGGTAGTGCCGCTGCTCTGGGATCCTCCCAAATCCCCCTCAAATTCCCCAAATCCTCCTCCCCATCCCCAAGTCCTGCTCAGGGCGTGCTGTGACCCCCAGAGTGTGGCTCCTGTCACCTCCCAGAGCAGCAGGACAGACGTGGCTGCAGCCACCACGTTCACAAGGCTCTGCTGAAAGCCCCAATCCCAGGAGACCTGGTGGGACCTGGATCCATCCATGCTTTGGGTTCCAAGTGCTGCTTTATAACTTTATAGATAAATAAACAAACCCAAAGCTGCCCAGAGCCCCAGCTCTGGGAGCTCTGTCACACACAGGGACACCAAAGTCACACACAGGGACACCAGCAGCTGCTGGAGGCACCTGCCAGGCTCCACACTCTGAAATTCCCTTTCTGCCCCACCACAGCTGCGATTGCAGGCTCTGAAGGTGATTTGGGAGCCTTTAACACAAATGACTCCACACCTGGAGGAGCTCAGTGCTCTGCACCTCAGTCTCAGCCACCTCAGGCTCCTTGTGCCACCAGGTTTAGATTTAAGTGACAATGCCACCTGTAAGGGACACTCCCAAGTGTCAATGTCACCTGTAAGGGACACTCCCAAGTGGATAATGACCAGTTGAGACACAGATTTAAATTTTAGAGGAAAAACAAATCTGCCTTTTAAAGGGATTCAGCAGCAAAATGGAGAACAAAGCACCTGGGACACACAGGGACAGCAGTGTCACACGCAGGGACACCAGTGCCACACACAGGGACAGCAGTGTCACACACAGGGACAGCCAGTGTCACACACAGGGACAGCCAGTGTCACACAAGGGGACACTGACATACAGAGGGACTCCAGTGTCACATCACTGCCACACAAGGGCACACCAGTGTCACACACTGACAAACCAGTGTCAGAAAAGGGGACACCTGAATCACACACAGGGACAGCAGTGTCACACACATGGGGACACCAGTGTCACACAAGGGGACACCTGAGTCACACACATGCAAACCAGCGTCACACACAGGGACAGCAGTGTCACACACAGGGACAGCAGTGTGCCCTGAGAGCCCCTCGGCAGCAGCAGCAGTGCCCCTGCAGTGTCTCTGGGATGTTCTGTGTCCCCTCCCGTGCCCCTCGGGGCCGAACCAGACCCGGTGCAGTGGCGGTGGCAGCGGGAGGGGGGCACCGGGCACGGCAGCACCGGGGGCAGGGCAGCACCGGGCACGGCAGCACCGGGGGCACGGCAGCACGGGCCCGGCCGCACTCACCCGCTGCGCTCCTGAAGAAGCACTCGGGGGGCCGGGGCATGTCGTGGATGACCTCGTAGAGCGGCTCGAAGTAGCGGAACATCTCCTGGGTGCTCTCGTCCATGGGCACGGTGTCAATGACCTGCGGAGGCCGCGGCTGGGCACGGGCACCGGGCAGCACCGGGCAGCGCCCGGCCCGGCCCCGCCGCCCGTCCCGGTACCTTCTGCGCCACCTTCTTCATCTCCGCCACGTACGCGGCCATCGCCTCCTCCTTGGACATCGCGCCCAGGCTGTGCCACGCGTCCCTGTGGGCCCGGGCCATCAGCGGGACCGGGACCGGGACCGGAGAGGGAGGAGAACCGGAGCCGGAGCGGGACCAGGAGGGGGACTGGGACAGGGACAGGGATCGGGAGTGGACCAGAACCGGAGCCGGAGCGGGACCAGGAGGGGGACTGGGACAGGGACTGGACCAGAACCGGAGCGGGACTGGGACCGGAACTGGACAGGGACCGGAGCGGGGGCCGGTCCAGAACCGGAACGGGAACAGGAGTGGGAGCGGGACCGGAACCGGAGCGGGAGCAGGACCGGGACTGGACCAGAACCACAGCGGGAACAGGAGCGAGACCGGGACCGGAGCGGGACCAGACCGGAACCGGAGAGGGACCGGACCCGGAGCGGGACCGGGAGTGGACCAGAACCAGAACAGGGACCGGGACCAGGACAGGGACTCGGACCGGAACCGGAGCGGGACCGGGACTGGGACCGGAGCGGGACCGGGACTAGACCAGAACCGGAGGTGGAGCGGGAGCGGGACCGGAACCGGAGCGGGACCGGGACTGGGACCGGGACCGGACCAAAACCGGAGTGGGAGCGGGACCAGGACGGAGACCTTACCAGAACCAGACCCGGACCGCACCCGGACCGCACCCGGAGCGGGACCGGGGCCAGGACCGGGACCACCCCTCCCTTACCACTTGTAGCGGCCGATGGGGTCCCAGAAGCCGGGCCGCGGGCCCTGGCAGCGCCCCGCCGTCGCCTGTTTGTAGTAGCTGTAGAAGCGCAGCATCTCCTCGTACGAGGGCCGGTACGCACCTGCGGGGCACGGTCAGCGGGGCCGCCCACGCCGCGGCCGCCCGGCCCCGCTCCCGGCCGCTACTCACCGCTCCGCGGCAGCCCCTGGATCACCTGCACGGCGGCGCGGAACTGCGCCCCGCAGCCCGGCTCCTCCATGGCGGGACCGGCCCCGCACCGGCCGCGGCTCCGCTCCCGGTCCCAGTCCCGGTCCCTCTCCGTGCGGGGACAGCGCGGGCCCAATCAGCGCCTGTTTTACATCGGCTTCCCAGCACTGCGCCCAATCAGCGCTCGCTTTACATCGGCCCCCTTCGCGGTACGCCCAATCAGCGAGCGGCTCCTGGGATGGACCCCGCCCCGCTGCTGTCCTGGCGCCCCCTGCCGGCCGGAGCGGGCAGCGCACGGAGACGGGGACGGGAGGCGCCGCCTGGCGGGGACGGGAGGAACTGCAGGGCTGGGGACAGGGGGGGACAGGGGGACAGGGACAGGGGGACAGGGACAGGGGGACAGGGGGGGACAGAGGGACAGGGACGGGGGGACAGGGATAGGGACAGACGGACAGGGACAGGGGGATGGGGACAGAGGGACAGGGACAGGGGGACAGGGACAGGGACGGGAGCAGGGACAGGGATGGGGTCAGAGACTGTGGGACAGTGCACAGGGATAGTGAGCCAGGACAATGAGAGTGCACAGGGACAGTGGGACAGTGAGAGACAGGACAGTGGGACAGTGTGCAGGGACACTGCCCTGGGACAAGGGACAGTGAGGTGGTGCCTAGGGACAGTGCCCAGGGACTCTGCAGTGGGACAGAGGACACTGAGGTGCTGTCTAGGGACAGTGCCCAGCCCCCAGAGCACCCAGGCTGTGCCCAGACCAGTCCCCAGGTGTGGAGCTCTGGGAGCCAGCCCTGGCACAGGGACCCTGTGCAGGAGCACAGTGCCATGGGGCGGTGGCAGAACAGTGACACTGCAGCAGGCACAGGGACAGTGCTGGGGGTGCCACCTGGGCTGTGCTGGAAGTGCTGCTGGGATGCTCTCGGACACTGGCACAGGGTGCCCAAAGCCCCTGGATCCCTGGCAGTGCCCAAGGCCAGGCTGGACATGGGGGCTTGGGGCACCTGGGACAGGGGGAGCTGTCCCTGCCATGGCTGGGGTGGCACCGGGCGGCTTTAAGGTCCTTTCCAACCCAAACCATGCTGGGATTCTGTGATAATCATCCAGGATCCTGGGGGCACACATGGGGACACTGGGGCCATGCACTGTGACACCAGGACAGGGCAGTGGGGACAGGGACAGTGGAGCCAAAGGTGCCAGGGGAAGGGACCAGGGACTGGGACACGGCACTGGGACATGGAACACGGCACTGGGACAGTACCACCGGGCCACCGGGCAGCAGAGGGGACAGCTGGGTCAGGCAGAGCAATTGTTAATTATTACCAAATTTGATCCAGTGTTCTTTTATTCACTGGATACTTTTAACCACTGTTAATTATTATCCAACTTCATTAATTATGGTAATAAGGAAGGGACAGAATTTGGGGTCTCTGAGGGGTGAAGCCCCCCTGCTCCAAGGGCTGTGGGGACATGGGGACAGGTGTGACCTGGCAGAACAAGGTGCCCTGGGGGGTGAGAGGTCCTGGGGTGCCATGGGAGGTTCTGGGGTGCATTAGGAGGTTCTGGGGGGCCATGGAAGGTTCTGGGGTGCTGTGAGGACCACCTGGATCCAGCCTGGCCCAGGATGCTGGGGTTGGGATGCAGAGCAGCTTTCAGCATCCCTGTGCTGGGTTCATCCTTGCCTCCCACTCTGGTTTTCCAACCTTTGCTCCACCTCCAAACCCCAATTCCAGATGGGTCAACACCCCCCAAACCCTTCTAAATCCCATCCACATCGCCTGGGGATACATTCCCTTTGCCAATTAAAGACAAATAAATAAAACAAAATAAATCATAATAATAAAAAAAATGAAATAAAAGCAGTAAAATCTTTGAACTCCCTGGCCATTTCCAAGCTCTGACTCAGGATTCCTGCGCTGATTCACGGCACTCGTGCTGTGCTATAATCGGCGGGAATGTGATCCCAATTCCCGCGGGATCCCTTCCAAGCCGGCAGAAAACAGCAGCGCCTGGCGGGGGGGGAGGATCCGCGCCGGGATTTGGGATTTGTTGTGCCACGGGGCTGGGGAAGATGAACCAGGAAAGCCTTATAAATATGATTGTCTGGCAAAAGATTTTGAGAATATAGAAACTATAAGTGAGATTGAAATGAAAGCAAGCTTTGAGATCCCTCAGTTACTGAACAACTGGAAAACAATGGTGTGGCCAGCTGAAGGTGATCCCCTTTTGATGGAACAACACCCTCTGCTTGCAGACAGGCCCAAGGGTCAGAGCAGACCCTACAGCTTGGCAGAAGGGGCCCAAAGAGGAGTTTTTAGGGTTTAAAATGTAACACAGTATGGTAATGTAATGATTCTTATAGGCTGTATGGAAATGCGATAGGATTTGTATCTTGTACTAGATTGGTTAGTGAGAATCAGAATATTCAACATAGAAAAAGATTTATTGTATTGTAACAGGAATTTAGTACTTACTGTCTATATTCTTAGGTCTTACCTCTTCCCTTTTGCTCTCTTACCCCTGTTACTCTCTTACCCCTTTTACTCTCTTAAGCTTTCACTCTCTTACCCTCTCACCCTCTCTCCCCCTCTCTTCTCCCAGCCCTGCTCTGAGCTGTGCCTGGCAGCTCCCAGCAGGGCCCTGCACCCAGGCCCTTTGCAATAAACCCCAAGTTCCAGCTCTGGCTGCAGAGATCTCTCGTCTCCATCTGTCCCGACCGTCCTACCCCGTCAATCCTACACCGCAGGGTTTTTGCAGCCAGAGGTGTTTATCCTGCTCATCCCACCCGGGCGAGGCATCTGCTGCTGAATTCCTGCCAGGAAGAGAGCTTGGAGCAGAGCCCGCTGATGTGGGCTGAAATTGCATTTTTGGGGTGACTCCAGTGTTCCCCCTGCGTCTCGGTTTGGAAAGACAGGAGTCTGCTAAGTGTGAAAAACACCAATCAGTTGGTTTTAAAATTTTTAAAATTTCATAGTAATAAAATGGTTATAAAAATAGTAATACAATTAAAGTAATAACAATTTGGACAAATTGAATTAGGACAATATGAGACAACAAATACAAAGAGTTACAGACAGTCTGGGTACCTTTTTCTGGGCAGCATGAGCCCGAAAAAGGACCCACATTAACAGAGGATTAACCCTTAAAAGCAACAGCCTGTGGCATATTCATACACGTCATACATGATGCATAAATTCCATTCAAATACAAGATTCTGTCTGGTCAGTGTCAACTTCTTCCTCTGAATCCTAACAGTCCCTTCAAGGTGGGAAAAGTTCATTTCTTCTGATAATGGAGCAATAATTTCTCTTTCTCTGAAAGATTCAGATGTCCTGTGGCTGCTATCTCACTGCGAGTCCTTTCTTTAAAAAAAGTATCCTACATAGCATCGTTTCTATTTCAACATTTTTTATAACCTAAAACTATATTTAACACACAACTTAAGAGAATTAATACAGCATTACTTTCTAACACAACACATCTAATATTCATTTGAATATTTGCAAAAAGCCAATCATAAAATACATGCATTTTTCACACTAAGGAAGGCAAGAGCCTCCCCTGAAATGGAGAATGTAAACCCTCCCCACCCCTCCCAATTGCTATACATTTTAAATTAAGGGGCTCTCAGGCAAAAATATGGGAGCAGGAAATAACAGTTCTTTAATAGGGAAGGAAAAAAAAAAAGGATAAAATAAACAATGCAGTACACCAGAACAACACTGCAGAGTCAGAACCCAACCTGACACCCTGTGGGTCAGGGTGTTGGTGGCAGTCCCATTGGAATCGTGGCTCAGCCCTCCTGCAGTGTCAGGGGTGGTTCTGTTGGAGCAGGGATCTGTAGAGAAGGATGGATTCTTCCTCTGGAGATCCAGTGGAAGGAGAGACAGCTGCTGTTCCTCTGGGGAATCCCGTGGAGAAGCCGTGCTGGTGTCTCAAAACCTCTGGATTATATCTGGGGAGCAATGCTTGGCTCCTCCCCCTGGGCGGAGCATCTCCCAATGGGATGTTACAGTTCTTATCAGCCATGCAGGGATATTCAATGGCTGTTATCAGCAATGTCCCCTCCCGAGGGAGGTGTGAATGTGGTCACTCAGAGAGAGATAAAGCAAACTGCCCACTTGACAAAGGTAATCTGCCACACAGATGGTAATGGAAAACATCTTGCAGTGCAATCCTCAACACCCTGTCCCCAAAGTCCTCAGGAAGAGCTTTACCCCCCCTAACACAGCCCAGATGTGTCCCCAGCTGTCCAGATGCGGCAGGAGCTGCCCAGGTCTGGAATTACAGCACTAAAACTCTGTCCCAGGCTGCTCAGGTGCTGCCCAGATGTCTCCCTGCATGCACAGATGTTGCTCTGGGATAAGCAGAGATTGTCCCAGGAGCCCCCAGTGGTTGCTCTGGGTGCCCAGATGTTGCTCAGGACACACAGACATCACCCAGGATGCCCCAATGTTCCTTCAGTATCCTCCAACACCCCCCAGGGTACCCAGGTGCTGCCCTGTGTGCCCAGATGTCACCCCAGGATACTCAGGTGTCACTCCAGGTGCCCAGATGTTGTTCAGGACACACCCAGGGTGCCCAGATGTTCCCATGGATTCCCCAATGATCCCTCAGTATCCTCCAACACCCCCCAGGGTACCCAGGTGCTGCCCTAAGAGCCCAGATGTCACCCCAGGATACTCAGGTGTCACTCCAGATGTTACCCAGCTGTGGCTCCAGCCTGCCCTGCTCTCACCCCTGCATGCCCAGCTGTCCCACCCAAGGCTGGCAGCACCCCTGAGGCCCTGGCACTGGGGACAGTCACCTGGCGGTCCCCGGGTGTGCCACACTGGGGACAATCACCGGGTGTCCCCTCACTGGGCACAGTTACCGGGTGTTCCTCTGCTGCTCAGCCCCGTTCGGTCCCGTTCAGCCCCGCTCAGCCCCGTTCAGCCCCATTCAGCCCCGCTCAGCCCCGCTCAGCCCCGTTCAGCCCCGTTCAGCCCCGCTCAGCCCCGTTCAGCCCCGCTCAGCCCCGCTCAGCCCCGTTCGGCCCCGCTCAGCCCCGTTCAGCCCCGTTCAGCCCCGTTCAGCCCCGTTCAGCCCCGGTCAGCCCCGTTCGGCCCCGCTCAGCCCCGTTCAGCCCCGTTCAGCCCCGGTCAGCCCCGTTCAGCCCCGCTCAGCCCCGTTCAGCCCCGCTCAGCCCCGTTCAGCCCCGTTCGGCCCCGTTCGGCCCCGTTCAGTCCCGCTCAGCCCCGCTCAGCCCCGTTCGGTCCCGTTCAGCCCCGTTCGGTCCCGTTCAGCCCAGTTCAGCCCTGTTCAGCCCCGCTCAGCCCCGCTCAGCCCCGCTCAGCCCTGTTCAGCCCCGCTCAGCCCCGTTCAGCCCCGCTCAGCGCAGTTCAGCCCTGTTCAGCCCCGTTCAGCCCCGTTCAGCCCCGTTCAGCCCCGTTCGGTCCCGTTCGGTCCCGTTCAGCCCCGCTCAGCCCCGCTCAGCCCCGCTCAGCCCCGTTCAGCCCCGTTCAGCCCCGTTCGGTCCCGCTCAGCCCCGTTCAGCCCCGGGCCGGCACAAACGGTTAACAGAGCCCGGCTGCCCTGTGGCTCCTCCCGGTCCCTCCCCGCGGGCCGGCCCCGGTCACGGCCCGGCCGCCCAGCCCCAGCCCCGACCTCCGCCACCGCCCAGCCCGGTTCCACCGGCCGGGGACACCGGGAGCACCGGGAGCGACAGAACCGGCCGGGGCACCGGGAGCACCGGGGTCCCGAAACACTCCCGAAACAGCGGGAGCAGCGGGGTCCCGAAACACTCCCGAAACAGCGGGAGCAGCGGCGGTCCCGGGGGTGCCGGGGGTCCCGAGCCATGATCTGCGGCAGGAGGGCGCGTCCCGCCGCCGAGCAGCTCCGAGCCCCGTCCGAAGGTGCCGGTGGGTCCCGCCGGCCCGGGAGAGCCCTGAAGAAAATGGGTGAGTTCGGGGGGAACCGGGCAGGAGCCCCGGCAGGGCTGGGCCAGGGGGGTCCGGGAGGGGAACAGGTCCCAGCGCAGGGGGGTCCCCATGGCTGGGATGGGTCCCCAGGGGCGGAAGGGGTCCCCAAAATCTCTGTGCATAGCCCCAGCCTTTGGGGGACAGTGAGGTCGGGGTTTGGCCGCATCACAGGTGACAGGAGCCCCCTGTCTCAGGGCATTTGTTGTCCCCAAGGCTCGGGTCCCGCTCCCCAACACCGTGCCTCAGTTTCCCCCCCTGGCACAGGGGGCACACGGGGCTCAGCAGCCCCGCAGGGCCCGGGGTGCCCGGCAGGGTCAGGGCGGGTCCTGGGTGGGAGCAGCAGGAAGGGGCAGGGCTGGCCCTGTGCCCCCAGCCCTGGACACGGGGCTGTGTGCCTGGAGCTGCTGCAGCTCCTGCGTCCGTGTGTCCGTGTGTCCGTGTGTCTGTGTGTCCGTGTGTCTGTGCGTCCGTGTGTCTGTGCGTCCGTGTGTCCCTGTGTCCGTGTGTTTGTGTCTGTGTGTCTGTGTGTCTGTGTGTCTGTGTGGCTGTGTGTCCCTGTGGCTGTGTGGCTGTGTGTCCCTGGGGCTCTGTGTCCCTGTGTCTGTGTGTCTGTATGTCTGTGTGTCCGTGTGTCCGTGTGTCTGTGTGCCCATGTGTCTGTGTGTTCCTGTGTCCATGTGTCCGTGTGTCTGTGTGTCCGTGTGTCTGTGTGTCCATGTGTCTGTGTGTTCCTGTGTCCATGTGTCCGTGTGTCTGTGTGTCCGTGTGTCTGTGTGTCCCTGTGGCTGTGTGTCCTTGCACCCATCTGTCCCCGCACCTCTGTATCCACATATCCATGTGTCCATCTGTCTTTGTTCCTCTATATCCACACATCCCTGTATCCATGTGTCTGTCTGTCCCTGCACCTCTATATCCACACACATCCCTGTGTCCGTGTGTCCATCTGTCCCTGCCTCCCAGCACCTGTGTGTCCACTCCTCCCCTGGGCTGTGTCTGGTAGCACCCCCCTATGTCTGTCTGTCCATCCCAATGCTCGTGCCCCCATGTGCCCACATGTCCGTGTGTCCTGCAGCAGTGCATCCATGTGGGTCCATGCATCCCTGCCTCCTGTCAGTGCATCCCTGTGTCCACTGTGACTGAGCACCTGTGCCCATGCACCCACATGTGCCTGCATCCCTGCACCTGTGCATGCACCCACCTGAATGTCCATGTGTCTGTCTGTCCTTCCATCAGATCCATGGATCCACACATCCCTGCATTTCTGTATCCATCATCCACTGCACCCGGTGTCTGTGCACCCACATGCCTGTGCCCATGGACCTGACATTCCCTGTGCCCACAGATCTGACATGCCGTGTCCATCCCTGTGCCCGTGGACCTGACATTCCATGTGCCCATCCCTGCACCCATGCATCTGATATTTCCTGTGCCCACAGATCCGACATTCCTGTGCCCATCCCTGTGCCCATGGACCTGTATCCATGTGCCCATCCCTGTATTCATGTGCATCCCTACATCCCTGTGCCCATGGATCTGATATTCCTATGCCCATCCCTGTGCCCATGGAACTGTATCCAGTGCCCATCCCTGTATCCAGTGTCCATCCCTGTATCCATGTGTCCATCCCTGTATCCAGTGCCCATCCCTGTGTCCATGTGTCCCCAGCTCCCTGCAGCCCCATGTTTGTGCCCCCATGTCCCCATATCCCCCACCCTCTGTCCTGCCCCGTGGGCAGGATGTGACCGTGCAGGGGGTGCTGGCAGCTGTGGCTGCATCCCCGAGGCCATGGTGGCTCAGGATGTCCCCAGAGCCCCCAAACCACCCTTTCCCAGCCCAGGAGTGGAATCTCCATCCAGAGCAGGACGTGGCCACTGCAGATCTTGGGAATGGCTGCCGAAACAAGAAAGGGAGGAAATAACCATTCTGTGAACAGACGGAAAAATCCTGGCTGAGTGAGGCATGGGCCTGCCAGTCCCCCGAGGCCACCCTGTCATTGTTCCCAGCCTGAGCTCTGCTGCTGGCACCGTCCTGGCATTCTCCATGCAGGATCTGGGCAGCTTTGCTGGGATTTGGCAGCTGGGCTGTGTCACTGCTGTGCCCTGTCCCCCCTAAACAGCCACACTGGGCTCCAAAGGGGCCCAGGGCAGTGACATGTCCCGTCTGTCCTCTTCTGCCTGTCCTGTCCCATTCCCATTCCCATTCCCATTCCCATTCCCATTCCCATTCCCATTCCCATCCCATCCCATCCCAGCCTGTTTGTTCCACCCCATCCCATCTGCCTCATCTTGTCCTGTCCCATCCTGTCCTGCCCACTTTGTCCCATCCTGTCCAGTCTGCCCCACCTTCTCCTGTCCAGTCCTACTTGTCCCATCTTGTCCCATCTGCATTGTCACATTGTGTCATTCATGACTCACCCCATCAGCCTCTCCTGTCCATCTCACCCTGTCCTGTCCCATCCCTCCTGTCCCATTTGTCCCATGCCATCCCATTGGACACAGATGTGCACCCAGATGTGCACTAATCCCCGCCCCAGCCCCTGGCCCCAGTGCCCCCAGTGCCCCCCATGTCCCCCAGAGCGCCCCGTGCCCCCCGTGCCCCCGGTAGCCCAGGGCTGTCCCCGCAGGGCTGACGGAGGATGAGGATGTCCAGCGGATGCTCCAGGGCTCCCTGCTGTTCCACCCCATCTCAGGGAGGCTCATCTTGCGGCTGTCCCATCCTGCAGGAGGACGGGGTCCCATCCTGTCCAGTTTGCACCACCCCCTCCTGTCCAGTCCTGGAGCTTGAGTCCCATGCCCCTGCCACTGTCACTGCCCCGGAGCTGTGAGTGCTGCCCCTGCCACTGTCCCATCCCCAGAGCTGTGAGTGCTGCCCCTGCCACTGTCCCATCCCCCCAGAGCCCATTTGTCCCATGCCACTGTCCCCATTGGAGCTGTGAGTGCTGCCCCTGCCACTGTCCCACCTCTGGAGCTGTGAGTGCTGCCACTGTCACTGTCCCACCCCCGGAGCTGTGAGTGCTGCCCCTGCCACTGTCCCATCCCCGGAGCTGTGAGTGTTGCCCCTGCCACTGTCCCACCCCTGAGCTGTGAGTGCTGCCCCTGCCACTGTCCCATCCCCGGAGCTGGGAGTGCTGCCCCTGCCACTGTCACTGCCCCGGAGCTGGGAGTGCTGCCCCTGCCACTGTCACTGCCCCGGAGCTGTGAGTGCTGCCCCTGCCACTGTCCCACCCCTGGAGCTGTGAGTGCTGCCCCTGCCACTGTCCCACCCCTGGAGCTGTGAGTGCTGCCCCTGCCACTGTCACTGCCCTGGAGCTGTGAGTGCTGCCCCTGTCACTGTCCCATCCCCGGAGCTGTGAGTGCTGCCCCTGCCACTGTCCCACCCCTGGAGCTGTGAGTGCTGCCCCTGCCACTGTCCCACCCCTGGAGCTGTGAGTGCTGCCCCTGCCACTGTCCCACCTTGGGGCTTGGGGACACCAGACACAGCCCGGGCTGCCACCAGCTGCAGAGAACAGGAGCTGGGCACTGCCCCAGACACACCCCTGAACCACACCAAGGACCTGACCCTTACCCAGACCCCACCTGGGACCCCAATCCCAACCCAGGACCTTGTCCACAGCTTTGGGTCTGGACTCCCACACAGAATCCAGACACCATGTGAGACCCAGACCCCAACCCAGACCCCATCCCAGGACCCCCACCTAGAATCCAGACCTCAACCCAGGACCTGCACCCCCACCCAGTGCCCAGATCCATTCCCAGCATCCAGAATCCCACCTGGATCCTGAGCACAGCCCAGTTCCCAGACCCCCACCCAAGACCTGGATCCCCACTCAGAACCCAGACCCTCCCTGAGTTCCAGGTCCCAAATCCCCCAGTGAGAACCAGGGGATTCCCAATCTGGGGATATGGAACTCCACAGTCCAGACCCCACCTGTGCCCCAGATGCCCCCTGGGACCCAGATCTGGCTCCCCACCTGTGACCTGGACCCCGAACTCTGACATCCCCCCTCACTCAGACCCCAAATGAGGACCCAGACTCCCACCCAGCACCCAGACCCCAACCAGAGTGAGGACCCCCACCCAATACCTGACCTCCAGCACCCTTCACACAGCGCTCCCAGAGCCTTCCAACCCTTCCCAGTGCCTCCCAGCACCCCGTGTGGAGCTGGAAGAGCCCCCACCCTTCTCCATCCCTCCGGGGTCAGCCCGAGGTCCCATCCCCGGTGTCACCCGTCCCTTCCCACCCTCAGCCGGGACGGGTGTCCGGAGCACGGCGGCTCCGTCCCCTCCCTGGCAGCGTCCCCGTCCCCGTCCCCGTCCCCGCGGGGACAGCGGCTCCTGTCGCGCCTGGGATTAGCGGGATAAACCCGGCAGCGGCACCGAGTGGAGCCCGGCCCCGTGCCGGGGGTGTCTGTACATCAGCAGCCGGGGTGTCTGTCCGTCCCGGGGGGTGTCTGTCTGTCCTGGGGGTGTCTGTCCATCCTGGGGGGTGTCTGTCCATCCCGGGGGGATGTCTGTCCGTCCCGGGGGTGTCTGTCCGTCCCGCAGGGTGTCTGTCCATCCCGGGGGGTGTCTGTCTGTCCCGGGGGTGTCTGTCCATCCTGGGGGGTGTCTGTCCATCCCGTGGGGTGTCTGTCCATCCCGGGGGGTGTCTGTCCGTCCCGGGGGTGTCTGTCCATCCCGTGGGGTGTCTGTACATCCCGCGGGGTGTCTGTCCGTCCCGGGGGGTGTCTGTCTGTCCCGGGGTGTCTGTCCGTCCCGGGGGTGTCTGTCCATCCCGGGGGTGTCTGTCCATCCCGGGGGTGTCTGTCCATCCTGGGGGGTGTCTGTCCGTCCCGGGGTGTCTGTCCGTCGGCAGCCGGGCTGTCCTGCAGGACGCTGGCGGGTGGCTGCCCCGCCCATTGTCCCCCCTGTCCCCGCAGTCTCGGTGGCGCTGATCGAGGCGGTGCGCGAGGGTCGCCGCTCCGAGGGGCTGCGCAAGCACGGAGCCGCCTTCCCCGAGCGCCACTGCTTCAGCCTGGCCTTCAAGGGCCGCCGCAAGAACCTGGACCTGGCCGCCCGAGGCGAGGAGGACGCCCGGCACTGGGTGCAGGGGCTCGGCAAGCTGATGGGCAGGCTGCAGGCCATGAGCCAGATGGAGAAGCTCGACCAGTATCCTTGGAGGAGGGGTTGGGGACAGGGTGGGGACGGCTGTGGGTGACTCTGAGAGGTTTCCTTAGCCCGGTGCAGTTGGATCCACGGGGTCCTGCAGCGAGCAGACAGGAACAAGGACAACAAGATGTCCTTCCGGGAGGTGAAGAGCATGCTGAGGATGCTCAACATCGACATGGATGATGTCTACGCCTCCAAGCTCTTCAAGGTACCTGAGCTGCACCACCCAGTGGCGCCTTCTCTGCCTTGCTCAGCACAGAGAAATGACAAACTCCTCACACCAAAGCCGCCAAGGGTTGGGTCCCATCAGGAGCACGTGGTGGAGAGGGGTGAGCTGGGCTGAGCTGTCCCATCTGCTGCCCTGTGTGTCCCCAAGGTGGGACATTTCTCCTCCATGGAGAGCTGCTCTTCTGGGCATCTCCCACAGACGGCCACGTGGATGTGTGAACATAAAGGCGCAGGGACAGATGGACGCGTGGATGTGCAGATATAGTGGAACAAGGACAGATGGACACGTGGATGTGTGGATATAGAGGAACAAGGACAAATGGACACATGGATGTGGAGATATAGAGGAACAAGGACAGATGGACACATGGATGTGTGGGTATAGAGATACAGGAACAGGTGGACACATGGATGTGTGGATATAGAGGAACACAGACAGGTGGACACGTGAGTGTGTGGATATAGAGGTGCAGGGACAGACGGACATGTGGATGTGGGGATATAGAGGTATAAGGACAGATGGACACATGGATGTGTGGATATAGAGGAACACGGGCAGGTGGACACGTGGATGTGGGGATATAGAGGAATACAGACAGAAACTGAGGCACGGAGCTCTGCTCTGCTCCATCCCAGAGTGGGGGGTCAGGGGGCTCTGGCAGGGGGAACAGAGGGCACAGGACTCACCCCACACGCCAGGGGACAGCAGAACAAGGCAGGGGGTGGCTGTACCCCGTCCCCACAGGCAGGGGACAGTCCCTGAGGCTGGGCTGTGCCACCAGGAGTGCGACCACTCGGGCAACGAGCGGCTGGAGGGCCGGGAGCTGGAGGAGTTCTGCCGGCGGCTGCTGCGGCGCCCCGAGCTCGAGGAACTCTTCGGGCGCTACTCGGGCGAGGACCGGGTGCTGTCGGCCGAGGAGCTGCAGGATTTCCTGAGGGACCAGGGCGAGGAGAGCAGCCTGCGCCAGGCCCGCGCCATCATCCGCACCCATGAGCTCAACGACAAGGGTGAGGTGGGGGACCGTGGGGTGGAGCTCATGGGTGTAGGGATGGGCTCTGATTGGGGGTGTCACTCCCCTAAATGGGTATGGGGTCCTCCAAGGTTTCTATACTGTCCTGGTGCCCATTCCCAGTGTCTGCCATCCGACACGTGGCCTGGCTGGCACCCGGTGGATGTGACACCATGGGAACAGGGCATGTTCCCTGGGGATGGTGGGGATGGGCAGCAGGTGGACTTCCACAACATCCACATCTCATGGGTGGTGTGATGCCAGCTCTGCTATGAATGTGACACTGCTGAGGGACTTCTGTCCTCCTCAGGTGCCACTATGGCAGGTGCAGGGTGAGCCCAGCACCAGGGGACATCATGGTGGGGATGAAGGACCTCCATGTCACAACAGTACCCTTAAGGCAGATGTGGCACTAGGAGGATGGAGGACATCAGATGGGAGATGGGACACAAAGGGGAGTGCCACAGTGCCAGGTCTGGGGTGACACAGCACTGGGAGGACAGAGGGCATCAGGGTGGGGACAGGGAACCTCCACACCACACGGGTGTCACCATGCCACATCCAGAGTGAATGTGGCAGCAGCAGGATGGGTGACATCAGGATGGAGATGGGACACACTTAGACATCCCCTGGGTGCCACAGTGCCAGGTCAGGGATGAACATGACACCTGCAGGTGGGGAAAGCCCTCAGGGTGCCACCCTGCCACCACCGTGTGACACCTGCCACCATGTGACACCTGCCACCGTGTCCCACAGCCAAGCAGCAGGACCTGATGATGCTGGACGGGTTCATGATGTACCTGCTGTCAGCTGCTGGGGACATCCTCAACCAGGAGCACACCAAGGTGCACCAGGACATGAGCCAGCCCCTGAGCCACTACTTCATCTCCTCGTCCCACAACACCTACCTGACCCGCAACCAGGTGGGCGGCAGCAGCAGCACCGAGGCCTACGTCAGGTGTGTGTCCCTGGGGAGCAGGATGGGGACAGACAGACACGTGGATTGCAGGGACAGATGGACACATGGAGGTGTGGGTATAGAGGTGCAGGGACAGATGGACATGTGGACACATGGATGTGTGGATATAGAGGAACAGGGACAGATGGACACGTGGACATGTGGGTGGGTGAGAATAGAGGTGCAGGGACAGATGGACACATGGATATAGAGGTGCAGGGACAGATGGACAGATGGACACATGGATGTGTGGATATGGAGGAACAGATGGACATGTGGATAGGTGAATATAGAGGTGCAGGGACAGGTGGACACATGGGTGTGTGGATATAGAGGAACAAGGACAGATGGGTGCAAGGACACACGGACACATGGACACACAGCCACAGGGACACATGGACACGGGGACAAACGGGCACGGGGACACACAGCCACAGGGACACACGGATACAGGGACACACGGACACAGGGACACATGGACACAGGGACACATAGACACACGGACACACAGCCACAGGGACACACGGACACGGGGACACACGGACACAGGGACACAGGGACACACGGACACGGGGACACACAGACACGGGGACACACAGCCACAGGGACACACAGCCACAGGGACACATGGACACGGGGACACATGGACACACGGACACATGGCCACAGGGACACACGGACACAGGGACACGCGGACATGGGGATACACGGACACAGGGACACAGGGACACACGGACACACGGACACACAGCCACAGGGACACACAGACACGGGGACACACGGACACATGGACACACAGCCACAGGGACACACGGACACGGGGACACATGGACACGGGGACACACGGACACAGGGACACAGACACAGGGACACACAGACACATGGCCACAGGGACACACAGACACACGGACACAGGGACACACGGACACAGGGACACAGGGACACACGGACACACGGACACACAGCCACAGGGACACACAGCCACAGGGACATACGGACACATGGACACAGGGACACATGGACACAGGGACACACGGACACACGGACACATGGACACACGGACACAGGGACACACAGACACAGGGACATACGGACACACGGACACGGGGACACACGGACACGGGGACACACAGACACAGGGACACGCGGACACACAGACACAGGGACATACGGACACACGGACACGGGGACACACGAAAACACAGACACAGGGACACATGGACACGGGGACACATGGACACACGGACACATGGCCACAGGGACACACGGACACAGGGACACGCGGACATGGGGATACACGGACACAGGGACACAGGGACACACGGACACACGGACACACAGCCACAGGGACACACAGACACGGGGACACACGGACACAGGGACACAGACACAGGGACACACGGACACATGGCCACAGGGACACACAGACACACGGACACAGGGACACACGGACACAGGGACACAGGGACACACGGACACACGGACACACAGCCACAGGGACATACGGACACATGGACACAGGGACACATGGACACAGGGACACACGGACACACGGACACATGGACACACGGACACAGGGACACACAGACACAGGGACATACGGACACACGGACACGGGGACACACGGACACGGGGACACACAGACACAGGGACACGCGGACACACAGACACAGGGACATACGGACACACGGACACGGGGACACACGGACACAGGGACACACGAAAACACAGACACAGGGACACACGGACACGGGGACACGTGGACACAGGGACACATGGACACAGGGACACGCGGACATGGGGATACACGGACACAGGGACACAGGGACACACGGACACACGGACACACAGCCACAGGGACACACAGACACGGGGACACACGGACACAGGGACACAGACACAGGGACACACGGACACATGGCCACAGGGACACACAGACACACGGACACAGGGACACACGGACACAGGGACACAGGGACACACGGACACACGGACACACAGCCACAGGGACATACGGACACATGGACACAGGGACACATGGACACAGGGACACACGGACACACGGACACATGGACACACGGACACAGGGACACACAGACACAGGGACATACGGACACACGGACACGGGGACACACGGACACGGGGACACACAGACACAGGGACACGCGGACACACAGACACAGGGACATACGGACACACGGACACGGGGACACACGGACACAGGGACACACGAAAACACAGACACAGGGACACACGGACACGGGGACACGTGGACACAGGGACACATGGACACAGGGACACACAGCAGCTCCCGTGGCCCCGGGGCACAGGGCCTGACCCAGCGCCGGTGCCGGGCAGGGCGCTGCGGGCCGGGTGCCGCTGTGTGGAGCTGGACTGCTGGGAGGGCCCGGACGGGGAACCTGTCGTGTACCACGGGCACACCCTCACCTCCAAAATCCTCTTCCGTGACGTCATCGAGAGCATCCGCGACTCCGCCTTCGAGGTGAGACCGGGCGGCAGCCCCGGGGGTGCCCGGTGCTGAGTGTGGAGTGCCCGGTGCGGGGTGTGGCATGCCCAGTGCCCGGTGCTGAGTGCGGAGTGTGGAGTGCCCGGTGCCCAGTGCCCGGTGCTGAGGGTGGAGTGTGGGGTGCCTGGTGCCCGGTGCCCGGTGCCCGGTGCTGAGTGTGGAGTGCCTGGTGGCTGGTGTGGAGTGTGGCATGCCCAGTGCCCAGTGCTGAGTGTGGATGGTGGGGTGCCCGGTGCCCGGTGGCCAGTGCTGAGTGTGGAGCGTAGGGTGCCTGGTACCCAGTGCCCGGTGCTGAGTGTGGAGTGTGGAGTGCCTGGTACCCAGTGCCCGGTGCCCGGTGCTGAGTGTGGGGTGCCCGGTGCCCGGTGCCCGGTGCTGAGGGCTGCCCTCCCCATGCCCAGAAATCGCCCTACCCCGTCATCCTGTCCCTGGAGAACCACTGCGGGCTGGAGCAGCAGGCCACCATGGCCCGGCACATGAAGGCCATCCTGGGGGACAGGCTGCTGACACAGCCCCTGCAGGGACAGGACCCCCGCGAGCTCCCCTCACCAGAGGTAAGGCCACCCGTGTGCCACCACGGTGCCACCGTGTCCCCTCCGAGCCCTGAGCTCACACCCGCCCTCTGCAGCAGCTGAAGGAAAAGATCCTGGTGAAGGGCAAGAAGCTGCCAGAGCTGTGGCAGGAGCCACGGGGCGTCACCCCCCTTCTGGACCCCGAGGAGGAGGAAGAGGAAGAGGAGGAAGAAGAGGAGGAGAAGGTGCAGGAGAGAAGCCCCCGGCGGGTAAGAGACTTCCCCAGGGATGTGGTTTTGGGGGACCACGGCATCCTGGTGGTCCTGATGGATCAGAGATCCTGGTGGTGCCAGGGGACCATGGAATCCTGGTGGCCCTGGTGGATCAGAGCATCCTGGTGCTTTTGGGGGACCATGGCATCCTGGGGCTGTCCCAGCTGGGCACTGCCAGCTCTGCCGTGCCCTCTGCAGCCCTGCTCTCTCCTCTTTCAGTCGCTGCAGTCGCTGCAGGAGATCAAACCCCTGCAGGTGGGTGATGCTGGAGCTGGGGGGGCTGACAGGGTGGGTGCTGTGGGGGTGGTGGGTGGCTGTCACTGCCTGGAAGAGGGGACAGAGCTTGGGGACCCCTCAGCTGTGCCTCCCTCTTCCTGTTGGGTTGGGTGGCCTGTTTCTGGGGCTTCCAACACTTTGATTTCTTTGTCACCTCAAGTTCTCCATCATGTTGGGCCTTCATCACATCCAGGGTGACCTGTTGGGGTCGGCATCACTTTGGGGTCTCTGTCACCTCAAGTATTCCATCCTCTCAGGGTGCCCATCACCTCAGGGTCTCCAGCACTTTGGGGCCTCCCTCATCTTGGGGTCTGTAACATCTCAGGCCATCCATCCCCTTGGGTTCTCCATGACTGCAGGTTCTCAACCTGCTTGGGTTCCTCCAAGCCCCTGGTCCACCACTCCATTGCCTGGGGTTCTGCACCACCTTGGGGTCTCTGACACCTCAAGTTTTCCATCCTCTTGGGCTGTCCATCACCTCAGGGTCTCCAGCACTTTGGGATCTCCCTCATCTTTGGGTCTGTAACATCTCAGGCTGGAGTACCTTTGGGTTCTCAATGACTGCAGGTTCTCAACCTCCTTGGGTTCTCCATCAGCCCCTGGTCCACCACTCCATTGCCTGGGGTTCTGGGTCTCCACAGCCTCGGGGGTCTCAGCGCTCAGCACTAGCAGGGGAGGGGGGTCTGCAGACCCTCAGAATGGCAGGTGGCCACCAGGACCAGCTTGTCCCTGCTGCCACGGTGGCTCCCGCAGGCCAAGGACGCATCGCAGGTGTCCCCGGAGCTGTCGGCACTGGTGGTCTACTGCCAGTCTGTCCCCTTCCCCGGGCTGGCCCAGGCCCTGCGCCACCCCCAGCCCTGCCACGTGTCCTCCTTCAGTGAGAGGAAGGCTCGGAAGCTCATCAAGGAGGCAGGTGAGGGCCACCAGATGGGGACAGGTTGGGGACAGGGTGGGTCCTGAGGCACTGGGATGCAGGATGGGCTGAGAATGGTGGGCTTGGTCTCTAGGGTGGCTCCATGAGGGGTCAGGGGCACGCTGGCCTCACCCAGGCTGCCCTGGATGGGTGGGACTGGGGTCTGCTGGCAGGGCCTGCTGGGGGCCTGAGGCCAGGGCTGGGGTCACACGACCAGGATCAAGGTCTGGGATCGGGATTTGGGATGTGGCATTGGGGTCCAGGGCCTGGGGATGGGAATAAGGTCTGGGTCAGAGTCCAGGGACTGAGGTCTGGGGTCAGGGTCAGAATCTGAGGTCAGGGCCTAAGGTTAAGATCTGAGTCAGATTTTGGATGTTCAGGGTCTGGGGTCCAGGCTCAGTGTCTGGAGTCAGGGATTAGGATCTGGGTCAGGGCATAGGCTTGAGGGTCTTGGTTTGGAGTCTGAGGTCCAGAGATCAGGGTCAAGATTTGGGGTCAGGGTCTGGGTTCCACAGTCAAGGTCCAGGGTCAGGGGTCTAAAGTCAGTGTGGGGTCAAGATCAAGATCAAGGTCAGAGGTTTGGGGTCAGGGGTCCAAGGTCAAGGTCCAGGTTTGGGGGCTGGTTTCAGGGTCACATGTCAGGCTCAGGCCCACCCATCTGGGCAGGCTCTGTCCATGTCCTTGGGCCCCTCAGCCTCTGTAGGGACCCCCAGCAGCCCCCCTGAGCCGTGTCCCCCCCCAGGCCCAGCCCTGGTCCGGTACAACGCCCGCCAGCTCAGCCGCGTGTACCCGCTGGGGCTCAAGATGAACTCTGCCAACTACAACCCCCAGGAGATGTGGAACGCTGGCTGCCAGCTGGGTGAGACCCCCCTCACCTGGCACCCACCCCTGGAGGTGCCACCCACCCCTGACAGCCCGTCCTGCTGTCCCCACAGTGGCCCTGAACTTCCAGACGCCGGGCTACGAGATGGACCTGAACGCCGGGCGCTTCCTGCCCAACGGGCGCTGCGGCTACGTCCTGAAACCCCCCTGCCTGCAGAGCCCCCCCAGAGAGGGCTCCCGGCGCCTGGCCCTGCACATCAGGGTGAGGACACCCCGCAGCCTGTCCCCAAGGACAGCTGAGTGCCACCCACCTCCCTGCGGGGTCACACCCATGATATTCCAATGCCTGGCTGGGCCCGCCTGCATCTTTCTGCAGGTGACATCAACCCTGTCCCCAAATCCGGCTGGTATCAGCTATGTCCCTGAGATGGCACCAGCCACCTCGCTCCTCCTCATCCCATCCCCACTCCTGACTGTGCCACCCATGACACTTCTGGGTAACACCAACCCTGTCCCTGTCCCCAAATCCAGCTGGTATCAGCTATGTCTCTGAGGTGGCATCAGCCACCATGTCCCCCATGCCAGCCAAGTGCCACCCACATCCCTTCTCCTGATGACCCAGCCACATGTCACTCATGTCCCTTCTCCTGTGTGGTACCAACAATGTCCTTCCTCTTCACCCCATCCCCACTCCTGGCTGGGTGCCATCTGCACCTTGTCCCCAGCCATGTGTCACCTTCTCCTGGATGGCACCAGCCACCTCCCTCCTCCTCATCCCATCCTGACTGTGCCACCCATGACACTTCTGGGTGACACCACCCTGTCCCCAAACCCAGCTGCTGTCAGCCACTGGGTGGCATCAGCCACCTCCGTCCTTTCACTGTGTCCCCAGCCCCAGCCAAGTGCCACCCAGGTCCCTTCTGGGGACACCCACATGTGCCCTGTGCCCTGGTCCCTGTGCCCAGGTGATCACAGCCCAGCAGCTGCCCAAGCTCAACAGGGACAAGGGCAGCTCCATCGTGGATCCCTTTGTGCGTGTGGAGATCCACGGCGTCCCGGCCGACTGTGCCAAGCAACAAACCCACCACAAGCTCAACAACGGTGAGTGCTGCCACCTGGGCACCCTGGGGACACCCCTGGGGACACCCCTGGCACCCAGGGACATCCAGTTACCTGTCACAATGCCAGGAATGCCCAAGGACAAGCCAGGGTCTCTTGGAGCACCCTGATCCCTGCAGACACCCCATGGAACCTGATCTCCAGGGGTGCTCCAGGACACCTCAGGGCACCCTGATCCATGGAACCTGATCTCCATGGGTGCTCCAGGACACCCGGGGTTCCCCTGGGGACACCCCAGGGCACCCTGATCCCTGCAGACACCCCATGGAACCTGATCTCCAGGGGTGCTCCAGGACACCTCAGGGCACCCTGATCCATGGAACCTGATCTCCAGGGGTGCTCCAGGACACCCGGGGTTCCTCAGGGACACCTCAGGGCACCCTGATCCAGGGACACCTTGATGCCAGGGGCACCCTAATCCCCATGAGGGACGTGGGTACCCACAGCCCAGCACTCACTGCCAGTTGAACCAGTGCCCAGGACATCCCAGTGCCCAGCACACCCCAGTGCCCAGCACACCCAGTGCCCATACACCCCAGTGCCCAGCACACCCAGTGCCCAGTATATCCCAGTCCCCTCCCCAGCACAGCCAGATCCCCACCAGTGGCAGGGTCCATCATGTCCCAGTTCTCCCAGTGCCGCTCCCTCATGGTCCCCAGTACACCCAGCCCAAGCCCAGTGTGATCCCCATTCCCCCCAGTATGACCCCATTCCCCCAGTATCCCCCACCAATGCCCCAGTATGAGCCTCCTTCTCCCAGTATGACCCCCATTCCCCCAGTATACCCCACCACAGCCCCAGTGTTACCCCATTCTCCCAGTATGGTCCAGCCCAGCTCCAGTACAACCTCCATTCCCCCAGTACATCCCATCAGATTCCCAGTATGATCCCATCCCTCCAGTCTGCTCCACCACAGTCACTGTACAACCTCCCTTCTCCCAGTATAACCCAGTCCAGCACAGGTTTGCCCCCCTTTTTTCCAGTATAACCCATCATGACTCCAGTATGAGCCCCATTCTCCCAGTGTGGCTCCTGTTCCCCCACCGTAACCCAGCACTGCCCCAGTATGACCCCCATTCCCCCAGTACAGCCCCAGTATGACCCCCATTCCCCCAGTATGACCCCCTTTTCCCCAGTACAGCCCACCCCAGCCCCAGTATGACCCCCATTCCCCAGTACAGCCCCAGTATGACCCCCATTCCCCCAGTATGGCCCCCTTTTCCCCAGTACACCCTACCCCAGCCCCAGTATGACCCCCATTCCCCCAGTACAGCCCCAGTATGGCCCCAGCATGATCCCAGTCCCTTACTATGACCCCCATTCCCCCAGTACACCCCACCCCAGCCCCATCCCCACATCCCCCAGTGCAGCACGGCAGCTCAGCGGGGCAGGGGCAGCGCCGGGGGTCCGGCCTGTCCCTGCCTGTCCCTGGTGGTCCCCGGTGGCCCCACCCAGCCCCCTGCCGGTGCCTCAGGTTTCAACCCTCGCTGGGAGGAGACGCTGCGGTTCCAGGTGCGGGTGCCCGAGCTGGCCCTGGTGCGGTTCGTGGTGGAGGATTACGACAGCACCTCCTGCAACGACTTCGTGGGGCAGTTCACGCTGCCCCTGCCCAGCATGCGCCAAGGTGGGGGCAGGTGCCACCCCGCTGCCCCCCGGGCATGGGCACAGCCCCTGGCGCGGGCTGAGCCCCCTGTGTGTGCCCAGGGTACCGCCACATCCACCTGCTCGCCAAGGACGGCGCCTCCCTGGCCCCTGCCACGCTCTTCGTGCACGTTCGAGCCAGGAGCCTGTGAGGGTGCACAGGAGGGACAGCCTGGCGTCCCCCACGGGGGACACTGTGGGGACAACAGGCTCCTTCCTGCGTGGGGACAGCCCGAGGACACTGCCCACCTGTCTGTGGAGGACCCAAGGCGTGGGGGCTCCCCTCCCCAGTGCCACCCACTGGTGTCCCACTGCTGTCCTTGAGGGGACAGAGATGCTGTGACAAGCAGGACTGGCCCAATGACAGCGCAGCACAGCCCCACAGGGGTGACAACAACCAGCAAATCTCACCAGTCTTGGTCATACTTGGTCCCAGCCCCTCCCCTGGGGTGCAAGGATGGTGCCATCGTCACCCTGGAGGCCCTGAGGGGACCCTGCCACCACACACTCCATTGTGCCCAGATGGGGACACACTGCCGAGCTCTGGCACCGGTGACAAGCACAGATTTACAGCCTGGGATCAAGCCAGTGGAATAAAGGTTTTATTTTAACAGAGCCTGTCCCAGTGTCCCTGTCACCCTCCGGGGCCCATCGTGGCTGGCTCAGGGCTGAGCCCACCCCCAAAGCAGCTGGGAGCTGGGGGGATTCATTGGAGCAGCCATGGGGACAAGGGGAGGGTCCCCCACCCACACCCAGGACAGCAGGGACACAACAGGGGACACAGAGGTACTTGCATAGGTGACACAGAACCCCGAGCAGGAGGATGTGATGGCACTGCCAGGGGGGATGTGATGGCCTCCTGGTCCCCTCTGAGGCCCCACAGGTCCAGGCTGAGGTGGGCACAGGGTCCGTGGTGCCACGGGGTGTGACAGGGACACGGCAGCACAGGGAGGTGTGACAGTGCATAGACGGGGTCTTGGCCTTGGTGTGCAGCTTTGGAAACCTTTGGCTGGGCAGGCAGGAGCATCTCGGAGCTCTGGGCTCAGGACACGGCAGGAGGCAGCGCTGGCACTCCTGGATGGGATGCAGGGTTGCCATGACAACGTTTCCTTTCTCTCAGTGGATCCCACAGCACGAGGCAACACCGGGAGCTGGTGCTGGAGGCACCGGGGAGGATGATGCCAATGGAGTATCCAGATTTCCATGCTTCCAGAGAAAAGCAGCTGAGCAGAGAGGCTGTGGCAGTGGCAGTGGAGCATCCCCCGTGGGGAGGCTGAGGGGAAGGAGCCCCAGGAGCCCCAGGAGCAGAGCGGGGTGTGCCTGGAGCTGAACCCCCCTGGATCTTCGGGCACTGCTGTCCATCCAGCAGGAAGGGTTGGAGTCTCTGTGGCTGGGCAGGAGGTGGGACAAGGCATCTCTTGCACAAAATAGCCCTTGGAAAGGAATCTCCCCCTGTTAAACAGAGTCAGGAGCAAACCTGGGGCAAAGAGCCTGAAGCACCCTCGGGGCAGGCAGGAGGGTTTTGGCCAACAGCCACCATCAGCATCAACCTCAGCTGTCCCCACGGAGAAAAGTCCCAGTCCAGCAGCCCAGTGATGACCTTCAGCAGCTGAATGTAACTCATGGCAGTTGGGAACAGGAAAGATTTAAAATATATATAATATATACTTTTATTATTCACCCGTTAAATCCATTATATGCCAATCATGATCTAGTTTCAGCAGTTACATTCCCTTGATCATGTCTTTAGGAGGATGCAGTTAAATCAAACAAGGAGGTGGCTGGCAGCAGCAGAGGGCTCTGGTGCCCCTCTCCTGGTGTGGCTCCGGCTTTGGCAGAAAGGATGAGGGCAGCACCTCCTCAGGCCCGGCTCCTCCACGCTCTCCTGGCAAGGGCTCCCTTACTGCAGCACCAATCCAACCTGGAAATAGGGATCAGGACAGAAATTGGGCTCATCAGGACAGAAATTGGGCTCAGGAGGTGCCCTCTGCTCCGTTCCCAGCCTCGCTGGCAGGGCTCCGTGCTGTCTGTGTTGGTTTCTGTCACAGACATCTTTTATGGAAAATCCTTTCCTTAGGATTTTTCCTCCTGAGAAGCTGAGAGGCCTCAGGAACAAAATGTAAGCAATGGCTATCTGCTGCTGTACAATGCAACAGGTGCATCTGTGATTGGCCCACGTTGGATGTTTGTCATTAATGGCCAATCACAGTCAGCTGGCTCGGACAGAGAGCCAAGCCACAAACCTTTGTTATCATTCTTTCCTTTTCTATTCTTAGCCAGCCTTCTGATGAAATCCTTTCTTCTATTCTTTTAGTATAGTTTTAATATAATATATATCATAAAATAATAAATCAAGCCTTCTAAAACATGGAGTCAGATCCTCATCTCTTCCCTCATCCTCAGACCCCTGTGAGCACTGTCACAGGTTTCCCCACTGGTTTTGGGGTATTTGAGAGCAGCAGAGCCCTGGGTTTGTGGCTGTGTGGGCACACGGGCCCTGCCCAGCTCTGATCTGGGGAGGTGACCAATGTTTGGGGTGTGACAAGCCCCATCAGGTTATGAGACAGCCTTGATTCGTGAGCCACGGGTGTTTCTCAGCTCATGGTGAGTAGAGGGATGGAACAGCTCTGCTGGGAGGTTCAGCCTGGAGAAGGCTGCAGGGAGGCCTCAAAGCCCCTTCCAGTGCCGAAGAGGGGCTTTGGACAAGGAGCTGGAGTGATAGGACAAGGGGAATGGCTTCCCACTGCCAGAGAGCAGGGATGCATGGGATATTGGGAAGAAATTCCTCCCTGTGAGGATGGTGGGGCCCTGGCACAAGGTATCCAGAGCAGCTGTGGCTGCCCCTGGATCCCTGGAAGTGTCCAAGGCCAGCTTGGACAGGGCTTGGACAGTGAAAGGTGTCCCTGCCGTGACAGGCTGGAACAAGGTACTTTTTTAAGGTCCCTTCCAACCCCAAACCATTTCATTTTTCTGACAATGAAATCACGACGATTTCTGTGACTCAGGAGAAGCTGCTTCCCAAGAGCCTGGTCCCTGGGCATGTCCCTTGGCAGGCAGCTGGCACTGCTGGGACCCTCCAGGACGTGCTGGTGGCCTGTCATGCACTGACCCAGTGCACCCAGAGGCAGCCCCACCACAGGAACATTCCCAGCATCAGGCTCTCCCAGCCCCAGCTCTCCCAGTTAAAGAAGGAACTCCTGACACCTCCTGGGAACCTCCTGGGGCTTCCTAGGAGGCTCAGCAGGCAGGTGAGGCTGGTTTAGGGCACAGGGCTTGTGCCCAGGGACAGACCTGGCCTCACACCAGGGAACCACAGCCCTGTGACTGCCATCAAGGCATTAATTAGCTGTTAAGGCATTAATGAGCTGTTATGGGCATATTCTGGTCTGCAAGGTGCCTGTGGACTGAACAGGTGCTGAATCACATCCCTGCTGTGGAGGGATAGCAGCAACCAGGAGCTGCCTCAGAATGGCCCAGGGCAGGCAGGTGGGGACCCAGCACAGCTCTGGGAGCAGTGGGGAACAGGCTGCTGGCCCTGGGGACAAATGACATCCTGGGATCCTGTGGCTCAGCTCCTTTGCCCCAGGTCCTGCTCCAGCCTGCCTGCCCCCTCCAGAGGGGGGGCAGCTCCTCCCACCCCACCAGGACACCCTGACACCCGTGAGGGATCACAGGTGACTGTCACAACCCTCAGTGTCACATCTGTCACCCTGCAGCCCTCTGCTGTCTCCTCTGTGTTTGGCCTCCTTCCTTAGAGGAAAGGAGTTGCTGTGAGGGGAAGGACTGAACCTGCACCAGTCCAGAAATAAAATTAGCTTTGGAAGATGAGTGCGGAGGGATTTTCCCCAAGGACACACTCTGCAGGCACGGGGGGTGGCAGAGGGATCCACCCTCCCTGTGTGTGACACCGCAGGGACACCAGCTGGGCTGGAATGCTGAGGTGACAGCAAACCCCTGTCCCCAGGGCTGTGGGGACAAGACCCCTCCTCACAGCACTGACCTTCTCTGGTGCCATGCTGGGACACTTCCAATTGTACAGGTAATACTGCAGGTTCCCATCCCCAATCCCAAACTTCAGCTTCTCCAGGAAGGTTTTGTTTTCCATGAGATCCAGTGCATTGAAGACGTCAAATCCTTTCTGCACAGGGAAACATGAGGCCATCAGTTCCTGCTTTTGTGCTGGGCAGTTCCTCCCACCTGTGAGCAGCCAGGCCCCCTTTCCTGACTGGTTTTGAATCCCAGAAAAAGGGAAGAGTTCTTGGTGTTCTCACCCTCAATCCAACTACTACAGACTGTTTGCTGTAGGAATGAGTAACACCATGAGCTGGAAGGTTCAAGGTACCCCAGCATCCCTCTCCTGGGTGGCAGATCCTTTTGGATTTGGATTTTTAGAGGGCTGGGATCAAGCCCTTCCCACAAACCCAAGGGTGGCCAGCCTGCAGTGAGTTTCCTGGGGAGTTCCTGTAGCTGCCCAGCGTTCCACAGTGCCAGCCCATCCCTGCATCCCTCACCTGTGGGAAAAATAGATTTGTAGAGAATTCCCAAAGCCTGACAGAAGGCTTTGAGGGTAATTTGAGATGATTGACTTTAAGGCATTTGCAGTATGGTGTGAGAAAAGCTGATAGGCCAAAATACACTAAAAAAGTAATCAGGAAATAGTTGGCTTCTGAATGTGATCGCATGAATTCTAACATCTGTATTGTATCACCCTTCACATGAGACTGAAAATGGAATGAAAGCTTTTTAAAACACCTCTCAGCTGGCCCATCTGTGGCTCAGGGAAGGGCTCAGTGCAGCACTCACCGACTTGGCGAGGATGAGCGCGTCGCTCATGAGGTCGATGAGAGGCGTCTTGGTGTGGACGTTGTAGAAGGAATAAGCAGCTTTCAGGCTCTTGTGAGTTGGGTGGTTCATGATGGTGGAGGGCAGGGTGTAAAAGCTCAGGAAGTCTGTCACCTCCCCTGGGGCACTCTGGAAGGCAGAAGTGACATCATGACCGTCACTGTGATATTTTCTGAAAAATCCTCTTTGCCCAGGATTCTTCTCCTGGGAAGCTGAGAAGCCTCAGAGAAAAAGGAAAACAATAATTATCTCATTTGCTTCTCCTGTGTTTCGCTGCTTTGGAATGTGGTTTGGAGATTGTTTATCCAACAGGTGATTGTCTGATTGGTTTCATGTGAATTGTTTTGACTTAATGACCAATCACAGCCCAGCTGTGTCAGGACTCTGGAAGGAGCCACAGGTTTTTCATTATTATCTTGTTAAACCTTCTGTAAGGATCCTGTTCTCTAGTCTTTAGTAAAGTTTAGCATAATAGCATAACATAGCATAATATAGCATAATATAATATAATATAAATGTGATATATATATTATGTTATATTATATTATGCTATATTATATTATATAGTATGAGATGATATGATAAAACATAATATAATATAGCATAATATAAAATATATATCACATATAAATTATATCATAGAATATTATATAGTATGATATAGTATAGTATGAGATGATATGAAATGATATGATATAATAATAAATTAGCCCTCTAAGAACATGGAGTCAGATTCATCATTTCCTCCCTGCAATAGAGGACCCTGAAAATACCACCCAGGACATGTCAGGCTGGGATAAAGCCTGGCCAGAGCTTTAGAGGCTCTCCCAGTTGGGGTGGTGGCTGCAGGGAGACTCATGGCCCAGCATGGAGGCACCATCTCCAGCAAATTCCCATCCTGGAGAGCCATGGAGCTGCTCCCTGATGGCTCCCACAGCTCCAGCAGAGGCCAAAGCCCAGGAGAACACCCCTCCCATGCAGCTGCTGCCCTCACCTCTACCACAAAGGTGTCGATGATGTTCTCCTGAGGTACAAACCAGTGCTCCACCTCCTCTCTGCTCATCACAGGTGTCAGGTGGAACTGCTTCAGGTACTCAGTCAAGAGCTTGTGCACAGCAGGGATGTCCTTGTGCTCCATGGGCCGCAGGCCAGGAGTCTTGGGAGTCTGCAGGAAGTGGGACAAGTTGTTTTGTTGCTTGCACAGTGGTTTTCATCACCCAAGGGCTCTCCAACGAGTGGCACAGAGACACTCTGTGCTTAGATCAGCCCATTTCCAGCCCCCCAGCCCTGTGTGCCCAGCAAAGGATGGATGTGATCCACTGTGACACCGATGGCAAAGATCACACAGAGCACAACATGCCCCAAACCCTCAGGTGCCAGGTCAGGTCCCACTGGAAGTGCTCCTACCCACTAAGAACACAACCTCTGCTTCCCTCAGGGTCCTGCTCCCACTCACAGCAGGCACAGGCTGGGAGATGTGTCCCAGGCTCCACAAGATGTTATTCCCAGTTGGCCTCAATTACTAATTTAGGGTTGGGATGGCTCAGCAAGCCCAGATCTGCTCTGGGGCTGAGTTTCTGTGCAAAAACCAGTAGCTCCAGCCCAGCAACTGCTGTCTGTGTGGCTGTGGGAGGCAGGAGCTGGGAGCTGCCCAGCATCTTTCCAGCCCAAAGGGGTGACAGAGAGGAGCCAACAAGGTCGAGGAAGGTGGCGGCAATTTTAATGCAGTTTGCTTCTTTCTCTTCCATCTCCAGCTGGGGAACTTCCCCAGCAGGACAACTGCAGTGCCAGAACTGATCAGTGTGACTGAAGAATGAGGGACTAACTCGATCCAAGGTCACACTGAGGCTGTGTTTGGACAGATGAAGGCTGTCACATCTGCCTGCTTGTTTTACCAGAATGACAGGCTGTGACTCACCAGCAAACAAAAGCTCACAGGCTCCTCTAACTGCAAGAATTTGCCCTTAAAATGCAGGTACTCAGGCAAAAATACATAAAGATTAAATAAAGCACAACTGCTTGACAGAGCCATTTACTACATGGAACAAACGCTGGGTCTCCAGGCAGAGGACCTGACCTCGACCTTCTTTGTGTGTTTTGCCCAGGGAGGAGCAAGCCCTGAGCTCTGGCTGGCTGTTACCCACCTCAGGCAGGCGGTACAGCTTCGTGGTTCGTTGCATAGTCATGTTCCTGCTCAGGTGGGAAAACTTGACCTCGATGAGTTTCCGAGGGTTCAGGGAGCGGTGCCAATACCTGCAGAGACACACTGGCAGTGGGACACTCGCTCTGGGGCAGCGGGGTGGCTGCAGGGGCTAGTGAGAACATCAGGCCAGCAGCTGCCCACTGAGAGCAACACAGTTCTTGTAGGGGCGTCAGGGGTAGGACAGTGGGGACGGATGGACACGAGAGATCTCTGCAGCCAGGTCAGGAACTTGGGGTTTATTGCAAAGGGCCTGGGTGCAGGGCTCTGCTGGGAGCTGCCAGGCACAGCTCAGAGCAGGGCTGGGAGAAGAGAGGGAGAGAGGATGAGAGGGTGAGAGAGCAAAAGGGTAAGAGAGTAAAAGGCAAGAGCTAAGAGAGCAAGGTTCCCATTCCAATACAATAAATCTTCTGTGTTGAATATTCTGATTCTCACTAACCAATCTAGTACAAGATACAAATCCTATCGCATTTCCATACAGCCTATAAGAATCACTACCTTACCATCCTGTGTTACATTTTAAACCCTAAAAACTCCTCTTTGGGCCCCTTCTGCCAAGCTGGCAGGGTCTGCTCTGACCCTTGGGCCTGTCTGCAAGCAGAGGGTGTTGATCCATCAAAAGGGGATCACCTTCAGCTGGCCATGCCATTGTTTTCCAGTTGTTCAGTAACTCAGGTATCTCAAAGCTTGCTTTCATTTTAATCTCACTCATAGTTTCCATATTCTCAAAATCTTTTCCCAGACAATCATATTTATAAGGCTTTCCTGTTTCATCTCCCCCAACAGTTCTGAAGTGATTCTGCTGCCAAAGCCTCCTCTCCTGTGTTACATGAGCAGCTTTAGCAAAGCCACTGCACTTAATCCTGGGAGGAGAAACCTGGGCTGGGGTCACTGTCCCCTGTCCTGGGGAATCCCACACTGGCCACAGAGAGCCACAGACACTCACCTGCAAGTCCCCACAGGCTTTGGCAGCACCACTCCTGCAGTGTAAACAGCCTGGAAGATTCCCTCTAGATGCACCCTCCTGGTGATCTCACGGATCAGAACCGGAGCCACCCGTTTGGAGCGCAGCTTTTTGTGCACACACAGGAAGTTTATCTCCACCATCTTCTTCTCTCTTGGGGAGGAAACAATGCAGAGCATGAGGCTTGGCTGTCCTGACCTGGGAGGGTCAGAACAACGCCCTGGGCAATCCACCTCCAAACCCCTCAGAGGGAATGAGGAATCAACACCTCAAGGAAGGGGCAGGGGTTTTGGAGAACACTCCCTTAAGCTGTCACCCAGGGACCCCAGGAAAATGGTCTGAATCTGTGTCAGGGGAGGGTCAGGTTCCATATTGAGGGAAAGGTTCTTGCCCCAGTGATTGGGCACTGCCCAAGGAATCTCCTGCCCAGGGAATGGTCACAGCCTCAAGGCTGTCAGAGCTGCAGGAGAGTTTGGACAATGCTCTCAGGGACAGGGTGGATTGTTGGGCTGCCCTGTGCAGGGCTAGGATCTGGACTGGATATCCCTGGAGAGCCCTTCCAGCTCAGGATATTTTATGATTCTACATCTCCATCTAACCCTGGATGATTTCTGTAAGCCCTAAGTTAACCCACCTTGTTGAGGAAAACAGCCTTCACAATGGTTAACTACAAGATATCCCTGCCCAGAACCTCCCTGCCAACCCTTAAATATCCCCCACCCTCCCCTCCAAGCAGCAAAACATCTCCAAAGCTGAAGGGTGCAGGTGTGTGCTGGGGAAGACAATGGAGCCAGACCCCCTGAGCACTCCCAGAGCCCCAGCAAGGGGCAGGATGAGAAATGCAGCAGCACTCACGTGTCATAGATGTGGATGGTGGCTGGAATGGCGCTGATAAATCCCACCAGCTTCTTGCTGGAGACCACTCGGACCCCACAGTGCCACTGGGGCAGCCAGCCTGGAGGACGCAGTGCCCTGGGGAGGGGACACACCTCAGCAGTCACCTCCCACCCATGGTCCCTGGTGTACCTGCTCCTGCCTCCCACCCTGCCCTGGGACACCCGGAGTCCTGCTGGTCAGCAAGAGGATGAGAGAGTGACAGGGATGTGACAGGGACTGTTGGGATCCAGGGCAATTCCTGCATCCCACAGCCAGTCCTCACTAGGGACACAAGAGGAAATCTGTTCCTGGATTCAGGAACACCCTGAGGAAACAGCAGCTCTGCTGCAACAGGACTCCAAGGGTAACTGCTGGCAGCTGCCTTCATCCCACAGCTCCAGGGCACTGAGGAGTCCCTCAGCTACTGGGATTTTCACTTGAGGGACAAACCAAAGAGGAGAAAACTCCACTTTTAAGCTCCCATATCTCAAAGGAGCCAGAAGCAGGCAAGGCTGGGTGACAGCCCCTCTCACCATGTCCCTGGGACACCGTACACAGCGACAGATGGGGAAGGGACATTTCAGGAAGAAGGGAGATGGGATAAGCAAAGGCAGCTGCAGCTCTGTCAGGGGGATCAGGCTTGTCAGCATCCCACACCCCTGCTCTGCAGTGCTGGTGCCACTCACCACAGCAGGAACTCGGGCGAGTAATCGAAGCGGAACATGTTGTCATCATCCTCCACGTAGTTCTCGTTGAGCAGAGTGTACAGCTCCTTCAGCTGCAGCAGCACAGAGCACTCAGGTTAAGGAGTTTATTCAGCCATCAGCTGCCCCAGACAGGACCCTGAGCACTGAATGTGTGGCCACAGCACTGGGGCACCATGTGCAGCCATGCCCCTGCTGCGGGGCTGGAGCGGTGTCACAGAACAGGGGAGCAGCAGGACACAGAATTTTGGTCCATGCAGTTATTAGGGTAGATAGCTTTAGGACTTTGATTGTGTTTAGGGTGAGGAAAATGGTTGCAGTTATTATAATGTATAGGTAGAAGTTGAGGAGGGTGAGTTTAGGGTTGTAGATGATCATGATTGCTATTCAGCCTAGGTGGGAGATGGAAGAAAAGGCTAGGATTTTTCAGATTTGTGTTTGGTTGAGTGCTATTCATCCTCCCAGGGCTGCTGAGAGGATAGCCAGGATAGTTAGGAGTGTAGGGTTTAATGAGGGTGAGGTTATGTGGAGTACTGTGATTGGAGGGAGTTTATGACAGTGGATAGGAGGAGGCTGGTGGTGAGGTAAGCCCTGTGTCACCTCCCAGGGAGGTGGGACATGCTCTGAAAGGGGTTCTCACAGAAGAACTCCAAGCTTCAGGCATAATTATATCCCCTTGAAAAACCCAGGCCAAGCTGCCCAGTGTGGGATGGAACTGCAGTGGGGGGAGTCAGACCCATCCAAGCCCAAGCTGTGCCAGAGCCACAGAGTCACCTGCTGTGCTGAAGGACAGGTTTCCACCCCCAAAACCATCTCCAAGCACTGAACTGCCACCCAAAACACTCCAAAATGAATGTGCTGAGCTGCCTGGGACTGTGGGGATGGGGAAGGATCAGCACCACGTGTGGAGCTGTGCTGAGCTGCCTGACCCATCCAAGCCCAAGGTGTGACAGAGTCACCTGCTGTGCTGAAGGACACATTTCCATCCCCCAAACCATCTCCAACAGCCCAAGCACTGAGCTGCCACCCAAGACACTCCAAAATGAATGTGCTGAGCTGCCTGTACTCACCACACCTCTATCCCCCAGGTCCAGGGCATCCCAGGTGAAGCCCTGGGGCAGGGTGTAGGGCTCCTGGCGGATGTTGTCCTTGTCTGGCTCCACTGGGCCGTGGGTGTTCACCACTTCTCCTGTAAGACAGAGCAGGGAGCATGAAGAAGTTTGAAATAGGGGGTCTCTTTTGAGTTTCTGTGGTATTAGAAAGTCTCTTTTTCCCAGCCCTGTGACCAAAGAAGAACTTGAGATTCATCAGTTCTGCTTTTCAAGGTTTATTTTCTCTTATCTATTTCATTCTTTCTCTGACCTGCTGAGATCTGTCCAGCAAGTCAGGTTGTGGCACAGTGACTGCCCTTGAGGTGATGTTAACTTTTTATAATAAAAACTACCTGTACTTTATTTACAATAATTTTCCAATACCTATCACCTATGTTAGACAGTCTGTCTCTACTCTAAACCAATCCAAAAGTGTCAGCACTCCAGCAGAAGATGGAGGACAAGAAGAAGGAGAAAGAACACGCCCAGATTTCTCCATCTTGCCTCCTGAACCCCCATTCTAAAACCCCAAATTTCTACTTTTTCACCCTGTGACAAATTCACTGTCATTCTATTCAAACTCTTGTTGCTTGTACCTCCTCACACAAGGTTGGTAATTGTTTCCATGGGCTAAAATCAAAGGCACAGGTGTTTGTGACTCTGTGCCAAGGTCTCTGAGCCTCCTGCCAGGGTCTCGATCACCCAGGGCAGCCAGAGCAATGTCCTGGCTCCCAACAGGTCTCCTCCAGCCAGGTCTCAGAGGCTCCTGGAGATCTGTTTCACACCCAAGATAGCTCAGCTACCTTAGAAAGCATCAAATCAGCAGGATGGCTTCTGTGGTAGTGGTGGAAACAAAAAGGTTTAATAAAAGGCAAAATAACAAAACTCTTTACAGAGAAAAACCGAGCCAGGTGCAAGAGGTTCTTGCTCCTGGTAACACACCTCACAAAAGCCATTAGTTTTTTAGTTTCTTTGTTCTCTTCTTTTTCCAGTGAATTGCTCAGACAGGACTATTTGGCTCCTGTCCAATTAGTTAACCTTAATTTTGAGGTGAAGTCCCCCAGGTCCTATGAGGTGTCTTTTTTGCTAATTGAGGAAAGAAACTTCTGAACTTTTTTCCTTTTTAAGGGGACAAAAGACAGTTTTGTCTCTCTGTCAACAAGAGCCACACTCCTACAGAAGCTCTCTGCTGTGTGAGGCCTCCACAACACCTCAGTCTCACATCTCCACCCCTGCAGTGGCACACAGGGATTGTCACTTCACCCACCCAGTCTGGGATGTGACAATGGGCAGGGAATCAAAACTGCCAGGCCAAGGCTGGAGCCCCCTGGGTGACCAAACACAGCCACAGCTGCATCCTCCAGCTCCTCACGGGGTGCCTGATCCTTCCCCATCCCCACAATCCCAGCCTGGGCCAGCACTTCCCTGGGAGCCCCTGCAGGGCACAGGGATCCACTGCCAGCTCTGGCCACTGCCACTTGGCAAGTGTCAGGGTTTCCTGCCCACTGTGCCTAAAGAAGTGAACAACACAACTTTTGTTGTGAAACCACTGACTCCTAAAGGCCCTGATTCAGCCAGGAGGTGTCAGCTCAAGCTCTGGCTGTCTCAGGGGTGTCAGTCCAGCAGCATCACTTCAGTGCTGCCAAGAAAAGCGAGTTGTGCTAATTAGGAATCCCCTTAGAAAGGCATTGAAAAGGTTTCCAAACAATGGGGAGGTGATGAAAGCCTGGAGCAAGAACTTCCCCCATCATACCCACCCCAGGCAGCTTCCAGAACACTCACCCCTGGCTGCCCTCTCTGTTCTGAGCAGGTGCTGAACTGTTTGGAGATCTGGCCCCAAAAATCCCACAGCACTTGTGTTATCCAGCCCTAAATAGCCCCATGCCCACGATGCCATGTGCCAGAGCACTCCAGGAGCACTGGGACACTGTGAGTGGCCAGCGCACAGCCACCAGCCTGGTGTTGGGAGGAACAAGCTGCTTTGTGCCTCCCACTCCCCAGAACACACCTTCCACCCTTTCCCCAGGGTTTTCCCAAGCAGAAATGATGTTTCCCATGCCAAATATCCTTGGAAAAAAGGGCAAATGCAAGACTCTGCTGTCTCACATGACCATGTGCCATCTCACTGGGATTTTCCCAACTTAAAGCCAAGATTGGTGCTCCCAGGAAAGATTCTGAGATCCAAAAAAGCCTCACAGTGGTGTGGACAACATGGAATGGGAATCAAACACTGCACCTGCAGCAAAAGGGATACAAACTCGTTGTCGCAGACATCTTTTATGAAAAATCCTTTCCTTAGGATTTTTCCTCCTGAGAAGCTGAGAGGCCTCAGGAACAAAATGTAAACAATGGTTATCTGCTGCTGTGGAATGCAACAGGTGCATCTGGGATTGGTCTCATGTGGTTGTTTCTAATTAATGGCCAATCACAGTCAGCTGGCTCAGACTCTCTGTCCCAACCACAAACCTTTGTTATCATTCCTCATTATTCTATTCTTAGCCAGCCTTCTGAGGAAATCCTTTCTTCTATTCTTTGAATATAGTTTTAATGTAATATATATCATAAAATAATAAATCAAGCCATCTGAAACATGGAGTCAGATCCTCATCTCTTCCCTCAACCTGAGACCCCGTGAACACTGTCACAACTCATGAAGGGAAATACTGAAGAGCAGCAAATCTGAAACCATGACAAGTTTTGGATAAATCTAGAAAATTGTGGGCTTGGACTCAGTCCCTAATTCCTCTGAGCTCTGGGGGATGCAGATGAGGAGAGACTGAAGCAAAGTTATCCCAGGCACCCCAATCAGCCTGGGAATGAACCTTCCAGGCAGGCAGCTCTCCTGGCATGTCTGCTCTGAGAGCTCCTCCAGGCTGTCAGGAGCAAGAGGAAGGGCTGGAGGAAGGCCCAGAGCTGGAAGCACCACTGGGATGTTGACAGGGACAAAAGATGGGGCTCCCCATCCTTAGATGCTCATGGCAGCTTGGGGTGGAGCTGCTTTATGTTTGTGTTTTCCCTGTCCTGCCTGTGCCAGGGAGGGATGTGAGCCCAGCAGAACAAGGAGGGGGCAGCTCAGCACTGGATCTGCTTCCCAGAGCTGCTCCGTGCCCCAACTCACCTTCCTCACCAAGGATCTCTGTCTGGGAAGCTCCAGCCTCCAGGAAAGGGAGAGCTGGACAGCTCTGAGCCCATCTCAGGATGCGGCAACACCACACACAAAACTTGGGTACAGAGGGCAGGGGAGACCCAGCTCCAGAGCTGGCAGGAGATGCCTGTGCCCTGCAGGGGCTCCCAGGGAAGTGCTGGCCCAGGCTGGGATTGTGGGGATGGGGAAGGATCAGGCACCCCGTGAGGAGCTGGAGGATGCAGCTGTGGCTGTGTTTGGTCACCCAGGGGGCTCCAGCCTTGCCCTGGCAGTTTTGATTCCCTGCCCATTGTCACATCCCAGACTGGGTGGGTGAAGTGACAATCCCTGTGTGCCACTGCAGGGGTGGAGATGTGAGATTGAGGTGTTGTGGAGGCCTCACACAGCAGAGGGCTTCTGTAGGAGTGTGGCTCTTGTTGACAGAGAGACAAAACTGTCTTTTGTCCCCTTAAAAAGGAAAAAAGCTCAGAAGTTTCTTTCCTCAATTAGCAAAAAAGACACCTCATAGGACCTGGGGGACTTCACCTCAAAATTAAGGTTAACTAATTGGACAGGAGCCAAAAAGTCCTGCCTGAGCAATTCACTAGAAAAAGAAGAGAACAAAGAAACTAAAAAACTAATGGCTTTTGTGAGGTGTGTTACCAGGAGCAAGAACCTCTTGTACCTGGCTTGGTTTTTCTCTGTAGAGAGTTTTGTTATTTTGCCTTTTTTAATAAACCTTTTTGTTTCCAACACTGCCACAGAAGCCATCCTGCTGATTTGATGCTTTCTAAGGTAGCTGAGCTATCTGGGGTGTGAAACAGATCTCCAGGAGCTGCTGAGACCTGGCTGGAGGAGACCTGTTGGGAGCCAGGACACTGCTCTGGCTGCCCTGGGTGATTTGAGACCCAGAACCAGGACTGGGATTAAGGGATGCACAAATGCAGGAGGCATCAGGTGAGATGTCTGAAGGGGTTCCTCGTCCCTCTGTACCCCTGAAGTGCTTGCACAGCTCTTCAGACCCTCCCCACCCACCCAGCCCATGTTGCTGAATGGTGGGGAAGTGGTTTTGGTGCCTTTGAAGCCCAGGCCAGGCAGGGACTCACCTGGTGGCCACAGATCAGCATCTCCAGGCTTCTCTGAGGGCTTCCTGGGGACCACAGGGCCTCCCCCAGGGCCCACAGGACATTGAGGGGCTGCACATACCTAACTTGGGCACTGGCTGTGTGTCCCAGAACTGGTAGCTCCTCTTGCTGGCTTCCTCCATGGTTTTGGCAGGTCCCTGACCTACAGAGAAGAGCTCGATGGCTTTTTGAATCTCCTGGATCCTCTCAGCAGGTAAAGAGTTCACCTGAGGGCACACAAGGAGGGTGGAAAGGCAAAATGAATGAGCTGAGCCAGCAGGGCTCCTCATCAGGGGAATGTGGAGCTGATCCTGCCATGGAGAGCAGGCAGGAACCTCCCTTCCCATCCTCAGTCCTTGACAGGCCACCAGCCCCTCACCTAGATCTGGTTCCAGGCACTCCCAGGACAAAGGGGATGGCAGAATTTTCTGAAAAAATGCTTTAAGTGGGTGCTGTGAGCCCTAGGAGCAAACCTCCCCACCTGCCATCCTGCAGGGACAGATGGATCAACCCACACCCAGCACTTGAGATGCTTTCAGTGGCTTTTCTCTCACTGTTCAGCCTCCTCCCTCCAAGCTGGATCTGTATCCACACACTGCAGCTTCCAGAGGAGTCCCTGGACACACTGGGACAAGGCAGAGAGGTTGAGTCAGGATGAAAGACACTTCCATCCTCCTCTTCCTCAGGGTGCATGGCTCTGCACTGAATTCCCAACCCAGCTCCTCTCTGATCCCTGAGGAATTCAGTTTGAAAAACACAAAGCCCCAGTTTAAAGCTCTGCAGTGTCAGATGGACAAAATATTCCAAATATTTGGACAGAAAACAGCCTCTGCTGATGTGTCCCCTCTGCCACAGGACAGAGGGGACAAGAGGGGGTCAAACCCTGTGTGTCCCATGCTGCTCCCTGAATCCCTGGCTGCTGGACAGGATCAGGCAAAGCCCAGAGGGTTAAAACAGACCCTGCTCTCCCCAGCTGCTCCTCTTGGGATCATCAAGCAAAAAATCAACACCACCAGATGTCCCCTCTGTGCTGCTGAGGGCAGGACTCACCTGGCAGTGGCAGATCCTGCCTGTGTCTGGGAAGAGTCACCTGGAGGTGCCAGTCTGACCCTGGAACTGGCTGAGAGATCCAGCCAAGGTCTGCATTACCCCTGGAGGGCTCTGCAAACACCTTCTGCACCAACAGGAATTCCCACACACGGAGAAATTGCTCAAAATCTGAAGTTTTTTGAGCAACCAAGTGCCTAAAACCAGCACTGGGAATTCTTTCCTTAGCCTAAGCAACAGTGGAGGGGTTTGGAATGGGGCTGGCTGTTGTGGCGAGGCCTGGATTCTGGGAAGGGGGTGCTCACCTTCACTGGCTGGTCCTGAGCCTGGTCAGCCTGGTCTCCTCCTCCCTTCTCTTTCTTCCTTTTGGGTTTCTTTTTCTTCTTTTTGGCTCCGCTGTCATTTGCTGGACTCAGGCCCCTGAGGAACAAAAGAAACATTGGAGCCTTGGAGTTTTCTCTTGGGACAACATTTGGTTGGTTTCTGAGGCACTCTAAAGGAAATGCAGGCTCCTGCTGAGTCCAAGTCTCCAGAAAGGGGAATATTCTGTGCACACCCCATGGCACAGAAATCCCTGGGAGCCCCCAAAAAGGGACAGCACCAACACCTCCCACCCCACAGGTGTGCTGGGCGGTGGGGCTGTGCCCTGTGCTGCAGGTAACCACAGCCCTGCTCTGCCACCCGTGCCCAAACCCACCCTGTGGAGTGCTGGGGTGCTCAGCTTTGGCTTTTTCCTCTTTTCCAAGCCCAAGGATGGATGTGGAAGCACAAAACACAGGTCCAGCCCCAGGGATGAGGTCCCAGAGCAGGGTCAGGCATCACAGAGAGGTGGTGACACTGTGCCAAGTGTCACCTCACCTGCAGAGGTGATGCTCTGGGGAGATGAAGCTGTTTATTGGAAAATTACCACATTGTTATGCTGGAGATGCAAAACTGAGAGTGAGGAGCAAATCTCTGGGAGAGCAGGGTGGGAAGTGCCCACACCAGGGCCCAGCTCCTCCTTCCAGAGCTGCAGGGCAGCCCTGGACATCCAGATCATCATCATCATCATCATCCCCTAAACAGCTGCTGGTGTGAAACCCCTCACTGAGCCTGGCTTTAGTTCCAGCTTTGTCCCCTCACTGAGCCTGGCTTTAGTTCCAGCTTTGTCCCCTCACTGAGCCTGGCTTTAGTTCCAGTTTTTCCCCTCACTGAGCCTGGCTTTAGTTCCAGCTTTGTCCCCTCACTGAGCCTGGCTTTTATTTGGCATCCTGATGCCAAAACCCAGGAGAAGTCCCTGCTCCCAGCATGGCAGAGGGCAACTCATGATGGTGATGATCTTGTGATCCTGCATGGAATGACCTGACACAGGACATTCAGCATTATGGGGGAGCTGGGAGCCTCTGAGACACTCAGGTTCAGGGGGAAATGCAGTTCTGGAGAGGCTGGAGCAGCTCTGAGGGGAAGGAGCAGGGTCAGGAGGGCTCTGCCAGCTGCCAGCACATGGCTCAGCTCTGTCCTGCCCCTCAGAGATGCCCAGCAGGGTCAGGAAACAGCACAGGTGTTCCCATCCTTGCACCCCAAAACAGAGAAACCCCACAGATCTGACCTGCCCAGAGGCACAGCCTGGAATCCCCCCACACATTTAATGTCTTTAGAAACATAAGATAGTGGTGAAGAGGGTGGAGCAGGAAAAAAAAAAAAAAAAAAAGAAGAAATGTGTCAGAAAATATGTTGGAGCAGCATCCAATTATTTATTTCAGCAAGGCCAGGGAGGAAAACAGAGCTTGGAAGGTGGAAGGTGTCCCTGCCTGGGTGATCTTCAATGTCCCTTCCATCCCAACCACTCTGCAACCCCTGGGCTGAGCAGAAAGGTTATGAAACTGGGGAAGGGACACCTGGAGGTGGAAGGGACACCTGGAGGTGGAGCATTCCTGGTGTGGGAACAAGCAGTGGTTCAGGGCAAGCTGCTCCACAAAAGGGGGTGAAGGTAAACCCCCCATCTTCTCCAGAAGAACATGAAGGAGAGGAGCAGGAGCAAAGCTCCAAGGACCAGCATCCCTGGGGGGAATCTCACCTTCCCTCCCGCTGCCAGGAAAGGGCTTTGCCTCCACCTGGCAGATGCTGCTTGGACGTGACAGCAGCAGCAATGGCAGCACAGCACTGCTGCCACCACTATTGATTTTAGTGACAAATGTGTGCTGGCTTTTTAACTCTCTGGGGAGGAGCACAGGCAAATCCTGGTCACACTGAAGTCCTGGGATGAGCAAAGCTACCTTGGAGCTGCAATAAACACATCCAAACAATTTCCTATCAATTCTGACAGCACCAGGAGAATTCCTGAGCACACCCCAAGGGCTGACACTGAAGTTGTCCCTTCCAAAGGAGAGGGACATGAGTTCCCAGCTCACCTGCACATTGGGATGCTGCAGGTGTCAGCTGTGACAGACAAAATGCTGCCTCATACTCTGTCAGCATTGCTTTGCTTCATAAATCAGAGCTGCCAACTCCCAGCTTGGCGCTAATGAGCTCAGCCCAAGCTCGCAGGTGAAAGCCCGGAGAAAATTCCTCCCTGATTTATGAGCAAAGCTGTTGTGACCTGGAAGAAATCAGGGTGCCAGAAGGTGGGATGAGGTTTTGCACTCCAGGTGGCATGGCCTGGGGAAGGGCAGTGCTCCAGGCAGGAGATGAAAACCAACCTGGCAGAGGAGGCACCAGCACGTAGGGAAATGCTGGAAAACCCAAAGATCCCACTCACTACACCCAACAATTACAGGTATTTTTTATTTTAAATCTATTTAGGAAAGGAAATATCTTCTTTCTCCAGGGTAGCTGGACCACCCAGATACTCCCCAAATTAATGACAATGTGTGGGACAAGCCACCACCACCCAAAATGTGCAGGTGGCCTGACAAAGCTGAGAGGGCTGGAGCAGTTTCATCCCCAGGAGGGGCGAGCTGCCAGCCCAGCCCACATCCCACACCCCACATCCCACATCCCCACATGCCACATCCCCACATGCCACACCCCACAGCCTTCCCAGCTGCACTTAAGGCCTTTTTCCCCTCCCATATCCCTTTGCATTCTGAGGTTCACTGAGAAATGAAGCAGCAGGACAAAGGCAAAGCTGCAAACACCTCCCAGCTCCCTGTGGGATCCCCATGGTCTCTCTTCTGTCTAAGGAAAACACTTTTCTCCTGGGAAAGGCATCCCCACCACCATGGCCATTACTCCAGTCCCTCCTTTTCTGTTTTCAGGTGTCCAAAGGCTCCAACCACTGCCCAGAAAACAACCCCTGTGACCTGAGTGAACTTGAAAATTGATGATTTTTGGAAGCATTTAAAGACAGCAACCAGGCTTGTTCAGGGTGAGACCTGCTCAGACTGGCTCAGCCCCTCTAGAGGCTGCAAAACACCAGACTCACCCAGTAACAAACTGGTGCAAACTGGAAAACACCAGACTCACCCAGTAACAAACTGGAAAACAGCCTCTAGACTCACCCAGTAACAAACTGGTGCTCAGCACCCACTCATCCATCCCTGGGTGCTCCCAAAGCTGAGGGAGGGAGCACAGGGGGAACAACTCCAGCTGTGGGCAGCTCCCTGAGCCTGGAGGAGGCTGACAGTGTCAGATGAGGAGAAGATCCCTGCTCTGCATTTAGGGGCTGGAAAATCCTCCTGCCATGCCAGGGGCTAATCAGGCCTGGTGCTTAGGCTGTAATCTCTGTAATCTCGTTAGGGGCTGTGGCAAGGAGGGAGGGAGGGAGGATCTCCAGATGGCAGAGCTCAGCTCCCAGAGCCCAGAATGCCACCAGTGCCTGTCCCAGGAACCTTTTCTTGTGGCCCAGAGCAGGCAGGGACTGCCAAACCCCTCTGGAAAAGCACCTGTGCCCCCTCAAACAGGGGCACTCCCAAACTCTTCCAGCCTGGAACAGCTTCCCCAGGTGGTTCTAAACTGTTTCAGGGGGTTGGGACACCCCCATCCTTGGTGTCACCAGTGCCTGGGAGGTGACAAACCCCACCAGGCTGAGCCCGTGCAGGTTCCTGCCTCTCCAGATCCAGGGGATAAATCCTCCACAGCAGAAGCTCCCTCCACACAAAAAGAAACGTGACAAACAACCAAGTGGGATTGTTTTCTTTGGAAAATCAGCTTGGATAGCCACAGCAGAGAGCAGTGCAGCCACCTCCCCGTGCTGACACAGGACTGAGGTTGAGGAAACTGAATTCCTCTTTCCTGTCCTTAAAAGGAAAGGAAGTATTGCTTTCACTGAGGAATACTTTTATGTTTTAAACCTCAGAGCCAAAATCCAGTGAGTCCCAGCACAAAGTGGCACAGGAAGGGCTCTGAGTGTGGCTCTGCAGCTCAAAGCCCTTCCCTTGCCCTGCTTTTGGGGACAGTGTCACTGGGGTGACAGGAAACACTCCCACACCCTGCTGCAATGGATGGATGGTATGGAATCAACAGAATTAATGACTGTAAGAAATCCATCCTCCTTCCCACCACTTGGTCTCTCCCTGGTGGTTTTGGGGGTTTGCCAGAGAGCTCCAAAGCCTCCCTGCCTCGTGCTCCTTATGTGCCCACCAGCCATGTTTTTGGTGTTATTTCCCAAGCTATCCAAACTATTTCCTAGTGGATATTCCCAGCTCCTCGAGGTGGCCAGAGTGATGCCCAGGATCCCGAGGAGGGCTCCAGAACACACCTTTTCCTGGCAAAGGGCAGGAGGAACTGCTGGGCTGGAGAGCAGCAGTGATTGAGCACCGTGTCTCCTGTGCTCAGCTCTGGCTTCCACAAACCTAATCATGTCAGAGGGAAAGAAAATAAAAATCTCCCCCAAGCACAGCTAAACCGATTAAAGTGAGACACGGTGCCACACCCGGGAGGCAAATGAAATATAAATGGGCAGCTGTGCTGTCATAAAAAAAAGCCTCTGTGATATTTCTTGTGTGACCTTTTATTCACTTTGGTTCCTGGGCAGGCAGGATTGGAGGGAGAATGGCTCTCCAAGCCCATGGTGGGGAAGCAGCACCAGGAGAGCAGGAGGAGCCCAGGTGCAGGAAAAACAAAGTGAGAACCACCTGGGAACCTCTGGAAAGCCACACGTTGGTGTTGCCATTCCCAGCAGGAACGAGGACAGAGCCTTTCCCCCAAATCCCAAGCACGGTGGGCAGCTCTGCACCGTAATAATTAAGGCAGTGAGTAATGAGGGTGCTACGTTAAGCATTCCTGCTCTTCCCTGCTGAGATAAGGACCTGCCTGGCTGCCTGTGCTCGCTCCCTGCCTTGTTGTTGTTATTCCACCATTCCATTCCCCGGGAGGCTGCGCTCCTCCAACCACGAGACAATGTAGGCAGAGCTTTGCAAAACCCCGGGCTGTGTTTAGGATAACGACGGGATGAGTGTGCAGAAAGCCGCGATTACTCCGGGGATGCCACACGCTCCGGAAAGCAGCATCACGCGTGCCACCACCGTGCCACCATCCTGGGTGGCACCGCGGGGATGGAGATGCCACGAGTGGGCTGAGGCTCCTGCGGGAGGGCAGAGGGAATGCGGGGAGACACACCCTAATGCACAGCCAGGAAGAGCTGCTAAATGGGCTCATTTCTGCCCGAAAAAGGCGCTCACAGCCCCGTCCCGGCCGCCCCGCAGCACCGCGGCCGTCACCCACGCACGCCGCGGCCGCGCCCGACCCTGCCGAGCTTCGGACACGCTCCCGCAGCGGGCGTGAATGGGCGCCCGCGGCACCGCCCCCCCGCCAGACTGACCGGCGCCTCGACCAATCGCTGCCCGGGACGCTGCCCAGCAACCAATCAGCGCACGCAAGGGGCGGGGCACCTCTCACTTCCCGGCCGTTCCTCGCCTCAATGGGCCCGGCCGCCGCTGTGGCACGCGGTCCCGGCCGCCGCTCACCCCCGGTTGGAGCCATGCTCCGCCTCGTTCTCGCAGTCGCTGCAATGCTCGTGGTCGTTCTCCTCCGCCGCCGGCCGCGAAGGCCTCGCCGGCGGCCGCCTCACTGCTGTCTCACTGTCGTCCGCCATCTTGAACGGGGCCTCCGCGCGTGCCGCGCCCCCGCAACAAAGCGCGCCGCGATTGGCCGGCGGGCCGTGAGGCATGCCGGGAGTGGTAGTCTGCGTAGGGTTGCGGGGGCCGGGCTGCGCCGGGGCCGGGACTACAGTTCCCGTGAGGCCTCTGGTGGTGTCTAGGGGCGGGCCGCCGGTGGCGGGACGGTTCCTTCACACCGTGGATGCCCCGGCGGACGGGGAGCCGCGGCCCGTGTCCCGCTGAAGCCGCGGTGCTCGCGTCTCCACCCGCGAGGGATGGGAGGGATGCTTGAGGGATGGGTCGAGTCTAATGAGGGCGGCGCTGATTGGCTGCGAGAGACGCCCCCTCTTGCCGCCAGCCAATAGGCGCGCGGGACACTGCGGCGTGGGTGAAGCCGGGCGGAGGGTGAGTGTGAGGGCGGCGGCCATGGCCGTGCCCGCGGGGTCGGTCACGGTGTTGTTGGCGGCGGCTCGTTCCCCGCTAATTAATGATGATTCTTCCCTTTGGCTGCAGCCTCCTCCAGCCAAACACCTGCGCTCTCAGCCCTAAGAGAAATGAGGACGGCCTGGTGTGGATGGTGCTGGAGGACACGCTCCAGCTTCATCCCCACTCCCTGTGCTTGCCTGGTGGATGGGTTGAGGCTGGCGGCTTGTGCTGTGCTCAAAACCCCCAGGAGTTGAGACACGGGAATTTTTAGGCACTTAATTCTTTGAAAAACATTTCCTCAGTGCTCTGGCTGCATCTCCCCATAACAGCTCACCAAATTTTCCTGAGCAGCCTCTTTGGGTCGCGTTCTGGTTTTTCCCCATGCCTGGTTTATTGGAACAGGCCAAACATATCCCCCAAAATGCTGTATTTTGGGGAAAACTAGTTCTGGCTCCTGCCAGTAACATCTGCAGGAGCAAGCTGCCCTCTCCCCTCGTGTGCAGTTCAAAGCAGAGCTTGTTAAATATTGATGTGTGAGATCTGTGCAGGCCCTTGGACAGCACAAGTGCTCAGCTCCCTGCCTGGCCCTGCTTTCCAGGATAACCCTTCCAAGGGCTGCTTTCCCCTGCAGTGATTCCTGTGGAGGAGGGACAGAAATAGCAGGGTTTTGGGAGCAAGTCCCAGCTGAGGCTGGAGGCCAGAACGCTGAGTTTACTGCAGTTAAAACCCTGTTTACAAGGGCAGGGGAGTTTTCAGTGTATTTTTACAAAATGTGTTCTTTATTCCAGGGTATTTTTACAAAGCAGGAGCCTCCACTGCCATGGTCCAGCTCCTCCTGGTGCCTCCTCCTACAGGTGGCAGCAGTGGGAAGGTAAAATCCTGGTGGGATGGCAAATAAATAATAAATAACCAGCCTCTCTGTCACTCCAACCCCCTGGGACACCAGAGAGGCTCCCTGTGGGGTCCAGGTCCTGTTTGGGATGTAGATCAACCTTCACACTCAGTGCTGTTTGCTGTTCACGTGTTGGCCCTCTCTTTTTCCTTGTTGCTGCAGGGGAACAGATGTTCCCATCTGGTGTCTGGAAAGAGAAGGAGCACAAGCTGCTGCTGCTGCTCCAGCTCTGCCACAGGTCTTGCCCACCCCTTCCTCTCCCCCAAATTGGGGGTTTGGGTCCTGTTTGAGGACTGAATTATGACTGAAATGTCTTTTTTTGTTGTTGTTTTTTAGCCCAGAGCTGCCTCTGTGTGGCTGAATCCTTGGTTTTGAAACCACGCAAGCAGGATTTAGAGGATTGCAGGGTCTGTGCAGTGTCACCAACCAAATAAAACCCCAAAATCACAGCTCTGTGCTCAGGGCAGCTCACAGACACCAGTGGGCTGCTCAGAGCTGTGACTTCCCTGTCCTTAGGGCTGCCACTGGTGTGGGAATGGGATTCCCTGAGTGCCCTGTGGGCTCTGCTGGTGTCAGAGGTGGCTGAGCTTTGATACCTGGCTGCAGGGATTGAGCAGGGCTCTCCCTCTCAGGCCTTGTGTGTCCCTGGCTCAGATACTGTCTGAATTCTTCCCTTTTTCCCTGCTCCTGGGTCCCACTCCTGGCTCAGATAGGGCAGAATTCAGACAATATCTGAGCCAGGACTGGGACACAGGAGCAGAGGAAAAGGGCAGAATTCAGACAATTTTTTCCTGCTCCTGTGTCCCAGCCCTGGCTCAGGTATTGTCTGAATTCTCTCCTTTTTCCCTGCTCCTATGTCCCTGGCTCAGGTATTGTCTGAATTCTGCCCTTTGTCACTGCTCTGTGTCCCACTCCTGGCTCAGATCTGAATTCTGCACTTTTTTATTGCTCCTGGTTCCCAGTCCTGGCTCAGATCTGAATTCTGCCCTTTTTCCCTGCTCCTGTGTCCCTGGGTGAGATATTGTCTAAATTCTGCCTTTTTCACTGCTCCTGGGTCGCCCTCCACAAAATTGCCAGAAATTTCCTGATTTCTCTGAGCAGATCCAGAGGAGCCCATGGAGATCCATCAAGGGCTGGAGCTCCTCTGCTCTGGATCCAATCTGGGAGTGCTCACCTGGAGAAAAGAAGGATCCAGGAAGAGCTCAAAGCCCCTTCCAGGGCCTAAAGGGGTTCCAGGAGAGATTTTGGACAAGAGATGGAGGGACAGAACAAGGGGAAATGGAATACTGGGAAGGAATTGCTCCCTGGGAGGGTGGGCAGGCCCTGGCACAGGGTGCCCAGAGCAGCTGGGGCTGCTCCATCCCTGGCAGTGTTCCAGGCCAGGTTGGACAGGGCTTGGGGCACCCTGGGATAGTGGAAGTCCCTGTCCATACCAAGAGGTGGAGTTGGATGGGCTTTAAAATCTCTTCCAATCAAACAATTCCATAATTCCATGGTCAGGGTGCTTGTGACCGTGTTCACAGGGGTCTGAGGATGAGGGAGGAGACGAGGATCTGACTCCATGTTTCAGGTGGCTTGATTCATTATTTTATGATATATTAAAACTATATTAGAAGAATAGAAGAAAGGATTTCATCAGAAGGCTGGCTAAGAATAGACAAAGAAAGAATGAATAACAAAGGTTTGTGGCTGGGACAGAGAGTCTGAGCCAGCTGACTGTGATTGGCCATTAATTAGAAACAACCCCATGAGACCAATCCCAGATGCACCTGTTGCATCCCACAGCAGCAGATAACCATTGTTTGCATTTTGTTCCTGAGGCCTCTCAGCTTCTCAGGAGGAAAAATCCCAAGGAAAGGATTTTCCATAATAGATGTCAGTGACAGATGCTGTACACGGGGCTGTGGTTTGATGTTTGGAGATGCTAAAGGGGAAGGAGTTGCTGGAGCTGCAGATAAACCAGGAGGAACTTAGGACTGGCTCAAGTGGCACATCCAGAAAAGCGTTTTTAATCCAGCACTGTGGAACACCCAGCTCAGAGGATGCCAAAATCCTGCTGATATCTCAGTGACACCCTGAGAAAATTGGAAAACGAGCTTTGAATGAAGTTGCCTGTTTGGGACTAAATATTTGATGTGCTCAGCACGAACAGAATTCAGACAATATCCTGGCGTGTTTTGCAGCTCTTCACCATGTTCCTGGTGGGGCTCTCGGGTGGCATCGCGTCGGGGAAGAGCGCGGTGGTGGCCGTGCTGCGGGAGCTGGGCTGTGCCGTGATCGATGCCGATGTTATCGCCAGGCAGGGTGAGTTTTCCTGTGCTCCTCCCGCTCCCTGAGGTTCCCCTGACAACCGGGATCGCTGCCGGGAGCCGCTGACGGCAGAGGGTGCTCTGGGTACATCTCAAAAGGCTTTTCCCTCCTGCTTCCCAGTCCCAGCTGCCTCAGGAGGGGGGATTGGAACGGAGATATATTTTTAATAAAGAAAAAAAGAAGATCATGACCTAATAAACACCGTGGGGATGTTGTACTCGGAGTTTCCATCCCCTGTGATGCTTCCCAGGTTTGAAAGCCACCTCTGGGCAAAAAGAAATGTGGTTCCCTGTCAAGTGGGATCCCTTGGTTAGTCTGATATGCCCCTTGAGCCCCAGGACACCCATCCTGTCACTCAGTTATGTTGGTGGCTGAAAGAGAATGTCCCTCTGTGCTGGATGTTGCTCTTCTGGTGATACTGAGAGATCAGACCACAAAAATAAGTGCTCAAAAAAAAAATCCCAAACAACAAAAAAACCCAAAATAACAACAAAAACCAAAAACCCAAAACAACAACAAAGCAAAAACCCAAAACAACAACAAAAGGGCTTGTGCTGCTTGGGCTGAAGAAAAACCCCAAAATCCCAGCTCTGTTGCCTGAGTCTTACTGAGTGGGACCAGAGCAGACCTTGTTTTCCCTGATCACCTGTCAGCTGTTAATCCCTTCACCCCACCAGGATAATGAGGAGAGCAGAGGGTGCCCAGAGCAGCTGGGGCTGCCTCTGAATCCCTGGGAGTGCCCAAGGTCAGGCTGGATGGGGCTTGGAGCAGCCTGGGACAGTGGAAGGTGTCCCTGCCATGACAGGGGTGAAACTGGGTGAGGTTTTCCCCCAAACCAGTCTGGGTTCTGAGGGCTGTGGACCCTGCATGCAGCAGGTTTGGGGTCTGCTGCTGAGCCATGGTGCAATGGTGTCATTTGGAAATGCCTGAGCTTTTCTGTTTGGTGAAGAACTTACTGTGTAGCCACTCAAAGCTATGATGCTTTAACATTTTATTGCACTGTAATTCCCCTGGAGGTGCAGGAAATTTGCTGGAGGTGCTAAAAGCCCTCAGAGATGGTAGGAAAACACTACAGATACTCTGTGAAAGTTTTCTGCCAATCACTTTATTTTGCACCAATTCCTTTTTTATATGTGTTTGTTTACTATATGGATTTCACCCATCCTGAAACTGTGCCTCTGTGTGATATTCCACAGGAGAAAAAAATTGCTCTTAAAGACTTTTATGAGGTTGGCCTGAGGTTACAACCTGTGGCAATGTTCCTGGATTTGGGAGAGATGATTATCTGTGGTCTGTCCTCGCTGTGGTTACCCTCAGCTGGAGCTTAATTATGGTTTTATTGCTTCATCCCTTTTGTTTGGGATTTTTTTTTTCTGGTGGCTTTAAAGTTATACACTCCTGTAACGTCAGAGCCCCTGCAAGGGCTGATTGGGGATTGAGCTTTTAGAAGCTTTTTCTGTTCATTTTCCTGAAGAATTTAGTGACTGATGTGAAAGATAATAAAAAAAAAAAAAACACCCAGCAGCATGCAGAGCCAAGTTACAGCAGTGAGTATCCACACAGTGCTGAAGTTTCCAGCTGGTCCTGGTTCCTTTAGGATCTCCCTGCTCCATCCCTGGTGGGAATTGGCTCAGCCCAGCTCTCCCCCAGCCTTGGTGTGTGGCCATCACCATGTCCTCCCTGCTGACAGCTCACCCTGAGCAGCAGCACGTGCCACGAGGGTTGTGGTGCTGAATTAATGTCTGCAGGGCTTCCATCTTCCAGGTGTCAGCCCTCAAAGGGACCTTGGGCTGGCAGGAGCTGCAGATGTGGTGCCAGGACAGATGTGCTGGAGGCAGATGTGCTGCCACGGCAAGCATCAGCTCTGTAGTGAATGAGCGAAGCCCATCTGAGGGTGATTGCTGATGCAAACACCAACTGTGCTGTAAAACTGGCTCTCACCCCCAGCTGTTTGATGTTCTCAGTGGTGCAGCCCCACTCCAAGGCCCATCAGCAGATCCTGCAGCACTTTGGCACCGAGATCCTCCTGGAGAATGGCGAGATAAATCGCGAGGCTCTCGGAAGCATCATCTTCTCCCAGCCAGAGAAACGGCGGCTGCTGAACTCCATCACCCACCCTGAGATCCTGAAGGAGATGCTGAAGCAGATCCTGAAGTATTTTGTGCTTGGTAAGAGGCTTTGTCCAGGCTCCTGTCCAAGCAGGAGTCATTCCTGCTCCTTTGAATGTGAGGAGGGGGACAGGGATTGCAGAGGAAGGGAAGGGACAATGAGTGACAGCCTTTGGTGTCAGCCTTGTCCGCCCTGCCAGGACTCCTGCTTGGGCAGGAGCCATCCCTGCTCCCTCTGCCTTTGGTTTGAATGTGGGGAGAGGGACAGGGATGACAGAGGAAGGGAAGGGACGTTGAGTGACAGCCTTTGTGCTCTGCCTGCGGTGGCCTTTGGTGTCAGTGTTTGGAGGATTCATTCCTGATTCACTCCTGCCTTTCACTGCTGCCCTTCACCGCTTTCCTCTGCGGTTTCAAGTGTATCTGTAGGGCCTGGGAGCAGCTTTGCTGAGATTCCCCACCGGATAATGCCACACTCCTGAAATGGCCACATCTCCCTCCCTGCCCCCAGCCTGCTCCAGCTTCACTGCAAGCTCTGGAGCCCTCTGAGTGTCGATAAGGTGAGGAATGGGCTGACAGCTGTGGCTTCCAAAGTGCCACGTTCCCCCTGATAAAAGGAACAAATGCAGCTGTCAGGCTGGGCTGGGGAAATGCCAGATAAGATCACCAGCTGTTCCAGAGGTCCCCGTATAGACAGAAGGATGCCTTAATAGTCAGTCTGGATTGGTGGTGCTTATCAGAGCCCTGGGAGAGCTGAACAGGCTGGGGCACCGCGGGGCCGAGCTTTGCTGCGGGGTGAGGAGGAGGAGGAAGAAGCACAAAGGAAGCAACAGGCAGGAATGCCAGGAGCCAGAGATGGAGTCTTGAACTCGGGGCGGCGGGCTGAGGAGGCGGATGCTGTCCTGGCCCTTGGCTAGAGCTCTGTGTGGCTTCAGCAGGCTGCTTTGTCCTCATTAGTCAGGATTTAATGATTTGGGATAGCTGGATGATGTCTCTGAGGATGGCTGTGTAAGGAAAGCTCTGATCGATCAAATCAGAGGGCAGCGAGAAGCCTCTCAGGGTGGAGGTGCTGGTGGAATAGTGGCTCCTTGGATGATGATGTCTTTGTCAAGACTTCACTTGCTGTGGGCAGCTCGGTTTTAGGGGTTATAAGAGGGGCAGCCTGGATGTTTAGGGGGACATACAGAGAAGAAGGGAGCTTGTCCTCCCTCAGCCTGAGAGACTCCCAGGGCATCTCCATGACTGGGCAGGGGCAAGGAGAGGACCAGGGGGACAGTGATTGACTGTGAGAAGCTCCTTGGATGATGATGTCTTTGTCAAGACTTCACTTGCTGTGGCCAGCTCAGTTTTAGGGGGTTTATAAAGAGGGGACTCCAGCCTGAGATGTCCCCATGGCTGGGGGACACACAGGAAAGTGAGGTCCTGATAGAGGCATCTCCTCCTGCCCAGACTGAGCAGGGCAGGGACAGAGGCAAGGAGAGGACCAGGGGGACAGTGATTGACTGTGAGAAGCTCTGCTCCCTGTCAGAGGTTTTAAACCAAACTCAGCCAGTTTTGGTGAGAGTTCAGCCTTTGGGCTGTGCCTGGAGGCTCCCCTCACATTTCAGTGTCACAGCTGCGGGAGGTCTGTGGAGATTTCCTTGCTCCCCTTGGAAAAAATTGAGCTGTTTAACCAAAGTTTCTCATAAAGGGAGGAAAGCTGAGCTGGGAAGTGCTGGCTCAGATGGCTGCAGCCTGGTGAAGTCTTGGACAAGAGGAGTGGAGAGCAGATCCTGCTGTGGGCACTGCTTCCCGGGAGAGGCCAGCACAGCACACAGCTGCTGCTCCTGCCAGCCAGGCACTGCTGCTCTCATTTCAGCTCCTCGTTTCAGCTCCTCATTATATTTCTGCAGTTTCACCTTTGGTCTGGAGCAGCCAGGTTAGGGTTGATTTTTTTTTTTTTCCCTCTGGAAACTTGGAATGAAACCATTTCTTCCCTGTGAGAGGGAGGAGGGCCAGCAGGCTCTGCTCTGCTTGGCTGTGATCATGGAGCTGAAGAGCTCCTGCTTGCTTTGCTTTTCCTGGCCGTGGTGTGTGTGCAGCATGAGGGATTTGGGAATGGGGGTTAACTCTGTTCCCTTTTCTGGGAAATGTTGCCGTTTCCACAGGTTACCGCTATGTGATCCTCGACATCCCTCTGCTCTTCGAGACCCGTGGGTTGACCAGGCTGATGAAATACACAGTGCTGGTTTATTGGTAAGTGCTCCAGGAGCCACGAGGACAGGGACAATGCCACCTCTCTCAGATGGGACCATCACGTGCCTCCCCTCTGGAGGTTCAGCCTCAGCCCTGGTGCAATTGAGAGAAGCAATACCGCCCTTTATAGAGCATGAGGGCCGTCCTGAGCTTTCCCTGGCACCATCATAGAGGGGAATTCACTGCCTTTGGGCCTTCCACAGCCCATGCTCTTCCAGAGCAGGATCTGGGGCACTGTTACAGGCTGTGTGAATGCTGAGAACGGCCCAACCAGCAGTGGCTCTGCTGCTCCAAGTGCAGGATGTGTCAGAAGTGACAAGGGGGCACCTCTCTCATTCCCACTTTATCCCAGTGGTTCCCCCCAGTGCCCGAGGAGGGCAGATCCCCCTTTCCCTCCCACCCCCGGCTCATCCCCGTGCTCTGCCCGGCAGTGACCCCCCGACGCAGCTGGCGCGGCTGATGAAGAGGAGTGGGCTGGGCGTGGCCGAGGCCGAAGCTCGGATCAGCTCCCAGCTGCCCCTGGAGGAGAAGCGCAGGTGGGCCACGCACGTCATCGACAACTCCGGGGACTGGGAGAGCACTCGCCGGCAGGTCCTGCAGCTGCACACCCGCCTCGAGGATTCCCTGGATTTCCTCTGGGCACGGCTGGCCGTGGGCACGGCCGTTGCCGGGCTCGGCGGGCTGGTGTTCCTCCTCATCCGGCATTTCATTTCTTAATTCACCTTTTCTCTTAGGCAGGGAAGGGGCCTGAATTTCCCCGTTTGAAAAGGGCAGTGAAAGGCCACCTCTGTTAATGAGCTTTGCCAGCTGAATGCAGACAGAGGCGTCTCCTTGCACACTTCCCAAGGTGAACACAGCCAGAGGTTTTTTCAGGCACATTCTCCCTGCTCAGGTTGTCACCCACCAGATGTGCCTGTGGGAGGATGCCCTTGTTCCCATGTGGGTCCGTTGTGGGACTTCAGTGAGTTGAGGCACTTTAATCTGGGACAATCTCACTTTAATCTGTGATGATTTCACTTTAATCAGGTACAATCTCACTGTAATGTCTTCCAGGACAATCTCCTCCCTAGGGCTGGGTGACTTCTCAGGCCCTGTTACTGCCTGCAGTGTCCCCTGAGGTGATTCCCCATAGCTCAGCCCTCTTAATCCAATTTAGACTTGGGATTTCCCCTATTTCATGTTGATTTAAAGGAAAGCTGTAAAATCAGCGAGGGGAGGACAGCACCTCATTCACATGGATGGGGTGTTCAGCTTGCTGCTCCTCCCCTCTGCCTCTGTGGCCATCACTCATGGGTCACCCTTGGCTTTGGATCCAGGGTTGTGATCCACCCTGGAGCAGGCTGAGACCTGGGCTCTGCCTCATTCTAACTCATTTCCTGCTGTTTGAGCTTCCTTTGGCGGCAGTTCCCCGATGGGAGAGCCAAGCCCGGGCAAGGCGGGTGCTGGGTCTTCACTTTTGTTTTAATAAAACACTGAAAGCAGCTGCTCCACATCCCGTGGCTCTTCCCAGCCTGCTCCCAGGCTGTTCCTATGCCAGGGCACGGCTGCACTCTGTAAAGTTCAGCACACGCAGGAAGAGCTGCTGGCTGCTCCTGCTTTTCCCAGTAAACATCCCTGAGCTGCTCCAGGAGCTGCTTGGAGCATCAGCCCTGCCATGGCTTTCCTTGGGGGGGCTGTGACTCGGTGTTGGCTCTGGGGTGGGTCTGGCTTGCTGGGATGTGATCCTGAACCTGCTGTGGTTCTCTGTTCCCTCTGGGGTACCCCTGTCCCCAACGCCTCTGCTTGTCCCCACACTTTGAGAAAGCTGGGTGCTGCCAGCCCCTGACCATGGTGATCCCTGGGATCCTCCAGGGTGTTCCCACCCTCCTGCCTGGCCTTGGGCCTGTGAGGCAATGTCCTGCCTGTTCCCTGTGCCGTCCTTTAGGCACGGGGACCTTCCCAGGGTGTCCCCAGCCAGCCCCTGTCCCTTTTTGGGGCCAGGCACTCTTCCACCTCCATCCACCTCTAAGAGAGGAGAGACCTGGTGGTCCCTGTGCAGCCCCAGGGAGCCTCCCTGGGCTGTACCCGGGTGCTGACCCCTCCTGCTCTGAACGCTCCATAATTGTGCAGTGCCGCTGGAGTCCCTCGCAGGCAGCCATCAATCAGGGCCGGAGCGAGATTTCTCGGCCGAGATAAGAGCCAGTTCCGCCTCCCTCGGATAAATGGAGCCCGGGGTGGAAGGATGGAGCGAGACGGGGAATAATCGCATTTGGCGCTTCGCTCCCGCCCGGCTGACGTTCGTTCACCCGCCGCTAACGAGTTTAGCGGGGCCGGGAAAGCGAGCAGATCCAGGGGGATGCTGAGGCCGGGGGAGCCTGGGCTGAGCCCCCTGCGTGGCTGCACCCACGGGGGAAGGGCTCTGGAGTTGAGACCGTGGGAGCTGAGTGGTGCCCATCCGTGGGAGCAGCCCCAGGATCAGCATCACCAACCCCACTCCTGCTTATCCCACACCCCACCCAAAACCCCTCGGGGGCAAGCCCAAGGAAGGGGGGCTCCAGGAATGGGGTATACAAAGGAGGGGGGGCTCCAGGAATGGGGTACGCCAGGCAAGGGGGCTTTGAGGAAGGGGTTACCCCAGGGAGGGGGTGCTCGGGGATGGAGCTCCAAGAAAGAGGGGCTCCAGGAATGGGGTACACCAAGGAAGGGGGGCTCCAGGAATGGGGTACACCAAGGAAGGGAGGCTCCAGGAATGGGGTACACCAAGGAAGGGGGGCTCCAGGAATGGAGTACACCAGGGAATGGGGTATGCCAGGGAAGGTGTGCTCTGAGGAAGGGGTTACGGAAGGGAGGGGGTGCTCTCTGAAGGGGGTGCCCCAAGGATGGAGCTCCACGGCCACCTGTGGCCGTGGCAGTGGCTGTGTGACCAAGCCTCAGCCATCCCCTGTTGGTGACAGATGGTTCAGCTCCCTGGACCGGGTGGTATCGGCGATCAGGGGCCATGGAGGGGCCTGGAGGACATCCTGGCTGAGCCCTGAGCTCCTGGAACAGGTTCTGCCCCCTGAGCGGGCTCCACGTGGGCTCCCAAAGCCTCTGGGTGCTGATGGAGGGTTATGGGTGCTGATGGAGGATCGTGGGTGCTGATGGAGGGTTGTGGGTGCTGTTGGAGGATCGTGGGTGCTGATGGAAGATCGTGGGTGCTGATGGAAGATCGTGGGTGCTGAAGGAGGGTTGTGGTTGCTGATGGAGGATCATGGGTGCTGATGGAGGGTTGTGGGTGCTGTTGGAGGGTTGTGGGTGCTGATGGAAGATCGTGGGTGCTGAAGGAGGGTTGTGGGTGCTGATGGAGGGTTGTGGGTGCTGATGGAGGATCATGGGTGCTGATGGAGGGTTATGGGTTCTGATGGAGGGTTGTGGGTGCTGCACCTCGACCCCAGCCCCGGCCCCGCGCACTGAGGCCGCCCCAGCTCCCCGCACGTCCCACCATCGATCGCGGAGCAGCCGCCACCGTCACCGCGGGCCCGCGCCCACCGGGGCGGCTCGAGCAGAGCCGGCCCCGCGCCGCGAAGCCAAATATTTGACTGTGCAAATTGGCGGCCGGATCGATTCTGCTGCGGCTGGCGGGGGCTTGTGACGGACGGACCCTCCTGCCGCACCCCTGCTCCTGCACCCCCTTCCGAACCGGAGCAGCCCCGCTGAGCACTCCCTTCCCCAGTGCACCCCCTTCCTGGGGCACCCCCTCTCCTCTGCACCCCTTCCTCGGAGCATCCCTTCCCCATTCCTGAAACTTCCCTTTCTTCCCTTTCTTCCCTTTCACCCTAGAGCACCCCCCTCTCTGGGGTAACCCCTTCCTCAGGGCACCTCCTCCCTGCTGTACCCCATTCCTGGAGCCCCATTCCCTGCTGTACCCCATTCCTGGAGCCCCCTTTCCTTAGTGTACCCCGTCCTGGAGCCCCATTCCCTGCTGTACCCCATTCCTGGAGCCCCCCTTCACAGAGCCCCATTCCCTGCTGTACCCCATTCCTGGAGCCCCCCTTCACAGAGCACCCCCTCCTTGGGGTAACCCCTTCCTCAGAGCCCCCCTTTCCTGCTGTACCCCATTCCTGGAGTCCCCTTTCCTTGGTGTACCCCATTCCTGGAGCCCCCCTTCCCTGGTGTACCCTCCATGGGACACTCGCTGTGGCAGAGGATGGGGTCAGGTGTCCCTCACGAAGCTGCAGGTACAGGGTGATGTCCCCCCATGGGACATTTGTCCCCAGGTGTGAACTGCGTGGGTGCCTCAGTAGCCACAAGGGGGAACAGGTCGGGCTGAGGTGTGGTGCCACCAGTGTCACTGTATACCGTCTGTTGTCACAGGTGTCAGGGTCACTGCACGGCCCCCGGGGTGTGGCACAGTGTCAGTGTCACTGCACACCTCCCTGGGGTGGCACATAGTGTCACCGTGGCTGCACAGCCCCACTCGTGTCACACGGAGCTGCTGCGCAGCCCTGCGGTGCTGCACGGCTTCACTGTTGCTCCCCGGAGTGTCACATGGTGTCACTGTCACCGCGCAGTGCACAGGGTGTCACTGTCACTGCGGGGCCGCCGGGTGCCACGCAGTGTCACTGCAGCTCCCGTGGATTGTCACACAGAGTCACCGTCAGCGCCTGGTGCTGGGGCTGTCACACAATGCTATGTCACCGCGTGGCCCACGGGGTGTCACCCAGTGTCACCGTCACTGCCGGCCCACAGTGGATCACCCAGTGTCACTGTCACTGCACGGCCCACGGCGTGTCACCCATGTCACCATCACTGCACAGCCCGGGGTGCCACACACCGTCACCGTGCAGGACACTCCCGGTGCCACCCCTGACACCCCATCGCTGGCACCCCCTTGTCACTGTCACAGCCCGCCCCCGCGACAGCACAGCTGTCCCAGCACCCCAAATCCCGGCTGCTCCCCCTGGGGACACGTCCCCGAGCCTGTCCCCTCCGCCAGCCGCGCGGCCATCGCCTCGCAGCGCTCACCGCGGCGCTAATTCCCCGCTGGGCACTGCCGGTGGGTTGGGGCAGCCCTGGTGTCGGGATGGGGACAGTGCCTGGCGCGGTGGGGACAGTGCCTGGTGTGACAGGGGACCGTGTCCGTGGGACTGGGGACAGGCTGGTGTGGGCGGGACAGTGCCTGGTGGGGACAGGGACAGGGATGTGGGATGGGGACAGTGCCTGTGTTGGGATGGGGACCCCCCCTGCCTGGGGCTGGGGACAGTGCCTGGTGTGGGACTGGGGACAGTGCCTGGTGTGGGGCTGGGGACAGTGCCTGGTGTCGGGATGGGGACAGTGCCTGGTGTTGGGATGGGGACAGTGCCTGGTGTGGGGCTGGGGACAGTGCCTGGTGTGGGACTGGGGACAGTGCCTGGTGTGGGGCTGGGGACAGTGCCTGGTGTCGGGATGGGGACAGTGCCTGGGGTGGGGACAGTGGGATGGGGCTGGGACAGTGCCTGGTGCCTGGGCTGGGGCTGGGACAGTGCCTGGTGTCGGGATGGGGACAGTGCCTGGTGTGGGGCTGGGACAGTGCCTGGTGTGGGGCTGGGACAGTGCCTGGTGTGGGGCTGGGGACAGTGCCTGGTGTGGGGCTGGGACAGTGCCTGGTGTGGGGCTGGGACAGTGCCTGGTGTGGGACTGGGGACAGTGCCTGGTGTTGGGATGGGACAGTGCCTGGTGTGGGGCTGGGGACAGTGCCTGGTGTGGGGCTGGGGACAGTGCCTGGTGTTGGGATGGGGACAGTGCCTGGTGTGGGACTGGGGACAGTGCCTGGTGTTGGGGATGGGACAGTGCCTGGTGTGGGATGGGGACAGTGCCTGGTGTCGGGATGGGACATGCTGGGACATGCTGGGATGGTGCTGGCTGGCCACCAGCCAATGGCTCAGTGAGCCAGACAAGCAGATGGACAGCTGGACACACTGGTGGTCTACTGGCCAGCCAGCCAATCAGCCATCTAGCCAACTGGCCAGCCAGGCAACCAAGCCACCAGGCAGCCCACCCTGCCTGGGTGTCCCAGAGCCCCCTCACTGCCAGTGAGCCAGTTGGCCACCAAGCACCAGCTCACCACCCAGCCATCCACTTGTCCTTCAAGGCCAGCAGACAGCTGGGGCCTCCCTGCCCACAGCTGAATGTCCCCCTCCCATGTCCCATGTCCTTCCAGAGCCCATCCTGAGGACACAGTTGGAATTTGGGGGACAGCATCCCAATAAATGGTCGCTCTGTCCTTAGGCTTGTCACCGTGAGACGACATTGGTCTCCTTGGTTGTGTCCAGCTCTGTCTTAATTCCAGCTGAGCCTGCATGGGCTGAGCCATGGTGGCACAATGTCCCTGTCCCCCTGGCCAAGCATGGCCCTATGGGCAGCATCTGCCACAATGCCAGGAGGGGGAAACTGAGGCACGGCACAGTGCCGGCCCCACGAGCCCCCTGCCCTGGCCCAGCCACCCCTTCCCTTCCCCAAATCCTCCTCCGTGAGTTCCAGGAGGTGGTGGGCACAGCCACCCCCGGCCCGAGCTGCGCCCCTGGAGCATCGATTGTCCCCGTCCCCGCTGCCGGCGTCCCCAGCACGGCCCAGCCGCCCCCGCCCGCGCTGCCAAAGCAAACAGCCGAGGGCTGGGCCCGCATCGATTCTGCGGGAGCTGCTGTTTGCTTAACCTTTGCAGAGGAGCGGCGGGCGTCGAGCGGAGCCGCAGCCACCGCCACCGCCGCAGCCACTGCCGCAACAGCTGCAGCCACCACTGCCACTGCCACCACAGCCCCTGCAGACACCGCTGCCACCACTGTCACCACTGTCACCGCATCCTCTGCACCCCCTGCCGCAACAGCTGCAGCCGCCACTGCCACCACAGCTCTGCAGCCATCACTGCCACTGCTGCCACCACAGCCCCTGCAGACACCACTGCCACCACTGTCACCACTGTCACCGCATCCTCTGCACCCCCTGCAGCAGCCACCACTGCCACCCACTGTCAGCCACCGCTGCCACTGCTGCCACCACAGTTCTGCAGCCATCACTGCCACTGCTGCCACCACAGCCCCTGCAGCCACCGCTGCCACCACTGTCACCACTGTCACCGCATCAGCCGCCACTGCCACCACAGCTCTGCAGCCATCACTGCCACTGCTGTCACCGCATCCTCTGCACCCACTGTTGCCACTGCTGTCACTGTCACCGCCACAGCCACCGCTGCAACAGCTGCAGCCACCACTGCCACTGCTGTCACTGCCACTGCCACTGCCACAGCCACTGCTGCCACCACAACCTCTGTAGCCACCACAACCACTGCAGCTGTGACAGCCACTGTTGTCACCACTGCAGCCACCGCTGCAACAGCTGCAGCCACTGCTGTCACCACAACCACTGCAGCCACCATTGTCACCACAGCCCTGCTGCCACCACCATCACTGCAGGCACCACCGCAACCACTGCAGCTGTGACAGCCACTGTTGTTGCCACTGCTGCCACCGCTGTCACCACAGCCACTGTGGCCACCACCACTCCCACTGGAGTCACTGCTGTCACTGCAATCGCTGCTGCCATTGCTGCCACCCCAACCACGGCAGCCACTGCTGCTGCCACCTCCGCCTTTGTCCCTTTCCCACCTCCTGCACTCCCGACCTGGGCCATTTGGAGCTTTGCCATCCATTCCCTGTGCCCACATGGATGGAGCTGGTTTGAGGGGCTGCACTGCACCCCATGCAGGGCTTGGGGACAGGGAGCACCTCAGTGTCACCTGGGCTGTTGTAACCCCCATACAGTGCTGCTGTCCCACAGGCCATCCTGGCTCTGTGGCCGTGGGGCCACAGCTTGGGGACATGGTGGCCAAGGGTGGTGGCCTTGCCATGGGGACAGGGTGGCCCAGAGTGATGCTGTGGCCTGGGGTGGTGGCAATGCCAAGGGGACACAATGTCCTGTAGCAACAAGGTGACCTGGGGCTGTGTCCCCACCACGAGGATGCAGCAGCCAGGGCCAGGGATGTCCCCTGAGCCTCCAGGCAAGGCAAGTGCCCTGATGCAGCCAGCGTGGGCCTGTCCTCCCTCTGTGTCCCCACCACGGCCACCCTGTCCCCACGCAGAGCCCCCTGCCCACCCGGGCCACCCTGTCCCCGTGCTGCTGGTGACTCACACAGCCCGTGACCTCGCCAGGCGTATTTTTAGGCACTTGTTAAAACAGAAAGATAACGAGGAATAGGGGGGTGTGGAGAGGGCGGGGTACAAAAATGATGGAGAAAAGCATCAGGGAAACAGCTGGTGACAGAATGGTAACAAACTTTGAGGGGGTGCAGTGCTGGCAGCACCCCCACCCCAAAATACTTTCCCCCTCCCCAGCCTTGTAAAGACCCCAGCAATAATTGCCTCCTTAAAGGTAGCTAATTGATTTCTGCTCGCTGATTAAAGCCTCTGCAGGAGCCGGGGGACATGCGGGGGCGATCGATGCCTGTCAAAAGTCCCCTTGGTTCCCCCTCTTTTGGGGCGGGGCTGGGGCTTGTCCCCCGTGTGTCCCCTGGGCTTTGGCAGTGAGGGGATGAGGGGATGCTCCCCCAGGATATTTTCTGGGGGCAGGGGGATGATGACCCCATGGAGCTCACAGGTGCCACTGAGGTTGATGCCACCTCGGCGTTGTCGCCGAAGCGCTGTGGCGGATGGCACTGGGAGTGGCCCCGGGCCGCTCTCTGCCCGTGTGTCCGTGTCGCCCTCCCCCATCCCCGCGTCCTTCGCTCACCCCCGGCGCTGGCGGCGCCTGTCACTTGCCATCGCGTCCCGCTGTCCCCGCCGAGGCTGATGGAGATGGCAGGCGACGGAGCGGGCGCAGCCGCGTGTCCCCGTGCCATGAGCCCGCCGGTGCTCGGCCCCGGGCACGTCTCTTTGGCACGGCCCGGCCACGCCGGCGGTGCCACCTGCGGGTGCCCCGTTGTCACTGTGCCACCAGCGGTGACATCCCCTCCCACGGAGCCACGGCTGACCGCGATGGACACTTGCCCACGTGGGTTGTCCCAAAGCGTGTTCCCTCGTGGGAGGGGAAACTGAGGCAGGGAGTAGGGGCGGGCCCTGGGGATCACCCCCGTGGGTGTTCTTCTGTGGGGACACAGGTGACAGGTTCCAGGGGTGTCCCCAGCTCCATGGGGGACGCGGGGCAGGGTCACCGAGGGACCCCCTCATTGGAGGAGTGGGGTCAGCGGGGCAGCCGGGGCCGATCCCACCTCCGTGCCTCAGTTTCCCTCCATGGGCGTGGTCAACACCGACGGAGGCGTGTCCGGCTTGGATGGGCGGGATGGAGGGGCGTGTCCGGCTGGGGGATGGGCGTGGCCCGGCGGGGTGGGCGTGGCCCGTGCGGCGCGGGGCGCACCGGAGCCAGCGGAGCGCAGCGGAGCCGCCGCCGCCGCCAGCCCTGAGCCCCCCCCCGCCGCCGCCGCCGCCGCCGCCGCCCTGCTCCCCCCCGCCGGCACCATTCCCTCCCCCGGGCGCCAGCGCGCCCCGGCCGGGCGGCGGCTCAGCCTGGGCCGCAAAACTTTGCTGGCGGCCGCGGCGGGGGTGGTGATGGTTCTGGTGCTGGTGGTGCTCATCCCGGTGCTGGTGAGCTCCGCCGGTACCGACGGCCGCTACGAGATGCTGGGCACCTGCCGGATGGTCTGCGAGCCCTACGGCCCCGCCGCCCCCCCACAGCAACCGGCCGAACGCGGCCCCCTCCCGCCGCCCTCCACCCTGGTGCAGGGTCCCCAAGGCAAACCGGGCAGACCGGGCAAACCGGGACCGCCGGGACCGCCCGGAGAACCGGGACCGCCGGGGCCGGTGGGGGCGCGGGGTGAAGCAGGAAGACCGGGACCCCCGGGATTACCGGGACCGGGCGCTACGGGCGCGGTGAGCGCGGCCACCTACAGCACGGTGCCGCGGGTCGCCTTCTACGCCGGCCTCAAGAACCCCCACGAGGGCTACGAGGTGCTCAAGTTCGACGACGTGGTCACCAACCTGGGCAACAGCTACGACGCCGCCTCGGGCAAGTTCACCTGCGCCATCCCCGGCACCTACTTCTTCACCTACCACGTCCTCATGCGCGGCGGAGACGGCACCAGCATGTGGGCCGACCTCTGCAAGAACGGGCAGGTAAGGGCTGCCCCATCCCGGCTCCGTCCGCGGGACCGGGAGCTCTGCCGTCCCCCAGCACGGGAGAAGGGCTGTGGGTGCTTCCCCGTCCTTTTCCCGGCCTCGGAACGGGTGTTCCATCCTTCTCCTGGCCCCAGGAATGCACCCCCGGGGGGCCACATCTTTGTGCTGATGATGGACCGCGGGTGCTCCCCCGTCCTTTTCCCGGCCCCTGGGTGCACTCCTGGCTGCTCCCTCCTTCTCCCGGCCCCGGGGATGCACCCACATCCTTCTCCCAGTGCTGATTGCGGGCTCTGGGTGCTTCCCCAGGGGCTCCATCCTATTCCCAGCCCCAGAGATGCATCCCCAGGGTCTCACATCCTTCTCCCAGCGGCAGTGACGGGCTCTGGGTTCATCCCTGCACACCACATCCTTCTCCCAGACACTGCCGTGCACCCCTGGGTGCTTGATCCATCTCCCAGTGCTGAACATGGGCTCTGTGTGCACCCCCAGAATGCTCTGTCCTTTTCCTACCCCCAGGGATGCACCCCCAGGATGTTCTGTCCCTCTCTCAGTGACAATGATGGGATTCGGGTGCGTTTCCAGGGTGCCACATCCTTCTCCTGGGCACGGAGGTGTAAGCCCAGGGTGCCCTGTTCTCCTCACAGTGACGTGATGGACTCGGGGTGCACCCCTGAGGGGCTCTGTCCTGCTCCCATCTCTGGAGCTGCATCCCCAGGATGCTCCTTCCTTCTCCCAGTGACAATGACAGGCTCTGGTTGTGTCCCCAGGACGCTCCATCCTTCTCCCAGTGCTGAAGATGCTCCCCCAGGATGCTCCTTCCTTCTCCCAGTGACAATGACAGGCTCTGATTGTGTCCCCAGGGTACTCCCTGCCCTGAAGGAGCAGTCCTGGGGCTCCTTGTCCCTCTCCCTCTCCCAGTGGCAGTGCAGGGCTCTGGGTGCACCCTTAGGTTCCTGTCCCTCCCAGTGACAGTGCAGGGCTCTGGGTGCACCCTGGGGTTCCCTGTCCCCCTCCCAGTGGCAGTGCAGGGCTCTGGGTGCACCCCTTGGGTTCCCTGTCCCCCTCCCAGTGGCAGTGCAGGGCTCTGGGTGCACCCCTGGGGTTCCCTGTCCCCCTCCCAGTGGCAGTGCAGGGCTCTGGGTGCACCCCTGGGGTTCCCTGTCCCCCTCCCAGTGGCAGTGCAGGGCTCTGGGGCCGCTACGAGATGCTGGGCACCTGCCGGATGGTCTGCGCGACCCTACGGCCCGCCGCCCCCACAGCAACCGGCCGAACGCGGCCCCTCCCGCCGCCCTCCACCCCTGGTGCAGGGTCCCCAAGGCAAACCGGGCAGACCGGGCAAACCGGGACCGCCGGGACCGCCCGGAGAACCGGGACCGCGGGGGGCCGGTGGGGGCGCGGGTGAAGCAGGAAGACCGGGACCCCGGGATTACCGGGACCGGGCGCTACGGGCGCGGTGAGCGCGGCCACCTACAGCACGGTGCCGCGGGTCGCCTTCTACGCCGGCCTCAAGAACCCCCCGAGGGCTACGAGGGGCTCAAGTTCGACGACGTGGTCACCAACCTGGGCAACAGCTACGACGCCGCCTCGGGCAAGTTCACCTGCGCCATCCCCGGCACCTCTTCTTCACCTACCACGTCCTCATGCGCGGCGGAGACGGCACCAGCATGTGGGCCGACCTCTGCAAGAACGGGCAGGTAAGGGCTGCCCCATCCCGGCTCCGTCCGCGGGACCGGGAGCTCTGCCGTCCCCAGCACGGAGAAGGGCTGTGGGTGCTTCCCGTCCTTTTCCGGCCTCGGAACGGGTGTTCCATCCTTCTCCTGGCCCCAGGAATGCACCCCAGGGGCCACATCTTTGTGCTGATGATGGACCGCGGGTGCTCCCCCGTCCTTTTCTGGCCCCTGGGTGCACTCCTGGCTGCTCCCTCCTTCTCCCGGCCCCGGGGATGCACCCACATCCTTCTCCCAGTGCTGATTGCGGGCTCTGGGTGCTTCCCCAGGGGCTCCATCCTATTCCCAGCCCCAGAGATGCATCCCCAGGGTCTCACATCCTTCTCCCAGCGGCAGTGACGGGCTCTGGGTTCATCCCTGCACACCACATCCTTCTCCCAGACACTGCCGTGCACCCCTGGGTGCTTGATCCATCTCCCAGTGCTGAACATGGGCTCTGTGTGCACCCCCAGAATGCTCTGTCCTTTTCCTACCCCCAGGGATGCACCCCCAGGATGTTCTGTCCCTCTCTCAGTGACAATGATGGGATTCGGGTGCGTTTCCAGGGTGCCACATCCTTCTCCTGGGCACGGAGGTGTAAGCCCAGGGTGCCCTGTTCTCCTCACAGTGACGTGATGGACTCGGGGTGCACCCCTGAGGGGCTCTGTCCTGCTCCCATCTCTGGAGCTGCATCCCCAGGATGCTCCTTCCTTCTCCCAGTGACAATGACAGGCTCTGGTTGTGTCCCCAGGACGCTCCATCCTTCTCCCAGTGCTGAAGATGCTCCCCCAGGATGCTCCTTCCTTCTCCCAGTGACAATGACAGGCTCTGATTGTGTCCCCAGGGTACTCCCTGCCCTGAAGGAGCAGTCCTGGGGCTCCTTGTCCCTCTCCCTCTCCCAGTGGCAGTGCAGGGCTCTGGGTGCACCCTTAGGGTTCCCTGTCCCCCTCCCAGTGACAGTGCAGGGCTCTGGGTGCACCCCTGGGGTTCCCTGTCCCCCTCCCAGTGGCAGTGCAGGGCTCTGGGTGCACCCCTGGGGTTCCCTGTCCCCCTCCCAGTGGCAGTGCAGGGCTCTGGGTGCACCCCTGGGGTTCCCTGTCCCCCTCCCAGTGGCAGTGCAGGGCTCTGGGTGCACCCCTGGGGTTCCCTGTCCCCCTCCCAGTGGCAGTGCAGGGCTCTGGGTGCACCCCTGGCGTGTCCCATCCTCCTCCTCCTCCTCCCGTTCCCAGGCGCTGCCCTGTGTGCTCTGTCCCTGTGCCAGTGCTGGGGACAGCCACCATCCACCCTGACGTGTCCCCAGCGGTTCCCTCAGCTCTCTCCTTGGCCACGGAGATGTTCCTTGGGGTGCCTTGGGGTCCCCCTGGCCACGCCATTGTCCCCGCGGAGGTCCCGCTATTGGGGGGCTGCACCCCCAGCCTGGAACCGGCCCCGCCGCTGCTGCTGGGTCTGGGTGGGGACATCGGGGGACACCCCGAGGGTGGCTCCATCCTTCCCCCGCCCCTCTCCCGCATCCCCACGACCTCATCCCGCTGGAGCCCCCAGTGCCAGGGCTCAGCCTCGCCACCCGCACGCTTTTGGGGTGCCCCTGTCCCACGCCGTGTCCCCCTCCCGGCCGCGACTCGAGGGACAAGATGTGGCCGTGCCCTCCGGGATGTCACCGCGCTCCCGCGGGTCCATCCGCTCTGCTGCCGCTTCCCGGCGTTTCCTCCGGCACCACAGCCCGCGGTGCATCCTTGTCCTGAGGATCCAGGACCCCGAATTAACCCAAAACTGAGTTATCACCCCAAAAACAGCCGGGCTGTGAGGAGGAGCGGGAGCTTTGTCACCCTCCCGAGCCCTTCCGAGCGGGAGCACAGCAGGAGCCGCTCGCTCGGCAGCTTTTCTCCATCCAAACACTTCCAATTTCCTTTTATTGAGATTATTTTTGTCCTCCCCCGCCCTCCAGCCTTAAATTTTGGGGGGTTCCAGCGCCGTTTGGCACTTCTGGCTCTTTCTCCCAAACACCCCGGACTGAGCACCCCAAAAACTCCCCTCAACCCTTTGGCCTCCCCCAAAATCTTTTTGGGGACCACCCCAAACCTTCCAAGCCCCCAGCTCTGCGGGGCATCGACATTTCTGGATGAATTTCCAGGAGCTATGGAGCCCCTTGTCAAGAGGAGCTGCGCTCAGGCGGGCGATGCAACTTAATTAACGGCTTGTTAATTACTAACAAGGCATCGCCGCATCGATATCTAGAAAGAAGATCCCCCTCAATGGCCCAAATAATTAAAAAATGGGGTTATTTAGGGGGTTGCTGGCAAAACTCCCCCATTCCTGGCATGGTGTGGGGTTCCTGGCAGAAAAAGGTCAATCCTGGAATATTCACAGCGAGTCAGAACTTGGGGGGCTCCCTCTGGCCCCCCAAAAATCCCCTGGGTGCTGCCAGTTTGGGGGCTGCCCATCACCGTTGGGTCGGGGCTGGAGTTAATGAGAGCCAGGGGAGCTGCTGTTGGTGGTTAATTAGCATTAATTATTATTTGTATTAGCCCGTAGCTGAGGCAAGGGCAGTGAGAGGTGGACGGACGGAGGGATTGATTGATTGATTGATTGATTGATTGATGGATAGGGATGGTCCCAGGTGGTTTTGGGGTCCCCATGCTGTAGAAGGCCATCCCCAGCCCAGGGAGGGTCCCAGCCCCAGGGGACTGTTGGGGACAGTCCCCAAGGGTACACAAGGACGTGCTGGGGGTCCTGGGGGCTCCCACTGCCCTGCCTGGGGGTCGGGGGGCATCTGCTGGTGCACCCAAGGGCCCTGGGGGGCACCCAGAGCTGTGCCCGAGGATCCTGAGGAGCATCTGCCACTGAGTTTGGGGGCTCAAAGGACGCCTCAGGGTGCTGGGCCATGGTTGGGGCACGCGGTGTCCCCTAGGCCCCAAGTGTCACCACACATGGCAGCACCCCACTGTCCCCTGGATGCTGAAAGCTCCGGGGTGCAGCCACTTTGGGACCCTCCAGAGTGTCACCCCCAGCATTGTCACTGGGGTCAGAGCCCAGGCTGGGGCCATGCCGCCCGCAGCTCCCAGCTGTGCCATGGGGAAACCGAGGCACAGAGCAGCACGAAGGGGTGAAGCCATGGCTGGTGGCCGTGGTGGCAGCCCCCCTCCTGTGGCACTGCGGTGCCTCAGCGGCTCAGCCCGGGCCCAGCGCTGCCATTTATCTTGCCTGCTTAGCGAGGGCTGGCGGGCGCGCCGTGATGAGGCGGCTCCTTAACGAGGGAAGACGGATGGCACCGGGCAGCTCCAGCTGTGGCGGGGGGACGCCAAATGGCTTTTCCTGCCTCCCCTTCCTCCTTTCCTGGCTTCTTCCTCCACTCCCGTTCCGCAGCAGGACCCAGGAGATTGGGGCGCTGTGGCTGACCGGGATTCGGGGTCCCCCACCGGCAATGGGGAGCCGGGCGGTGGCAGGGTGGGCACAGGGTGACTTTTAACAGGGTGAATGTTAAAAGTGAGCCCTGTGGGATCACCAGCCTGGCCCTCTGTAGGTCCCAGAGTTTGCACCGTCCCACCGCAGCGTCGCAGGCTGCCGGGGAGGTGCAGCTGGTGAGGAGTGATCCCCCGGGACCCCGGTCCTGGGGACAGAGGCCAGGGCTGCAGGGGACAGCCGTCCTTGTCCCACCGCTCCGGGACACCGCAGCCGCTCGCCGATGCGAGCCCAATTAAGAGCCGATTCTCGTCGCTTGTAATTAGCGGCACCTTCTCCCGGCGCAGCGCTTCTGCATTTCACTTGGGATTTCAGCAGCCGCCTTGTCACTGTCACCCAGCGCCGCGATCTCCCCGCGAGGCTCCGGCGGAGATTTGATTACCCAAAGAATTCTGCAGCGGCTCCAGCCACGGAACCGCTGCTGCGGGCGGTGACGGCTCCTCCGGCTCTGCCGGCACCCAGGAAACCTTTCTGGGGGTGGGTGCGGGTCCGTGTCACGGGGGATGCGGGATCAGCCCTCGCCACACGCTCGTGGTCCCCGTGCAGCTCCTGGGAAGCGCCGCGGGATGCAGGGTTTGGGACTGGGCTGGGAGATGGGGTGCTGTGTCCCAGGCATGGCCCTGGACCCAAACCCAGAGATGGGGTGCTGTGTCTGAGCTGTGCATCCAAACCCAATCAGGGTCCTGTGGGAGAGCCATGGTCCCGTGTGGAGCTGTGGTGCCACATCTGAACCCACGGTTCTGTGTCCAAACTTGGACCCAAACCTGGATCCAAACCTGGATTTGGGGTTCTGTGTCAGAGCTGTGGTCCCATGTCTAACCCACTGTGTCCACATCTGGATTTGGGGTTCTGTGTCAGACCATGGTCCCACATCTGACCCACAGTCCTGTGTCCAAACCTGGATCCAAACCTGGATTTGGGGTTCTGTGTCAGAGCTATGGTGCCATGTCTGACCCACGGTCCTGCATCCAAACCTGGATTTGGGGTTCTGTGTCAGAGCTGTGGTGCTACGTCCAACCCACTGTGTCCAAATCTGGATTTGGGGTTGTGAGTCAGAGCCGTGGTCCCATGTCTGACCCACGGTCCTGGATCCAAACCTGGATCCATCCTGGATGTGGGGTTCCCTGTCAGAGCTGCGGTCCTGCACCACAGTGGGCTCCCGTGTCCGGGCTGTAACCCCGCGCCTGCCCGCAGCCCCGCATCACACCCTGCGGCCCCGTCCCCGTTATTCCCGGCGCCGCGCTCCCGTTTCGGTGCCCGCGGGGTCCGGGGGGGCTCCGGGCGGTGCTGACCCGCGGGGGGATCCGGGGCGGGCGGATCTGTTGGCGTGAGGCGGGGCCGAGGCGCGCCCTGAGCCGCTCCCGCCGTGTCCCCCGGGCAGGTCCGGGCCAGCGCCATCGCCCAGGACGCCGACCAGAACTACGACTACGCCAGCAACAGCGTCATCCTGCACCTGGACGCGGGCGACGAGGTCTTCATCAAGCTGGACGGGGGCAAAGCCCACGGCGGCAACAACAACAAGTACAGCACCTTCTCCGGCTTCATCATCTACTCGGACTGAGCCCGGCGCCCCCCGCATCCTCCCCGCAGTGCCCCCCCAGCCCCCCGGCGTCCCTGGGCCGTGGTTCTGTTCCCTGCTGCCCCCCAGCTCCTGCCCGGCTCCCGGCACCCCCTGCCCGCCCCCCGGATCCCCCTCCCCGCGCTCCCCGCTGCCCCCAGCCCCCTGTTCCCGTCAGCTCACACGAGGGCTGGGGGCTGCAGAGCTTTGGGGGTGGCACCCACGGCGCCCCCATGCCTGGCTGTGCCCCCCTGTCCCGCCGCTGCTCTCTGCCCGCCCTGGGGCGCTGCCGGGGCTCTCGGGGGGTCCCCGGGCCGGGGGGCTGTGCTGGGCCGGGGGGTGACAACATGGTAAAGCAGAGCTGTGATCTGTCCCGGTCTGCTGTGTGTGTCCCCAGTGTCCCCAGTGTCCCCAACCCCGGGGACGGGGTCTTTGTGCCACCACCTCCACCGTCCCACCCCGGCCACGCTTCCTTTATCAGACCAGTCCCTGTCCCTGCACCGCCGTCATGGGGACACTTGGGTGCCACCCTTATCCCAGCCCTGTCCCCATGAGGGGGTGTCCCCTGCAAAACACAGCACTGCCACTGCGCGGGGAGGGACACACGGAGCCACCGGGACCCTCGGGCACTCGCGGCCGTCACCGCTGCCTCGGCACGGGCGGGACGTGCCCAATTCGAGGTGACAGCGGCAGCCCGGGGCCAGCGGCTGTGCTGGGGACAGAGGATGGGAGCCCTGGGGACACGGAGTGGCCTTGGGGACAGGACGGGGCTGGGTGTCCTCCTGGCCGTGTGTGTGTGTCCGTGTGTCCCCGAGAATGAGTGTTCGTGTCCCCAGGTGTGTGTGTGTGTGTGTGTGTGTGTGTGTGTGTGTGTGTGTGTGTGTGTGTCCCCAGGTGTGTGTGTGTGTGTGTGTGTCACAGGTGTGTGTCTGTCTGTGTCCCCAGGTGTGTGTGTGTGTGTGTGTCCCAGGTGTGTGTGTGTCCCGGGGCTGTGTGTCCCCAGGTGTCTGTGTGTCTGTGTGTGTGTGTCTGTGTCACAGGTGTGTGTGTGTGTGTCCCGGGGCTGTGTGTCCCTCAGGTGTGTGTCTGTCTGTCTGTGTCAGGGATGTGCGTGCCCCCAGGTGTGTGTGTTCCAGGTGTGTGTGTTTGTTCCAGGTGAGTGTGTTCGTTCCAGACGTGTGTGTGTTCATTCCAGATGTGTGTGTGTTCCAGCTGTGCTCCCTCCCCCAGCTCTCTCTGTGTGTCCCAGTCCGCTGCTGCTCCCGGCGCTGTTCCCAGCACCGATCCCGGCTGGCAGCGGCGGGGCCGGGCTGGATCGCAGCTTCGAGCACAAGGTCCCCGAGAACCGTGCGGCCGAAGCGCAACCAAGGGACCCTCCGGAACCCTCCAGAACCTCCCAAACCCTCTCGGGACCCCCCGGGACCTTCCAGGACTCCCGGGACCTTCCAGGACTCCCGGGACCCCAGGGACTTTCCAGGACCCCCCCGGGACCCCTGGACTTTCCAGGACCCCCTGGGACCTTCCAAGACCCCCCGAACCCCTGGACCTTCCAGCACCCCCTCGGGACCCCCGGGACCTTCCCGTCTCCGCCGCCCGCCGGGGCTCGGAGCTGCAGCAGCCGTGTCCGCCGGCAGGGGGCGCAGGCGGCGCCGAGACCGCAGCTCCCAGAGCGCATCGCGCGGGGCTCTGACTACAACCCCCATGAGGCACCACGCGGGGCGCAGCCAATGGGAGTCGGAAAGCGGAGCGGGGCCAATCAGGGAGCAGGGAGGGGCCTCGCGGGCAATTTAAAACCAGCGCAGGGGTGGGACCCCGCCTGGATAGGAGGGGCCGGGGCCGGGGCCGGGGCCGGGGCCGGGGCCGGGGCCGGGGGTCGGGGTCGGGGTCGCGGTCGCGGTCGCGGTCAGGGTTAGTGTTAGTGCGCTAAGTGGGTGCAGCGCCCTGTGCGAGGGGTTTTGAGGCCCCAGAGGAGGCGCAGGCACAGCGAGGAAGCCGTGACTGAAGAGGGCGGCAGATCGTGAGGGGCTCAGCGGGCCCTGAGGGGACGGTGTCACCACCATGGCCTAAATAGCTACAGGAGCGGCTTGGAGCCGAGGCGCCTCTCCCTGCCCGGGATCCCCTTCCCCAGGAGGCTCCCTGAGCACTTCCCGAGGGAGCGGCTCCTTCCCCGGCCTTCGTGCCCGGCCCGGCCCGGCCGCACAGCACGGGCAGCCCGGGAGCTGCGCAGGGGATCTGCCGTGGAAGCGCCTCGGGGAGGAATCACCGCGCACCAAACACGGTGTCCAGCACACGGTACAGCCCAGGATTGTAAACATTTCATACTGCATCCTTTAAAATGGTTAAAGGGCTCCGGGCTCGCTCCAGCCCAGCTCAGAGCCTGCTGCCCCGAACCCACAGCCTGGCCCCGTGCTCCATCCACTGCAGCAAAATGCTGCACAACGGAGAGAGTCAGACCTGCTCTTAGAATTGGTGTGGAAGCTGCTCAGGAAATTTTAACACTCTCCTTTGTTCCCTCCCTGCTGCAAGGATGCCAGGTGAACTCATCCAGCAGCAGCAGTTGGGTGTTTGGAGAAGGATGGTGGGCTGGGGTCCCACATGGGTCAGCATTGGTTCAGGAAACTTTCTGGTCATCCATCCATCCATCCATCCATCCATCCATCCATCCATCCATCCATCCATCCCAGAGCCTCTCTGGCAGTCACATTCCTGCCCCTCCAGACTGGCACTGCTGGGACTGAAGCCCTTTCACAGCAGCAGCTCCAGAGATTCCTCAACAGGAATTCCTCCGTTGATTTTAACATGTCGTTCCTGCTAATATACTAAAAAGCAAAAGTTTCAAGGGATTTAACGCTGCCCTGACACACATTATTATTGCAGGTACCAAACAACAAAATTAAAGTCAACAGGGTTGCCATAGGCCAGAAAAGATTATCAATATAAAATTTAAAAAAAGAGCTGATGGTTCCCTACATATTGACACACTAAGTCAGTCACCTGGTGCTGCAGTTGGATGTTTGGAGAAGGAAGGGGACCTGAGGTCCCACCTGGATCAAAAACTGTTCCGGAAACTTCCCTGTCACCCATCCTGGAGCTGCTCTGGCAGCTGCATTCCCACCCCAGACTGCCCCTGGGACCCTGTTGGCTCCCCCACTTCCCATCCCACATTTGCTCCTGGTTTCCTCTCCAGCTCAACCCCAGGGCTCCCAGAGAGCAGTCCCAGACTCTGGCTCCTTTAAGGAATTTAATCCTGTTGCAGCAGCTCAGTAACAGCTTGAGATGGAGCCAACAAAGAACCTCCCAGGCTCCATCCCCTCCTGGCAGTGGGGTCTTCCTGCTGAGCCATCTCTCCTGCTGCGTCCCAGTGCCCAGCCTGGCACTGCAGGGCCCTTTGGGTCAGTGCCAGCTCCTGCCCACTTGCTGGGGGCTCTGGCCATTTCCCCTGCAGCTCCCCAGGCAGCTGGGCAGCTTTGTGCCCTAAATGTGCGCATCAACACGAGGGACCCTCATTGCACACCCCAAACTGGGACAGAGCAGCATCCCCAGACCCCCAATCCCCATCCCCAGGGACCCCAATCCCATCCCCAGACACCCCGATCCCCCTCCCAGACCCCCTAATCCCCATCCCCAGACACCCCAATCCCCATCCCCAGGCACCCCAATCCACAGCTGCACCCTCTGCCTGGAGCTTCCTTCATCCCCTTCAAAAATCCATCCTCATCCCTGAGCTGGGGGGACACGGCTGTGAGAGGGGGGTCAGGGACTGGCTGGATGGTGACAAGGGTGTCCCTGAGGGCTCTGGGTGGCTCTGGGGCCCTGCAGTCCCTTCCTCACTGACACGGTGGCTCAAGGCCACCCTCAGCGTGTTCACAAAGGTGACACAGAGCTGCAGTGCAGGTGACATCCAGGGGGACCTGGACAAGCTGGAGAAGTGGGACCAAGAGGACACAGTGAAGTTCAACAGAGCCAAAGGAAGGGGCTGCACCTGCACAGGGACAGTCCCAGCGCCAGCACAGAGTGGGGGAAGAGCTGAGAGTCCTGCAGAGAAGCACTGGGAGGTTCTGGTGGAGGAAAAGCTGCAGCCGAGCCAAACCCCGAACGCATCCCGGGCTGCAGCCGGAGAGGAGCGGCCAGAGGAGGGCGAGATCACCGCTCAGGGACCCCTCAGTGACGCTGTGCTTCCACGGCAATGGGTCCTCGGGGGCTCCGTTGTTCCCGGCACGGCTCCATGGCCACCAGCGGCGCAAGCGACAACGTTCCAGGGCTGCCAGGCACCGGCGGTGACAACGGCCGGGCTGTCCCCGCTCAGCCGCGCTACGGTGGCCGCTCCTCTCTCGGCGTTCCCGGTGACCGGGGCTGCGCCTCGTCCCTTGCCCGGCCATGCTGACCCCAGGCGTGGGTGCTGCCGTCCCCGCGGGGGATGCGGTGGCTGGGTCAGTTCTGGGGGCGGGACGGGAACACGGGGGTCTGCAGGGCTGTGGGAGGGGGCTCTGAGGAGTGATGGGGGAGGTGGAAAGAATAATAAATCCTGGAATGCTCTTCCCAGGGAGGTGGTGCAATCACCATCTCTGGATGTGTTTAAAAAAAGACTGGACATGGTGCTAAAGCCTAGTTGAGGTGTTAGGGCATCGACCTAGATCTTAGAGGTCTCTTCCAACGTCATGATTCTGTGATTCTGGGGTTCTGGGATTCTGTCGTGAGAGGGGCTGTGGGGGCCAAAAGAGGGGTAGGCTGAGTGGGCTGGAAGGGGAATGTTGGGCTGTAGGAGGGAGCTGTGTCTCAAAGGGATTTAGGGGTTTGGGGAGTCTCTGGGGTCCAGGGGAGCAGTAGGAGCATGAAAGGGGTTTGTAGGGTGTTTGGGATCCAAAGAGGGGCCAGGGTTTTGGGAGAGGCTGTGGGAGCCTGAGGGGGTTCAGGCTCATGGGGAGCTCCAAAGGGGCACAGGATTGGCACAGGGAGGGGGTGGGCACAGACCCTGGGGAGGGGGGAAAGCTTTGAGACCTCACCCAGCCTGGGGATCTCTCTCCCCCACTGCACCCTGCAGCTGACCCTGTCCCCTCCAGACCACACGAGGACCCGGATCAGTGGATGGGGAGCCCCGAGCGGCCCGATGCCCCAGCCCCAGGTGCCTGTTGGGGCACAGAGCCCCCGCCCCAGGAGGGCTCCGTGGCCGTGGTGCTGCGTGTGAGGCCCCCCAACCGCCGGGAGCGAGCTGCGCCCTCCATCCTGCACGTCCTGAACCAGCACGCCGTGCTCTTCACCTCCGAGGAGGCCGGCGGCACCGGCACCGGCCCCGGCCGCCGCCGCAGGAACCTCGAGTTCGAGTTCGACCACGTTTTTGGCGAGAGGGCCACGCAGGAGGAGGTGTTCCAGCACACCACGCTCCCCCTGCTGGACACGCTCCTCGCTGGCTACAACTGCTCCGGTGAGTCCTTCACACAGCCCTGATCCGTGCAGGAGCTCCTGCCCCATCCCCTCCCAGGCTGGGGGGCTCAGGATTTAATCTGGAAGCCCCCATGTGTCTTTGGGAATGGGCTGACACAACAGCAACCCAAAACCACTCAGCCTGAAGAGAGTTGGTTCCAGCAGTGCTCAGCACTCTGGGAATGGGGTGGAGAGGATGGATGTGGGCATTGGGGTAGAGAGATCCCTCCCCAGGCTCTGTCCCCACCTCCTCCCTGTGCCAATCCTGTGCCCCTTTGGAGCTCCCCATGAGCCTGAACCCCCCTCAGGCTCCCACAGCCTCTCCCAAAACCCTGGCCCCTCTTTGGGTCTCTTTGGATCCCAAACAACCCTACAAACCCCTTCATGCTCCTACTGCTCCCCTGGACCCACACAGACTCCCCAAAGACCCTAAATCCCTTTGAGCCTCCCCCAGGGTCCCTGGCTGGGCAGAGCTGGCCAGGAATTCGGAGGAACAAGGATTACTTGCTCCTGTCTGTCCTGGCTCAGGAAGAAAGGGAAGAAATGTGGTGGATGCATGGAGAAAGAGCCCCCTGGCTTTGCCATCCCTTTCCAGGCTGTCTGGCTCTGTAGAGCCAGGTCTGACAGGTCCTGGACAGCTCCCACAGCCCCGAGCAGTTCCCAGCTGTTCCCTGCATGTCACAGGAGCATTCCCAGGAGGAGCCCAGGCTCGCCCTGCACCAGGAGCTCACACCAGGGGATGCTGTTCCAGCTCCTGGTGGTTCCTGAGAGCCACTGAAGGGCTGCCCTGTCCCCAGGCCCCAGCACTGAGTGCTGCCCTCCAGATCAGTGTTTCCCACCCTGATGGGGAGGCTTCAAAGGAGGTGCTGGATAATGGGGGTAAAAGAGAGGAAGCAGAAATGCCTCCTGGGGAGAGGGTCAGAGGTGACCTGAGCACAGGAGCAGTGCTTATCTGGAAACTCCTCCTGTCCCTGCTGCACTAGAGAGGCTGAAACCAGGGAGAAAAACTGCCCTGAGGAGCAGTGGGGAAGGTTATGAGTTTTACCTTGTGTCTTACCTGTGTGGGAAGCAGATAAGCTCTTCTCCTTCTCCTTCTCCTTCTCCTTCTCCTTCTCCTTCTCCTTCTCCTTCTCCTTCTCCTTCTCCTTCTCCTTCTCCTTCTCCTTCTCCTTCTCCTTCTCCTTCTCCTTCTCCTTCTCCTTCTCCTTCTCCTTCTCCTTCTCCTTCTCCTCCTCTCCTCCTCTCCTCCTGCAGTAGGTGAGTGCTTTTAGATAATTTCACCTCCCATCCTTTCTCCCTCCAGTGTTTGCCTACGGTGCTTCAGGAGTTGGGAAGACCCACACCATGATGGGCACCAAGAGCACTCCTGGCATTGTGCACCTGGCCACGGTGGAGCTCTACAAGAGGCTCGAGGCCATGAAGGACAGGAGCTGTGAGGTCCTTGTCTCCTACCAGCAGGTTTGCTGTGGCTCAGTGTGTCCCCTCCTTCCTCAGGGTCCCCAGGGAAGAGATCTGGGGTTGATCCAGAGCCACACTTGGGGTACCTGCAGTGTCCCCTGGGGCTGGCAGGGCAGCCTGGCTGGGAGCAGGATCACCCACTGGGTGGAGAGAACTGCTGCTGTTCCTCCCTCTCAGCTGGAGCTGGGGCTTTTCTCTCCCTTGCTGTGCTCCACAGAGCAGTGGGGGCCTCCTGGCTGGAAGGGCTGGAGAGGAGCAGGGTTGGAGGAAGTGCCCAGCAAAGCTTTGGGAGCTGGCCTTACCTTCTGAGCCCCATCAGCTGCTCTGGTGGAATGAGGTGCCAGAAGTGTGGTCAGGGGGAACCCCTGGCTGTGCCAGATCCTGCAGGGGTACCCAGCTCCCTCCCAGAGAATTAAACCTCAGCTTGACCTCGATGTCCTGCTCCAGGTGTACAAAGAGCGTGTCTATGACCTGCTGCAGCTCCAGGGCCCGCTGAACGTCTGGGAACAGCCCGGGAAAGGAGTGGTGGCACAGGGCCTCTCCTTGCACCAGGTCTGGGCACAAGGAGGGCACAAGGGCTGGGACAGACTCGTCTGCACCAGTGCTGGATGCCCTGGGGACACGGGCTGGGGAGGTGCCAGGTGCTCCTGGCTCCTGGCTGGCAGCAGAGGCGGCCCCGAGCTGCCAGGGCCCCGCAGATCTGGCACTGCCCGGGGCTGCTTGGCCTTGGGATGCCCAGGGTGCCCAGGTGCTGATCCAGCCCCTGCCCCTTCTCCCCCAGCCCACATCACCAGAGCAGCTCCTGAACTTGTTGGCCAAAGGCAATAAAAACCGGGCCCAGCGCGCCACCAAGGCCAACGCCACCTCCTCCCGCTCCCACGCCATCTTCCAGGTGAGGGCTGCTGCCCCTGGGATGGCCCCAGTGCTGCTGCAAATGGGGCTGCAAACAAAACCTGCACAGCTGGGCAGCCCCAGGGCTGTGCCCCTCAGCCCTGAGCTGGGGATGTTGTTCCCCAGGGGCTCTGTTCATGTGCTCTCTGCTGCCTGGCTGCACAGCTGTCCCTGGGTTTCAGTTCCAGCCAGGTCCTTGCCCAATTCCAGGGCTGTCACCTCAGCCTGAGCCTGGTACCTCTCCCCTTGCTGCTGCCAGGGGAGCAGCCCAGGTGGCTGCATGCTTTTGCAGTCCCTCTGAGGACCTGCCCAGCCATACCCCTCTCTATCATCGAGACTGGGAGGTGCTGATTGTTCCCATAGCTGTCTCTCCTTGCCACATCCCTTCCCTGGCTCTGCTCCTTGTGCCATCACTGGGTGTTTGGCTTGTCCTCCCAACATGCCAAGTGACGCCAGCTGGGGCTTTTTACAGACGCGAACGAGACAGGGCTGCTGCAGCTCATCTCGAGCTGTTTTATTTTCCAGCATCACTCTCATTACATGGTTATGACAATGGGAAGATGCCAGCAGCTCACATCCCAGGCAGCAGCCTAGAAAACTTAATGTTACAACTTACTTTATAAGCTTCTTGACCAATCACACAAAGCAAAAGCACATTGACAGTAGTTCTGTCTAATCACCATTAACCTGTGGTTAAAACAATGCTTGCTTATTTCAAATACAATACTTGCTTGTAAGCCTTAAAACACAATGCACAGAGCTCCATTATTAAGCTTAAAACTTCCTAATATCTTGCTAGATAAACTTTTCTGTGGCTTAGAGAGCTGTTCAGATAAGTGTTATTACACAGACCATTGCTCTATTTGCCCTTGCTTTTTCTACAGTTTAAATAATTTTTCTGCTGACTTATCTCATGGCTGCTGCTTTAGCTTTGCTCACAGTTCTGCTGTGTCTGAGGCCTGCGTTTTGCAGCTTTCTCCAAAACCTCCCTTTCTCCTGTCCTCTCTCTGGATTCCCTGGCTCCTGCCCTGAAAGCACAGAGCCCTGTGCCCCCCAGAGCACCTGTGTGGAGCCCTCTCAGCCCCCTCTGTCCCCAGATCCAGGTGAAGCACTGGGACCCCGCTGGCCGGGACCCACGTGTGGCCAAGCTGAGCTTCATCGACCTGGCGGGCTCGGAGCGAGCCTGGGAGACGCCGGGCCGGAGAGAGGGGATGTGGGAGGGCACCAGCATCAACCGCTCCCTGCTGGCCTTCAAAAGCGTGGTCCGTGCTCTGGCCGGAGCCAAGGTGAGTATGGCTCCCTGGGGCGGCTCCGGGATGTGTCCCCATGGCCCGGAGCTGAGCGGTGTCTCGGGACAGGGCGGGCAGTGCCATGTGCCGTTCCGGGACAGCAAACTGACGCTGCTGCTGAAGGATTCGCTGGTGGGCAGCTTCCGCAGCACCGTGATCGCGGCCGTGAGCCCCGCGGCGCCCGCCGGCCCGGACACGTACAGCACGCTGCGCTTCGCCAGCCGCGCCCGGCACATCCTGCTGCCGGTGAGCACCGGGAGGGCCCCGGGGGCTCGGGAGCGGCTGCCTGCGGGCAGGAGGGTCCCTGGTGGCGTGCATTGGTGGGTGCTTTCCATGTCCCGTGGGAATCTCCCAGCCCGGGGGCGCGCTGAGGGCAGGAGCTGCTGACGGAGCTTCAGCAGAGTGTGGCTGCTCTGCCGCTAAAGGTGCTCAGCCCACGCCCCGCAGGGCTTTTGCCAGGTCTCTGGGCATGGATCGTGTCCCCTGTGGCCACCCGGAGGCTGAAGAGCAGCTCTGCTCCAGCCCCGGAGATGGCTCTGTGCTGCACCGTTGTGCTTTAACCACTGCCTGACCCCAGTCCCTGCAGGACACCGGGGTGTCTCCCTGCAGCTCCAGAACAGCCTCCCCACCCGATCTGCAGTTCCAGGCCAGGACACCGAGTCCCCTTCAGCAGGACCTGCAGGACCAGGAGCAGAAGTGAGTGTCCATGTGTCCTCCCTGTGTTCTGCTTCCTCTCAGCCTGGGCCGACTGGGCTGTCCATGGTTGGATGGATGTGGGACCAGGGCTGAGCCCCCTTGGAGATGCTGGCCTGTCCCTGGGTCCCTTGTCACCCCCAGGTGCACACACACCTCACAGCTCAGGCTCTCCAGCATGGGATTTACTGCTTGGGAATGTCCCATGTTCCAAGTTTGACACTCTTACCCCAAACCTCTACTCACAGCCTCTGCCCTGATGAAATTACTGAGAAGACAAAGGAAGTGGAGGAGCCCACAGGGCTGGAGGAGACCACAGGGATGGAGGAATCCATAAGGCTGGAGGAGCCCACAGAGATGGAGGAGACCACAGGGCTGGAGGAGTCCATAAGGCTGGAGGAGCCCACAGAGATGGAGGAGACCACAGGGATTGAGGAACCCACAGGGCTGGAAGAGTCCATAAGGCTGGAGGAGCCCACAAGGATGGAGGAGCCCAAAGTTCTGGAGGATTCCACAGGGCTGGAGGAATCCCTAAGGCCGGAGGAGTCTCCAGGGCTGGAGGAGTCCCCAGGGATGGAGGAAACCACAGAGATAGAAGAGTCCATAAGGCTGGAGGAGCCCAAAGATCTGGAGGAGTCCTCAGGGCTGGAGGAGCCCAAAGATCTGGAGGAGTCCTCAGGGCTGGAGGAGCCCATAGAGATGGAGGAGCCCTCAGGGCTGGAGGAATCCATAAGGCTGGAGGAGCCCTCAGGGCTGGAGGAGATCTGGAGGAGCCCAAAGGGCTGGAGGAGCCCCAGGGCTGGAGGCCCAAAGAAGATCCTCCAAAGATCTGGAGCCCTCAGGGCTGGAAGAGCCCAAAGATCTGGAGAGTCCTCAGGGCTGGGAGCCCAAAGATCTGGAGGAGCCCACAGGGCTGGAGGGCCCAAAGATCTGGAGCCCAAAGGGCTGGAAGAGGAGTCCTCAGGGCTGGAAGCAAAAGATCTGGAGGAGCCCAAAGATCTGGAGGAGCCCACAGGGTTGGAGGAGCCCAAAGATCTGGAGGAGCCCATCTGGAGGGCCCACAGGGCTGGAAGAGCCCAAAGATCTGGAGGAGTCCTCAGGGCTGGAAGAGCCCAAAAGATCTGGAGGAGCCCTCAGGGCTGGGCTTTTCTGTGGCTTAGAGAGCTGTTCAGATAAGCGTTATTACACAGACCATTGCTCTATTTGCCCTTGCTTTTTCTACAGTTTAAATAATTTTTCTGCTGACCTATCTCATGGCTGCTGCTTTAGCTCTACTCACAGTTCTGCTGTGTCTGAGGCCTGCGTTTTGCAGCTTTCTCCAAAACCTCCCTTTCTCCTGTCCTCTCTCTGGATTCCCTGGCTCCTGCCCTGAAAGCACAGAGCCCTGTGCTCCCCAGAGCACCTGTGTGGAGCCCTCTCAGCCCCCTCTGTCCCCAGATCCAGGTGAAGCACTGGGACCCCGCTGGCCGGGACCCACGTGTGGCCAAGCTGAGCTTCATCGACCTGGCGGGCTCGGAGCGAGCCTGGGAGACGCCGGGCCGGAGAGAGGGGATGTGGGAGGGCACCAGCATCAACCGCTCCCTGCTGGCCTTCAAAAGCGTGGTCCGTGCTCTGGCCGGAGCCAAGGTGAGTGTGGCTCCTGGGGGCGGCTCCGGGATGTCCCCATGGCCCGGAGCTGAGCGGTGTCTCGGGACAGGGCGGCAGTGCCATGTGCCGTTCGGGACAGCAAACTGACGCTGCTGCTGAAGGATTCGCTGGTGGGCAGCTTCGCAGCACCGTGATCGCGGCCGTGAGCCCTGCGGCGCCCGCCGGCCCTGACACGTACAGCACGCTGCGCTTCGCCAGCCGCGCCCGGCATCCTGCTGCCGGTGAGCACCGGGAGGGCCCCGGGGGCTCGGGAGCGGCTGCCTGCGGGCAGGAGGGTCCCTGGTGGCGTGCATTGGTGGGTGCTTTCCATGTCCCGTGGGAATCTCCCAGCCCGGGGGCGCGCTGAGGGCAGGAGCTGCTGACGGAGCTTCAGCAGAGTGTGGCTGCTCTGCCGCTAAAGGTGCTCAGCCCACGCCCCGCGGGGCTTTTGCCAGGTCTCTGGGCATGGATCGTGTCCCCTGTGGCCACCCGGAGGCTGAGGAGCAGCTCTGCTCCAGCCCCGGAGATGGCTCTGTGCTGCACCGTTGTGCTTTAACCACTGCCTGACCCCAGTCCCTGCAGGACACCGGGGTGTCTCCCTGTAGCTCCAGAACAGCCTCCCCACCCGATCTGCAGTTCCAGGCCAGGACACCGAGTCCCCTTCAGCAGGACCTGCAGGACCAGGAGCAGAAGTGAGTGTCCATGTGTCCTCCCTGTGTTCTGCTTCCTCTCAGCCTGGGCCGACTGGGCTGTCCATGGTTGGATGGATGTGGGACCAGGGCTGAGCCCCCTTGGAGATGCTGGCTTGTCCCTGGGTCCCTTGTCACCCCCAGGTGCACACACACCTCACAGCTCAGGCTCTCCAGCATGGGATTTACTGCTTGGGAATGTCCCATGTTCCAAGTTTGACACTCTTACCCCAAACCTCTACTCACAGCCTCTGCCCTGATGAAATTACTGAGAAGACAAAGGAAGTGGAGGAGCCCACAGGGCTGGAGGAGACCACAGGGATGGAGGAATCCATAAGGCTGGAGGAGCCCACAGAGATGGAGGAGACCACAGGACTGGAGGAGTCCATAAGGCTGGAGGAGCCCACAGAGATGAAGGAGACCACAGGGATTGAGGAACCCACAGGGCTGGAAGAGTCCATAAGGCTGGAGGAGCCCACAAGGATGGAGGAGCCCAAAGTTCTGGAGGATTCCACAGGGCTGGAGGAATCCCTAAGGCTGGAGGAGTCTCCAGGGCTGGAGGAGTCCCCAGGGATGGAGGAAACCACAGAGATAGAAGAGTCCATAAGGCTGGAGGAGCCCAAAGATCTGGAGGAGTCCTCAGGGCTGGAGGAGCCCAAAGATCTGGAGGAGTCCTCAGGGCTGGAGGAGCCCATAGAGATGGAGGAGCCCTCAGGGCTGGAGGAATCCATAAGGCTGGAGGAGCCCTCAGGGCTGGAAGAGCCCAAAGATCTGGAGGAGCCCAAAGATCTGGAGGAGCCCACAGGGCTGGAAGAGCCCAAAGATCTGGAGGAGTCCTCAGGGCTGGAAGAGCCCAAAGATCTGGAGGAGTCCTCAGGGCTGGAAGAGCCCAAAGATCTGGAGGAGCCCACAGGGCTGGAAGAGCCCAAAGATCTGGAGGAGTCCTCAGGGCTGGAAGAGCCCAAAGATCTGGAGGAGCCCAAAGATCTGGAGGAGCCCACAGGGTTGGAGGAGCCCACAGGGCTGGAGGAGCCCAAAGATCTGGAGGAGCCCACAGGGCTGGAAGAGCCCAAAGATCTGGAGGAGTCCTCAGGGCTGGAAGAGCCCAAAGATCTGGAGGAGCCCTCAGGGCTGGAGGAGCCCAAAGATCTGGAAGAGTCCTCAGGGCTGGAGGAGCCCAAAGATCTGGAGGAGCCCACAGGGTTGGAGGAGCCCAAAGATCTGGAGGAGCCCAAAGATCTGGAGGAGCCCACAGGGCTGGAGGAAGCTGCACTTCCCTGTTGCCTCAAGGAGCCCAGTGATGCTGCCCCAGCCCCAGGAATGCAGCTGAGCTGTGCAGGTGAGGATTTGGGATGGGGACAGCAGGGGTTGGCCCCTCTCCTGTGTTCAGGGCAGCTCCCACGGGAGGGGGATGTCCCTGCCCCCCCTGCCCCAGGAGCCCGAAGCAGCAGCTCTGAGCCGTGTTTCTCCCGTCCCTGTTACTCCTCCCTGGTTCCCCTGCCCGAGCCAGGTGGGATGGAGCCTCAGCCAGCTCCGAGCAGGGCTGAGCTCTTCCTCCTCATCCTCCGTGCCACACTGCGGTCCTGGCAGGGAGCTGTGGTTCTGCAGAGCCCTGGGGAGTCCCTGGGAGCTCCCCTGGACCCTCCCGGACCCTCCAGAATTCTCTGGGACCTCCCAAACCCACTCGGGACACCCCTGAACCTTCCAGGACCCCCTGGACCTTCCAGAACCCGGGGACAGCACAGGGGAGGGCAGGTCTGCACTGAGCTGGGGGTACATGGGGTGCCCCGGGGCTTGGGGGTGCTCCCGAGCTGCACAAAGGGAGGTGATTCTGTTTCTTCTCTGCTCTTTCAGCTGAGGCTCCTGTCACCATGCCAGATCCCCCTGTGCCCAGCACCGCCCCACAATGCTGCCAGGAGCTCTCCCCGTGCTCCAGTCCCAGGATGATCTCTGTCTGGCCGGTGAAGAGGATGCTCGAGTCGAGCAGCGATTCCCAAACAGAAAACTCCTGCGGCTCCCGAACACGGAGGAAGCGCCAGCGGAGTAGTAGGAAGGCAGCAAAGTCTCCTCGGGCAGAGCAGAGCCCCGGGCAGAGCTCCCCCGTGTCCCCGGAGCCCCGCTGTGCCAGCCGCCAGCCCTCCCCTCCGCCGGGCACCCAGAGCCCTGGCACCGCGGCACCAGCACGGACCCCCAGCCCCCTGCCCGGGCCGGCTCCAGAGCAGCTTGCCCCGAGCGCTGAGCAGCAGCAGCAGCAGCCAGAGCTCCGGGAAGCCCCCCCAAGCCAACTCCCCAGTGCCCGAACCCCAAAGGCTTCCAGCTCCTCCTCCAGCTCCTCGAGCATCCCCTCCTGCCCCGAGCCGCCCTTCTGGCCGTGGTTCCAGCAGCGTGGCCACGTCTGTGCCCCTTCTGTTGGCTCAGCGATGTATGTGTGTTTGCAGGTTATGGGTGGGTTTAGGAAATAAGTTGTTGTGTTTTTAATAAATTGTTCTGTCCCAAATCCAAGGGCAGACACACAGCTGTTCTCTCCTGCCTCACCCTTGTGTGGGGTGCCTGGAAAAGGTTCTGGCTCTGGGGTTGGGTTCCATCCTCCTTCTCCATCTTCCCAGGGCCTGTGGGTTCCTCTGTTGTGGGGGGCTTGGGCAGGGGGCCAGGGTTGGGGTCTGTGTGTCCCAGAGGGCAGGTGAGGGCACGTGGCCATGGCCATCCATGACAGCATCCCAGTCAGGTGAGCTGTCCCACTGTGTCTCTGTCATTGCAGTGGGATCACGGCCCTGCCACTGCACACTCACATTTCCAGTTCCTGTTTGTTCCCCATGCTGTGACTCTTTGTGTCCAGGCACTTCAGAGAGGGGATCAGGAAGCTGCGTGAGGTGTGAGAGGTTCCACCACAGCCACACCCAGCACTGATGGGGTTTGCCCTGGGATTCTCATCTCGAGCCAAGGAACATCAGGCTGGCCTGGTCTCCTCCCCAGGAGGAAGCAATGGCACAAACATTGTCCCTTTGGAACTACTCCCCAGACCTTCCCTCTCATCAGACTGGCCAGCCCATGGTTGAAGGTTCTCTTTGACATAATCATTAAAGCACAACTCAAAAATTCTCTGCTCCAAAAGCCAACACCTTCCCAATGGCACAGCCATGAAGATGTTGATCTGCACTAGAGATCCTCTCTAAGTTCCCATCCAACCCAAACCATGATGAGGTGTTGGGAGTTCCACTGGTCCCAGCACAGCTCCATTGTTGCCAGGCACGTGGGTGACAACGCTCCAGAGCTGCTTTCAGAGAGGGTGACAGAGGCTGGGCTGCTCCAGGGCAGGATGCTCCCAGCAGATCCCTGCCTGGGCTCTGTGAGTTCTGCTGGGCCAGAGAGCACCCGCAGTGATGGGGATGAGGCTGCTGGGAGCCACCATTCTCCTCTCCCTGCTGGATGTTCTCCAGGCCTTTGCCATTGAGAAGAAAGGGGATGTGTTCAAGAAGATGGCGTGTCCCGCCTTCCTGGTGTTTGAGAACGTCGCCTACCTGGCAGACATGACCTTCGAGCTGCCCTGCAAGTGCAAACCTGAGGAGGCCTCCTCTGTGGTCTGGTACTTCCAGAAGAACCTGCACAGCCACGAAACCACGGTGCTGACAGACTTCAACGGCACCGTGATCGTGGATTCCAAGCAGGTGCGCGCGGGCAGCGACCTCCTGAAGCGCTTCAGCATCCGCCTGTTCAGCCTGATCGTGTTCCGAGCCCAGGTGAGGGACTCGGGCCATTACCTGTGCGGCACCAAGGAAGGGCTCTTCTTCTACGGCTATGACGTGGACGTGCAGCCCACCAGGAAGATCACCGTGGCTTTCCTGGATAAAGACCAGCATGTCCAAGAGGACCACAAAGAGAAGGAATTCACCCTGTTCACCACCTTCTGGGACTGGACGCGCTGTGACCGCTGCGGGGTGCGGGGCGAGCAGCGGCGCATCGGGCTCTGTTACGTGCAGAGCGCCCAGCTCAAACCCCGGTACCGCACAGCGCTGCCCAACGTCAGCTCCTGCGGCTCCAGGGCCGTGCCCAAACCCTTCGGCCGCCTCATCCGCCTCCGCAGCCCCGAGGTGGCCATCAGGAGCTGCCTGGCCCCTTGCCCGCAGAAGGAAGTCCCCGAGGAAGGCGTGCAGTCCATCTCCAACATCGTTTACAAGATGGGCGAGAAGCCGGAGCTGCCCCGCGTCCCCATCCAGTACCACAACCAGCCCCCCAAGACTGACCTGGTGATTTCGTGCCCGGGGGCGCGGCCGGAGCACGCCGTGGCCTGGGACAAGGGCTCTGTCCGGCTCTACCGCGCCCACTACCAGGTGGGGGTGAGGAAGCACATGAGGCTCTTCATCGACCACGGGAACCACCTGCACCTGCAGCGGCTGCGCAGGAGGGACAAGGCCACCTACTTCTGCTGGCGGGAGGGCGAGCTGGTGGCCGGCTTCCAGCTCACTGTCACCTTCGAGCCCCGGCGCCAGCGCAGCCCCAGCGACCCCGAGTCCATCTTTGTAATGAGGGCTGTGGGCATCAGCTTTGCCGTCATTGTTGGCATCTTCTTCCTCGTCCACCTGTCCCACTGCAGGGCTGAGGTGTTCAGGAAACTGGCCAAGTTGTAGCAGTCCCCCACCTGGACACCTTGGATCACCCTCACACAGGAAATTTCCAATGTGAGAATCATTTTAGTTTCAACATTTGGTTTTGACTTTTTGAAGGGAAAGTGTTTTTTTTTTTTTTTTCAAATAATCTGGCAATTTTCTTCAGAACTGTCTCTGCTTTTGAGGTGTTTGTAGCTCACCCAACTCAGCACAGAACTGGGAATCAATGTTTGTGCCTGACAGAGTTACCTTACATGTCCCCCAAAGGTGGTGGCATCTCTGCAGGGTTTCAGCAGGGAGCAGGATGTACCCTCCAGGCTCATCTCATTTGTTTAAGGATGTGACTTGAGGATTTCAGCATTCCCAAGGGACATCCTGCTGTCTCGGAGGGCACTGTGGGTGCCAGCGATGCTCTGGCACTTGAACTGTGTTAATGATGATGAACCAAACACCTGGTGATGACATGAGAAGCAAAGTCAGGGAGGAACAGAGCTATGGGAAACAATCTGCACCTCCCACACTCAGGGATGGAGCAGGTACAGCTGGTTGGGACCTTGAAGGGCAACAAACCCACCCAAAGCCCCAGCATGAGCTGGGAGGGGCTCACACACAGAGGCAGCTCCAGGCCTGGAGACTTTGCCACCAAACTCAGCCCCCAGACAGAGACTGACAGTGTCCCCAGGGTGGCAGTGTCCCCAGGGTGGCACCAGCCAGGGCTGTGGCTGCAGGCCAGGGGGAACACAGCCACCAAGACTCACCTAGCAGCACTGCCCTGTGCCTCCCCCTCTGAATCCCTAAAAATCTCCCAGTAGAACCCAAAGTGCTTCCCCCAATGCCCTGTAATCCCCTGTCCCCCCAAGGATTAATCCCTGCAGGGCCAGAGGTGCTGGAAGCTGAGGGCTGCTCCTGTATCCTCTGCAGCCCTGGTTTGCTTGTTGGGAGGCAGAGCTGGCAGCAGGAAGGGCAGAATTCCAGCACAGCTCAGGGATTTGTGCGGGCAGGAATCCAGGAGCCACCAAGGAGCCCAGCTGGGAGCTGGCTGGGAAAGCATGCAACCACCTGGGCTGCTCCCCTGGCAGCAGCACGGGCTGAAGTGACAGCAGAGCCTCCGTCTGTGACAGCCCTGGAAATGGGAAAGGACCTGGCTGGAAAATCCAGGGGCAGCTTTGCACCCTGGCAGCAAAGAGCACAGGAACAGAGGCCCAGGGGAGCAACATCCCTGTCATTCTTGTTCCAAGATTGAGGCAGGAACAGGTGAGAGGCAGGATGGTAGAAAAACCAAAGAAGGTTTTATTGAAAAGAACGAGGTGGTTTTTATAGAATAGTACGATAGATTCTGTCTGTAGGAGCATCGGGGGTAGGACAGTCAGGACAGACGGAGATGAGAGATCTCTGCAGCCAGGTTATGGAACTTGGGGTTTATTGCAAAGGGCCTGGGTGCAGGGCCCTGCTGGGAGCTGCCAGGCACAGCTCAGAGCAGGGCTGGGAGAAGAGAGGGGCAGAGAGGGTGAGAGGGTAAGAGAGCAAAAGGGTAAGAGAGCGAGGTTCCTGTTCCAATACAATAAATCTTCTGTGTTGAATATTCTGATTCTCACTAACCAATCCAGTACAAGATACAAATCCTATAGCATTTCCATACAGCCTATAAGAATCATTACATTACCATACTGTGTTACACTTTAAACCCTAAAAACTCCTCTTTGGGCCCCTTCTGCCAAGCTGTAGGGTCTGCTCTGACCCTTGGAGCTGTCTGCAAGCAGAGGGTGTTGTTCCATCAAAAGGGGATCACCTTCAGCTGGCCACACCATTGTTTTCCATTTGTTCAGTAACTGAGGTGATGTTGCAGTGTGAAGCAACATCCTGTCTCAGTTCCTCCCTCAGATATGGCAACCTCTCCTGTCCCTTCCCCCCCTTGGTAGGTGCTGTCAGTCAATCTTCACATTCCAGCAAGGCCCTTGTGTGGTTGGTCAAGTTCAAAGGATGCCCCTCAGCCCTGGGGTCACTGGCATAGCCAAGAGTCATTTGTCCCCTGAGACTCTCCTCCTCCCACCTGGTTGGTGCTCACCTAGCCTTTCCTTCCCCCCTCCCCTTGGGCATAAAAAGACCTTGAGACCATGCGGTCCTTGTTCTGTTGGGAGCTGTTGCCATGATTCAGAGCTCCGTGACCTTGGAATAAAACTCTGGATTACAACCGTCCGGCAGAATCCTCTCCTTTTTCTCTTCACCTCGCCTAAGGACTTTCGCCAGAGGTAAAACTGAGTTCCTGCAAGCCTGGCCTTGTTCCAGTGCCTAGCTGCAGCATCCAGCCAGCCAGAGGTGTCTCTGTGGTGAAATACCACAGCTGCCACCTCTGGCCAAGCAGCAGGGCCAGACGAGCCCAGGCATGTTCCATCCGGTAATATTGGGATTTTATTCCAATATTTTGGCATCCCTGGGTGGGCTGATCGAATCTGCAGCCCCAGAAGGAATCTCAGTACCTCAGAAAAGACTTTAGGCAGCTGAGCATCCACTGGAAAGAGCATTGGCTGCATTGCTCTCCAGAGAGACTTTGGGACTGAACCCACAAGAAGTTTCGCGGACTGCTCGGCGCCTCTGGAAAGTGCAGCTCCTTTCTGGTGAGCAAATTTTCCAGCGGAGAATAGGGGAGCCCCTCCAGCCCGTGGGGTCCTATTCCGGTGAGGAGAGCAGCCTGCCTGACCTCGCCAGCAACAGCTTCGATCTCGGTGAGTGCCCTTGGGGAGGGTAGAAGCTCAAATTCCGTCTCTGCTGTGAGACTTGTTCTTTTTGCTCTTGCATTTTAGGCTGCGCAGCCCTGTGGAGCGGAAACAATCGCGTTCTCGCCTTTAGCTCACTGCGGCGTGGTTTCGCTGCTTTTGGAATTGGCGGCTCCGGCTCGGAGGAGCGGGAGAGCTCTGCCTGCCCCTTCACCGGGCTCGGCTCTCTCGGCGAGGGGAGCTCTCTTGGTGCGGGGGGGGCTCTCTACACGTGTCGGGTTTGGTGCTGCTCTCTCTCGGCGCAGGGCGGGGTGCTGCTCTGTGGAGAGCTTTATAGACACTTGGCTAGCTGAGAGAGGGCACGTAGAGATATTGCCACTAGTGAAGGAAGAAGGACACAGGCCTAAGAGTCAGCAGTCAGTATCCAATGACAAACTAGGACATGATAACTTTGCTGCAACGTGAGGATGGGGGAGAGAAGGTTTTGCCAAAACTATGAAGAATAGTTTCAATAGTTCCAATAGAAAATCCAAAAGAATGTAGAGGTAGGCAACAACAGACAGAACAAGAGGACACAGTCTCAAGCTGTGCCAAGGGAGATACAGGCTAGAATTAAGGAGGAAGTTTTTCACAGAAAGAGTGGTCAAATACTGGAATCATCTGCCCAGGGAGGTGGTGGAGTCACCATCCCCGGATGTGTTTAAAAAAGACTGGATGTGGCACTTGGTGCCACGATCTGGTTGAGTTGTTAGAACATGGGTTGGACTCGATGATCTTGAAGGTCTCTTCCAACCTCGAAATTCTGATTCTGTGATTCTGTAGTTGGATGATAAGTAACTAACCAATCTTGAGCTCAGCTTTGCAATATGTATCAACTTCATTAACTCTAATATAAATGTATGTGACTACCAATCAATAAATGAGATTTGCTGATCACCCACATTGGCGCGCCGCTTTTCTCCCGCCGATCCTGCGCGGCTCTCTCTCGGTGCGGGGCGGGAGGAGCTCTCTACACGTGTGGTGTTTGGGGCTGGTGGCTCTCAGGGCTCCTCTCTCAGCTCTCCCCACGTGCCGGGGGGGGCTGTGTCTGCCTCCCCACGCGGTGGGGCAGGTCCTGATTCCCCGTGCTGCTGCTGCTGCCGCGGCAATTTTATAGGCAGTGTAAGAAGCTGCGTTGTGAGGCTAAGGTCTGCTCGTCATCGCTTCTTATCTGTGGTTTTTTTTAGAAATCGGTAGCTGATTTTGGCTTTGTTTTTGGTCGGGCGGGACTTTGTATTGTGCCTTTTACATCTAAAATGGGCTCAAAGTTAAGCACAGCACAAAAAGGAGTGTATTATCATATTGCTGGAATGTTAAGGTTGACTGACAGCACCTAGCAAGGGGACAAGGGGGAAGGGAAGGGAGAGGTTGGCATACCTGAGGGAGGAACTGGGACCGGATGTTGCTTCACACCGCAACATCGTATCTCAAAGCTTGCTTTCATCTCAATCTCGCTTGTAGTTTCCATATTCTCCAAATCTTTTGCCAGACAATCATATTTATAAGGCTTTCCTGTTTCATCTTCCCCAACACTATTCTATTGGCTAACTAACAGAAACATCTTTCTCACACACTGTCCTTGAGTGTGACTGTGTTCACAGGGGTTTTAGGATGAGGGAAGAGACGAGGATCTCACTCCATGTTTCAGAAGGCTTGATTTATTATTTTATGATATATATTATATTAAAACTATACTAAAAGAATAGAAGAAAGGATTTCACCAGAAGGCTAGCTAAGAATAGAAAAAGAAGGAATGATAACAAAGGCTTGTGTCTGGGAGAGTCTGAGCCAGCTGACTGTGATTGGCCATTAATTAGAAACAACCACATGAGACCAATCCCAGATGCACCTGTTGCATTCCACAGCAGCAGATAACCATTGTTTACAGTTTGTTCCTGAGGCCTCTCAGCTTCTCAGGAGGAAAAATCCTAAGGAAAGGATTTTCCATAAAAGATGTCTGTGACACTTGAGAGGAACAGAAAAATAAAGTAGAAAAACAGCACCTGCAAATTGTTTATAGTCAACAAGTTATCACATCTTTCCAGCTCCCATAAACTTCTCACAAGCCGCTGTGAGAAACAATTCCTGTTTCCCTCTCTCTGTCCCATGGCATCCACACATCCCCAGCTCAGGGCTGAGGGGCACAGCCCTGGGGCTGCCCAGCTGTGCAGGTTTTGTTTGCAGCCCCATTTGCAGCAGCACTGGGGCCATCCCAGGGGCAGCAGCCCTCACCTGGAAGATGGCGTGGGAGCGGGAGGAGGTGGCGTTGGCCTTGGTGGCGCGCTGGGCCCGGTTTTTATTGCCTTTGGCCAACAAGTTCAGGAGCTGCTCTGGTGATGTGGGCTGGGGGAGAAGGGGCAGGGGCTGGATTCTCGGGTTGCTGTTGGTAATTGCTGCCCCAAGATGTGCAAGATGTCTCTGCTCCAGCCCGTGCAACTGAAGAATGAGTCTGGACTCTTCACTTCTCGATCTTGAGGTTATTTATCAATTCTTATCTATAAAATTTTCTTTCTGCCCAGCCGAGATCTGCTCAGCAGGGCAGCCACAGGCACTCTGACCGCCCCCGAGGTGGTGTTGTCCTTTTATACTACAAACTACCTAGAACATATTTACACTTAATTCCCAATACCCATCACCTATGTTAGACAGTGAACTTCTACTCTAAACCAATCCCAAAGTGCCAACATCACTGCAGAAAATGGAGAACAAGAAGAAGAAGAAAGGCTGGACACTCCCAGATTCCTCCATCTTGTCCCCATAACCCCCATACCAAAAATCCTAAAATCTACATTTTCACCTTGTAAACATTTTGTTATTGCACCATTCAAACCTGTGTGACTTTCATGTCCTCATCCAAAGTTGGCAACTTGCTCCAGGGGTCAAAATCAAATCCCCAGGTGCTCTGGGCAGCGTGCCAGGGTCTCTGAGCCCCCCGGCGGGGTCCTCAGCAATTCTGGACACCCAGAGGGATGCACTGGGTTCCTGACACTGGATCAGCACCTGGGCACCCCGAGGCTGAGCAGCCCCGGGCAGTGCCAGCTCCGCCAGGCCACCTCTGCTGCCAGGCAGGAGCACCTGGCACCTCCCCAGCCCATGTCCCCAGGGCTCCCAGCTGCTCTCAGCACCGGTATAGGCACTGAACAGTTTCAGGCTGGTTGTGGGTAGTATTTTTTGGAGTCCTTCTATTTTTCAGATATCTTGTTCACCATTTAGGCTGTGAATGATGGAGCCTGAGCATAGGAAGAGCAGTGGTTTGAGGGTGCAGTGGGGGATAGAGATGAGGGCTCAGAGACTCCCCCTGGGCTCTGCTTCCCACCCCCTCCCTGTGCCAGCCCTGCCCAGTGCCCCCTTAGAGCCCCCCGTGAACCTGAACCCCTTCAGGCTCCCACAGCCTCCCCTACAACACGTCCTGACACCCCATAAAACCCCAGCTTCCCCAGTTATTCTGCACCCCCTTTGGCTCCCAGAGCCCCTTTGGGCTCCCCATGCAGGCTTCAGGAGCAGCTCCCAGCTGGGCTGGCCTGAAAAGGGCTCTTGCTCTGGGGTTGGGCTGCACCGTGGCTTCCCCCCATCTCCATCATCCCAGGGGTCTCTGGGGGTCTCTGCCCCCTCTTCTGAGCCTGGGGAGGTCTGGGCACCCTGCTCAGTGTCCCAGAGTGCAGGTGAGGGGTGGGGGAGCCACCTGCCTTCCTGGGACCTGGCACTGTATAATGACAGGGAAAAGGTTTTGTTCTGTATTCTATTCTGTATTTGCTCTGTTCTGGTTTTGTTCTGTATTTTGTTCTGTATTTGTTCTGTTCTGTATTTTGTTCTGTATTTTTTCTGTTCTGGTTTTGTTCTGTATTTTGTTCTGTATTTGTTCTGTTCTGGTTTTGCTCTGTATTTGTTCTGTTCCGGTTTTGTTCTGTATTTTCTTCTGTATTTTTCTGTTCTGGTTTTGTTCTGTATTTTGTTCTGTATTTGTTCTGTTCTGTTTTCTTCTGTATTTTGTTCTGTATTCCCCCCTGCTCCAACCCCATTGCTGCCACTCGTGTGACACCCCCACCCTGGCACAGAGACCCTCAAACACCCACCCCAGGCGCCCCTGAGATGCCCTTTCCCGCCGTTCCAGGGCACATCTGGCCCTGCCACTTCTGGCTCCCTGCACGGAGTCACTGGGGATGGGAGGGTCCCCAAACCATGGAATTTCTGTAGGCACAATGCCTGGTGATACCAGGATGTGAAAAATGCATGTATTTTATGATTGGCTCTTTGTAAATATTCAAATGAATACTAGATGTGTTGTGTTAGAAAGTAATGCTGTATTAATTCTCTTAAGTACTGTGTTAAATATAGTTTTAGGTTATAAAAAATGTTAAAATAGAACCGATGCTATGTAGGATACTTTTTTTAAAGAAAGGACTCGCAGTGCGATAGCAGCCACAGGACACCTGAATCTTTCAGAGAAAGAGAATTTATTGCTCCATTATCAGAAGAAACGAACTTCTTCCCACCTCGAAGGCGCTGTTAGGATTCAGAGAAAGAAGTTGATGATGACCAGACAGAATCCTGTATTTGAATGGAATTTATGCATCATATATGAAGGGCATGAATATGTAACAGGCTGTTGTTTTTAAGGGTTAATCCTCTGTTAACGGGTGTCCTTTTTCGGGCTCCTGCTGCCCAGAAAAGGTACCCAGACGTTCGTAACTCTTTGTATTCGTTGTCTCATATTGTCCTAATTCAAATTGTCCAAATTATTATTACTCTAATTGTATTACTATTTTTATAACCATTTCATTACTATCAAACTTTTAAAATTTTCAAAACAAGTGACTGGCGTTTTTCCTAACCCGGACAGCCAGGGGAGCACGGGGCTGGCTGGAGACAGCGAGCTCCTGGGGTTAAAGAAGGATGTGGGAGCTGTCCCAGTGCCACCAGTCTCACCAGTATGGTCCCTGCTGGCTCTGGGTCACCCCAGATCGCACCCACAGCGACGCAGCCGCTGCCACAGCCCTCCCCACGGGCCGTGCTGGTGGCCCGGTGGTGGCGGCCGTGGTCCAGCGGGGTGTCCCCGTCCCAGGCAGCCAGGAGCCTTTCCCGGCCATCGGCTGCCATCTACTGCCAGCGGCGGGGCCAGTCCCGCTCCCTGTCCCCGTCGCTCTGTCCCTGCTCCCATCCCTGTCCCTGTCCCTGTCCCTCTGTCCTTGTCCCTTCCCTGTTCTTGTTCCTGTCCCTATTCCCTGTCCCATGTCCCTGAACCTGTCCCTGTATCTGCTCCTGTCCCTGTCCCATCCTTGTCCCTATCCCTGTCCTTGTCCCTGTCCCTCTGTCCCTGATCCCATCCCTGTCCCTGTGTCCTTGTCCCCTGCTTCACCCCTGCTGCCCCCCGGGGCACCCACGCTGGTGCCACCCCGTGTCACTCATGTCCCCGTGTGCCCCATGCCCGGGCCGTGCCCAAGACCCCTCCTTGCCCGGTTTGTGGCCATTACTGGGAGCTGGGACAGGCAGGGTCGGGGCTGGCCCTGGCTCGGCCCCCGGCGCTTCCCGGCAGGGCCGTGCCCTGGCACGAGGGCTGCTCCTCCCGCTGTGCCACGGCCCTGCCTCTGCACAAAGCCCCTTTCAGCCTGGTTTTGTTTTATTCTTTTGCCTCGGCTCAGCTCTCAGCAGCTCAGGTCACACCCTGAGCTGGCTGACCTGGAAAGGGCCCTGGAGGGTCCCACAGCCCCATCCTCTGCCACCATCCCCACATGCTCAGCTCCACTGCATTTCTCCTGAGTGTTCCCAGCAATCCCCAGGGACTTTGCCTTTCCCAAGAGGTATCAGACTGCTCCCAGCCTTGCCATCCTCACCCTGAGCCCTGGCACCACTCAAGCAGCGTGCCTGCTCCCACCACAGCAGTGACTCTTGTGCTGGGGCTGTTCTGGCATCAAAATTCTCCATCCCAATCTTGGGTAGCTCCAGGATCTTCTTTTGCTGAAGTCTCCAGTGCTCAGTTGCCATCAGATGTGCAAAGGCAGGAGGAATGACACCATGGCAGAGTGCAGGGACACACGTGTCCCCTCAAGTGGTGCCACAAACACCAATACTCCCATTCCAGGCCTCAGGGATGAACCTGGACCTGCCATCAGATGCCTGCTGGTGTCTCCAGGGCAGGTGGGAGCAGGTGCTTCCAGTCTGCTGGGGTGGCTCTGCCATTTGCTGGTTGGACCCGAGTTGTCACTGTCATTGATTACATCTCCTAAAACCCCTCAGTAACTGTGGGCAGGGGTGGAGGAGGAAAGGGACAATGTGGTGTCACAGACATCTTTTGTGGAAGATCCTTTCCTTAGGATTTTTCCTCCTGAGAAGCTGAGAGGCCTCAGAAACAAAATGTAAACAATGGTTATCTGCTGCTGTGGAATGCAACAGGTGCATCTGGGATTGGCCCATGTTGGATGTTTGTAATTAATGGCCAATCACACTCAGCTGGCTCAGACAGAGCTGAGCTACAAGCCTTTGTTATCATTCTTTCCTACTCTATTCTTCTTAGCCAGCCTTCTGATGAAATCCTTTCTTCTATTATTTTAGTACAGTTTTAATGTAATATATATCATAAAATAATAAATCAGCCTTCTGAAACATGGAGTCAGATCCTCATCTCTTCCCTCATCCTTGGACCCCTGTGAACACGGTCACAGTCTGGGTTTGGGTTTCTCCTTCAAAACTACCGCCCTGTTTTCTTTCCCTTGGTTTTCTCCATACCCACCTGTGAGGACACCTGCTCAGAGACCACAGCACCACAGCCTGGGAGCTAAACTTTATTGTGCACAACTTGTGCCCCAGGCGATGCCAAAGTCAAACTCTGAGGTTTCTGCTCAATCCTGGTGCTCCTGCTCCCTCAGCTGACCTGGTAACACTTCATCAGCTCCACCACTGTCCTCTCCTCCTCAGTTTCCTTTTCCAGGTGGGTTCCCATGGGATGGGCTTCCCCCTGGCCAGCAGCCTGCCCATCCCTGCTCTGCAGCTTCCTGAACAAATCCTGGCTGCACTCCTTCTCTGCCTGGCTCAGCAGAGCCACGTTCAGCCCGAAGCGCTCGGTGCCCGCCAGGCTCTGCAGGATCTGAAGGATGGCAGCTCTGTCTCCAGGGTGGATGTTCTCTGCCAGCACTGTCAGGAACTCCCCAGGAGGCCAAAGCCAACATCAGCCTGGAAAATCCTGCCCAAAGCCTCCCCTCCAAGCTCCAGCAAAAACTGGTATTTCTCTGTCCCACTTTTCAGGCATCGGCGCCAATCTCGGTGAAATTCCGCAGCGGTGCCGGGCAGCTGATCCAGCTCCTGGAGGAGAAAGGGACACTCAGCTCCTTTGGTTTTGTTTGAAGACTTTCATCCCCTCACCCCAATCAGCCCATGGATAGCTGGGATGTTTTTGACCAGGGGCTTTGGCAGCACAAGGAGCTGCTGAGGGGGAAAAGGGGAAGGCAAGGAAATGCCAGGTGACTTTAACCAGGGGGAAAATTCAGAGGGAAAAGGGGAATGCAAAGTGCCTTAAACCCTGAGAAACCTGAGAATTCCAGGGGGAAAAGGAAATGCCAGATGCCTTTAACCCTGAGAAACCAGGGGGGAAAGGGGAACACAAGGAAATGCCAGGTGCATTTAATCCTGAGAAACCTGGGAACTCCAGGGGGAAGGGGAAAGCAAGGAAATGCCAGGTGCCTTTAACTGTGAGACACCAGGGGGAAAGGGGAGACAAGGAAAGGCCAGGTGCTTTTAACCCTGGAAAACCAGAGAATTCCAGGGGGAAAGGGAATGCCAGGTGCCTTTAACCCTGAGAAACCTTAGGGGAAAGGGAAGTCAAGGAAATGCCAGGTGCCTTCAACTGTGAGACACCAGGGGGGAAAAGGGGAGAGAAGGAAATGCCAGGTGCCTTTAACCCTGGAAAACCAGGGGGAAAATCCAGGGGAAAAGGGAGACAAGGAAATGCCAGGTGCCTTTAAACCTGAGAAACCAGGAAAATCCAGGGGGAAAAGGGAAAGGCAAGGAAATGCCAGGTGCATTTAACCCTGAGAAACCTGGGAATTCCAGAGGGAAAATGAAATGCCAGGTGCCTTTAACCCTGAGAAGCCAGGGGGAAAATTCAGCGGGGAAAAGGGAGACAAGGAAATGCCAGGTGCCTTTAACCCTGAGAAACCAGGGAATTCAAGGGGGAAAGGGAAGTGTGGATGAGCTGTGACACCCAGTGTGGAGTGACCCCAGCCCCAACCAAGAGAGCTGCAAAAGTAAACAGGGCTCAGTGAAACCCCAGCATCATAAACAACCCTTGAGATTGTTCATAAGGCAATCCATGGAATTTCCTTATCATGGGAAACATCCATGGCAATCACCCAGTGACCAGGACACCCCAGCATGGACAGAGCCCACGGCAGGGGCAGGACTGAGGTGACTCCAACCATAAATGGAGGGACAAAAAATGTCCTGTCCCTGTTTCCCACTGCTGAGGAACCCAGTGAGCTCATCAGGCTTGGGCAGGATTAATTAACCCAACCCAGCTCCTTTCCATGACCATTAAACCATTAAATGAATTCCCTGTGCTCAGGGAATGCCTGCAGCCAGAGAATCCAGCTGGATCCAAACCCTGATATTCCAGGGGCCAGGAGGGCTGCCTCACACCCAGAGTGAATCCTGAGTCATTCCTGCATCCCAATTGACACCCGGGTGATTCCTGAGGAATTTCCAGCTGTGGGCGAGGCCCCAGCAGCCTCTCCCTCACCTGTGGGGTCTCCCTCACCTGTGGGATGTCCACAGCATGGACAGGTGCTGTCTGAGCTGGGGCTGCACAGGGATTCCATAGCACATTCCTCCTCTGTCCCAGCCTGTCCTTCTTCTCCAGAGGCTTCAGGTGGGAAGCCAGCACAATCTCCCTAAAGGGAACAGGGACATGAGGGACACTTTGAGGCTGCTTCTCTGGGCCAATTTCTGATTTTGGGCTGTGTGAGCACCCAGAGGGGCTGGACAGGCTGGAGTGGCAGGCCCTGACCTGAAATCCCTCGGGAATCCCATCAAGATGTTTGAGGGAGAAGCCCCTTGAAGGTGTTTTCCTGCCCCTCAGGGATCAGGGGCATGGGGGAATGGAACAGATGTGACTCCATAAATGGCATTTGAGCTGGTCCCAGGATGTGGGACCATGTCCCAGGTGTGTGCAAAGTCCTGGATCTACCTGGATGTCCATGGACAGGGAGCCCCCGGAGGGATCCCTGGGGAATCCTGGAGTTTGGAGGGCACTGGGAGTGTGCCCCTGTGGGGCGGCTCTGCCACCCCAGCCTGTTCCCACCCCCTGGGCACAGCAGGGACACACCTGGGAGCGGGGACAGGCTGGGAAGGACACAGGGGACACAGGGGACAGCCACCCTCTGCTCTGCACTCCCAGCATGGCCTGGGGGAGAAACGGGGGCTGGGGTGGGAATGGGAGGAGGTGACAGTGCCCTGGGGAAGGCACAGTGCCACTCCACTGCTGGCTACAGCCAGGCCACCAGAGGAGCAGGGACAGATCTCAGCGCACACGGCGCCACCTGAGGAGTTTTGGGACAGATGTCAGCCACTGGGCTCTGTCCTCGGGGCTGTTCCGGGCCCCCCGAGCAGCGCTGGCTCCCGGAGCCCCCTCGGGCCGCTCCCCGGGCCCCGGACCTGAACTGGCCGTAGTCGGGGACGCCCTGGCGCAGCGCCCGCAGCTTGGCCTCGCCCTCCCGCTGCCGCCGCTCGTCCTCCGCCAGCGCCGCCCGCAGCTCCCGCTCCAGCACCGGGAACGCCCCGGCCGGATCCATGCCCTGTTCCGTGCCCGGGCCGCGGGGGCACAGGGACCGGCCTGGGGCCACAGGGACAGCCCTGCCCGCGATGGCTTCGAGGACACAATTCTGTCGCAACAGCGCTGCCAGGACGGGCCCGATCTTATCGTGACAGTCCCGCCTTGGGACCCGCACTGTGACAGCGCAAGGCCGCGCACGTGGGTGGCAACTGGGATCCTCTCCCCTGTCCGAACCCCCTGACACACTGCTGGCCCCACGGCCGCTCTCTCAATCGCGATAGCCCCGCCGGGTGATGAACACCTGGGCCCCGGGGCCGCGCTCTCTATCGCGACAGCGCCGCTCCCGCCGCCGGAGCGCCAGCACCGCGCAAGGCCCCCGGGGCTGCCCCGGCCGCGCCCGGCACAACGGCCCCGCCGTCCTGCCCTGCCCCGCTCGCCCCGCGGCCCCCGGGACGCTCCGGAGCCGGTACCGACCCGGCCCCGGACCCACCCGGCGCTTCTGCAGCGAGCGCGGCGCTAGCGGCGGGCGCGGGACGCTCTGTCGCGACAGGCGGCGAGGGCAGCCCGGGGGCCTTCGGCAGCGGCGGCGCCGGCGAGAGCAGCGGCGGGAGCGGGGCCGGGGCAGGTGAGGGAGAGCGGGAGCGGAGAGAGAGAGCGGGGCTTGGAGCCGGGGCAGGGAGAGCGGGACCGGGACCGGGGCAGGTGAGGGAGAGCGGGACCGGGAAGGGAGAGCGGGAGCGGGGCTTGGAGCCGGGCAGGGAGAGCGGGACCGGGACGAGGACCGGGACCGGGGCAGGTGAGGGAGAGCGGGGCCTATGAGGGGACCGGGACCGAAGGCAGGTGAAGGAGAGCGGGAACTGGGCCGGGAGGGGTGGGAGAGCGAGAGCAGAGCCGGGGCAGGTGAAGGAGAGTGGGACCGACACTGGGGAGAGAGAACGGGACCGGGGCTTGGGGCTGGGGCAGGGCCGGGTCCCCGGTGCCACGGCCCCGAGGCGGTTCTGTCACGGCTCCCAGGGCGTTTCTGTCACGGCCCCGGTCTCTGCGCCCCCACCGAGTCTCTTCCCGCCCCCCAGCATGGACACCGACCTGTACGACGAGTTTGGGAACTACATCGGGCCCGAGCTGGACTCGGACGATGACGACGACGAGCTGGGCCGGGAGGCCAAAGACCTGGACGAGGTGAGGAGGGACAGCGAGCCCCGGAGCTGCTCCCGCCCCGTGCGGGTCTGAGGGAGCTGCTCGAAGCTGGGGCCGGAGTGCCGAGGGTCCGAGTGGGGCTGGTGTTTAAAGAATTCACAAAATCTGTTCCTGGTGTAAAGAGAAACACCCAGATCTTACTGGAATGGCAGAGGGAAGGCTGGGTTGGGTCTGACTGGATTGGGTCTGGCAGGGTTGGGTCTCCCTGGGGTCAGGTCCCCTCGGGAGCCCCTTGGGAGGGAGCTGAGGCTGCCACAGGAGCCAGATTTTCATGGGGGGAGGCAGAGCAAGACCCCAGGGATGTGGGGGGAGCAGAGGGGCTGCCCCATGGGGGAATTGAGGGAGCCCCTTCCCATTTGGGACTGATTTTTGGGATTTGTGCCCTGGATTTGGGACTGATTTTTGGGATTTGTGCCTTGGATTTGGGGCTGATTTTTGGGATTTGTGCCCTGGATTTGGGGCTGATTTTTGGGATTTGTGCCCTGGATTTGGGGCTGATTTTTGGGATTGGTGTCCTGGATTTGGGGCTGATTTTTGGGATTGGTGTCCTGCTGCTCTGTGGGTGGGGTTTGTGTTACCGGGTGTGGTTCTTGGGCTGTGTGGGGTCCCTGGAAGCCCAGGGGCTGTTCCTGACCCAGGAGCTGCTCCCAGGACACCCCTGTGGGTGCTGGGGCTGCTCTGGGGGTCCCTGGCTCGGGGGTGAGCCCAGGCCTGTCCCCCTGGGGGGCTCCACAGCAGCTCAGGGCGAGCTTTGGTTGCAGCTGGAGGACGATGATGATGATGATGACATGGGGGAGCACGATGAGGAGCACCCTGGCATGGAGGTGGTGCTGCACGAGGACAAGAAGTACTACCCCACAGCAGAGGAGGTGTATGGGCCTGAGGTGGAGACCATTGTGCAGGAGGAGGACACACAGCCACTCACTGGTGAGTGGGGAGAGGGCTCTCAAGGGATCCTTGGAAAGGGGAAATAATATGTAATATTATTTAATGTTAATATATAATTATTGTATATCTATAATATGACATGATATGATAAAATATAATATAATATATGATATGATACAGGTTATGTTATGTTCATATATATAATATAATATAATATAATATAATATAATATAATATAATATAATATAATATAATATAATATAATATAATATAATATAATATAATATAATATATTTCATTCTGTCCTGCCCCTTTGGAGCCCCCTCATAGCCTCAGGAGTTCTGCCTGCTGTGTGCAGATTTGGGCACTTGTGGTTTTTGCCAACCCAAACAAAGGTGTCTTTGGAAGAACAGGAATCAGCAGAGATGGGAAAGTGGTTTAAGGCACAAGTAAATGCATTTTAAGTGATCTCCTTTGATTCCTGCATGCTGGAATGAAGGGCCCTGCAGTGACCTTCTCCTGCAGCTTTGATGAACAGCTGAGAGAATCTTTCAGCCAGAAAATGGAGGGGTTGTCAGCTGAAGTCCTCATTCCTGGGGGCCATTCCTGACCCTGCTGGTTGAGGGGCTCTGGGGACAGTTTGTTGTTCTGTCTCTTGTTTCAGAGCCCATCATCAAACCTGTGAAAACCAAGAAGTTCTCCCTGATGGAGCAGACACTGCCGGTCACTGTCTACGAGATGGAGTGAGTGTGGGGCTGGGGGGACAGATCTGGGGGCCTCACTGACCTGAGAGCAGCCAGTTCCCAGGTTCTGAACCCAAAACAAGAGGAGTGCAGGACAAAATATTTCACTTTCCCTCCCCATGGAAAATGAGCACAGGGTAAGGTTGGACACAAAAGGAATCTCACCTCAGGGGCTGAGATCAAGCCCATAGCAACAGCTTGTGGCTCAGGAAACATTTTCGGAATTGTTTGGGGACCTTAAAACCCATCCAATGCCTCCCCTGCTATGGCAGGCAGACCTTCCACTATCCCAGGTTATATATAATATAGTGTATATAATCTATAATATACATAATACATAATATACATGATATATATATTATATAATCTGAAATATATATAACTTGTAATATATATTATAGATTACATAATGTCTAGTACAGTATATAATATGTAACATATATTATGTAATATATGTTATGTATTATGCATTTATATATATAATATGCACACTATATATTACATATTATATAATATATATTTTATTTATACTATATATAAATATGTTATGTATAATATATATAATAGTCCAAGCCCTGTCCAACCTGGCCTTGGGCATTGCCAGGGGTGGAGCAGCCCCAGCTGCTCTGGGCACCCTGTTAAATATCCACATGCCCACAGTGTAGCACACATCATACTGGCACATTTTGGGTTGATCCCACATTAGATCCCATCTCTTCCAGTTTCCACTGGGAATTTTTCTGCTGCCGGGTGAGTGCAGAGTGCTGTGCAGTCAGCAGGACACTGCAGCTGTGCTGGGTGGGTCCATTCCTTGTGTCCCAAAGCAGTTTCTTGGACACCAGAGCTGGGAGAAAACCTGGAAAAAATTCCAAATGCATTTTAAAAATTACATTAAAATTTGGAGATGTTCCTGGAGCTGGTGTTCCCTCAGGGGTCCCTGGGGATGTGCTCAGTGCCTGGGGGGTTCAGCAGAGCTGGATCAGAGCCCAGGAGCTGCTGGGATTGGTTTTTCTCAGCCCTTACCTGGGCTCTGCATTATCCACCACTTCCCTGATTCCTTTGTGCTCTGCTCATTCCATTTGTAATTAATTCATTTTTCTCCTGTTTGTTGATATAAATGGTTAGGATGGGCCACAAGAAATTCCTTGTGGGATGTAGCCAGAAACCTGCAAGCTTGGTATTGATTTCCCATTTAGCCTTATTTTCAGACCAATTAGGAAGGTTCTAATCGGGCTTAGTATTGATTGCTGTATTTTTTAGCTCTTAATCAAAATGTTTTACATTAAGAAGTCTATTGTATCAGTGAAAATTTAATCTGTTTAAAAAGGAAATTATTTGATAGCACTTATTCCCTGCAGGCCTCTGGCAGTGGCTGCATGTTTTATAGCTTCCCATTATTTTTTAGGGCTGGTAATTTAGGATCTCAATTATCTTTTGGCCACCATCCATCCAGAAGTGACCAGCTCATCATTACCCAGCTCAGCTGCTAATTTGAAAAAGACTTAATTCCTTAAGTCCCTGGAATGTCACTGTTTTAAGGCTTGAAAATCAGAATTAATGGTCTGTGGAGCCCCTGGCTGCTTTCAGAGCTCTGTGGGGTGCTTGTTATCCAGCACCACCATTTACCTGCCTGCCTGCCTTGGTTTGAGTGGAAGTGCTTCATCATCTGAGTACATGGATGTGATTTTTGCTCCAGTACTGACTAGAAGAGAAGAAAAATATTCAATAATATTCAATTGCTGGCAGCTTTACCAGCTCTGTATCCTCCCACCCACTGCCATCTGTCTGGGACTCCAACTCTCTTGTCCTCCCCATCTGGAAAGTGGGATTCTTCCTCCGCAGGGCACTGCCAGGATAAAAGTTTGGCAAAGATTCAGGGGGCACCTTGGATAGAAAGTGGAGCTGAAAAGCAGCACCTACTTTTCTTAGACACAGCAGAAGCCCTCCAACAGCCTTTTGTGTTTTTGTTCCTGCAGTTTCCTGGCAGATCTGATGGACAACTCGGAGCTGATCCGGAATGTGACTCTGTGTGGGCACCTGCACCACGGCAAGGTGCTGTCAATGGCCAAAATAATCCAAAATCAGGGGCAGGGAGGGTGATCTGCTGCTTTGCCAGCCCTCCTGGCCCCTGGTTCTCTGCAGCAGCACCTTCTGCTCCTCTGCTCATGCACTTACTTACAGAATCCAAGGATGGATTGGGTTGGAAGGGACCCTAAAGCCCATCCAGTGCCACCCCTGCCATGGCAGGGACACCTTCCACTGTCCCAGGTTGCTCCAAGCCCTGTCCAACCTGGCCTTGGAGACTGCCAGGGGTCTAGGGACACCCACAGCTGCTCTGGGCACCCTGTGCCAGGGCCTGCCCACCCTCACAGGGAGGAGTTCCTTCCCAATATGACACCTAACCCTGCCCTCCTCCAAATTAAGGCCATTCCCCCTTGTCCTGGCACAAGCTTTCCCTGTGAAATGTACAGATATTTGTGTAGGTTGAATTAGTAGGTTTTCAGCGTGCTCTGTGCTGCTGCTGGAGGGATGGGGCTGTGTTTGTGTCTGTCTGGAGAGAGGCAGCTCCTCTCTGTGCTCTTTTCCAGACGTGTTTTGTTGACTGCCTGATAGAGCAGACGCACCCCGAAATCCGGAAACGCGACGATCAGGATGTGAGTGAGCTGCTGGGAAATTGCCACCTTGGAAAACACCCTGGGGTGGCTTCTACACCCCGAGGGAGGGGACACTGCATGGGGACAGGGTGGTTCTGTGACTGGAATGTAGAATTGGGAAGCCAGAGCTCTGTCCTAGCTCTGCATTATATACTATATACAGCCTAAGGGAGTATATCATACACACATTATGCATCATATGAATTATATGAAAATCAATATATAAATTATATGAAAACGTATATAAATATGTGAAATGTAGATAATATACACATTCTGCATTATATGAATGAATATATGAATTATATGAAAATGTTCCTCCTTCTGTCCCTTACTTGTCACCGTAGTGATGTGTCAGACTTATTGTGTCCTGCTTCAGACTGAGTATCTGGTACCAAAATGTGACACTCTGATTTTTGTTTTGCCTTTGCAGCTCTGCTACACTGATATATTGTTCACAGAGCAGGAGGTGAGTGGTCTTGCAGTGATTTTATCCAGTTGTCTCATGCTTTACTCACAGCTGTTGTAGGCAGTTTCCCTGTCCATTTTAATGCCTTTCTGTGCTTTCCACATTTTGGTTATTTTCTTTATCAGTTAAAAAAACTGCTCCTCTTGTTTGCCTCGGGAAGATTCCTGATCCAACTTCCTTCCCTCATCTCCATGTATGATTTTATAACTTGTGCAATATTAAATCTGCAGCAGGGTCACCCCAGTCTGGGGCTAATTCTTATTTCTTTGAGAGAAAAAGGAGGAAAGGATTTGCAGTAGTGGTAGAAGAGGAAAAAAAAATTTCAAAATAAATACATTTCTGCTTCTCTGACTCCATGTGGTTGGGTGTGAGTGGGAATGCTATTTTGTGTCACGACCAGAACAATCCTTTGAAGCATTTTTTTTCTCCTCTCAATGTTTATACTTTATACTCTGTGTGATCAAATCTTGTGCTTTGAGGCATAACTTGGTGGCAGCAGAGGGTGAAAGCACAAACAAACACCCACATTCTGTCTCAGGTGTTGCCTGTGGTACCTCCTCAGCTGAGATCAGGTGTGGAGGCTGCAGTGGTGGCTCACCAGTCTGACCAGTGCAGATGGGAGAGCTGGGCTGGGTGATCTGAGGTTATTACTCTCTTCCAGGATGAATGTTTACTTCTTTCCATCTTTCTGATTTTTCCTTGATCTTCTTTAAGATTGTGATCCTTGTGTTTCTGTACAGGATGATCCTTTTGTTTATTTTTTTTCCTGTAATCCTGGTTTCCTGTGTTTCAGAGGGGGGTAGGGATCAAGAGCACCCCAGTGACGATTGTTCTGCCAGACACCAAAGGAAAATCTTTCCTCTTCAACATCATTGACACTCCAGGTGATTGTGCAGTCCTGAAAATCCTGCTGTGGGAAGCACTTAGCTTTGTGTTGTACTTTTTATGGCTGACTCCAGCCTGGTCCTGAGCCTTCAGCTGAGTTCATTCCTGTGAGGTCACTTCCAGCAGCACTGACCTATAATCACCCAGGGTGGTTTGGGGTGAAGGGACCTTAAAGTCCATGTAATTCCAACCCCCTGCCATGGGCAGGGACAAATCAGGCTCACGTCTGTGATTAGCTGGCCTGATTGAGGGCTGGTGAGGCTGCAGAGATGTTTCTCAAGCAGCACAGGGAGAATTTATTTTCCCAAGTATTGCCACGTGCAGTATTGACCCTGCTTTGCTCAAATGCTGTTGCTGCACAGTGAGACTCAGCAAGTTCCTCAGGCTTCTGTGGAGGGAGCATGATCACTGATGAATTTGTAAGAAACTTTAGGGAAGAGGGTCTTGGGACACATCTGCTGATCTACAGCTCAGGATGAGGGAGGTTAGAGCGCAGGAGGAGGCTGGGGGGAGAGACATCTGTTGTCTTTGAGAAGAAATCTTCCTTCTTTTCCCGAAGTCCTTGCACAGAGCTGTGAGAAAAACAGTCACAAATGTGAGGAAGAGTGCCTGTTAGACAACTTGTGTGCATTCTCAAAAAATAGCATTAGAGCTGAGGCTGAACCCCCATGGGGAGCTCTGGCAGCTGCTCCCAGGTCCCCGTCTGAGGAGGAACCATCTCTGCTCTGCCTCTCTGGGTACCAGCAACCAGAGGAATCTGCAGAGCCCCATGGCTTCCCAGCCTGTGTGCTGCTGCTGCACCAGGGCTCTCTGTGCCTCTCACTGCTCCCCTTTGTGTGGTTTTGAAGGGCATGTGAATTTCTCTGACGAGGTGACAGCCGGCCTTCGCATCTCGGACGGCGTCGTGCTCTTCATCGACGCGGCCGAGGGGGTGAGTGCCACCTCCTCCTCCTGGGGCTTCCATCCCTCCCTCTGCACTCTGTGCTCCTGCCTCAGCATGAAGGCATGGGCTCCGTTCAGCTTTCTGGGGTGAAGGGTTTTTGGAGGACAGTTTGAGGGTGTTTTCCATCCGAGCAGGCAGCCAAGCCTGTGGCTGCTGTGTCCAGACTGATGTGATGCTGTGGCCTGCAGGCTGATTGTGTGACTTGTGTGCATCTCCATCCCCATGATACCTAAAACTGAGCAGGTTATTTATATCAGAGATGTCCACAGGCTTGGATTCAAGGAATTTGGTTGGGTTGGCACCTATTTGTGGATTTCAGGATTAGCTGGTTGCTGAGTTTGGGCTTTTCTGCAGCCTGGCAGCAGAGTAAGGGTCACTGGTTGTCCCTCACGCCCCAGATAACATTTTGGGGGGGCTTTCCTGGGGCTCTGAGCTCTCTGCTCCCTGCAGGTGATGCTGAACACGGAGAGGCTGATCAAGCACGCGGTGCAGGAGAGGCTGGCAGTGACTGTGTGCATCAACAAGATTGACAGACTCATCCTGGAGCTGAAGCTGCCCCCCACAGATGCTTACTACAAGCTCAGACACATTGTGGACGAAGTTAATGGTCTGATCAGGTGAGGCTGCATTGTTAGTGCTTGCTGTCCCTGTCCCATGGCTCTCTGTGAGCCCTGCACGTGCCTGAAAACTTATCAGTCTGTCTCTTGATGTGTTGAGTCATAGAAAATGGGCCAGGAAGAACCACTGGGAGTTCATCTCAGCTGATACATTGAATTAAGGAGGATTGGCTCTTCCTGGCAAACTCCAGGGATTTCATTTTCCCCCACCCCATTTCATTTTTCCTCCTTTAAAAAGTAGAGAAAGTGGACATATGACCAGAGCAGAGAATTTATGCTCCCAAATATCTCAAAGACACTGAAATGGTCCAGGTTGTATCCCAAATTGGAGGTTGTGATGTCTCAAAGCTCCTAAACACTTGCTACAAAACTAAAAGAGGATTTGCTGTCTCACCTCCTGGACAAGGATTATGATACTGGCACAGTCCAGTCTCCTTGCCAGCCCTGCCCAGGAGAGGGAGGGACATCTTAGACATTTCTGTGGGTTCTTCTTCACCCAGGGATTTTTTAACAGCATTGTGCCCTTCAAGTGTGTGTGTGTGTGTTTGCACACAAGCTCCCTGGCTTGTCTCTGTTCAGTGTGTGCTGGGAGCAGGGTAATTCACCCTGCCTAGCATGGCTGTGAGCTCATTAAACCTGTTTGGATTAAATTATATCCCTGTATTTTCTTTTCCCTTACTTGGTTTACCAACTTGGCTGTTTTTTTAGAGGAAGAAAAGTTATCTCAGATAAAAAAATCTGAAGCATTTATGCTGGTGACTTTTAGTTCTAGGATCTTTAAATCTTTGCATTAATGCTTGAAATTTATAGGCAGAAAATGTTCCTGACCCTGAGATTCTGATGGCAAGCAAGCTGCAGCCTGTTTAAAGATGCTTTTTGGCAATGCAGGCTCCTTGCCTGTCACTGCTGTAGGGTGTGGGAAGTGGGCTGAAGTGTCTTCTTTGGTTCATAACATTGATTTGATTTTATTTTTCTCCTCACAGCATGTATTCCACCGATGAGAACCTCGTGCTGTCTCCCCTTCTGGGGAACGTGTGCTTCTCCAGCTCTCAGTACAGCATCTGCTTCACACTGGGGTCTTTTGCAAAGATTTATGCAGACACATATGGTGAGGATTAGCCAGAAACCTGGTGCACTTCAACATCTCATTTCCCAACCTTTCTTGTGGGGGTTTTCTGAGCCATTCAGCTTCCCCTGCACATGGCCAGTGTTTGTGTTCTGGAATTGCTGAGAGCTGAGTGGTGCTGCAGAGCTGAGCCTCGGGGGTTAAAAAGCACAAACACAGTTTTAGCAAAGATATTTTCTCCTGGTGAATGTTTCTTGAGTCAGAAGCCAAGATTTTTTTCATACCCTGAGCAGAAATAACAAGCAGTTGAAGGCAGGTGTGTGTGTGTTGTGCTTTGCCTCCCTGTCAGCAGCTCAGGAGTGAAGTGGTTAAGCTCTTCCTGCCTTTTCCCAAAAGTCCAAGACTCAGCTGCAGCTGGGCACAAGCTTTGCCCACAAGGTTTTGCACTCTTGCCCTCTTTTCTTTTTTAAGAAACTGTCTTTTTCTGGCCTGGATTTAATTTTCTGCTCCCCAGGTGCCCACTCAAGGCAATCTGCTGCATGTACAGTGGGCTCTGTGCTGGCATTAGCAGCTGCACAGCCCAGGTTTTTGAAGTGCCCCACTGGGGAATTTGGGGATCTGGAGGAGCTGAGAGCAGGGGAAGAAGGAGGTTGTAAAGCAGCTGGGCCAGCTCCTGCAGAGAACTTGGCCTGAGGGAGGATGAAGTTGTTGAGGTCAGGGACTGATGGTGCCAGGACTGTCACGTGCCCTGAGAGTTTGGAGCAATAAATGAGCTCCCTGAGTGCCACAGCAATAATTCAGAGCCTGCTGGGGTGAGACCCCTCCGTGGGGAGCTGAGGACAGCACAGTTGGCAGGAGATACCAAACAGGTGGGGAAGGCAGGAGCTTGGAATTGGGAATAGTGAGTGCTGGTCCCCAGGAATTGTGTGTGCAGCCACCACATGTCGCTGACAGGAGTTAGAGCAGCATCAGTGTCCAAACTGCAGCCACCAGGCAATTTCTTGTGTTCACACACCTGCCCACAACAAAAGCTTGTTTGGAACCTGCTGCAGGTTCCCATTCCTTCCTGGGATTAATAAATTCACCATGACAGGACCTTCAGTGCTGGGTGTTTGGCTGTGTGTTCCCTGAGGAAGAGGGAGAAACCTGGAGATGTTCAGCAGGGCAGAAGATGCTGGTGCTGAGCCTGCAGGGCCGAGGGGTGGAGGCCATCCCAGCACTTCGGCACTGCAGCAGCAGTTAGAGCATTCCTGTTTGGAAGTGCAGCACATGAGGGTGGGCTCCTGCAGCACTCTCAGCTCTGACCCTGTGGGTAGCAGGGAGCTGGAATGTTCCTGGGCAGTCAGTCTGTGAGCTGCAGTGTCCCTGGGCTGCTGGGGACATGCCCACTGGAGTCTGTCTGCTCATCTCTGCCTGCTCTCCCCAGGACAGTGCTTCATCTTTCACTCAGAATTGGGACGAGGCATTCACTCATCAGCATCAGTTCATTAAATTGAATCCTCAGGCATGTTTTAAAAGCCAAAATATAAAGATTTCTAAGCTAAGAAAAAAACAGTGACATCTGAGAGGCTTTTTCATTTGCTTTTTCCTTAGGAGACATCAATTACCAGGAATTTGCCAAGCGGCTTTGGGGCGACATCTACTTTAACCCAAAGACGTAAGAACCCTGTTTAAATGTTTCAATGTTGCTTTATTCCTGAGTTTTTCCCTCCTTTCCCTGTAAAATGTGGACCCAAGGTCATTCCTGTTCCTGTGATCCTGTGGTGGAGTGTGATGGTGTTCACAGGGATCCAAGGATGAGGGAAGAGACGAGGATCTGACTCCATGTTTCAGAAGGCTGATTTATTATTTTATGATATATATTATATTAAAACTATACTAGAAGAGTAGAAGAAAGGATTTCATCAGAAGGCTGGATAAGAATAGAAAAGGAAAGAATGAATAACAAAGGCTTGTGTCTCAGACAGAGAGTCCGAGCCAGCTGGGCTGTGATTGGCCATTAATTAGAAACAACCACATGAGACCAATCATAGATGCACCTGTTGCATTCCACAGCAGCAGATAACCATTGTTTACATTCTGTTCCTGAGGCCTCTCAGCTTCTCAGGAGAAAAAATCCTAAGGAAAGGAATTTTCATAAAATGTGTCTATGACAGTGGAGTAGTATCTGGGAAGGGTTGAGTCAGCCCTCCTGGCTAATGGGAATCCATGTGGATTCACACCTGAATCCCACAAGCAGGAGCAGAGAGGCTCCTCTGGCCTTCGTTTGGAGTAAACCTGGCCCATGTGTCCCTGCCAGCTTCCCAGGGGATGGGAGGGAGGAGCAGAGGCTGTGCAGGGGTGCTGGCAGGCTGCAGTTCTTCTTCCTCACCTCTCTGGTCTCCAACAGCCGCAAGTTCACCAAGAAGGCCCCGACGAGCAGCTCCCAGCGCAGCTTCGTGGAGTTCATTCTGGAGCCCCTGTACAAGATCTTGGCTCAGGTCTGTCATGGGTCATTCCTCCTCTCACAGCTCCAGGCAGGAACAGCTGGGCACTGGGTCTGCTCCTGTCCTGTTCTGCAGTGGGGTGCAGAGTAATCATTATTTCTTGCAAGTGCAGTGCTGTGTTTGCAGTGTATAGAACAGTCCTTGCTCTTCCTTGTGTTCTCTGATAGCAGCCAAGTGACAGAGCTTGGACTTGGAGCAAAGACTTGGAGCACAAATCAGATGAGGAGGACTTGGGGGTGCTCAGCCTGGAGAAAAGGAGGCTCAGGGGAGACCTTGCTTTCTACAACTCCCTGACAGGACGGGGCAGCTGGGGGAGGTTGGGCTCTGCTCCCAGGGAACAGGGACAGGAGGAGAGGAAATGGCCTCAGGTTGTGCAGGGGGAGATTTAGATGGGAGATGAGGAAAAATTTCTTCACCAAAGGGTTGTCCAGTCCTGGCACAGCTGCCTAGGGCAGTGGTGGAGTCACCATGCCTGGATGGATTTAAAAGCCATGTAAATGCACTTGGGGACTAACATGATTTAGTGGTGGCCTTGGCAGTGCTGGGGAAATGATCTTAGAGAGCTTTTCCAGCCTTAATAATTCCACAAATCCATTATTTTACCTGTCTGGCTCTTGTGTGAGCCATAACCCAGTGCAGGTCCAGAGCTCTGTGGGTGGTGGCTGGTGTGTGATACTGATTGGGACCCCCACAGTGAACCTGAGAGTGGGACTTGTGCTCTTACAGGTGGTGGGGGATGTGGACACAACCCTGCCCAGGACTCTGGATGAACTTGGCATCCACCTGACCAAAGAGGAGTTGAAGCTGAACATCCGGCCCCTCCTGCGGCTCGTCTGCAAGAAGTTCTTTGGGGAGTTCACAGGTACAAGCTCTTTGTCTTCCCCTCCACAATCCTCCTTAGATCCCCAGTTCCTCACACCAAGAGTTGAGGGTTATATTTTGGCCAAGGAGTGCTAGCTTGCACAGTTCCTGCTCAATTTCCCAAATCTATGGCACCGCTTGCCCACAGGACAGCCTGAAGCACTGCTCACCTCTCCCTGCTGCTGTGGGTGCTGCAGTCACTGTGGCTTTGCCTTGTGTTTATGGAGTCCATTTCTTTCCTCCACACTGCTTAACCCTGTTCCTGTTGCAGGCTTTGTGGACATGTGTGTGCAGCACATTCCCTCCCCAAAAGTGGGGGCCAAGACAAAAATTGAGCACACCTACACTGGCGGCGTGGACTCCGACCTGGGCGAGGCCATGAGCGAGTGTGACCCTGACGTAAGGAAACTCGTGTGTTTGCTCTGAGTGTGCAGAACCAATTCCAGCAGGCTCTGCTCCCCCTGCCCTGCCAGGGCTGCTGCCTCCCAGCCAGCTCTCTGCACAGATTTGACTTGCAGCACTCTGAAACCTCTCATCTGACACTGGAACAAATCTCTTCACTCCAAGGAGCTTCAGCTGCCTGCCAGGGCAGCCCTGGAGAGAGGGAATTGTTTCACTGTGTTCAGAGAAGAACAGGACTAGGTCAGGACTCCAGAGCATGTGAGAGCTGCAGGGTAGTTTTGTGTCCTTTTGCAGTCTTTTTGTCCCTTTTCCTTGAAGTTTAATTCTCTCTCCAAACTCTAAAGAACTGCATGGTGCTGATAAAAATAACCCTGTGTTAGTTAGTCAGCACCTTTCCTCTCCCAGCCCTGCAAACCCTTCCTCCTCCAACAGCTTGCACTGAGCTGTCATTTGGAGTTGTCTGGAGCCACCAACGCTGGCAGCTGAGTGAGAAATTTGCCTGTGACTTTTGCTCTGATGTCTGCAGAGGAATTTATTTTAATGAGTTGTGATTATCCACATAAAACTCCACAGTGGTGACTGTCACCACATCACCAGTGTGGAGTGACCTTGTGGCACTGGAAGCTGTGATCTTGGGGAGCTCAGGTGCTCTGCCCTGAGCCAGGTTTGCAGGCCAGCAGGTGACATTTTTCCTCATGGCTTTGTCCCAGTCACCATTTGTTGCTCTACAAGAGCTCCAGAACAGTCCATCATGGTCATTCCAGGGCTTTCCATACAGGACAAGGACATGTAGGGCTTCCAGTGGCAGAAACTGAAGGACTTGGCTAAATTCCAGCCTGTTTATCCCTTTTATCCACAAATCATAGAATATTCTGAGTTGAAAGAGATCCACAAGGATCATCAAAGTCCCGTCCTGCCAGGTCTGTGTCTATTTCTTGACTGTGTTTTGAAAGAAGCTCATTTCTGTCTCTCTGTGTCACGGGAAGGGTCCCTTGATGTGTCACACCACCAAAATGTACAGCACTGATGATGGTGTCCAGTTCCACGCCTTTGGCAGGGTGCTCAGTGGCACCATCCATGCTGGGCAGCCTGTGAAGGTCCTTGGGGAGAACTACACCCTGGAAGATGAGGAGGATTCCCAGATCTGCACCGTTGGACGCCTCTGGATCTCAGTTGCAAGGTACAGAAATGTGTTTATTGGGAGAGGAGTCACCTGGTGAGGGACTGGAGGGAGGAAGAGCTGACAGAGAGAGGGAGGAGGAAGGTGCTGGAAGGTCTGAGGCTGCAGTGGTGCTCTCCTGCCTTTCAGGTATCACATTGAGGTGAACAGAGTTCCTGCTGGCAACTGGGTGCTGATTGAGGGCGTGGACCAGCCCATAGTGAAGACAGCAACTGTGACAGAGCCTCGGGGCAATGAGGAGGTACCAGGCATGGCTGGCATTGCTCAGCCTTGCAGGGAGGCGGGGTGATGGGGTACAGCCCAAAAGCTCCTCTAGTGAGGTTAAAGAATCCCTGTCTGATGTGGTGCCAGGGCACAAGAGCCACTGAGTGTGGTGGTGTTCACAGGGGTCCCAGGATGAGGGAAGAGATGAGAATCTTGACTCCGCGTTTCAGAAGGATGATTTATTATTTCATGGTATATATATTATATTAA